>JASUTR010000201.1:2117500-2823126 GCA_035048495.1 Euptelea pleiosperma
GGGCTGCGGTGTGGTGGAGCAATACACGACACCAACAAGAGGGGCTGGAGATGGTGGTGCGTGGTGAGGAGGACAGCAACCAGGTGGAGTTGCAGGTGGCGCAAACCAGCGAGAAGATGAGGTTGTAACAGATGGTGGCGTGGAGGGCAGACAAGTAGAGGGTGAAGCATAAGAGAAGGAGGGAGAAGGGTGCAAAGTTGCAGGTGGTGGCGATCGCCGGAAGTTGCAGGTGAAGCTAACGGTGGGTGGTGGAGCTAACAGCGGTGGTGGTGTTGCAAAAAGGCAGCAGGCGGAGCCAGGAGGCGCAGAGCCGAAGAGGTGGAGCTAGCGGAGACGGAAAGGCAGTAGGGAGGTGCTATGGTGAAGACGTGGTGCTGCAAGAGGCGCAGGTGCGATGGCGACCGGAGTTGCAGCCTGCAACTTTGGTGAGGACGTGAAAAATAAAAACAAGAAAAGCAAGAAGAAGAAGACAGAGGAGAGAAGGAAAAAGAAGAAGAAGAAGAAGAAGAAGAAGAAGAAGAAGAAGAAGAAGAAGAAGAAGAAGAGGAGGAAGCCTCACCAGACGGCCGGAGTTGCAGGCAACTCCGGCGAAGACGTGAAGAAGATGAAGAGAAGGAAAAACGAGAAAGAAGGAGGAGGAAGATGGGGCCAAAAACGAGGGGAAGAGTAAAGGGGAAGGAGAGGAGAAGAAAAGAGGGGGATTAGGGTTCGAACGAACCCTTCTCCCTCCTCTTATAAAGCTCCCTATTTCCATTAATGGAAATAGGGTATTTTTTGAAAATAAAAAATATTTTTTTTTTTTTTTTTTTTTTTTTAAGTAAAAACCTACTTTTCTATGGGGAATCTCCCCAATTAGTGGACCCCCCATTTAATTAAAATTATTTTGAAATTCGCGGGGTCCACTAACTGGTCGGACAGCGGGTCGATGAAGATGGGCCCGGCTATTGGCCCACATGGACTGATGATGTCCATCGTCTCACAAGATGATGTGATAGACATTCTGATGGCGATCGGATGGATGGTGACTTGATTGGGACTCAGATTGGTGGATCGACGGATCTAGAGAGATCCAACGGTCCGATTGAAGATCCAACGGTCCGATGGAAGATCCAACGGTCAGAAAGCTAAGGGATATGAGATAGAGCTGATGGGCAGGAGTTCTGGGGTTAGGTCAGTAGATTCGAGGACCGAGAGATGAAGAGAGAGAGAGAATAAGGAGAGATGAGAGAAAAAGTATCAAAAAAATGGAAAAAAGCACTGGCGGAGGGTCTGGAACCCTGGTCTTCACTGTGACCATCCTCACGCTTCTCCAGTAGAGTCAACTATCATTCTTTGCTGACTCATGTGGCTTTAAACGCTTTGGTCCGTCTCTTAGTCATTAGCTCTCCTGTTCTTTTCGTTCTTTGGGCTGGCTTTTTGGTCATCTTGTTCAGCCCATATTTGGCCCATATCTTCTAGTCATAGCATGTGGGCTCTTTAAGCTTTGATAATGGGCTTTCATGATCGATTTGGGCTCGCAAGTCTCGAGAATTGTCCCATCGGGGTTTCCTGCGACAGAAGAAGCGCGTAATGAGACTTTATCAGAATGACTACATGTCTAGACTTCCGAAAATGTGTTTAATGCATGCAAATATACCATTTCGTCCAGAAAAGTGTGTTCTACACAACACGAGAGACTCTTACGTAGAAAAGTAGATAAATAGAGTATTTTAACGTAGGAGAATGCAATAACGCTAACAGGATAATTGCTTAAAATAAGCACTTTTGAGCGAATATCAGGAACGCTACAAATCGTGGGCCCAGAGTGCATCGGCCATGAGCCAGAAGGTAGGTGAGAAGGATAGTGGGCCACTGGGCTCGATGGATGTGGGTTAGGGTGCGTTTGGTTGCCAGGGGAGAAAAATGCATTTTCCCCTTGAAATGCCCATAAAGGAAAAATGTATTTTCCTTTCTTCGAAAATCGAGCTCTACGCTCTCAGCCACAATCAATCATCTGAGGCATTTCTCTACAATCAAACCTGCCTTAGGGACTGATATTTTACAATGGAGATCGGGTGGTTGATAGGATGGATGATCGACTGATCGGTAGCACGATTGGATGGTCGGATGCATAGAATTGATAGGTCAGATGGCGATCTATAGAGATTCAACGGCCCGATGGAAGATCCAACGGTCAGAAAGCTAAGGGAGATGAGACAGAGCCAATGAGCAGGAGTTCTGGGGTTAAGTCAATAGATTCGAGGACCGAGAAATGAAGAGAGAGAGAATAAGGAGAGATGAGAGAGAAAATATCAGAAAAAGTATTGGCAGAGGGTCATGAACCCTGGTTTTCCATTGTTCTTCACTTGAGCTTTGCCAGTAGAGCAGGCCATCATTTGATGTGGCTTTAAATGCTTTGGTCCTTCTCTTGGTTATCAGCTCTCCCGCTCTCGTGGTTCCTTGGGCCAGCTCTTGGATCCCCTTGTTCAGCCCATAATAGGCTCATATCTTCTAGACATAGCCTGTGGACTCTTTAAGCTTTGATAATGGGCTTTCATGATCCATGTGGGCCCACAAGTCTCGAGAATCATCCAATCAGGGTTTCCTGCGACAGAAGAAGCGCGTAATGAGACTTAATTAGAACGGCTTAATATCTAAACTTCTAAAAATGTGTTTAATGCATGCAAATATACCATTTCGTCCAGAAAAGTGTGTTCTACGCAATGAGATAGACTCTTACGTAGAAAAATGGATAATTAGAGCAGTTTTACGTAGGAGAATGCAATAACGCTAAAAGGATAATTGCTTAAAATAAGCACTTTTGAGCGAATATCAGTGGCCTTATTGATTGACACTGAAAAATTAAAAGTGTTGATTATTGGTTTAGAACAAGAGAATGAGTCTCTGTTAAAAAGGAACAAGTCACTGGAATGTGAATTCCAAACTTGTATGACACATAAAGAATCCCTAGAAAATGATCTTCTTAAATCTAAGAGGGATGTGTCAAGATTCTCATCTTGCTCTGCAAATCTTGATGAGATTCTACGTGTGGAAAAAGTCTATAGAGACAAACATGGTTTGGGTTAAAACAAAATCAAGAAAAAGGGGTCATCTTCCAAGATGACTTTTGTTAAGGCTCAAACTATTTCCACTCAGATCAGTGACCAAATCAAAGTTGTCAAAAGCAATCGTCATTGTATGTACTGCAAAAATTTGGGTCATGTGATTAGAGACTGTCATAAACTGAGAAAAGGACATCAAAATTTTCTAGAGAAAGAGGTGAACTCGACTCAGAATGTAGAGAGTCAAGGATTTCCTATGAAGACACATTATGAGATAAATAAATTGGATGTGATATCTAGGAAGATGAAAGACCTACTGAAAGTAGGGTTTTTCCGCGTCGTTAGTTACAGAAACCCTAACTTCAACACATTTGTATCTTTTCCGATTTAATTCCTGCAAAAATAGTAATTCTTGCACAGTGGGAAGTTTCGGATGTCGATCCGCACTCGGGTTTAGTTAACGCAATCAAGAACATAAAATGACGGATTTTTTTTACCAGAAAAATGCTAGAAATTCATGGATGGTGGGATGAGAGTGGTGAGTGAAGGTGATTTTAAAGCATTCTTTTAGGTTTTTAGATGGGATCCATTCATAACGATGAAAGTACGTAGAACCAATTGAAACAAAATGCAACCAACAAAAATTAAACTTGCTTCATAAAAACAAACTTTCCCTTACATATCCTGATAAACATTGCTTAAAAACAAGTAAATCTACTAGAAAGCATTAGAATATAACAAAAAAAACTAAAAGGCCTAGAGAGAGAAAAAGAACATTATTGAGAGAAAAACTATGACAGCTAGAGAGAGAAAATGCTCAAATTACCTAGAGAGAGAACGTGGTGAAGGTAGAGAGAAATCTTCTTTGGGACAACTTACCATGAAGATTGGCAATGATTTGGCCATGATGTGGGTCGGCCCGGTTGGAAAAATTGCAGCGGTAAGATGTTGTTTTGGTGAAAGAGGGGGGGCAGCAAACCTTCCTAGGATGAAGGTTTGTTGATGCAGTCCCTGGAGAACTAGGTAGGGGGCAGCAATCTTTCCTCTTTTTTTTTTTTTTTTTTTTTTTTTTTTTAAAGAGAAGATGAGAGGAAAGATTGGAACTGAGGACGGCTTGAGCTTTTGTTGGGGGCGGACCGGTGTTGGGAGTATCACCGATGACTGAAGTGGAGAACCAGTTCCATCCAGCTGGTTTCAATGGTGGAGAAGGGGAGAACCAGTGGTGAAAACGGCAAGAGGAGCAGCACAACAGCAAGGTGGCAAGTCGAGGGCCGAGGAATTAGAATAAGGGTTTTTTTTATAGGGACCATGGGTTTCTAAAAATTTTAAAATGTTTCCCCCTCCTTTGGTAAGAACCGTGGGTTCTTACATTAGAAACCCACGGTTTCTAAAAGTTCAAAAACTTCTCCTTCTCCTTTTGGAAAAACCAAAGATTCCCCCCCTTTTTAAAATCTTTCCCAAAAAAAATTACTCTCCTTTCCTTTTTAGAAACTGTTTCCTATTTATGCCAGGCATATGGGTCCCACCGAGTGGCTGGGCCGTGGGTAATGGGTTCGCCCTTTGGCCCATGTGATAAAATGGTGATGGCCACGAGATTCTAAGATAATGTGATGGATGATCAGGTGAATTTTCAATGATCGGATGGTAGAAGTGGGTGGCGATGATCAGGTGGATCATCGGATGGTGGAGATGGGCCAAGGTAGGCTATAGAATTGAGTGATTGAGGAATGAGAAATGATCGGATGATTTGGATTGTGAGTAGAGAGAGAATGAGGATCTAGAGAGAGGAGAGAGAAAATATTACAAAATAAAGAGAAAATGCTCGAAGAGGGTCTTGAACCCTGGTCTTTGACTTGGTCTTCTGCATGCTTCACCAAATGAGTAAGCACTCGCCTTGTATTGGTATATAAGCTTTAATCTCCTTAGTCTCTTCTTTGAGGGCTTGTCTATCCTTCTCTCTTGGTCGTCCCTCGATTCTTTTGATTCTCTGGCTCTTCCCGTCTTTGGCCTATATCTTCTCATCTTCAGCTTGTTGGCTCTTGAGCTTTGATCCTAGGTTCTGGAAGTTGATTGTGGGCCCGCGTTCCATCAAAATTGACCGATTAATGCTCCTACGATAGAAAAAATCGCGTAACGAGAATGACTTCGCATGTGGATCAAATAAATGCGTATGAATGCATTCGAATATACCATTTTAACTAGAAAAATGTGTTCTACAGACTGAGAGAAGCTCTGACGTAGAAATGTTGATAAAAATACAGTTTTACGTAGAAGAGTGTGACAATGCTAGAAGGATAATTGCTTAAAATAAGCACTTTTGAGCGAATATCACCTACTGGAAAGGTCTAGAGAATTAATCAAGGAGATTAAGTGTAATACCCTGAACTTTCGTTCTAGGGTATTACGGTAAATTCACCTAATAAATGAAAATCTGAAACTTTTTCAGACTCTTATTATTATTTTTATTGTTTAATATCATGTATGAGTATGTGTATTTAATTTGGTTTCATTCTAACAACTTTGAAAAACCTGCTATTTTTGAAACTCGCTCTTTAGGGCTAAATTCTTGCTAAAAATAATTAATCATAACTTGCAGGGGACTTTTTCTTGCTGCAACTAACATTCCAGAACTTTTACAAAAAATTATTTTTTTATGGGCCCGAGACACCAAAAATATTCCTATTTTATCATTTCCAACTTACCCGAGAAATTTGGAACCTTTCTTGAGACACGAAAACCTTAGCAAGAGATTTCGAGAGATTTTGACAAAAATAGTATTTTCGTAATTTTTAAACTTTTCTACCATTTTTATATTTTTAAAAATAATATTTAACTATATTTTATTTATTTAATAGGAGCGTGGGACCCGCAAATCACTTTCGGGTCATTCCAATGTCATTTGACACTTTTTTAGGATTTTGAACATTTTTATGATTTGTGTGTGTGACATGTGTCAATACCTTATTGTATGGACTTTTAAATTAGATAATATAGTTTGATTGAATTAATTTATAATTATTTGTCTTATGATTATTGGGTGGGCCTGTATGGCTAATCTAGAAGCCTTTTGGGCTTAATAATATTATTAAATGAAGCATGTTGATGTATATGGGCCTTGGGCCCATTCTTAACCCATTAATAGTGTAAAATATAAGTTTTTGAGGGTTGAAAAAGATATCCCTTTGCTAGTTACGAATTTCAATAAAATAGAAATCCTAATCCTTCCCTAAACCTATTTATTAAAAACCCTAAAGTTTTAGAAGCTTTCACAAACCCAACTCCATTGAAGAATAGAGAAAGCTCCATTAAACCTTCATCCGGACACTGATCGCACTCGAGCAAGAAGGGAGAATTGACGGAGACTCCGATTTGAAGAACATACTCCGAGGAGAGGACGATCCGACGACTTTCAAATTTGAATAAACTTTTGATTTTCATTAAAATTCAAGAAACCTTAAGGTAAGTGCGCTTGATCCATCCTATACTTGTTTTTCTTCAAGAGTTTGTTTCTCTTTCATTAGATAATGGTTGATACTCATTATAAATTAATTTCAACAATATTTATTTTATTTTTATTGGGTTGATCTTTATTTTGGGCCACCATGATGGGTTTAGCCATAGTCTATTTTGTGCCTATAACGGATGATTATGTTCTTTATCATTTTCGTTGTATTTTTATAATTAAAATATTTTTATAATTATTTTTTCTAAATACCTCTGTGAATCTATTTTTCAAAACCATTTAGTTTATATTTTTTTGATTTTTATTCATTAAGTTATGATTTTTCTAAGTTGTATGACTTTACCAAAAAACTCAAAATTTCAGATTTTACACGGTCCGATTCACTTGGGATTTCGATCTATATTTTTAACTTAAATATTTTTCTAATTATTTTTCATAGATACCCCTATCAATCTAGTTTCTAGAACCTTTGAGTTTATAGTTTTCTGATTTTTATTGATTAAGTTATGATTTTTCAAACGTGCTAGACTTTTCTGTAAAACCCAGAATTTCATATTTTACACGGTCCACTTCACTTGAGATTTCGATCTATATTGTTAACCTAAATATTTTTCTAATTATTTTGATAGATATCTCTATCAATCTAGTTTCTAGAACCTTTGAGTTTATATTTTTCTGATTTGCATGGATTAAGTTATAATTTTTCAAACATGCTGGATTTTTCTGTAAAACCTAGAATTCCAGATTTTACACGGTCCACTTTAACTGAGATTTCGATCCATATTTTTAACCTAAATATTTTTCTAATTATTTTTCACAGATATCTATATCAATCTAGTTTCTAGAACCTTTGAGTTTTTATTTTTCTGATCTATATTGATTAAGTTATGATTTTTCAAACGTGCTGGACTTTTCTGTAAAACCCAGAATTTCAGATTTTACACGGTCCACTTCACTTGAGATTTCAATCTATATTTTTAACCTAAATATTTTTTTAATTATTTTTCATAGATACCTCTATCAATTTAGTTTCTATAACCCTTGAGTTTGTATTTTTCTGATATGTATTGATTAAGTTATGAGTTTTTAAATGTGCGGGATTTTTCTGTATCCCAGATTCTGTCCGGCCCAATTAATTAAGATTTTTGACCTATATTTTGAATTCGAATATTTTTCTATTTATTTTTTTCTAAAATCTCTGTAAATCTAGTTTTTAAATCCATTGAGTTTATATTTTTCTAATTAATATTTATTTAGTTATAATTTTTATAATGCAGTATATTTTTTTGTAAAAAAACCTATTAATTGTTCGTGGTTCGATCATGATTATTAACTATTAAGGTTTTAACCTTGTTATTTGACTAAACCCTAGATGGTTTGACCTATACTTGTATGCATGGGGATCCCACCCATGTGTCTTGGATCTCTGATAGGGTTCGGCCAAGTGTCTTGGATCCCTCATTAGGGTTCGACCTTGTGTCATGGATCCCTCATAGAGTTCGGCCATGGCGTGTTGGATTCTCTTGCGATTTTCACTTATATTATTCATCGATGTTGATTGTGATATTTGGTCATGTCTTATTGACTATTATACCTACATGGTTCGACCTATACTTGTATGCATGGGGATCCCACCCATGTGTCTTGGATCCCTCATAGGGTTCGGCCAAGTGTCTTGGATCCCTCTTTAGGGTTCGACCTTGTGTCATGGATCCCTCATAAGGTTCGGCCATGGTGTGTTTGATTGCCTTGTGATTTCCACTTATATTGTTCATCCGTGCTGATCGTGACCTTCGGTGTTTATTTCATGTTATTCATGTTTAACTCTAATTCGTTCCCATGTTATCACTTTTAATGATCATGTGTTTATTTTATATTCTTATTTAAATGTTAAATACATGTGTGCATATGCCATGTAACCCTAGTACCATCTTGTTATCATACTATGATCATCACGTCATTTCATATAAGGGGTGCATAAGGGAACGGGGTTGAAGTATATTATATACGTTTATATTGGTTTTATCAATTAATCAGGGTTCAGTACCCTAGGGTGAAAGGCCCCAGACGTTATTTATCCTGCAGATGGGTCAATGAGACCGCTCCCAGTGCGGGAAGGAGATGGAGACCCTATGTGGTTATGGGTACTAGTTGCATTAGCATCCCTTACTCATCTGCATTCATCCTTATATTCATGCCATCCTTATTATACGATTGAGATGCATATCTTGATTAAAAAAACTTGTATAGTATGATATCATACCATGCACATTGTTGTATTACTGGGCCTCGGCTCACGGTGCTACACCGATACCATTTTCAGATTTTGAGGAGCCGGGTACGTGAGATGATTTTGAGACGAAAGACTCCGGTGCATTCGAGGAGATCGGCGAGGATTTGGGAATCGATCCCACACTTTAGAAAGTTGTATTTGATTATTTTATAACATTATTTATTTATTTTCACGGGCATGTAAGCCTTTGTTTGAGGGCATGTTCTCACTTCCATCTCTCCACATTTAGTTGATTGATTGAATTATTTGAATTATAAATTATTTAATTATTTGTTTTCTACATCTAGACTCTAGACTTTGTTTTTACTTAGTGGGTTTTCGAATGAACCTTAGTTGTCTAATTGACCTAATTGGACCACTAGGGGACATTCATGGATCACCTCTGGATTCGGGTACGGGTCGATCCATGGATTTTCGGGTCGTATTTGGGTATCCGGATTCGGGGCGTGACATTGAGTCTCTTGAAAAATTCAAACATCCTCAGAGTTTTATAACTCAAAAGAGGAGAGATCCTATGAGAATTAGTTTATCCACTAAAATCACATCTGTGTGGGTAAGAAAAGATTCTCTGAAGGAGAACTGTTCGAAAGTGTCATATCTCTGAGCGATGTGCTATCTATCCCTTCATGTTTTCCATTCTTATTATCTGTGGAGGGATATTTTTTTTTTTATTTTGTTTTGTTTTGAATAATAAAAATTGAAAATTCTTCAAAAAAACAAAAGATCAAATGTTAAGAAGGATGTTAAAATTATTATTTAAATATACGATTTTGATGAGTAATAATCTTTTAGAACATTCAAAGAACAAGAACTTAACATTGTTAGTAAAATTTTGCTAACCTCAAAATGTTGAACTATCACAGTTTCAACATCTTCTTATTCGAATATCTGACACGATGGATGCCACCTCAGTGCCACTTCAGTTATTTCTAGTATAACCAAGTCAAAGAAGTTAAGATCTAACAAGAAGATTCTGTTTTATAACAGAATCCATCTAGATCATAACTAACTGATAACGACTAGACACGTGGGAGGTGAGTCACGCCAGTTCTAAGGGTATAAATACGAGACCCTCAGGACTGAGAAGAAGATCTTGCTCTCTAGATCCAGATAGTCTAAGCTCTGAAATATTTTATTATTTTCTGAACCCTATTACCATTCCTAAGCTGACTTGAGCATCGGAGTATTGTCAACAGGTACAACTACATCTCATCTGGAGATCATCCTATCCTTCGCGGAGGAGAAAGCAGTTTCACCCTGAAGCACCAGAGCCGTCTGATCATCATCGAGATACGAATCGTCTGACCTCAAAGATCGTGTGGGTTAGATCAAATATTTTTTCTCCACAAGAACTATTTGTAGTTTTCATTAGTGCATTGTCATGGCACGTTTCTACCTTTTATCTTTCTCTCAAATTCAAAGATAATATATAAGAAGGGGTTGCAAGGAAAAATAATATAATATTAAGATAAAAGAAATAGAAGCACATGTGAGTAAATCAAAATAATAATTCAACCACTTTTTAACCATAATGAGCATGCTTAGAGAAAACAAAATACGTAAATGAAGATATGCACATTTTCTTTGAGTTCTCCGATGCAATTAATTTCCAACTATGTTGAAGAGGTCGATGAGAGGGTTTGAATGCTAGGTTTTGATATCTTTTTTTATGGTGAGATGAGGGTGTTCTAAGGCTTGAAAAGGTTCTTTAATGGAGGTTTAATGAAGGTGCTTCAATGGAGGAAGAAGGAGTGAAAGATGAAAGAGAATGAGAGATTTTTTGTAGAGAAATATGGGAGTGATGGTTTAGGATTTGTGAAAGCTCCCAAGCCTTAAGGCTTTCTTAAATAGATTTAAGAAGTAATCTTTAGGGTTTCTATTCTAGGTGAAATTCGTAACTCTCAAAATGGTGACTTTCTCAACCCTCAAAAGTTCATATTTTAAGTTACTTATGGGTTAAAAAAGGGCCTAAGACCCATATGTATCAATTGGGCCTCACTTAAAGTTATTCTTAAGTCCAAAAGGCCTAAAACTTAGCTCTATGAGCCCACCTCAAATTATAGCTAAATAATTTTTCAATTACTTATATTAACAATTTAAATACTTATTAATTACAATTATGCCATATTCTATAAAAAGGTAGTGATTTAATATATATATATATATATATATATATAATACATGTGGGTCTAATACTATATGATCATATATAGCAATCATGTATTAATTCAAATAAACTATATTATAAAATTTAAAAGTTCATACAACAAGGTATTGACACATGTCACACACACATAAATCACATGAAATAATTTAAGTACCAAAAATTCACAAAAATGTTCAATGTCTCAGAAAAGTGTCAAGATGACATCGGAATGGTCAGAAATTTGAAAGATTTTGGAAAGTTTTCGGGGCCCGGGGTCAAAATATTTTTATTATCTTATTAGATCAAGTATATCATCTAGTATCCAGAAAAATTCTCTGAGTGATATTCGCTCAAAAATGCTTATTTTAAGCAATTATCCTTCTAGTGTTGTCACCTCTCCTACGTAAAATTACTTTTTTATCAAAATTTCTACGTAAGAGTTTCTCTCATTACGTAGAACACACTTTTCTAGTTAAAATGGTTTATTCGCATGCATTCATACGCATTTATTTGACCCACATGCGAAGCCATTCTCATTACGCAATTTTTTTTATCGCAGGATACCCCGATCTGATGATTCTCAAGACTTGCAGTCCCACAATCAATCATCGAAAGACTATTTTTAGAGGTTATGGCAAGAAGAAAATAGATCAAATATAGGCCGGGTCATAGAGTCACAGAGCCGGATGATATTCGCTTAAAAGAACATCAAATGCTCGATAATTATCAATTGCTGGAATTGCTTTTGGAGGCAAAGTTCTCATGTGATGGTTAATCTGGCCATAGAGGCTAGCTCTTCATTGAGATTTGTTGGTGAAAGTGAAAGTAGGATTTTTCCTCGTCGTTGATTACGGAAACCCTAACTTCAACACATTTGTAATTTTTATCCGATTATCCTGCAAAATTGACAAATTTGAATAGGGATTCATGTCGGATGTCGATCCGCACTCGAGGTTAGAGAACGCGCAGTAAAGTATATGAAATGACGGATTCTTGCAAGAAATTCATGAAGAATACGGAAAGGTGAGAGTGGTGGATTTGTGATTTTTAAAACATCTTTTAGTGATTTTAGAAAGAGAATTTTATCAACTAATCAACATAAATAAACGGGAATAAATAAATAAATAAAAAAAGAAAACACATAAAATGAAAATTAAACTAAAACCAATTAATGCATTTCATTAATATCAACAGTTCTTACAATGTTAAAAAAAAATAAAAACAATTCAAATTAAATTAAAGTAACTAGACAGCAAGTGAAAAGAAATGCGAGATTAAAGAGCGAGATAAGAGTGGGAAATTCAAACTGTGATTTGATTGAATAAAGGACGAGATCCACCCTTTTTAGAACTATCAAGGTTGGCAATCGATCCAAAGTGGTGATGATTTAGGGATGGAAAGCATGATGGTCAGCATGTAACGGTGCTAGTTTGCTGGATCGGAACGGATGGAGTGCAAGAAGATTCAATGAGTGCATCCATGGCTTAGGTGTGATGAAGGTGGGTTGTTGCTAAAGCAACAGTGGTATAGGCGTGGGCTGAAACGGCAACTCACATCAATACCATTGATGTGGAGGGCGGTTTGGGATGAAACGGCAAGGGGAATGGCTGGGCGGTGCTACGTGAAAATGGGGGAACAGCTAGTGGTGTGGGTGTTGGTGGAGATGGCGTACTTCCCTCTGCCCTCTTCTCTTCTATTCTTCTTCCTCTTACTTATATCTTTTCCTTTTTTTTTGTTTGCTGGACCGTTTGGGAGAAGAAGAACACGCGATTAGAAGGTGAGGAGCGTTGGTGATGAAAGCGGTGAAGTGGAACAGCTATGCCGTCCAAACCAGCAACAGTTTGAGAGGAGTCTCACTGTTTGGCTGGGTAGCAGATGAAGGGGCAGCGTGGTGGACAGTGGTGGTGGCTGTAGGTGATGCAGGCGGAGAGGAGTTGCAGCCACGTTAAGGTAGCAACCGTTTGGGTTTTGGGGGGAATGGAAACGATGGTGAATGGGGTTTTTGGAGGAATGAGGAAGATTAGAATGTGGGAGGAGAGAAGACTGACGTGGTTGCTGGTTGGGGAGAAAGTTGTAGCGGTGCTGCAGGGTGGTGGAGAATCTTGATCGGACGGAGTTGCAGTCTGCAACTCCGGCAATAACTTGGTGAAGAAGATGAAGAAGGTGGAGGAGAAGTGGAGGAAAACGGCCTAAAGAGAGGAGGAAAAGGGGCAAGAGAGTTTGGGGAGAGAATGGAAGAGATGGGAGGGGGATTAGGGTTCAAACGAACCCTTCTCCTTCCCCTTTTAAAGCTCCCTATTTCCTTTAATGGAAATAGGGATTTTTTTGAAAATAAAAAAATAAGAAAAATAATTTTTTTTTTTAAGTAAAACACTACTTTTCTTTGGGGAATTTCCCAATTTAATGGACCCCCCATTTTTTAAAATTTAATTAAAATTATTTTAAAATTCACGGGGTCCACTAAATGGTCAGACAGCGGGTCAATGATGATCGGCCCGGCTACTGGCCCACATGGAATGATGATTGAAACTAGGATTTTTCCGTGTCGTTGAATCGGAAAACCTAATCTCAACACATTTTTAGAATCCGCTTCTTTGTTCACTCAAATCCTGTAAAAATCACAGGGTTGTACAGTGGCTCGTGTCGGATATCGTCCGCACTCGGGGTTAGGGCAAATAAGAACAATAATGACAGAAAATGCTGATAATTTATGAAAGGGTAAGAATGTTGATTATAGCAAGATTAAAACATGCTTTTTGGAGATAGATTATTAAAACTATGAATGAGAACTAACATAATCAAAATGCAACAATGAACAAGAGTGAACATAAATAAGAAGCATTCAAAACCTAATCAAGAAAAATCAATTTTATTTATTAAAGTAAAATCCAAATTACAATGCTTTGAAATAAAATTCGCAAACAAGAACAATTAACAAAACTAATTTAGAAAGCAAGATATAGAGGGAGAAAGATAGAGATGTAGGTAGAGGGAGAAAATGACTAAAGAAGGCTATTCTAGAGAGAGAAACTCAGGGAGGAGAGAGAAAGTGATGCTAAAAAGGTCTAGAGAGAGAAAATGTAAAAAAAAAGAGAACTAAATAGAGAAAGCTAGAGAGAGAAAGGAAGAGAGAAAAAGAGAACTAGAGAAAAGGTGAGAGGTAGAGAGAGAACATCTTACCATTTACCAGATTTGGGTGGTGTGGCCTGAGAGAATGAGCCCGAAGAGTGGTCCAGCCATGACGATGTGCGGAGAAGTGGATCCAGGCTCGGTATGGTGACGTGCTCGGCAAAGATGATAATAGAGATCAGCGGTGGAGTTCCAAGGAGGATGAAAACGAGGGGATGCAAGTGCCTCTAATGGCAGCCACCTCGGAGAACCAGGTAGGGGGCGGTAGAGAAGATCTTCCTCTCCTCTTTTCTTTCTCTTTTTTTTTTTTTGTGGTTTTGTTTTCTTCTTTGGGAAAGATGGTGGGGAACGATTAGAGAGTGCACTGCTACTACTATTGATGACGGTGGTTGTGGTAGCAGTTCGTTGTGGTGGTTCTGCTGGAGAAGGTGGAGCAAGGAGGAGGGCGGAGCTGCTGCAAAGTTGGGCGGTGGTGGATGTGGTTGCTGTTGGTGGTGTGCGGCTACGAAACCAGCAAGTGGTAATCGATGGTGAGGCAGTAGAGGATAGCAATGGAGAGGGCGATGTGGATAACGGCTGAAGGAAGGAGAGTGAATGAAGCTAACGGCCTGCAAGGTTGCAGGCCATAAACTTGCAGGTGGAGGCGCTGTTCACAGCAAGGCAGCGTGGAAACATGGGGAGTTTTCTTGCTGGTTGGGGGTTGTGATATTCGCTCAAAAGTGCTTATTTTAAGCAATTATCCTTTTAGCGTTATTGCATTCTCCTACGTTAAAATGCTCTATTTATCTACTTTTCTACGGAAGAGTCTCTTTTGTTGCGTAGAACACACTTTTCTGGATGAAATGGTATATTTGCATGCATTAAACACATTTTCGGAAGTCTAGACATGTAGTCATTCTGATAGAGTCTCATTATGCGCTTCTTCTATCGCAGGAAACCCCGATGGAAAAATTCTCGAGACTTGCGAGCCCACATCGATCAGGAAAGCCCATTATCAAAGTTTAAAGAGCCCACATGCTATGACTAGAAGATATGGGCCAAATATGGGCTGAATAAGAGGACCAAAAAGCCAGCCCAAAGAACAAAGAGAGCAGGAGAGCCAATGACCAAGAGACAGACCAAAGCATTTAAAGCCACATGAGTCAGCAAGGAATGATAGTCTACTCTACTGGAGAAGCGTGAGGATGGTCACAATGAAGACCAGGGTTCCAGACCCTCTGCCAATACTTTTCTCCATTTTTTTGATACTTTCTCTCTCATCTCTTCTTATTCTCTCTCTCTCTTCATCTCTCGATCCTCGAATCTACTGACCTAACCCCGGAACTCCTACCCTTCGGCTCTATCTCATCTCCCTTAGCTTTCTGACCGTTGGATCTTCCATCGGACCATTGGATCTTCAATCGGACCGTTGGATCTCTCTAGATCCGTCGATCTACCACTCTGGGTCCCAATCAAGTCACCATCCATCCGATCGCCATCAGACCGTCTGTCACATCATCTTGTGAGACAATGGACATCATAAATCCATGTGGGCCAATAGCCGGGCCCATCATCATCGACCCGCTGTCCGACTAGTTAGTGGACCCCGTGAATTTCCAAAGAATTTTAATTAAATTTCAAAAAAACGGGGGGTCCACTAATTGGGGAGATTCCCCATAGAAAAGTAGATTTTTACTTAAAAATAAAAAAAAAATAAAAAATAAAATAAAATATTTTTTTTATTTTCAAAAATACCCTATTTCCATTAAAGGAAATAGGGAGCTTTATAAGAGGAGGGAGAAGGGTTCGTTCGAACCCTAATCCCCCTCCTTTCTTCTCCTCTCTTCCTCCCAAACCATCCTAATCCCTTTCCCCTTCTCTTCCTTCATTCCCTTTCTCTTCTTTCCAATTTCTTCTTCTCTTTCTTTTCTTCATCTTCTTCTTCCCATCGGAGTTGCAAGCCTGCAACTCCGGCCACCTGCATCTATTCTCTCTAAACTGAGGACGGTTGCTCCTCCTTGCAATCACTCTCTGTGCTGTTCTCTTTGCTGCTCCAGCGAACCACCAGAACCCAACGGTGGGTTCCCACGTTGCTGCGCTTCACCATTAACACCACCGCCGTGGATTACGACCAGCACCGCCTCCTCCTTCTCCACCGCTGTGTTTCCCTCTCGTTGCTGGGCTCTTGCTACTCCTTCTCGTTGCAAATCTCCTAACGATTCGCAGGCAACTCTGGCAGCCAACCTCTTCCCCGAACATTTTTTTTAGACGTCCTCTCCTCCTTCTCCAGCAGTACCACCGTCTTCTCCCTCCTCCGCCGTGGGCCTGCTCCTGCATCACCGTCCATACCTCTCATCCTTCTTGTAGACCACCTCCACTGCCTGCTAGCCTCTCCAGCCGCACTCCTCTTCACCTTCTTCTTCTTCTCAACGGTAATAAAAAAACACAAAAAAAGAGAAAAAAAAAATTAGAAAAAAAAAAAAAAAAAAAAAAAAATAAGAAAGAGGGTGACGAAAGAAAGATGGAGTAGGGAGCGTCCTCACCTGCAACTCCAACCGCCCATTTGCTGGATTGCAACCGCCCACAACCTTCATCTCGCCATTAAAATCGGCGAGCTTCGAGCTCTCTCACCAGTGGTCAGTTCTGCCTCCCAAAGAAACCACCATCTTCTCCACGTGAAGGACTTGCTGGCCTACCCTCCAATCACAGTGCATGACGGTCGACACCACCATTATTTTCTCCACGAATCGATCGTCCTGGATCCTCTTTTCCATGGTTGGACAGCTGCAACAACCATCATCTTGGTCGGCCATCTGAGTTGCAGGTCAACAACTTTCCAAGTTGTTGCCCTCACGACTCCACGACCTTCCTTTTCAGGCATGCAACCGGATCCTCCATTCTCCTTGCCGAAGCACCACCGATGGCTGTTGGTAAGATTTTCTGTTTCTTCATCTCAATCTCTCTCTCTCTATCTCACTCTCCCTTTCTCTCTCTAATTTCTTTCTCTTAGTTCAATCCTTTTCTAGATTAATTTCTTTTTATTTGCTTTAGTAATGGGATCCATGCATTGTAGAGTTTATTTTGTTTGATGAATAAAAATTGATTTTGGCATGTTTGTTGATTTAGTTTACAGTTTTGATAAATCCTCTCTCTAGAAAATTCCCAAAATCATGTTTTAAAAAAAATATATATATATTTTTTTTATTTTCAAAAATACCCTATTTCCATTAAAGGAAATAGGGAGCTTTATAAGAGGAGGGAGAAGGGTTCGTTCGAACCCTAATCCCCCTCCTTTCTTCTCCTCTCTTCCCCCCAAAACATCATAATCCCTTTCCCCTTCTCTTCCTTCATTCCCTTTCTCTTCTTTCCAATTTCTTCTTCTCCTTCTTTTCTTCATCTTCTTCATCCCATCGGAGTTGCAAGCCTGCAACTCCGGCCACCTGCATCTATTCTCTCTAAACTGAGGACGGTTGCTCCTCCTTGCAATCACTATCTGTGCTGTTCTCTTTGCTGCTCCAGCGAACCACTAGAACCCAACGGTGGGTTCCCACGTTGCTGCGCTTCACCATTAACACCACCACCGTGGATTACGACCAGCACCGCCTCCTCCTTTTCCACCGCTGTGTTTCCCTCTCGTTGCTGGGGTCTTGCTACTCCTTCTCGTTGCAAATCTCCTAACGATTCGTAGGGAACTCTGGCAGCCTGCAACCTCTTCCCCGAACATTTTTTTTAGACGTCCTCTCCTCCTTCTCCAGCAGTACCACCGTCTTCTCCCTCCTCCGCCGTGCGCCTGCTCCTGCATCACCGTCTATACCTCTCATCCTTCTTGCAGACCACCTCCACTGCCTGCTAGCCTCTCCAGCCGCACTCCTCTTCACCTTCTTCTTCTTCTCAACGGTAATAAAAGAACACAAAAAAAGAGAAAAAAAAATTAGAAAAAAAAAAAAATAAAAAAAAAATAAGAAAGAGGGTGAAGAAAGAAAGATGGAGTAGGGAGCGTCCTCACCTGCAACTCCAACCGCCCATTTGCTGGATTGCCACCGCCCACAACCTTCATCTCGCCATTAAAATCGGCGAGCTTCGAGCTCTCTCACCAGTGGTCAGTTCTGCCTCCTAAAGAAACCACCATCTTCTCCACGTGAAGGACTTGCTGGCCTACCCTCTAATCACAGTGCATGACGGTCGACACCACCATTATTTTCTCCACGAATCGATCGTCCTGGATCCTCTTTTCCATGGTTGGACAGCTGCAACAACCATCATCTTGGTCGGCCATCTGAGTTGCAGGTCAACAACCTTCCAAGTTGTTGCCCTCAGGACTCCACGACCTTCCTTTTCGGGCATGCAACCGGATCCTCCATTCTCCTTGCCTAAGCACCACCGACGGCTGTTGGTAAGATTTTCTGTTTCTTCATCTCAATCTCTCTCTCTCTCTCTCTCTATCTCACTCTCCCTTTCTATCTCAAATTTCTCTCTCTTAGTTCAATCTTTCTCTAGATTAATTTGTTTTTATTTGCTTTAGTAATGGGATCCAGGCATTGTAGACTTTATTTTGTTTGATGAATAAAAATTGATTTTGGCATGTTTGTTGATTTAGTTTACAGTTTTGATAAATCCTCTCTCTAGAAAATTCCCAAAATCATGTTTTAAAAAAAAATATATATATATATTTTTTTTATTTTCAAAAATACCCTATTTCCATTAAAGGAAATAGGGAGCTTTATAAGAAGAAGGAGAAGGGTTCGTTCGAACCCTAATCCCCTTCTCTTCCTTCATTCCCTTTCTCTTCTTTCCAATTTCTTCTTCTCCTTCTTTTCTTCATCTTCTTCTTCCCATCGGAGTTGCAAGCCTACAACTCCGGCCACCTGCATCTATTCTCTCTAAACTGAGGACGGTTGCTCCTCCTTGCAATCACTCTCTGTGCTGTTCTCTTTGCTACTCCAGCGAACCACCAGAACCCAACGGTGGGTTCCCACGTTGCTGCGCTTCACCATTAACACCACCGCCATGGATTACGACCAGCACCGCCTCCTCCTTCTCCACCGCTGTGTTTCCCTCTCGTTGCTGGGGTCTTGCTACTCCTTCTCGTTGCAAATCTCCTAACGATTCGCAGGGAACTCTGGCAGCCTGCAACCTCTTCCCCGAACATTTTTTTTAGACGTCCTCTCCTCCTTCTCAAGCAGCACCACCGTCTTCTCCCTCCTCCGCCGTGCGCCTGCTCTTGCTTCACCGTCCATCCCTCTCATCCTTCTTGCAGACCACCTCCACTGCCTGCTAGCCTCTCCAGCCGCACTCCTCTTCACCTTCTTCTTCTTCTCAACGGTAATAAAAAAATACAAAAAAGAGAAAAAAAAAAAAAGAAAAGAAGAAAGAGGGTGAAGAAAGAAAGATGGAGTAGGGAGCGTCCTCACCTGCAACTCCAACCGCCCATTTGCTGGATTGCCACCGCCCACAACCTTCATCTCGCCATTAAAATCGGCGAGCTTCGAGCTCCCTCACCAGTGGTCAGTTCTGCCTCCCAAAGAAACCACCATCTTCTCCACGTGAAGGACTTGCTAGCCACCCTCCAATCACAGTGCATGACGGTCGACACCACCATTATTTTCTCCACGAATCGATCATCCTGGATCCTCTTTTCCATGGTTGGACAGCTGCAACAACCATCATCTTGGTCGGCCATCTGAGTTGCAGGTCAACAACTTTCCAAGTTGTTGCCGACTCCACGACCTTCCTTTTCGGGCATGCAACCTGATCCTCCATTCTCCTTGCCGAAGCACCACCGACGGCTGTTGGCAAGATTTTCTGTTTCTTCATCTCAATCTCTCTCTCTCTCTCTCTATCTCACTCTCCCTTTCTCTCTCTAATTTCTCTCTCTTAGTTCAATCTTTTTCTCGATTAATTTGTTTTTATTAGCTTTAGTAATGGGATCCAGGCATTGTAGACTTTATTTTGTTTGATGAATAAAAATTGATTTTGGCATGTTTGTTGATTTAGTTTACAATTTTGATAAATCCACTCTCTAGAAAATTCCCAAAATCATGTTTTAAAAAAAATATATATATATTTTTTTTATTTTCAAAAATACCCTATTTCCATTAAAGGAAATAGGGAGCTTTATAAGAAGAAGGAGAAGGGTTCGTTCGAACCCTAATCCCCCTCCTTTCTTCTCCTCTCTTCCCCCCAAAACATCCTAATCCCTTTTCCCTCCTCATCCTTCATTCCCTTTCTCTTCTTTCAAATTTCTTCTTCTCCTTCTTTTCTTCATCTTCTTCATCCCATCGGAGTTGCAAGCCTGCAACTCCGGCCACCTACATCTATTCTCTCTAAACTGAGGACGGTTGCTCCTCCTTGCAATCACTCTCTATGCTGTTCTCTTTGCTGCTCCAGCGAACCACCAGAACCAAACGGTGGGTTCCCACGTTGCTGCGCTTCACCATTAACACCACCACCGTGGATTACGACCAGCACCGCCTCCTCCTTCTCCACCGCTGTGTTTCCCTCTCGTTGCTGGGGTCTTGCTACTCCTTCTCGTTGCAAATCTCCTAACGATTCACAGGGAACTCTGGCAGCCTGCAACCTCTTCCCCGAACATTTTTTTTAGACGTCCTCTCCTCCTTCTCCAGCAGCACCACCGTCTTCTCCCTCCTCCGCCGTGCGTCTGCTCCTGCATCACCGTCCATACCTCTCATCCTTCTTGCAGACCACCTCCACTGCCTGCTAGCCTCTCCAGCCGCACTCCTCTTCACCTTCTTCTTCTTCTCAACGGTAATAAAAAAACACAAAAAAAGAGAAAAAAAAAATAGAAAAACAAAAAAAAAAAAAAAAGAAGAAAGAGGGTGAAGAAAGAAAGATGGTGTAGGGAGCGTCCTCACCTGCAACTCCAACCGCCCATTTGCTGGATTGCCATCGCCTACAACCTTCATCTCGAAATTAAAATCGGCGAGCTTCGAGCTCTCTCACCAGTGGTCAGTTCTGCCTCCCAAAGAAACCACCATCTTCTCCACGTGAAGGACTTGCTGGCCTACCCTCCAATCACAGTGCATGACGGTCGACAGCACCATTATTTTCTCCACGAATCGATCGTCCTGGATCCTCTTTTCCATGGTTGGACAGCTGCAACAACCATCATCTTGGTCGGCCATCTGACTTGCAGGTCAACAACTTTCCAAGTTGTTGCCCTCACGACTCCACGACCTTCCTTTTCGGGCATGCAACCGGATCCTCCATTCTCCTTGCCGAAGCACCACCGACGGCTGTTGGTAAGATTTTCTGTTTCTTCAGCTCAATCTCTCTCTCTCTCTCTCTATCTCACTCTCCTTTTCTCTCTCTAATTTCTCTCTCTTAGTTCAATCTTTTTCTAGATTAATTTGTTTTTATTTGCTTTAGTAATGGGATCCAGGCATTGTAGACTTTATTTTGTTTGATGAATAAAAATTGATTTTGGCATGTTTGTTGATTTAGTTTACAATTTTGATAAATCCTCTCTCTAGAAAATTCCCAAAATCATGTTTTAAAAAAAAAAAATATAGTTTTTTTTATTTTCAAAAATACCCTATTTCCATTAAAGGAAATAGGGAGCTTTATAAGAGGAGGGAGAAGGGTTCGTTCGAACCCTAATCCCCCTCCTTTCTTCTCCTCTCTTCCCCCCAAAACATCCTAATCCCTTTCCCCTTCTCTTCCTTCATTCCCTTTCTCTTCTTTCCAATTTCTTCTTCTCCTTCTTTTCTTCATCTTCTTCTTCCCATCGGAGTTGCAAGCCTGCAACTCCGGCCACCTACGTCTATTCTCTCTAAACTGAGGATGGTTGCTCCTCCTTGCAATCACTCTCTGTGCTGTTCTCTTTGCTGCTCCAGCGAACCACCAGAACCCAATGGTTGGTTCCCACGTTGCTGCGCTTCACCATTAACACCACCACCGTGGATTACGACCAGCACCGCCTCCTCCTTCTCCACTGCTGTGTTTCCCTCTCGTTGCTGGGGTCTTACTACTCCTTCTCGTTGCAAATCTCCTAACGATTCGCAGGGAACTCTGGCAGCCTGCAACCTCTTCCCCGAACATTTTTTTTAGACGTCCTCTGATATTCGCTCAAAAGTGCTTATTTTAAGCAATTATCCTTTTAGCGTTATTGCATTCTCCTACGTAAACTGCTCTAATTATCCACTTTTCTATGTAAGAGTCTATCTCATTGCGTAGAACACACTTTTCTGGACGAAATGGTATATTTGCATGCATTAAACACATTTTCGGAAGTCTAGATATGAAGTCATTCTGATAGAGTCTCATTACGCGCTTCTTCTGTCGCAGGAAACCCCGATGGGACGATTCTCGAGACTTGTGGGCCCAAATCGATCATGAAAGCCCATTATCGAAGCTTAAAGAGCCCACATGCTATGACTAGAAGATATGGGCCAAATATGGGCTGAATAAGAGGACCAAAAAGTCGGCCCAAAGAACGAAGAGAGCAGGAGAGCCAATGACCAAGAGACGGACCAAAGCGTTTAAAGCCACATGAGTCAGCAAGGAATGATAGTCGACTCTACTAGAGAAGCGTGAGGATGGTCACAGTGAAGACCAGGGTTCCAGACCCTCCGCCAGTGCTTTTTTCTATTTTTTTGATACTTTTTCTCTCATCTCTTCTTATTCTCTCTCTCTCTTCATCTCTCGATCCTCGAATCTACTGACCTAACCCCAGAACTCCTACCCTTCGGCTCTATCTCATCTCCCTTAGCTTTCTGACCGTTGGATCTTCCATCGGACCGTTGGATCTTCAATCGGACCGTTGGATCTCTCTAGATCCATTGATCTACCAATCTGGGTCCCAATCAAGTCACCATCCATCCGATCGCCATCAGAATGTCTGTTACATCATCTTGTGAGACGATGGACATCATCAGTCCATGTGGGCCAATAGCCGGGCCCATCATCATCGACCCGCTGTCCGACCAGTTAGTGGACCCCGTGAATTTCAAAATAATTTTAATTAAAAAATGGGGGGTCCACTAATTGGGGAGATTCCCCATAGAAAAGTAGGTTTTTACTTAAAAAAAAAAAATTTATTTTTTTATTTTCAAAAAATACCCTATTTCCATTAATGGAAATAGGGAGCTTTATAAGAGGAGGGAGAAGGGTTCGTTCGAACCCTAATCCCCCTCCAATCTCTTCCATTCTCTCCCCCTATCAATCCCGCACGGATCCCTTCACCCTTAGCCCCATTTTTTTCCTTTTCTTCTCCACCTTCTTCTTTTCATCTTCCTCTTTTATTCTCGCCGGAGTTGCAGAACTCCGGCCATCTGCAACTCCATTTTTTCCCCCGTCTCTCCATCTCCTTTGCCCCAGGCTGATCACCAACACCTTTATAAAAGCCAACGGGGGGATCCCACGTGATTGCAACTTCGGTTGCTGCCTACACCGTCTACCACCATCGTTTCACACCGCCTCCCACCGGACTGGTGCACCACCGTTCTCAGCCACCGCCCCCACACTCTCTAACGTGCTGGAGTTGCAACCTGCAACTCCAGTCCGTTTTGCTCAAAAACCAAAAAAAAAAAAAAAAAAGAAAGAGAAAAAGAAAGGAAAGAGAGAAGAGAAGAGAAGAGAGGAGGAGAGGACTCCTACCTGCTGGAGTGCAAGCCCAGCTCGCCCTCCCCTTCCTCGTTGCTGCCTCTTGCAACGCCTCCACACAGACAGCATCTCCATCCACCGCCTCTACCGCCCTACAGCCTGCACCACCGTTGATCCAACCTCCATTCACCAACAGCACAACCGTGCTTCACCATCACTACCGTCCCCCTACTGCCACCATCGTCCCCAGCCACTTGGCCAAGCCGTCAAAACCCCTCTCCCTCACTTCACCGTTCTCTCTCTCTGTCAGAAGAAAAGAAACAAAAACGAAAAAAAAAAAAAAAAAAAAGGAAAGAGTTAATAGAGAAGAAGAGAGGAGGAAGCCGACTTGCTCCTCAACTTGCAGGCCACTACAACATCAGCCACCACCATCCAGCCGCTCTCTCCTTTGGCCGATCCTAATCACTTAGGGTAAGTGGTCATGAGTTTTCTTTTTCTCTCTAGATCTCTCTAGTCTCTTCTCTCTCTCTAAAAATTCATACTCTCTCTCCTCTTATTCTCTTCCTCTCTCTAGTTCTTACGGCTTTATAGTTTAATCCTTTTAGTTCTTTTTATGTTTAGTTCGCAATTTTGATTGAGAATATTGTAAGAAAGTTATTATTTCAATAAATTCTAGTATTACTTCATTGTGTTAGTTATTTTCTTTTTAATCTTATGGCAATTTCTCTCTCTAGAAATCACTAAGCATGTTTTAAATCCATCACCATTCTCACCTCTCCATGTTTTCTTGATAAAAATCCGTCATTGCATATTCATGAGTCACGCTAACTAACCCCGAGTGCGGATCGACATCCGACACGAGCCACTGTACAACCCTGTGATTTTTGCAGGATTTGAGTGAAAAAGAATCGGATAATTACAAATATTGTTGAGATCTAGGATTTTCGTAACCAACGACGCGGGAAAATCCTATTATCATCCTCTCCTCCTTCTCCAGCAGCACCACCGTCTTCTCCCTCCTCCGCCGTGCGCCTGCTCCTGCATCACCGTCCATACCTCTCATCCTTCTTGCAGACCACCTCCACTGCCTGCTAGCCTCTCCAGCCGCACTCCTCTTCACCTTCTTCTTCTTCTCAACGGTAATAAAAAAACACAAAAAAAGAGAAAAAAAAAATTAGAAAAACAAAAAAAAAAAAAAAGAAAAGAAGAAAGAGGGTGAAGAAAGAAAGATGGAGTAGGGAGCGTCCTCACCTGCAACTCCAACCGCCCATTTGCTGGATTGCCACCGCCCACAACCTTCATCTCGCCATTAAAATCGGCGAGCTTCGAGCTCTCTCACCAGTGGTCAGTTCTGCCTCCCAAAGAAACCACCATCTTCTCCACGTGAAGGACTTGCTGGCCTACCCTCCAATCACAGTGCATGACGGTCGACACCACCATTATTTTCTCCACGAATCGATCATCCTGGATCCTCTTTTCCATGGTTGGACAGCTGCAACAACCATCATCTTTGTCGGCCATCTGAGTTGCAGGTCAACAACTTTCCAAGTTGTTGCCCTCACGACTCCACGACCTTCCTTTTCGGGCATGCAACCGGATCCTCCATTCTCCTTGCCGAAGCACCACCGACGGCTGTTGGTAAGATTTTCTGTTTCTTCATCTCAATCTCTCTCTCTCTCTATCTCACTCTCCCTTTCTCTCTCTAATTTCTCTCTCTTAGTTCAATCTTTTTCTAGATTAATTTGTTTTTATTTGCTTTAGTAATGGGATCCAGGCATTGTAGACTTTATTTTGTTTGATGAATAAAAATTGATTTTGGCATGTTTGTTGATTTAGTTTACAGTTTTGATAAATCTTCTCTCTAGAAAATTCCCAAAATCATGTTTTAAAAAATAAATAAATAAATAAATAAAATAAATATCACAAATCCACCACTCTCATCACTCCATAAATTTTTGGCATTTTTCTGGTAAAAATCCATCATTTTATGTTCTTGATTGCGTTAACTAAACCCGAGTGCGGATCGACATCCGACATACTTCCACCATGCAAAGTATAGCTTAATTTTGCAAGAAATCTCAGATCGAAATTACAAATCTTGATGGAATTAGGGTTTCCGTAACCAACGACGCGAGAAAAACCTACTTTCACCCAGCAAGAAGGAAAGTTGGTTACGACTGGCTATTGAGGACGGTAATCGAAGAGGGGTTGACAGCTTGGAGTTCTGAAAACTCAAGAGAAGAGAGGATGGTGAAGGACAGTGGTGGTTGCAGCTGCAACAGTTCGCCGGAGTTGCAACTTGCAACTCCGGCTTGGGTTGATGAATAGGATGAACAGTGGCTGGTGGAGCGTAGATGGATGAGGGAGGCGCTGGCGAGGTGAGCAAGGGGTTGGGTAGCGGCTGGAGGAGGAGAAGAACGTGAAGAAGATGAGGTGGCCGGAGTTCTGCAACTCCGGCCGGTAAAAGAAGAAGAAGAAGAAGAAAATGGGGCTAAGGGCGAAGGGGAAGAAGGAGCTGGTTTTGGGGGAAGGATTCGAAGAGATTGGAGGGGGATTAGGGTTCAAACGAACCCTTCTCCCTCTTCTTATAAAGCTCCCTATTTCCATCCTTTAATGAAAATAGGGTATTTTTGAAATAAAAAAATTTTTTTTTTTTTTTTAAAGTAAAAATCTACTTTTCTATGGGGAATCTCTCCAATTAGTGGACCCCCCGTTTAATTAAAATTATTTTGAAATTCGCGGGGTCCACTAACTGGTCGGACAGCGGGTCGATGAAGATGGGCCCGGCTACTGGCCCACATGGATTGATGATGTCCATTGTCTCACAAGATGATGTGACAGACAGTCTGATGGCGACCGGATGGATGGTGACTTGATTGGGACCCAGATTGGTAGATCAACGGATCCAGAGAGATCCAACGGTCCGATTGAAGATCCAACGGTCAGAAAGCTAAGGGAGATGAGATAGAGCCGATGGGCAGGAGTTCTGGGGTTAGGTCAGTAGATTCGAGGACCGAGAGATGAAGAGAGAGAGAGAATAAGGAGAGATGAGAGAGAAAATATCAAAAAAATGGAGATAAAAGTATTGGCAGAGGGTCTGGAACCCTGGTCTTCACTGTGACCATCCTCACGCTTCTCCAGTAGAGTAGATTATCATTCCTTGCTGACTCATGTGGCTTTAAACGCTTTGGTCCGTCTCCTGGTCATTGGCTCTCATACTCTCTTCGTTCTTTGGGCCGGCTTTTTGGTCCTCTTATACAGCCCATATTTGGCCCATATCTTCTAGTCATAGCATGTGGGCTCTTTAAGCTTTGATAATGGGCTTTCCTGATCGATGTGGGCTTGCAAGTCTCGAGAATTGTCCCATCGGGGTTTCCTGCAACAGATGAAGCGTGTAATGAGACTCTATCAGAATGACTTCATGTCTAGACTTTTGAAAATGTGTTTAATGCATGCAAATATACCATTTCGTCCAGAAAAGTGTGTTCTACGCAACAAAAGAGACTCTTACGTAGAAAAGTAGATAAATAGAGCATTTTAACGTAGGAGAATGCAATAACGCTAAAAGGATAATTGCTTAAAATAAGCACTTTTGAGGGAATATCACAACCCCCAACCAGCATATTGCCAATCCTTGGCAATTAGTGCGAAATAAATGAGCTTAAAAGGGCTCTGCACATGCTGCACACTTTCACATTAGCTCCGTGAAAACACCGTTCGTCAAATTATTGAATGGATGCAAAAACAGTTACATGTTAGCGAAGAGTTTAAAAGTTTTGGCAAGACTACAGACTGATAATCATGACCCAGAATAGTCAGACTCTGCGTGTGTGTGTGCTCAACATTCTCATCATCCGACAGTAAAGATTTCCAGATCACTTCTAAGTTTTACTGCCTCGACCTCAAATCTCACATGTTCAGCACTCAGAATAGAATCACACAAGAAGGGTTTTCTTCTTTTCTCTCAATTTATATGTGAGGAGATGTGTTGATATATGAAAGCAAAGATCTCACATATGTATTATTTAAAGGAAGGACATCTTTAACCGAAGAAGATCTCATGATTGGAATACCACTTCACTCGGGAACGTTAGATCAAACTCTATAGCTTCTCCTTTTTCAATCTCCACATTTTATGATCGTGCTATCCTAGAATCAAGTAGGACTTTCCTGGGTTGTAATGAGGCTTAGGTCAGGTGTAGAAAAATAAAGGTATACAGGATTTCAAAGATCTTGAGAAGATATCTCTATTTTCTTGTATTTTTCCTGCGGCGTAACACCATTATCTGGTTCTTTTTCCTTTTTTCGTATTTTTCTCTTTTTCTTGATATTTCTGAGACTGCTCAATTTCTTTTCAGCACTTTTTCATACTTTCTTTCCATATTTTGTTTTCAGCTTGAACCACTTTCTTTTCCTTTTGATTCTTCTTCTTTACTTTTCTTTTCACGGTACACCCATATCAGTTATGCTTCGTAGCTGGACTGGATTTAGGTTGATGGGTTTACAAAGAAAAGGCTTTTATAGAAGGGTTCAAGGGGTTTCTAGTGAAGTATAATTCAGGTGAGTAAAAAGGCTGAATGGTTCAGAAAAATGGCCTAAATCATTTTTTAGGGTTTGCACTATCATGTATACTGTCTTGACTGGATACAGAGAAGGTTCTGTTGTAGTAATCCAATTTTGATGTCGTTCTGAGTTCCATGATCAAATCAAAGGGTAAGGAGATCTCTCAACGAATATTACGGGCAAGAAGAATAGTGAGTCATCTTGTGACTCAGAATTATTGTATACTCCTCTGAATTGATTAAAGGCTCGAAAGCTCACTGGGTTAGGTCTCCACAATCATTCTCATAGGATCTCCAAAATTTCTAAACTTAAGATGACTCTGATATTGATAGTGTACAATTGTGCCGAATATGAGTTTTTCTGAGTTTTCAAACCTGCTGTAGTCACGCCTGACTTGACTCAACGCTAACTTTAAACAAAAATTGACATCCTCAATACTGATTTAACGGAGGTTTTTAGCTAATCAAAGTCAGGGTATTTGACACATTTTTGAAATTCTAAAAAACTTTTGGAGAACATCGGAAATCACCCCAAAAACAAGAGGTTTTTTTTTTTTTTTTTTATCAAAATGAAGACATGAGTTTTGGTAAATACCCCACCCCCAACCAAAATATAGCACCGTCCTCGGTGCTCACGACCGGGATATAAAATGATGAAAAATCGGTGATGATGATGCAAAGGTTCAGGGAGGATGTTACCAAGTCGGCAGAAACTCGACAGTGTGTGGTACCTGATGATCGGAAGAATAAATGTACCTGCATTTTCAGAGATATAACAGTAATAACAAATGCATGAGACTCATGTACTCTAGGAATACCAGAATTGCCTTTCTGAAAGTGCTAAGTTTTACGTCTTCAGCCAGACATGACGGGGGTGACAGGCACCCCCAACCAAGTTGGAGCACAGGAGACTGATTGGATCATCAGTCGACATAGACAGGATCGAGGAGATCGATCTCAAAAGTCTGAATGCGCAATACGTCAAGTTCATGGAACTATTTAAGAAGCTGGCCATTGACCTGGAATGAGGAGTGATCCTTGGGATCCTCAATAGTAATTGCCCAAAAGGGTGTGACTGCTGTGACCGTATAAGGACCGGTCCACCTAGATTTCAATTTCCCAGGGAAGAGATGAAGACGAGAATTATAAAGAAGGACCTTCTGTCCTAGATGGAACTCTTTCCTGAGGATGCTCTTGTCATGTATCCACTTCATTTTTGCTTTGTAATTCTTGGACAAGTTGTAGGCATCATTTCTGAGTTCTTCTAACTCATTCATTTGAAGTTTTCTCTCCTCCCCTGCAGAGTCGAGGTCGAAGTTGAGTTTCTTAATGGCCCACAGGGCACGATGTTCAATCTCTACCGGTAGATGACAGGGTTTCCCAAAGACGAGACGATAAGGAGACATATTGAGTGGGGTCTTGTAGGCGGTTCTGTATGCCCATAAAGCATCAGTGAGACGAGTAGACCAGTCTTTATGTGTGGTATTGACTGTCTTCTCCAAGATCTACTTGATCTGCCGATTAGAAACCTCTACTTAACCACTAGTCTGCGGATGATAAGCTAGGGCAACCTTGTGGGTTACCCCATACTTTTTCATTAATTTCTCGAATATCCTATTGCAGAAATGGGTGACCCCATCACTAATGATGGCCTTAGGGGCACCGAATCGGGCGAAGATGAACTCCTTTAGGAATTTGACCACCACTTTGTGGTCATTGGTCTTGGTGGGAATGGCTTCTATCCATTTGGATACATAGTCTACCGCAAGGAGAATGTACTCAAAACCATAAGAAACGGGAAAGGGGCCCATGAAGTCGATGCCCCAGATGTCAAATATTTCATCGACCTGGATGGGAGTGAGGGGCATCATGTTCCTCTGGGAGATGCGGCCTAGATGCTGGCAATTAGGACAGGTTTTGCTGTAGATGTGGGCATCTTTAAATAATGTGGGCCAGTAGAATCCGCATTGCAGGACTTTTTCTGCAGTCTTCTTAGTGCTGAAATGACCACCACAAGGTTGGTCATGACACGAGGACAAGATTTTGAGTTGGTCCGACTCAGGTACACAGAGACGAATGATCTGGTCAGGACAGTATTTATATAAATAAGGGTCATCCCAAGAGTAGTACTTAACTCTTGCTAGGAATTGGCTTTTGTCCTATTTTGACCAGTGTGAAGGCATTTCTTCAGTGACAAGGTAGTTGACAATGTCAGCATACCATGGATGAACGGAGATGGCGAACAGTTGTTCGTCGGGAAAGGTCTCAGTGATGGGCTGGGTGTCGAAGGATGACTCTAAAGTCAGTCTAGACAAGTGATCAGCCACTACATTCTCAGTTCTTTTCTTATCCTTAATCTAGAGGTTGAATTCCTGCAGTAAGAGAATCCATCGAATTAATCGAGGCTTGGTTTCCTTTTTCGACATGAGATAACGAAGGGCTGCATGATTAGTGTACACGACCACTTTAGTGGCTAAGAGGTACTGACGGAATTTATCAAGGGTGAAGACTACCGCCAGGAGTTCTTTCTCAGTGGTGGAGTAATTCATTTGGGCAGAGTTAAGAGTTTTGCTCACGTAGTAGATCACGTGTGACCTTTTGTCAACTCTCTGCCCTAGAACGGCTCCTAAGGCATAGTCAGAAGCATCGCACATTACCTCAAAAGGTAGAGTCTAGTCCGGGGGACGGATAATGGGTGCAGTAGTGAGCTCAGATTTGAGACGCTCAAATGCCTGGACACAGTCAGCATTAAAGTCGAAAGGACTATCTTTAGCCAAAAGATGGGACAGAGGTCTAGCGATTTGAGAGAAGTCCTTGATGAATCACCTATAGAATCCTCCGTGTCCTAAAAAGGACCGGATGTCACGTACGGACTTAGGAATGGGCAAGGTCGAGATGATATCGATTTTAGCTTTGTCGACCTCAATGCCCTGATGGGAAATGACATGTCCTAGAACAATGCCCTTCTTCACCATGAAGTGGCATTTCTCCCAATTGAGGACAAGTCGCTTGTCCTGACAACGTTGAAGTACAAGCCCTAGATGGTCCAGACAGTCATCAAAGGATGACCCAAAAACTGAGAAGTCGTCCATAAAGACTTCGAGGAATTTTTTCACCATGTCAGAGAATATGCTCATCATACACCTTTGAAAGGTCGCGGGTGCATTGCAGAGGCCAAAGGGCATGCGCTTGTAGGCAAAAGTGCCAAAGGGACAGGTGAAAGTTGTCTTCTCCTGATCCTCAGGGGCGATGGGTATTTGATTATACCCTGAGTAACCATCAAGGAAGCAGTAATAGGAGTGACCTGCTAGTCTCTCCAACATCTGGTCTATGAAGGGTAAAGGAAAATGGTCCTTCCTAGTGTTGGTGTTGAGTCATTGGTAATCGATGCAGACTCTCCACCCTTTCTTCAGGCGCTGGGTGACCATTTCCTTGTTCTCATTTTCCACAACTGTGAATCCTGCCTTTTTAGGGACAACATGAATAGGACTCACCCATTTGCTATCGGAGATGGGGTAAATGATACCCGCATCTAACAGTTTAAGGACCTCGTCCCGGACTACATCCTTCAAGACGGGGTTCAATGAAAGTAGGGTTTTTCCGTCGTTGAAAGAACGACCCTAACTTCAATACATTTTTAATTTATCCGAGACATTTAACCTGTAAAATGAGCAGTTTTGCATAGTGGCTCGTGTCGGATGTCGATCCGCACTCGGTATTAGTCGGGTTAGCGCAATAATGAACATAAAATGATAGAAAATTTGCAGAGAATGGACATAATTTTATTCAAATCAACTTCATTCAATCGAACATGTCTCTTACACTCAAGTAAAAATAACTAAATTATAAAGCATAAAGAAAAACAAACTAGAGAAAGAAAGAGAGAACTAGAGAGAGAAAGTGGTTTTTAGAGGAAGAAAATAAATCTAGATAGATGAAGGTAGGTAGAGAGAGAAAGAGATATAAAGTGAGATCTAGAGAGAGAAGAGAAGAGATGAAGAGAGAAATATGGACTAAAGAGAGAAAACTATAAGAAAAAGATCACTAGAGAGAGAATCAGTGGATGATTACCTTCCCACACTCACCAAATAATGGGTCGGCCTAGAAGGAGAATGGAGGGCTCACGGTCAAACCATGAGTCGCTGCCCGGAGAAGAGAATGCACTTGGAAGTGCACGGTGTGCACAGCATGGGAGAGGGGATGGTGAGCGTTGCTGAAGATGTGGAGAACACCGTTGAGCTTCACGGTGAAGAAGGTCCAGTCCGTGAGGAGGAGGCAGAGAGCACCAGCAGATGTACACCAGCAACACATGGAGGCCCTTTGCAAGCCATTGCAGGAGGTAGGGGCGTTGCTGCTTGTGGAAGGGGCACCAGGATGGGAGGAGAGAACATCCTCCTTCCCTCTTCTTTCCTCTTTTTTTCTTCTTTTTTTTTTTTTTTTGTCTTTTTTTTTTTTTTGAAAGTGAGAGAAAAGGAGAGGGCAAGACTGGCTGTGATGAGTTCTTGCAGCTAGGCAGTGTGGGAGGCAACACTAGCAGCGGTTGGAATGGTGACCGGAGTGGAGTTGCTGGGCGTTGGAGACTTCAGGGGCAGCACAAGTCATGAAAGGCGGTGCTGGTTGTCGGAGTTGCATCCAGCGGCAAGGAAAGGAGAACGGTGGTGGAGAGAATACAGATTTGCTGGTCCGCCAATGCGATTGCAGCAAGGAGTAAGATCACCTGCTGGTTCGTTTTGAGAGGCCAGTCCTTCCGGAAAACAGCAGGTGGTGAGGATTGCCTTACCATGAGGAAGACGGACGGATCTGCTACGTTGCAGGTCCGGCGTTGTCAATGTTGATCCACGGCTTCAATGGCGATCAAGTTGAAGCACGTCTTTGGGCAGAAACATGGAGGAGATGGAGGGAGAGGGACGTGGAAGGAGAAGAAGTGAATAAAACGATGAAGAAGAAGGGAAGATGGTGGCGGCTGACCGGAGTTGCAGGCTGCAACTCCGGTAAAAAAAACGGTAATAAAAAAATAAAAATAAAAAAAACGAAAACTAAAAATACGAGAAGAAGACAGAGGAGAGAAGGAGAAAGAAGAAGAAGAAGAAGAAGAAGAAGAAGAAGAAGAAGAAGGACGAAGAAGAAGGACGGCCGGAGTTGCAAACTTGCAACTCCGGCGAAGTATAGGTGGTGAAGACGAAGAAGAAAAGAGGAAAAAGAGGAGAAAGAAATCGCGGGGAAGAAGGGAAAGGATAGGGGGAAGGAGAGGAGGAGAGGGGAGAGGGATTAGGGTTCGAATGAACCCCTATCCTTCTCCTTTTAAAGCTTCCCTATTTCCATTAATGGAAATAGGGGATTTTAGAAAATAAAAAAATAAGAAAAATATTTTTTTATTTTTTTTTTATTTTTATTTTTTTTTTTTAAGTAAAAACCTACTTTTCTATGGGGAATCTCCCCAATTAGTGGACCCCCCATTTAATTAAAATTATTTTTGAAATTCGCGGGGTCCACTAACTGGTCAGTCAGCGGGTCGATGAAGATGGGCCCGGCTATTGGCCCTCATGGGTTGATGATGTCCATCATCTCACAGAATGATGTGACAGACAGTCTGATGGCGATCGGATGGATGGTGACTTGATTGGGACTCAGATTGGTAGATCGACGGATCTAGAGAGATCCAACGGTCCGATTGAAGATCCAACGGTCCGATGGAAGATCCAACGGTCAGAAAGCTAAGGGAGATGAGATAGAGCTGATAGGCAGGAGTTCTGGGGTTAGGTCAGTAGATTCGAGGATCGAGAGATGAAGAGAGAGAGAGAATAAGGAGAGATGAGAGAAAAAGTATCAAAAAAAATGGAAAAAAGCACTGGCGGAGGGTCTGGAACCCTGGTCTTCTCTGTGACCATCCTCACGCTTCTCCAGTAGAGTAGACTTTCATTCCTTGCTGACTCATGTGGCTTTAAACGCTTTGGTCCGTCTCTTGGTCATTGGCTCTCCCGTTTTTTTCGTTCTTTGGGCCGGCTCTTCGGTCCTCTTCTTCAACCCGTATTTGGCCCATATCTTCTAGTCATAGCCTATGGGCTCTTTAAGCTTTGATAATGGGTTTTCATGATCGATCTAGGCCCGCAAGTCTCGAGAATCGTCCCATCGGGGTTTCCTGCGACAGAAGAAGCGCGTAATGAGACTTTATCAGAACGGTTTAATATCTAGACTTCCGAAAATGTGTTTAATGCATGCAAATATACCATTTCGTCCAGAAAAGTGTGTTCTACGCAACAGAAGAGACTATTACGTAGAAAAGTAGATAAATAGAGCATTTTACGTAGGAGAATGCAATAACGCAAAAAGGATAATTGCTTAAAATAAGCACTTTTGAGCGAATATCATTCAACCTCCTCTGGTGTTCTCGCGAGGTTTTGGATTCATCCTCGAGATAGATGTGATGTTGGCACACCGAGGGATCTATGCCTCGAATATCATCTATAGTCCAACCTATCGCAGATTTGTGCTCGTTGAGCAGCTCAAGAAGTTTCTTACGTTCACTTGCAGATAAAGCAGACGCAATAATGACAGGGTAGGTTTCCTTAGGACCAAGATAGGCATAGGAAAGATTTGTGAGAAGAGGCTTAAGCTCCAATGTTGGAGCAGATGGAGTTGAAGTAGGTGTCACTGAAGATACGGATTGAAGAGGTTTGACTTCAGTAGGAAAAGGAATGATAGGTTCTCTGGCCATGGTTATCAGAGGCTCAAACTCGATGAGTGGAGCGGGGATCTCTATCAGTGGAGCAGTCTCCAAAAGATCATTGAGATCAGAAATAGCTGACTCTGTTGCAAAGTCAGCTCCAAAGTGTTCTAGACACTGCTTAAGAATATCTTCGGTGGAGTCCGGGATTAGACTCTCAACGGCACACATTTCATCGGTCACTTCGCGATCGGTATCTTGTTGCATTAAACGAAAGATGTTGACCTCAGCTTTGAGGTTACCGAAAGCAATGGACATGTTTTCGTCCCGGCACCCGATGTGTGCATTTGCGGTGGCAAGGAAGGGACGGCCTAAGATGACTGGAATGCGGTTATCCTGACACGGCTCGGTGTCGAGAATGATAAAGTCCACAGGATAATAAAAGTCAGCGACTTTTACTAGGACATCTTCAATGATTCCTCTTGGAATCTTGATGGACTGATCAACCAATTTGAGGGTGACATTGGTAAGCTTCATATCTTTAGTCCTAACTGTTGGTATACCGAGAATGGTATGAGCTTAACGCTAGCCCCTAAATCTAGCAAGGCAGTGCAGCTAAAGTTGTCTCCAATTTCACATTGGACAGTTGGGCTACCTGGATCCTTGTGTTTGATCACACTATTGCGTTGAATGAACGTGGTAGCTTTTTTGGCCAAGAAGGCAGCTTTGGGTACATGCGTACGCCGCTTAACTGTGCACAAGTCCTTGAGGAATTTGGCATAGGAGGGGATTTGCTTGATAGCAAAAAGGAATGGGATATTGATCTGGACGTCTTTAAAGACGTCTAAGATCTCAGAGAATTGCTAATCCCGCTTATCTTGGACAAGTCTGTCCGGGAAGGGAGGCTTTACTCGACAAATGGATTTGTCTTTAGCCTTAGATTTCTGCACAGGGATATCTGATGTTGGTGCAGAGGTAGAAGAAGCAGAGGTAGGATTAGGACTAGTTTCCTCTGTGCGAGTGATGGGTGCCGGGGATGGCACTGGCGGTGGTTGGACTCCCATGTCCACAGTTTTTCCAGATCGTAGGGTGGTTACAGCTTGCACCTCCCCTTGACAATTCTCATTCTGGCTCTGAGATTGGAAACCGATCTCATATACTGCTCCTTTAGCATTTCCTTTTGGGTTAGCGATGGGTTGGCTAGGGAAGATGCCTTTAGCTTTCTCAGCTTCCAGGTTGCCTAAGCATTGCTCTAGACAAAGCATGGATTGGTGTTGCTGTTGCTCTAGGCGTTGCATAGATTGTTGTTGCTGAGTAATGAGTTGAGCTAGAAGGTCTTCGATACCGAATTTGGGGATCGACTGTTGGGGGGCAGCTAATGGGAGCTGAGGCACCAATTCGCGACTCGAGCTCATTGGGGCATTATAGTTATAGGCTGGAGAATTAGTTGGGACAATCGGTTGGTTCTGAAAGGTCTGTGGGACTCTTTGCTGATTCTGAAATGTGCTCGGTTGTCCAGAGTATTGACCCTGTTGGAACTGCTGGTTTTGAGTAGATGGGTACTGACTCTGCTGGTATTGTCCCTGATTGAATTGCCTATTGGGTTGATTGAACCCAGGAGGATACATGCCCTGAGGTTGACGGGGAGGTTGAGCTTGTGGTTGAGTAGACTGAGGCCTCCAAGATAAGTTAGGGTGATTTCTCGTGTCCGGATGATAGGATTGACTATACGAGTTCTGAGTAGGAGGTTTGTATGTGCTGAAAGCACAAACTTCTTCCTAAAGAGGATTAGACCATCCTTCATTCAAAGGACAATGCTCAGTAGTATGGGATGGTTGCAGACAGAGGGTGCAGGATTCCATAGGGCTCTCGTGTCCCACATGCATGACTGGGGTACCTTGTTGAGTAGGCTTTTGTACAAACACAGCCAGTGCCGAGACTGACTTGCTCAACTCTTGAATGACAGATCAAAGCTCAGTGTCTGCTGTAGCGTCATGTGCCTTGGTGGTCCTTTGGACTGAAGTGGTTCGACTAAACTCTGAGTCAGTCGTCCAATGTTGAGAGTTTTCTCCTAACTCTCCCAAGAATTTGTATGCATCGGTCAGAGTTTGGTGCAGGAATTTTCCTTGGCACATTGACTCTACCATGGTTCGGGACTCATCAGTAAGTCCCTTGAAGAAGACGTGGACAAGATTGCCCTTGTCGATGCTATGGTGGGGACACTTAGTCAGGTAGTCTTGGAATCTATCCCACGCTTCAAAAAATTACTCATCGGACTTCTGTCGAAAGTCCTGGATGAGTTGCTTCATTTGGTTGGTCCGAGTCATAGGGTAGAATTTAGACATGAATTTGCCCACCAATTCTTTCCAACTGCTGATTGAATCAGCGGATAAGGAGTAAAGCCAATCTGAGGCTCGGTCTTTGAACGAGAATGGGAAAACTCGCAGACGGACATTGTCATCATCAAGGTTCTGATTCTTGAAAAGTAGGATGACATGTTGGAATTCCCTAATATGGGAATATGGGTCTTCTCTTGGGAGACCACGAAAGGTTGGCAGCATTTGGATCGTCTGCGGCTTGATCTCAAACTGTACCGCCATAGTAGGTGGGAGAACAATGCAAGTGGGCGGATTCGCAGAGATAGGGGCGAACGTCTCGATAAGAGGTCGTTCGACTGCCATGACTACAAAGGTAGTAGTACTGGGGGAGGCGGGTGGGGAAAGAGATGGGGAGTTTTCTTGCTAGTTCGCCCAGCAAGAAGGAAAGTTGGTTACGACAAGCTATTGAGGATGGTAATAGAAGAGGGGTTGACGGCTTGGAGTTCTGAAAACTCAAGAGAAGAGAGGATGGTGAAGGACGGTGGTGGTTGCAGCTGGAACAGTTCGCCGGAGTTGCAACCTGCAACTCCGGCTTGGGTTGATGAATAGGATGAACAGTGGCTGGTGGAGCGTAGATGGATGAGGGAGGCGCTGGCGAGGTGAGCAAGGGGTTGGGCAACGGCTGGAGGAGGAGAAGAACGTGAAGAAGATGAGGTGGCCGGAGTTCTGCAACTCCGGCCGGTAAAAAAAGAAGAAGAAGAAGAAGAAGAAAATGGGGCTAAGGGCGAAGGGGAAGAAGGAGCTGGTTTTGGGGGAAGGATTCGAAGAGATTGGAGGGGGATTAGGGTTCAAACGAACCCTTCTCCCTCCTCTTATAAAGCTCCCTATTTCCTTTAATGGAAATAGGGTATTTTTGAAATAAATTTTTTTTTTTTTTTTTTAAAGTAAAAATCTACTTTTCTATGGGGAATCTCCCCAATTAGTGGACCCCCCGTTTAATTAAAATTATTTTGAAATTCGCGGGGTCCACTAACTGGTCGGACAGCGGGTCGATGAAGATGGGCCCGGCTACTGGCCCACATGGATTGATGATGTCCATCGTCTCACAAGATGATGTGACAGACAGTCTGATGGCGACCGGATGGATGGTGACTTGATTGGGACCCAGATTGGTAGATCGACGGATCTAGAGAGATCCAACGGTCCGATTGAAGATCCAACGGTCAGAAAGCTAAGGGAGATGAGATAGAACCGATGGGCAGGAGTTCTGGGGTTAAGTCAGTAGATTCGAGGACCGAGAGATGAAGAGAGAGAGAATAAGGAGAGATGAGAGAGAAAATATCAAAAAAATGGAGATAAAAGTACTGGCAGAGGGTCTGGAACCCTGGTCTTCACTGTGACCATCCTCACGCTTCTCCAGTAGAGTAGATTATCATTCCTTGCTGACTCATGTGGCTTTAAACGCTTTGGTCCGTCTCCTGGTCATTGGCTCTCATACTCTCTTCGTTCTTTGGGCTGGCTTTTTGGTCCTCTTATTCAGCCCATATTTGGCCCATATCTTCTAGTCATAGCATGTGGGCTCTTTAAGCTTTGATAATGGGCTTTCCTGATCGATGTGGGCTTGCAAGTCTCGAGAATTGTCCCATCGGGGTTTCCTGTGACAGAAGAAGCGCGTAATGAGACTCTATCAGAATGACTTCATGTCTAGACTTTCGAAAATGTGTTTAATGCATACAAATATACCATTTCGTCCAGAAAAGTATGTTCTACGCAACAAAAGAGACTCTTACGTAGAAAAGTAGATAAATAGAGCATTTTAACGTAGGAGAATGCAATAACGCTAAAAGGATAATTGCTTAAAATAAGCACTTTTGAGCAAATATCAATGATGTCCATCGTCTCACAAGATGATGTGATAGACAATCTGATGGCGATCGGATGGATGGTGACTTGATTGGGACCAAGATTGGTAGATCGACGGATCTAAAGAAATCCAACATTCCGGTGGAAGATCCAACGGTCCGATTGAAGATCCAACGGTCAAAAAGCTAAGGGAGATGAGACAGAGCCAATGGGCAAGAGTTCTGGGGTTAGGTCAGTAGATTCGATGACCGAGAGATGAAGAGAGAGAATAAGGAGAGATGAGAGAGAAAATATCAGAAAATGGAGATAAAAGTATTGGCAGAGGGTCTGGAACCCTAGTCTTCACTGTGACCATCCTCACGCTTCTCCAGTAGAGTAGACTATCATTCCTTGCTGACTCATGTGGCTTTAAACGCTTTGGTCCGTCTCTTGGTCATTGGCTCTCTTGCTGTCTTCGTTCTTTGGGCCGGCTTTTTGGTCATCTTATTCAGCCCATATTTGGCCCATATCTTCTAGTCATAGCATGTGGGCTCTTTAAGCTTTGATAATGGGCTTTCCTGATCGATGTGGGCTCGCAAGTCTCGAGAATTGTCCCATCGGGGTTTTCTGCGATAGACGAAGCGCGTAATGAGACTTTATCAGAACAACTCAATGTATAGACTTCCGAAAATGTGTTTAATGCATGCAAATATACCATTTCATCCAGAAAAGTGTGTTCTACCCAACAAAAGAGACTCTTACATAGAAAAGTAGATAAATAGAGCATTTTAACGTAGGAGAGTGTGAAAACACTTAGAAGATAACAGTGGAAAATACGCACTTTTAAGCGAATATCAGAAAGCTACATGCGACAACCAACACTACCTTAATAGTGATTGGCACGCCTCGGCATTCTCACACACATGATGCGAAACTCCACACAATGATCAAGAGAAGGATTTGCATGCCACATACAAGGGCTAAATTCAAAAGTTTATTATAGCACATGGCAAGCCGGCAAAAATAAAAGAATCTATGAAGAAGTCTGAGACAATGCATATTGCATTCAAGTGGGCCCATGAATCTAACTAGGATAAGACAAGTGAAAGAGCATGAGAAGTGAGATCCAACATAAACCGTTGATCATAAGGTGGATGTGAAAAATGCATGATGCTAGCCAAGCGACACACGTGGCAGCCAATAGATGATACGTACACATACATGAGGTGTCACTTGAAGATAATAGCAAGTTCGGTTGAAGTTTTGGGAAGGGAAATATTTATTTGGGAAAGGTTGAGGAGAGGTGTTAAAAGAGGAAATTGGTTCACAAGGAAAATGCAAATCAAAGAAAGAAAGTGTATTGGACCATTTTGAATCATGGGCTGGATGGTGGATCACTAAGAGAATTGTGGGACCCATATGCAAGGTGAATGTCTACATGGCATGGAAGAGAAAGTTGCTGAATTAGAAGAATGATATGGTGTTCAACATGAAAAAAAAAAATAACAAAACAGGGTTGAGTGGTGGAACTACAAGGTGGGACCCATGTGCCAAGAGGCAAATACTTGCTAAGGGTGGAAAAGGTAGGTGCCACAAACATGAGCTAATGGACCCCACCTTCTATGTTGCCTCCATGGTTTCCAAAACCAAAATGGGAAAGTTACCTCCCATGTCTCCATAGTTTTAAAACTATGGAAGCAATTCCTTGGGCCCACAAGAATCCAACGGCTTCCCTAAACTCTAACCCACACCCTTATATTTAAAGAGGAGAGAAAACCTAAAGTCCTCTCTTCTTTTTTCTCCAAGCCATCTCTTCCATCTCCCATTCTCCCATAGTCTCCACCGCCCCCTCTCCTCCATTCTTGTTCCCACGTTTTCTCCCAAGGGAAGAACACAAAAAAAGATGAAAAAAAAAAAGATAGAAGAGAAGAAAGGAGGAGAGGATCATTCTCTCCTTTTACTGTCAAAACCAGGAAGCAACACCACCGTTGTTGCTGCTGGTGCTCTTCCACAAGCCTCCATCCTCCACAGCATCTTCCTTGCTGGCCGTTCCACCTGCCAGCCACCACATACCTCCCCATTCTCTTGGTGACTTGATCTCTAGCAGCTGTTCTTCTTCTCAACGTCTTCATCTCCTCCAAAAGAAAAACCAGCAAAAACGAAAGAAGAAAAAGAAGAAGAAAGAAGAAGATAGAAGAAGAAGTGAAGAAGAGAAGATCCCTACCTGGTTCTCCACGTGATGTTCGCTCAAAAGTGCTTATTTTAAGCAATTATCCTTTTAGCGTTATTGCAGTCTCCTACGTTAAAATACTCTATTTATCGACTTTTCTACGTAAGAGTCTTTTTTGTTGCGTAGAACACACTTTTCTAGACGAAATGGTATATTTGCATGCGTTAAACACATTTTTTTGGAAGTCTAGACATTGAGTCGTTCTGATAAAGTCTCATTACGCGATTTTTTTCTATCGCAGGAGCACTAATGGCATGCGGGCCCACAATCAACATCCAGAGCCTTTGATGAGAGCATAGAGAGCCAGTGGACTTAGACAAGAAGATATAAGCCTAAAGCGAGAAGAGCCAGAGAGTCAGAAAAGCTAGAAAAAAGATCGAGAGAGAAGGAAAGCCAAGTACCCCGAGAAGAGACCAAGGAGATTAAAGCTTATTAACTAACACAAGATGAGGACTTGCTCAGTTGGTAAAGCATGCAGAAGACCAAGTCAAAGACCAGGGTTCAAGACCCTCTGCTAGCATTTTCTCTTTATTTTGTAATATTTTCTCTCTCCTCTCTCTAGATCCTCATTCTCTCTCTGCTCACAATCCCAATCATCCGATCCTCTCTCCCTCCTTAGTCACTCAATCCTACGGCCTACCTTGGCTAATCTCTACCATCCGATGATCCATCCGATCATCACCATCCCAGTATACCGTTCGATCACCAGTAAAATTACTCATCCAATCATCTAACCCATCATCAAACCCAATCACTTCATCATCCACACAAATAATGTTGACGGCCACAAATCATATGGAGGAGATAGTGCCGAGCATGCACACCCACACATGCAATCATATTCAAATTAATGGGATGAGGTGGCATTGTAGCTTTGACTTTTAGAAGAATAGAAACCTACCAAAAATGAGATAATTGGTGCACATTCAAAAATGGAAAGGTGTGAAGGGTTGTAGACTTAAAAGGGAATTTTTCAAAAAAGGAGAATTTTCTTTTGAAAAAAATATATAAGAAAAGTTTCGAAATAATAGAAACCGTGGGTTTCTACTATGGAAATCCATGGTTCTTGTTTAAGGAACCACATTTTTTTTGCCCAAACTGTTTCCTCCACAAAAGGAAACCCACTCTCTCCCTTTGCCGATTTTAAAAAACCCTAGTACGCCTCCTCCATGAAGATCCTGCATACTCTACCTTTGCAAGAAAAAGAAAGGGAAGCCGTCAACCCCATCTCTTTATCTCCTCCACACCGCCCCACTACTCTCTGGACAGCCGCTCTCTCCCACTTTCCACAACAGCTCTCCCATTCACCAAGCCGTCACTCTCCTCTCCTCTCTCCAACGCCCCTCTCCATCATTCCTCTAAAAGAAAAAAAAGAAAACCAGAAAAAAAAAAAGGGTGAGGAAGGAGAAGAACAACAAGAAGAGAGGAGTAGGTGGTCTGTACCTCCTCTACCATCTCCACCACAACAGCAGGTCCACTGCCTTCACCCCTCCATTCTCCAGCACGTCTCCTTCTCTCTTTCCCTCCCAAGCCAAGTCGTCATCACCCTCTCCCCACGTTTTCTTATCTCCAAGCCGTTACACTCCCTCATCCCTTTTACCTTTTCTTTATCAAACCAGAAAAAAAAGCAAAAAGAAGAAGGAAGAAGGAGAAGAGAAGAAGAAGAGGGGAAGAGGAGAGGAGGTCGTACCTCCCATTGGGGCTCCACCACCTTGCAGCACTGCTCTGCCTCTCCATGACTTGATATGGGGAACAGCAAGCTAACGGCTTGAATCCTCCACAACAGCACCATCACCGTCCAGCCACCACATCACGGCCTGCAACACTTGCAGGCCGTTATCATCTTCTTCGGCCATCTCCATCTTCACCACCGCCCGGAGCACCACCACTGATCTGCACACCAGCCTGCAATGCTCCCTTCTCGTCTTCTCCAAAAAAATTAGGTAAAACAAAGAAGAGGAAAGGAAGAAGGAGGAAGTCGCCGGACTGGTCCTCTTCCAAGGCATCAAGACGACCTGCAAAAATTGCTTGGACGGACTGCAACACCGCCTCTCCATCTCCTGCCATGCTACAACCAAGCAACCCACCTGAACTCCGGCGGACCACCTTCTTCTACCGCTGCAGCCCACCATTGCTTCTCCCTTTGGCAGCGCCTTCAACACACACCGTCCTATTCTCCTTCATCAGCAGGCTGGGCTGCAACTCTGTAATAGTTTCTACCCTTCCCCAAGCATTAGGGTAAGATTCAGTGGTAATTCCCCTTTTTTCCCTCTATTCTTCTATTCTCTTTCTAATTTTCTCTCTCACCTCCCTTTCTCTCTCTAGACTTCTCTTTGTCTCTCTCTAAAAGTCTCATCCTCTACCTTTTCTCTCTCCTCTATAGACTCTCTCTCTCCCTCTAGTTTTCTCTCTCTATGTTTCATGCTTTTTAGGTTTGTTTTAATTATTTTTTTTTAGTGAATGTAAACGGTTTATTTGGATTCAATAAAATAAGTTTTCTTATGAGTGCTTGTTCGTGATAATTTTTTTATGAATAATAATTTTGAATTTATTTGTTTATTAAGCTCTTTTATTAAGAATCGATCTCTGAATTTAAAAAAAAAAAATCATGTTTTAAACTTCGATCCACCCCTCTCATCCTTCCATCGAGTTCTTTAGCATGCTCCGTCATTTTATGATTCTTGTTTGCGCTAACTAAACCCCGAGTGCGGATCGACATCCGACACGAATCCCTATGCTAGAATTCTTAATTTTTGCAGAGAAAAAGAATCGGATTAATTACAAATGTGTTGATTCTAGGGTTTCCGTAAACAACGACGCGGGAAAATCCTATTTTCAAATGGCGCCGCTGCCGCTCGGGTGTTCGGGAATGCGAAAAAGGACGTAAAGACGGAATTGGAAAGTTGCTGAAGCGAAAAGTTGCTCAATTTGGCCAGCCTGACCTTTTCGGGAAACTTTCTATTTTTGGTTTTTAGTGATTTTTAGCAGTTTTTAAATTACTATTTTTAATGCCTCGGAAGGCCGAGTGCAATTTGTAATAATTTAGGAATTTTACTGCTTTCCATATAACTGCTAGATCTTGTTCTAGGGTTTTTTAGAAACACTAGATTAAGTGGAAAATACCAAAAAAATAATAAATTCAAAATTCAAAAAAATTAGGGTTTTATATTCTACAGATTTTTAGAAATCACCAATCAAGGATTTGCGATTTTTGGAAAGATTCTAAAATCTTGAAACTTTGCTAAATTAGGGTTTTCCCTTTTAGAAGTTTCCTCTTTAGAAGAATTTCTATCTTTAGAAATCTTCCAAATTTGGAAAAGTCTGCAAAAGGAAACGCCCCAAATCTAGCAGAATTTCAATTTTGGGAAATTTCCCAAAATTATAAGGGATCTCGCAATCAAATCTTTCTTGGAAGATCTCCACAGTTCGGGAAACTTTCCAATCTAGGTATTTTCCAATCTGGAAATTCCTAAATTTTAACCCATCTCGAATTTGGTAACTAATTCAAAAACTTGCCTAAATCTAGTGCTTGTTCAGGGAACCCTAAAAAGGCAAGGATCTTCCAAATAGAATCCCACATACCTAGACCGTGCGATCTAACTGTTTCTGCAGGAACAAGATCCAGTGTGGGTAGAGAGCGAAAGCTCAAAGAGGTGGAGTCGAGCCCAAGCCCATTAGGATACCCCTCTCTAACCCACGGAGGAGACCCCGTGGCGTGGCCCACGGGAGGTAAGTCTCTATCCTCGCCTTGAGTGCGATACAGAGCAATTTGGGTGAATCATTGCCGCTTGTCTATTTGCTTTCGCATACATATTATTCGACTTGCGTGGCGTGGCCATTAATCAATCAACTCTAAGAGAGCAGACCCAGCTCCAAATTGAAACTGGTGGGATTTCATCACCCACCTCATCATTCCAACTGATTTGATCCCAAGGCTCCATTTAATTAAAAAGAATCAAGAAGTAGAGCCAATTAGCCCGGTGTTCGAGGAAAAATCCACACAAAGCGAACCCGCTTAACATCCAATCGAAATAAGACCACGAGCGCGGGTCCCTGTTGTCTAACACACCCATAAGTCCCTGCTACTCAAGTACACTGAGCTCGACGTGGCATCTTGGACTATTCGGCGGTTTAGTTACGTGTGGACTAGGAACACGCACCAACCCTAGCTTAACCCGAGGGAACACTCTTCTTATACACTTGACCAATCCGGTTAGTCTGGGACGTACTTAAGTCAGCCATTGTGCCGCACGTCTGTCTAGGCTTCGGATTGCCTTATTGTTAACTAGAGTTAGTACTAAAGGATTCGCTCTGAAGAGTATAGCCTGGTGAGAACCTCTGAGTGCAAAACAGTTAGTCCGGCGGTTAAAAGATAAACCAGTGGTCCGCCCACTGTCATAATCTACTCTAGCCCCAAAACTAACAAAGATAATTCCTAAAATATATCCTGATTGCTTAGAATAGGATTATCTGTGCTTGGTGTGCATCATTTAGGATAGTGTTCCTCTCTGGCAACTTTTTGCCAAGTATAGAGCTTGCCTCATTCGCGTATGCCCGGTTGGACTCGCCCGAACAAGCGCTTGGTTCGATCTGAGAATCACGTCCCTACAGTGGATCCTCCACTGAATTCTTCCCCATCTCTTTCCCCACTCACCTCCCCCAGTACTACTACCTTTGTAGTCATGGCAGTCGAACGACCTCTTATCGAGACGTTCGCTCCTATCTCTGCCAATCCACCCACTTGCATTATTCTCCCACCTACTACGGTGGTACAGTTCGAGATCAGGCCGCAGACGATCCAAATGCTACCAACCTTTCGTGGTCTCCCAAGAGAAGACCCATATTCCCATATTAGGGAATTCCAACATGTCATCCTACTTTTCAAGAATCAGAACCTTGATGATGACAATGTCCGTCTGCGAGTTTTCCCATTCTCGCTCAAAGACCGAGCCTCAGATTGGCTCTACTCCTTACCCGCTGATTCAATCAGCAGTTGGAAAGAGTTGGTGGGCAAATTCATGTCTAAATTCTACCCCATGACTCGGACCAACCAAATGAAGCAACTCATCCAGGACTTTCGACAAAAGTCCGATGAGAAATTTTTTGAAGCGTGGGATAGATTCCAAGACTACCTGACTAAGTGCCCCCACCATAGCATCGACAAGGGCAATCTTGTCCATGTCTTCTACAAGGGACTTACTGATGAGTCCCGGACCATGGTAGAGTCAATGTGCCAAGGAAAATTCCTGCACCAAACTCCGACCAATGCATACAAATTCTTGGGAGAGTTAGGAGAAAACTCTCAACATTGGACGACTGACTCAGAGTTCAGTCGAACCACTTCGGTCCAAAGGACAACCAAGGGACATGATGCTACAGCTGATACTGAGCTTCGATCAGTTATTCAAGAGTTGAGCAAGTCAGTCTCGGCACTGGCTGTGTCTGTACAAAAACCTACTCAACAATCTACCCCAGTCATGCATGTGGGACACGAGAGCCCTATGGAATCTTGCACCCTCTGTCTGCAACCCTCCCATACTACTGAGCATTGTCCTTTGAATGAAGGATGGTCTAATCCTCTTTAGGAAGAAGTTTGTGCTTTCAGCACATACAAACCACCCACTCAGAACTCGTATAGTCAATCTTATCATCCGGACACGAGAAACCACCCTAACTTCTCTTGGAGGCCTCAGTCTACTCAACCACAAGCTCAACCTCCACGTCAACCTCCGAGTATGTATCCCCCTGGGTTCAATCAACCCAATAGGCAATTCAATCAGGGATAATATCAGCAAAATCAGTACCCATCTACTCAGAACCAGTAGTTCCAACAGGGTCAATACTCTGGACAACAGAGCACATTTCAGAATCAGCAAAGAGTTCCCCAGAACTTTTAGAACCAACCGATTGTCCCAACTAATCCACCAGCATATAACTATAATGCCCCGATGAGCTCGAGTCGCGAATTGGTGCCTCAGCTCCCATTAGCTGCCCCCCAACAGTCGGTCCCCAAATCCGGTATTGAAGACCTTCTAGCTCAACTCATTACTCAGCAACAACAATCTATGCAACGCCTAGAGCAACAGCAACAACAATCCATGCTTCGTCTAGAGCAACGCTTAGGCAACTTGGAAGCTGAGAAAGCTAAAGGCATTTTTCCTAGCCAACCCATTGCTAACCCAAAAGGAAATGCCAAAGGAGCAATATATGAGATCGGTTCCCAATCTCAGAGCCAGAATGAGAACTGTCAAGGGGAGGTGCAAGCTGTAACCACCCTACGATCTGGAAAAACTGTGGACATGGGAGTCCAACCACCGCCGGTGCCATCTCCAGCACCCATCACTCTTACAGAGGAAACTAGTACCAATCCTACCTCTGCTTCTTCCACCTCTGCACCAACATCTGATATCCCTGTGCAGAAATCTAAGGCTAAAGACAAATCCATTTGTCGAGTAAAGCCTCCCTTCCCGGACAGACTTGTCCAAGATAAGCGGGATCAGCAATTCTCTGAGATCTTAGATGTCTTTAAAGACGTCCAGATCAATATCCCATTCCTTTCTGCTATCAAGCAAATCCCTTCCTATGCCAAATTCCTCAAGGACTTGTGCACAGTTAAGCGGCGTACGCATGTACCCAAAGCTGCCTTCTTGGCCGAAAAAGCTACCGCGTTCATTCAACGCAATAGTGTGATCAAACACAAGGATCCAGGTAGCCCAATTGTCCAATGTGAAATTGGAGACAACTTTAGCTGCATTGCCTTGCTAGATTTAGGGGCTAGTGTTAACCTCATACCATTCTCGGTATATCAGCAGTTAGGACTGAAAGATATGAAACCTACCAATGTCACCCTGAAATTGGCTGATCAGTCCATCAAGATTCCACGAGGAATCATTGAAGATGTCCTAGTAAAAGTCGCTGACTTTTATTATCCTGTGGACTTTATCATTCTTGACACCGAGCCGTGTCAGGATAACCGCATTCCGGTCATCTTAGGCCGTCCATTCCTTGCCACCGCGAACGCCCACATCGGTTGCCGGGACGGAAACATGTCCATTGCTTTCGAAAACCTCAAAGCTGAGGTCAATATCTTTCATCTAATGCAACAGGATGCCGATCGCGAAGTGACGGATGAAATGTGTGCCGTTGAGAGTCTAATCCCGGACTCCACCGAAGATATTCTTAAGCAGTGTCTAGAACACTTTGGAGGTGACTTTGCAACAGAGTCAGCTATTTCTGATCTCAATGATCTTTTGGAGACTGCTCCACTAATAGAGATCCCCGCTCCTCTCATCGAGTTCGAGCCTCTGATAACCATGGCCAGAGAACCCATCCTTCCTTTACCTACTGAAGTCAAACCTATTCAATCCGTGTCTTCTGTGACACCTATTTCTACTCCATCTGCTCCAATATTGGAGCTTAAGCCTCTTCCCACAGATCTTTCCTATGCCTATCTTGGTCCTAAGGAAACCTACCCTGTCATTATTGCTTCCGCTTTGTCTGAGAGTGAACGTAAGAAACTTCTCGAGCTGCTCAACAAGCACAAATCTGCGATAGGTTGGACTATAGATGATATTCGAGGCATAGACCCCTCGGTGTGCCAACATCACATCTATCTCGAGGATGAATCCAAAACCTCTCGAGAACACCAGAGGAGGTTGAACCCCGTCTTGAAAGATGTAATCCGGGACGAGGTCCTTAAACTGTTAGATGCGGGTATCATTTACCCCATCTCCGATAGCAAATGGGTGAGTCCTATTCATGTCGTCCCTAAAAAGGCAGGATTCACAGTTGTGGAAAATGAGAACAAGGAAATGGTCACCCAGCGCCTGAAGAAAGGATGGAGAGTCTGCATCGATTACCGACGACTCAACACCAACACTAGGAAGGACCATTTTCCTATACCCTTCATAGACCAAATGTTGGAGAGACTAGCAGGTCACTCCTATTACTGCTTCCTCGATGGTTACTCAGGGTATAATCAAATACCCATCGCCCCTGAGGATCACGAGAAGACAACCTTCACTTGTCCCTTTGGCACTTTTGCCTACAAGCGCATGCCCTTTGGCCTCTGCAATGCACCCGCGACCTTTCAAAGGTGTATGATGAGCATATTCTCTGACATGGTGGAAAAATTCCTCGAAGTCTTTATGGACGACTTCTCAGTTTTTGGGTCATCCTTTGATGACTGTCTGAACCATCTAGGGCTTGTACTTCACCGCTGTCAGGACAAGCGACTTGTCCTCAATTGGGAGAAATGCCACTTCATGGTAAAGAAGGGCATTGTTCTGGGACATGTCATCTCCCATCAGGGCATTGAGGTCGACAAAGCTAAAATCGATATCATCTCGACCTTGCCCATTCCTAAGTCCGTGCGTGACATCCGATCCTTTTTGGGACACGGAGGATTCTATAGGCGATTCATCAAGGACTTCTCTCAAATCGCTCGACCTCTGTCCCATCTTCTGGCTAAAGATAGTCCTTTCGACTTTAATGTTGACTGTGTCAAGGCATTTGAGCGTCTCAAATCTGAGCTCACTACTGCGCCCATTATCCATCCCCCAGACTGGACTCTACCTTTCGAGGTAATGTGCGATGCTTCTGACTACGCGTTAGGCGCCGTTCTAGGGCAGAGAGTTGACAAAAGGTCACACGTGATCTATTACGCGAGCAAAACTCTTAACTCTGCCCAAATGAATTACTCTACCACTGAGAAAGAACTCCTGGCGGTAGTCTTCGCCCTTGATAAATTCCGTCAGTACCTCTTAGCCACTAAGGTGGTTGTGTACACTGATCATGCAGCCCTTCGTTATCTCATGTCGAAAAAGGAAACCAAACCTCGATTAATTCGATGGATTCTCTTACTGCAGGAATTCGACCTCGAGATTAAGGATAAGAAAGGAACTGAGAATGTAGTGGCTGATCACTTGTCTAGACTGACTTTAGAGTCATCCTTCGACACCCAGCCCATCCCTGAAACCTTTCCAGACGAACAACTGTTCGCCATCTCTGTTAATCCTTGGTATGCTGACATTGTCAACTACCTTGTCACCGAAGAAATGCCTTCACACTGGTCAAAACAGGACAAAAGCCAATTCCTAGCAAGAGTTAAGCACTACTCTTGGGATGACCCTTATTTGTATAAATACTGTCCTGACCAGATCATTCGTCTCTGTGTCCCTGAGTCGGACCAACTCAATATCTTGTCGTCGTGTCATGACCAACCTTGTGGTGGTCATTTCAGTACTAAGAAAATTACAGAAAAAGTTCTGCAATGCGGATTCTACTGGCCTACATTATTTAAAGATGCCCACATCTACAGCAAAACCTGTCCTAATTGCCAGTGATATTCGCTCAAAAGTGCTTATTTTAAGCAATTATCCTTTTAGCGTTATTGCATTCTCCTACGTAAAATACTCTATTTATCTACTTTTCTACGTAAGTGTCTCTTCTGTTGCGTAGAACACACTTTTCTGGACGAAATGGTATATTTGCATGCATTAAACACATTTTTGGAAGTCTAGATATAAAGCCGTTCTGATTGAGTCTCATTACGCGCTTCTTTTGTCGCAGGAAACCCGATCAGACGGCTCTCAAGACTGGTGGGCCCACAATCAACTTCCAGAGCCTAGGATCAAAGCTGAAGGACCAACAGACTGAGGATAAGAAGATGTAGGCCAAGAACAGGGAAGGCCAGAGAATCGGAGGAGCCTTAGAGAAGACCTAGAGAGAGAGAGAAAGAATCGAGCCCCGAGTGAAGAATAAAGGCATTAAAGCTTGACCAACTAACAAAAGTTAAAGAATTGCTCAGTTGGTGAAGCATGCAGACGACCAAGTCAGAGACCAGGGTTCAAGACCCTCTACTAGCATTTTCTCCTTATTTTGTAACATTTTCTCTCTCCTCTCTCTAAATCCCATCCTCTCTCCTCCCTCAAATCTACGACCTACCTTGTCCAAATTCCATCGCCCAATCATCACTGTCCATCTCTACTGTACAATCGCTCAGTCAACCCCCTGATCATCCATCTCACCATCTCTTAAAATCCAATGGCCCTCATCACTTCATGATATGGGCCTAAGCCAAGAGGAGATGCGACCCATTAGCTGTGATCCACAGCCCAGCCATTTTAGTGGACCCCTCAACCCTAGATATTTCTTAAACATGAAATTTTTAGAAGGAAATTTTAGAAGGAAATTTTTAAAAGAGGAATATCCTATTGCCATAAAATGATTTTTTGAACAAAACTAGGAAGCTTACCAAATTAGAATTTCTTTTTTTTTTTTTTTTTGAAAAGCTTTATCTTTATGGGTCCACTTAAACGGCTAGAACCGTTGAAGGGAAGGGATAGCCCTTAACAGACATTAGAAATCATGGGTTTCTAATATAGAAACCCACGGTTTCTATTATGGGCAGCATGTTCTTCAAGTGGAAAGGAGGAGAAACCCTAAAGCGGACACATAAAGGGAGCCACGCTCCTTCCAATCCCTCCCCCCACGTTTTGGAAAGAGAGAAGTCTTTCTCTCTTGCTGTCGTCTCCCCCATCTCGTCCCTCTCTTCATCCCCTCTTCACCGTCCTCACCCAAAAGAAAAACCAGAAAAACAAAAATAAAAAAAAAAAAACAAGGAGAAGAAAAGGAGAAATAAGGGAGGGTCGTCCTCCACTCTTTGCTGCCGCCTCCTTGCTGTTTCTCTTCCCGTTTCTGCCATTGGTTCTCTCCTTCTCCACCATTGAAACCGGCTGCATGGAGCTGGTTCTCCACTTCAGTCACCAGTGATCCTCCCAACACTTGTTCGCCCCGGACAAAAACCCAAGCCGTCAGCCTCTTCCCCACGTCTCCCTCTCTTGAGCACAACGGCCCCCATCTCCATCTCTCCACTACGTTTCAGCCAAGGAAAACCCAGCCGCTCCTCTCATTCTCTCCTCTCTCAAAAAGCCGCCATCCACCAAAAAGAAAGAAAAGAAGAAAAGGAAAAAAAAAAAAAAGAGAAAAGAAAAGGGAAGAAGGAGAGGAGAAAGAAAGGAGGGGCGTCCTCCACTCTTGGATCGCTCTCCATTAGCCCCGCTCAAGACCAAGCCAGCCATCGCCTTCTCCAAACTGCCCAGCCTGCAACCACGTCCAAACTACCACACCTCCAGCCATCACATCCAGCAACGCCCACACCAGTCCATTGCCATTACCGCCTGCCCCACCATTATTCCATGACTGATCGCCCCCTCCATTAAGAACCATTCTCCTTCTCCCCAAGTGGTAAGAAAAAAAAAATAAATAAAAAGAGAAAAGAGGAAAAAGAAGAAAAGAACCAGGAAGAGAAGGGAGTAACGTACTCCAATACCGCCTTCACCAGCCAGCCGCCATTGCATCACCACCTACCACCAACGGTGGTGGATTCAGTTCATCCAAATGCTGGTGCAACCTCCATCTCCACCCACCTTCATCATCGTTTTCCACCAACAGTTGCTGCCCCATGCCCAACATCTTTTTCAAACCGTGTTCTTCACTTCATTGCTCATGACTTCCTCCATGGGGTAAGTTTCACAACAATTTCTCCCTCTAAATTAGGTTTTCTCCCTCTAGTTCATCTCTCTAGATTTGTCCTTTATTTTATTCCGGATTTATGTGCTTGTTTTAGTTAGTATAATTAATTTCTTAAGCATTGTAAGCCCTTTTCATGGGAATCAATAAAGAGATAGATTAGTTTTATTCATCATCGCTTTTCGATTTGTTCGAGTTGTTAGCATACTTGATAAAGTCTCTACCTAATGCATATTTTAAAAATCAACTTTCACCACCATGCTCACCCCTCCATCAATTTCTAAGCCAAAATTAGTTATTTTATATTCTTGTTTGCGCTAACAAACCCCGAGTGCGGATCGACATCCGACACAAGCCACTGTGCAAAATTGCTCATTCTACAGGTTAAAAGTCTCGGATTAATTAAAAATTGTGTTGAAGTTAGGGTTTCCGTAACCAACGACGCGGAAAATCCTAAAAAAAAAAAAAAAAAAAAAAATTTTGTTTTTGGGGTGATTTCCGATGTTCTCCAAAAGTTTTCTAGAATTTCAAAAATGTGTCAAATACCCTGACTTTGATTAGCTGAAAACCTCCGTTAAGTCAGTATGGAGGATGTCAATTTTTGTTTAAAGTTAGCGTTGAGTCAATTCAAGCATGACTACAGCAGGTTTGAAAACTCAGAAAAACTCATATTCGGCACAATTGTACACTATCAATATCAGAGTCATCCTAAGTTTAGAAATTCTAGAGATCCTGTGAGAAGAATTGTGGAGACCTAACCCAGTGAGCTTTTGAACCTTTAATTAATTCAGAGTGTTATACAACAATTCTGAGTCACAAGAGGACTCACTATTCTTCATGCCCGCAATATTCGTTGAGAGATCTCATTATCTTTTGCTTCGATCATAAAACTCGGAACGACATCAACATTGGATTACTACGACAGAACCTTCTTTATATCCAGTCAAGACAGTATACATGATAGTGCAAACCCTAGAAAATGATTTAGGCCATTTTTTCTTAACCATTCAGCCTTTTTACTCACCTGAATTATACTTCACTAGAAACCCCTTGAACCCTTCTATAAAAGCCTTTTCTTTGTAAGCCCATTAACCAAAAACCCAGTTCAGCTACGAAGTGTTACTAGCCACCCTACTTTTGAGAAGGATAAAAATAACTGATGTGGGTGTACCGTGAAAAGAAAAGTAAAGAAGAAGAATCAAAAGGAAAAGGAAGTGGTTCAAGCCAAAAACAAAATATAGAAAGAAAGTATGAAGAAGAGCTGAAAAGAAATTGAGCAGTCTCAGAAATATCAAGAAAAAGAGAAAAATACGAAAAAAAGGAAAAAGAACCAGATAATGGTGTTACGTCGCAGGAAAAATTCAAGAAAATGACAATATCCTCTCAAGATCTTTTGAAATCCTGTATTCCTTTATCTCTCTACACCTGACCTAAGCCTCATTACAACCCAGGAAAGTCCTACTTGATTCTAGGATAGTACGATCATAAAATGTGGAGATTGGAGAAAGAGAAGCTATAGAGTTTGATCTGACGTTCCCGAGTGAAGTGGTATTCCAATCATGAGATCTTCTTCTGTTAAAGATGTCCTTCCTTCAAATAAAACATATGTGAGATCTTTTGCCTCTTTATATTAAATATATCTCCTCACATATAAATTGAGAGAAAAGAAGAAAACCCTTCTTGTGTGATTCTATTCTGAGTGCTAAACATGTGAGATTTGAGGTCGAGGCATAAAAACTTAGAGGTGATCTAGAAATCTTTACTGTCGGATGATGAGAATGTTGAGCACACACACACGCAGAGTCTGACTATTCTGGGTCATAATTATCAGTCTGTAGTCTTGCCAAAACTTTCCAACTCTTCGCTAGCATGTAACTATTTTTGCATCCATTCAATGATTTGACGAATGGTGTTTTCCCTGAGCTAATATGAAAAAGTGTGCAGCATGTGCAGAGCCCTTTTAAGCTCATTTATTTCGCACTAATTGCCAAGGATTGGCAATATGCTGGTTGGGGGTTGTGATATTCGCTCAAAAGTGCTTATTTTAAGCAATTATCCTTTTAGCGTTATTGCATTCTCCTACGTAAAATACTCTATTTATCTACTTTTCTACGTAAGTGTCTCTTCTGTTGCGTAGAACACACTTTTCTGGACGAAATGGTATATTTGCATGCATTAAACACATTTTTGGAAGTCTAGATATAAAGCCGTTCTGATTGAGTCTCATTACGCGCTTCTTTTGTCGCAGGAAACCTGATCAGACGGCTCTCAAGACTGGTGGGCCCACAATCAACTTCCAGAGCCTAGGATCAAAGCTGAAGGACCAACAGACTGAGGATAAGAAGATGTAGGCCAAGAACAGGGAAGGCCAGAGAATCGGAGGAGCCTTAGAGAAGACCTAGAGAGAGAGAGAAAGAATCGAGCCCCGAGAGAAGAATAAAGGCATTAAAGCTTGACCAACTAACAAAAGTTAAAGAATTGCTCAGTTGGTGAAGCATGCAGACGACCAAGTCAGAGACCAGGGTTCAAGACCCTCTACTAGCATTTTCTCCTTATTTTGTAACATTTTCTCTCTCCTCTCTCTAAATCCCATCCTCTCTCCTCCCTCAAATCTACGACCTACCTTGTCCAAATTCCATCACCCAATCATCACTGTCCATCTCTACTGTACAATCGCTCAGTCAACCCCCTGATCATCCATCTCACCATCTCTTAAAATCCAATGGCCCTCATCACTTCATGATATGGGCCTAAGCCAAGAGGAGATGCGAGCCCATTAGCTATGATCCACAGCCCAGCCATTTTAGTGGACCCCTCAACCCTAGATATTTCTTAAACATGAAATTTTTAGAAGGAAATTTTAGAAGGAAATTTTTAAAAGAGGAATATCCTATTGCCATAAAATGATTTTTTGAACAAAACTAGGAAGCTTACCAAATTAGAATTTCTTTTTTTTTTTTTTTTTGAAAAGCTTTATCTTTATGGGTCCACTTAAACGGCTAGAACCGTTGAAGGGAAGGGATAGCCCTTAACAGACATTAGAAATCATGGGTTTCTAATATAGAAACCCACGGTTTCTATTATGGGCAGCATGTTCTTCAAGTGGAAAGGAGGAGAAACCCTAAAGCGGACACATAAAGGGAGCCACGCTCCTTCCAATCCCTCCCCCCACGTTTTAGAAAGAGAGAAGTCTTTCTCTCTTGCTGTCGTCTCCCCCATCTCGTCCCTCTCTTCATCCCCTCTTCACCGTCCTCACCCAAAAGAAAAACCAGAAAAACAAAAATAAAAAAAAAAAACAAGGAGAAGAAAAGGAGAAATAAGGGAGGGTCGTCCTCCACTCTTTGCTGCCGCCTCCTTGCTGTTTCTCTTCCCGTTTCTGCCATTGGTTCTCTCCTTCTCCACCATTGAAACCGGCTGCATGGAGCTGGTTCTCCACTTCAGTCACCAGTGATCCTCCCAACACTTGTTCGCCCCGGACAAAAACCCAAGCCGTCAGCCTCTTCCCCACGTCTCCCTCTCTTGAGCACAACGGCCCCCATCTCCATCTCTCCACTACGTTTCAGCCAAGGAAAACCCAGCCGCTCCTCTCATTCTCTCCTCTCTCAAAAAGCCGCCATCCACCAAAAAGAAAGAAAAGAAGAAAAGGAAAAAAAAAAAAAAGAGAAAAGAAAAGGGAAGAAGGAGAGGAGAAAGAAAGGAGGGGCGTCCTCCACTCTTGGATCGCTCTCCATTAGCCCCGCTCAAGACCAAGCCAGCCATCGCCTTCTCCAAACTGCCCAGCCTGCAACCACGTCCAAACTACCACACCTCCAGCCATCACATCCAGCAACGCCCACACCAGTCCATTGCCATTACCGCCTGCCCCACCATTATTCCATGACTGATCGCCCCCTCCATTAAGAACCATTCTCCTTCTCCCCAACAAGAACCGTCCTTTTAGCGTTATTGCATTCTCCTACATAAAATACTCTATTTACCTACTTTTCTACGTAAGAGTCTCTTGTGTTGCGTAGAACACACTTTTTTGGACGAAATGGTATATTTGCATGCATTAAACACATTTTCGGAAGTCTAGATATTAAGCCGTTCTGATAAAGTCTCATTACGCGCTTCTTCTGTCGCAGGAAACCCCGATGGGATGATTCTCGAGACTTGCGGGCCTAGATCGATCATGAAAGCCCATTATCAAAGCTTAAAGAGCCAACAGGCTATGACTAGAAGATATGGGCCAAATACGGGTTGAAAAAGAGGATCGAAGAGCTGGCCCAAGGAACCACGAGAGCGGAACATCTAGGCTGCATCTCCCAGAGGAACATGCTGCCCCTAACTCCCATCCAGGTCGATGAAATATTTGACATCTGGGGCATCGACTTCATGGGCCCCTTTCCCGTTTCTTATGGTTTTGAGTACATTCTCCTTGCGGTAGACTATGTATCCAAATGGATAGAAGCCATTCCCACCAAGACCAATGACCACAAAGTGGTGGTCAAATTCCTAAAGGAGTTCATCTTCGCCCGATTCGGTGCCCCTAAGGCCATCATTAGTGATGGGGGCACCCATTTCTGCAATAGGATATTCGAGAAATTAATGAAAAAGTATGGGGTAACCCACAAGGTTGCACTAGCTTATCATCCGCAGACTAGTGGTCAAGTGGAGGTTTCTAATCGTCAGATCAAGCAGATCTTGGAGAAGACAGTCAATACCACACGTAAAGACTGGTCTACTCGTCTCACTGATGCTTTATGGGCATACAGAACCACCTACAAGACCCCACTCAATATGTCTCCCTATCGTCTCGTCTTTGGGAAACCTTGTCATCTACCGGTAGAGATTGAACATCGTGCCCTGTGGGCCATTAAGAAACTCAACTTCGACCTCAACTCTGCAGGGGAGGAGAGAAAACTTCAAATGAATGAGTTAGAAGAACTCAGAAATGATGCCTACAACTTGTCCAAGAATTACAAAGCAAAAATGAAGTGGATATATGACAAGAGCATCCTCAGGAAAGAGTTCCATCCAGGACAGAAGGTCCTTCTTTATAATTTTCGTCTCCATCTCTTCCCTGGGAAACTGAAATCTAGGTGGACCGGTCCTTATATGGTCACCGCAGTCACACCCTTTGGGGCAATCACTATTGAGGATCCCAATGATCACTCCTCATTCCAGGTAAATGGTCAGCGTCTTAAACAGTTCCATGAACTTGACGTATTATTCATTCAGACTTTTGAGATCGATCTCATCGATCCTGTTTATGTCGACTGATGATCCACTCAGTCTCCTGTGCTCCAACTTGGTTGGGGGTGCCTGTCACCCCCGTCATGTCTGGCTGAAGACGTAAAACTTAGCGCTTTCGGAAAGGCAATTCCGGTATTCCTAGAGTACATGAGTCTCTGAAAGTAGGGTTTTTCCGCGTCGTTGGTTACGGAAACCCTAAAGTTCAACAATATTTGTAATTATCCGAATCTTCAATCCTGTAAAATATGAGACATTTGTATAGGGATTCGTGTCGGATGTCGATCCTCACTCGGGATTAGTCGGGTTAGCGCAATAATGAACATAAAATGACGAAAAATTTGCAGAGAATGGAATATAATTTTATTCAAATCAACTTCATTTAATCAAAATTGTCTTTTACAGCAAAAATCTGACAAAATAACTAAACTAGAAAGCATTTTAATAAGAGAGGGAGGTAGAGAGAGAAATTAGAGAGAGAAAGTTCAAGCATGAGCTATGTAGAGAGAGAGAACTAGAGAAAAAGTGAGAAAGTTAGAGAGAGAAACTCTCACCATGGGAGATGAGGATGACCGGATAGTAGAGAGGTGGCAGGGCTTGCAAGGTTCTTGCGGGAAAGAGATGTATGCTGTGCACGTAGAGAAGAGGAAAACCTTGTAGCAGCAAGTTGACTGAAAGTTTCGGCCAAGTGGTGGTGCTCTTGGACGGAGTTGGAGAAGAGATCCATGAAGAGGAGGTGCTGCAAGTTGCTGATGGCCGGAGTTGCAGGTGTGCAACTCCGGTGGTAGAGGACGCTGGGTGATTCACAATCTTGTAATGGTGGATCGCTGGCCGCGAGGGTGAAACTCACAGGTGACGTGAAGCACAGCTAAGGACGTGGCAGATAGGAGAGTTGCAGCAAGGAGGACGGACTGGAGCGTTAGCTGGTTGTGTGGGGTCGTGATGGACAGGGCAGCATTCCAAAGAGAGAAGCCTCACCGGTTTCTCCTTCTTCTTTCTTCCTTTCTCTTTTTTTTTTTTTTGGTTTTTCTTCTTCAAAACGTGGGGTTTTAGAGGGGAGAAAATGAGAAAACGGGAGCAATGGGCCCACCGTTAGATGAGAGAACGGGATTCTGTGCAAGGTGGAGGGCGATAATGGTTCTTGTGGAGGTTGAGGAGTACGCTGTGGGTGCATCTGCAGGTGGTACCGCCTGAGAGATCTACCATCACCTGCAACTCCGGTGATGGTTATGTTGCTGTTCGGGATGCACAATTAGTGCACTCGCAGCGGCTGGAAGGAGGCGTGAAGGTGGTAACTGGCAGCTAGGGGGGCTGGCAGTGTGCTGGATGGTGCCTTCTAAAGATGGAGGAACAGTTGGCGGTTGCTGTGCATGGAGATGATGGAGGGGAGGTGAGCTCGTGGAGGAGCTGAAGAGCTCGCCGGAGAAGACGAACCAGTCCGGCGAGCTGCTATGAAAGAAGTTGAAGGTCTGCAACTCCTCTGATGATGGAGTTGCAGATGGTGTAGGGATGATGATTGCGGAGCGGTGGAGTCAAAAACGTGGAGGATAGGTGAAAGAACAGCAACGTGGTTCTTGGTTGGTGGTGGAGGCCGGAGTTGCAGCAGCAACTCCGGTAAAAACGTGAAAAGAAGAAGAAGAAGACGCAGCAGAAGAAGGAGAAGAAGAAGAAGAAGAAGAAGAAGAAGAAAGGGAAGAGAGGAAGAGGAAAGAAGAGAAGGAAGAAGAAGAGGGGGAGGACCCTCACCAGCTCGCTGTGGTGAGGACGGTGGTGGCGCTCGGTTCGCCGGCCGGAGTTGCAGACCAGCAACTCCAGCAACAGAAAAAGAAAACGAAAAAGAAGAAGAAGAAGAAGAAGAAGAAGAAGAAGAAGAAGAAGAAGAAGAAGAAGAAGAAGAAGAAGGCGCTCCACTTCTCACCGGCGATGGCACGCCGGAGGAGAAGAAGAAGGGGAAAGGGAAGAGGAGGAAAGGGTGTCCGAGCGGCGGGGGCGGAAGAAGATATCCGAAGGGTTTTTCAACCCTTCCTTAAGTAGAAACCGTGGGTTTCTACACTTAGAAACTCACGGTTTCTAAAAACAATTTTTATTTTTTTATTTTTTATTTTTTATTTTTTATTATTATTTTATTTTCATTTTTGTTTTTGAACCATGGGTTTAGCGGGCTTGGGCTCGAGGTTAATGGGCCGTTTGGCCATGACCACTAGGCCAAGAGCTGATGCCACGTGTTGGCCAGTGGTTGGCCGAGAGATGACGCCACGAGTCGGCCAGTGGTTGGCCAATGGGAGCGCTAAAAATCGTGGGCCCAGAGTGCATCGGCCATGGGCCAGAAGGTAGGTGAGAATGATAGTGGGCCACTGGGCTCGATAGATGTGGGTTAGGGTGCGTTTGGTTGCCAGGGGAGAAAAATGCATTTTCCCTTTGAAATACCCATCAAGGAAAATGTATTTTCCTTTCTTCTGAAATCGAGCTCTACGCTCTCAGCCACAATCAACCATCTGAGGCATTTCTCTACAATCAAGCCTGCCTTAGGGACTGATATTTTACAATGGAGATCGGGTGGTTGATAGGATTCAACGGCCCGATAGAAGATCCAACGGTCAGAAAGCTAAGGGAGATGAGACAGAGCCAATGAGCAGGAGTTCTGGGGTTAAGTCAATAGATTCGAGGACCGAGAAATGAAGAGAGAGAGAATAAGGAGAGATGAGAGAGAAAATATCAGAAAAAGTATTGGCAGAGGGTCATGAACCCTGGTTTTCCATTGTTCTTCACTTGAGCTTTGCCAGTAGAGCAGGCCATCATTTGATGTGGCTTTAAATGCTTTGGTCCTTCTCTTGGTTATCAGTTCTCCCGCTCTGGTGGTTCCTTGGGCCAGCTCTTCGATCCCCTTGTTCAGCCCATAAAAGGCTCATATCTCCTAGATATAGCATGTGGACTCTTTAAGCTTTGATAATGGGCTTTCATGATCCATGTGGGCCCACTAGTCTCGAGAATCATCCAATCAGGGTTTCCTGCGACAGAAGAAGTGCGTAATGAGACTTAATCAGAACGACTTAATATCTAAACTTCTAAAAATGTGTTTAATGCATGCAAATATACCATTTCGTCCAGAAAAGTGTGTTCTACGTAATGAGATAGACTCTTACGTAGAAAAGTGGATAATTAGAGCAGTTTTACGTAGGAGAGTGCGATAATGCTAAAAGGATAATTGCTTAAAATAAGCACTTTTGAGCGAATATCAGTCTCATGCATTTGTTATTACTGTTATATCTCTGGAAATGCAGGTACATTCATTCTTCCGATCATCAGGTACCACACACTGTCGAGTTTCTGCCGACTTGGTAACATCCTTCCTGAATCTTTACATCATCATCTCTGATTTGTTCTCATTTTATGTCCCGGTCATGAGCACCGAGGACGGTGCTATATTTTGGTTGGGGGTGGGTATTTACCAAAACTCATGTCATTATTTTAAAAAAAAAAAAAAAAAAAAAAAAAATTTCTTATTTTTGGGGTGATTTCCGATGTTCTCCAAAAGTTTTCTAGAATTTCAAAAATGTGTCAAATACCCTGACTTTGATTAGCTGAAAACCTCCGTTAAGTCAGTATTGAGGATGTCAATTTTTGTTTAAGGTTAGCTTTGAGTCAAGTCAAGCGTGGCTACAGCAGTTTTGAAAACTCAGAAAAACTCAGATTTGGCACAATTGTACACTATCAACATCAGAGTCATCCTAAGTTTTGAAACTCTAGAGATCCTGTGAGAATAATTGTGGAGACCTAACCCAGTGAGCTTTCGAGCCTTTAATCATTTCAGAGAGTTATACAATAATCCTGAGTCAATGGATGACTCACTATTCTTCATGCCCGCAATATTCGTTGAGAGATCTCATTATCTTTTGCTTCGATCATAAAACTCGAAACGACATCAACATTGGATTACTAGGACAGAACCTTCTCTATATCCAGTCAAGACAGTATACATGATAGTGCAAACCCTAGAAAATGATTTAGGCCATTTTTTTCTGAACCATTCAGCCTTTTTACTCACCTGAATTATACTTCACTAGAAACCCCTTGAACCTTTCTATAAAAGCCTTTTATTTGCAAACCCATCAAACTAAAATCCAGTCCAGCTACGAAACATGACTGGCTACCCTTATTTTGAGATGGACCAAAGAATAACTGATGTGGGTGTACCGTGAAAAAGAAAAGTAAAGAAGAAGACTCAAAAGGAAAAGAAAGTGGTTCAAGCCAAAAACAAAATATAGAAAGAAAGTATGAAGAAGAGCTGAAAAGAAATTGAGCAATCTCAGAAATATCAAGAAAAAGAGAAAAATACAAAAAAAAAAAAAAAAAAAAAAAAAAAAGGGAAAAAGAACCAGATAATGGTGTTACGCCGCAGGAAAAATGCAAGAAAATGGCAATATCCTCTCAAGATCTTTGAAATCCTGTATACCTTTATTTTTCTACACCTGACCTAAGCCTCATTACAACCCAGGAAAGTCCTACTTGATTCTAGGATAGCACGATCATAAAATGTGGAGATTGGAGAAGGAGAAGCTATAGAGTTTGATCTAACGTTCCCGAGTAAAGTGGTATTCCAATCATGAGATCTTCTTCTGTTAAAGATGTCCTTCCTTCAAATAATACATATGTGAGATCTTTGCTTTCATATATCAACACATCTCCACACATATAAATTGAGAGAAAAGAAGAAAACCCTTCTTGTGTGATTCTATTCTGAGTGCTAAACATGAGAGATTTGAGGTCGAGGCATAAAAACTTAGAGGTGATCTGAAAATCTTTACTGTCGGATGATGAGAATGTTGAGCACACACACACGCAGAGTCTGACTATTCTGGGTCATGATTATCAGTCTGTAGTCTTGCCAAAACTTTCCAACTCTTCGCTAGCATGTAACTATTTTTTTTGCATCCATTCAATGATTTGACGAACGGTGCTTTCCCGAAGCTAATATGAAAAAGTGTGCAGCATGTGCAGAGCCCTTTTAAGCTCATTTATTTCGCACTAATTGCCAAGGATTGGCAATATGCTGGTTGGGGGTTGTGATGTTCGCTCAAAAGTGCTTATTTTAAGCAATTATCCTTTTAGCGTTATTGCAGTCTCCTACGTTAAAATACTCTATTTATCGACTTTTCTACCTAAGAGTCTTTTTTGTTGCGTAGAACACACTTTTCTGGACGAAATGGTATATTTGCATGCGTTAAACACATTTTTTTGGAAGTCTAGACATTGAGTCGTTCTGATAAAGTCTCATTACGCGATTTTTTTCTATCGCAGGAGCACTAATGGCATGCGGGCCCACAATCAACATCCAGAGCCTTTGATGAGAGCATAGAGAGCCAGTGGACTTAGACAAGAAGATATAAGCCTAAAGCGAGAAGAGCCAGAGAGTCAGAAAAGCTAGAGAAAAGATCGAGAGAGAAGGAAAGCCAAGTACCCCGAGAAGAGACCAAGGAGATTAAAGCTTATTAACTAACACAAGATGAGGACTTGCTCAGTTGGTAAAGCATGCAGAAGACCAAGTCAAAGACCAGGGTTCAAGACCCTCTGCTAGCATTTTCTCTTTATTTTGTAATATTTTCTCTCTCCTCTCTCTAGATCCTCATTCTCTCTCTGCTCACAATCCCAATCATCCGATCCTCTCTCCCTCCTTAGTCACTCAATCCTACGGCCTACCTTGGCTAATCTCTACCATCCGATGATCCATCCGATCATCACCATCCCAGTATACCGTTCGATCACCAGTAAAATTACTCATCCAATCATCTAACCCATCATCAAACCCAATCACTTCATCATCCACACAAATAATGTTGACGGCCACAAATCATATGGAGGAGATAGTGCTGAGCATGCACACCCACACATGCAATCATATTCAAATTAATGGGATGAGGTGGCATTGTAGCTTTGACTTTTAGAAGAATAGAAACCTACCAAAAATGAGATAATTGGTGCACATTCAAAAATGGAAAGGTGTGAAGGGTTGTAGACTTAAAAGGGAATTTTTCAAAAAAGGAGAATTTTCTTTTGAAAAAAATATATAAGAAAAGTTTCGAAATAATAGAAACCGTGGGTTTCTACTATGGAAATCCATGGTTCTTGTTTAAGGAACCACATTTTTTTTGCCCAAACTGTTTCCTCCACAAAAGGAAACCCACTCTCTCCCTTTGCCGATTTTAAAAAACCCTAGTACGCCTCCTCCATGAAGATCCTGCATACTCTACCTTTGCAAGAAAAAGAAAGGGAAGCCGTCAACCCCATCTCTTTATCTCCTCCACACCGCCCCACTACTCTCTGGACAGCCGCTCTCTCCCACTTTCCACAACAGCTCTCCCATTCACCAAGCCGTCACTCTCCTCTCCTCTCTCCAAAGCCCCTCTCCATCATTCCTCTAAAAGAAAAAAAAGAAAACCAGAAAAAAAAAAAAAAGGGTGAGGAAGGAGAAGAACAACAAGAAGAGAGGAGTAGGTGGTCTGTACCTCCTCTACCATCTCCACCACAACAGCAGGTCCACTGCCTTCACCCCTCCATTCTCCAGCACGTCTCCTTCTCTCTTTCCCTCCCAAGCCAAGTCGTCATCACCCTCTCCCCACGTTTTCTTATCTCCAAGCCGTTACACTCCCTCATCCCTTTTACCTTTTCTTTATCAAACCAGAAAAAAAAGCAAAAAGAAGAAGGAAGAAGGAGAAGAGAAGAAGAAGAGGGGAAGAGGAGAGGAGGTCGTACCTCCCATTGGGGCTCCACCACCTTGCAGCACTGCTCTGCCTCTCCATGACTTGATATGGGGAACAGCAAGCTAACGGCTTGAATCCTCCACAACAGCACCATCACCGTCCAGCCACCACATCACGGCCTGCAACACTTGCAGGCCGTTATCATCTTCTTCGGCCATCTCCATCTTCACCACCGCCCGGAGCACCACCACTGATCTGCACACCAGCCTGCAACGCTCCCTTCTCGTCTTCTCCAAAAAAATTAGGTAAAACAAAGAAGAGGAAAGGAAGAAGGAGGAAGTCGCCGGACTGGTCCTCTTCCAAGGCATCAAGACGACCTGCAAAAATTGCTTGGACGGACTGCAACACCGCCTCTCCATCTCCTGCCATGCTACAACCAAGCAACCCACCTGAACTCCGGCGGACCACCTTCTTCTACCGCTGCAGCCCACCATTGCTTCTCCCTTTGGCAGCGCCTTCAACACACACCGTCCTATTCTCCTTCATCAGCAGGCTGGGCTGCAACTCTGTAATAGTTTCTACCCTTCCCCAAGCATTAGGGTAAGATTCAGTGGTAATTCCCCTTTTTTCCCTCTATTCTTCTATTCTCTTTCTAATTTTCTCTCTCACCTCCCTTTCTCTCTCTAGACTTCTCTTTGTCTCTCTCTAAAAGTCTCATCCTCTACCTTTTCTCTCTCCTCTATAGACTCTCTCTCTCTCTCTAGTTTTCTCTCTCTATGTTTCATGCTTTTTAGGTTTGTTTTAATTATTTTTTTTTAGTGAATTTAAACGGTTTATTTGGATTCAATAAAATAAGTTTTCTTATGAGTGCTTGTTCGTGATAATTTTTTTATGAATAATAATTTTGAATTTATTTGTTTATTAAGCTCTTTTATTAAGAATCGATCTCTGAAATTATAAAAAAAAAAATCATGTTTTAAACTTCGATCCACCCCTCTCATCCTTCCATCGAGTTCTTTAGCATGCTCTGTCATTTTATGATTCTTGTTTGCGCTAACTAAACCCCAAGTGCGGATCGACATCCGACACGAATCCCTATGCTAGAATTCTTAATTTTTGCAGAGAAAAAGAATCGGATTAATTACAAATGTGTTGATTCTAGGGTTTCCGTAACCAACGACGCGGTAAAATCCTATTTTCACCACGCCTGCAAGTGCGCCCAACAGATCCTCTTCAACCCGTAAGCTAGTGCCTCCCGTCACCACCCCAGTGACCTCACCTTGCTGCCAAGCCGTAGCACCTCCACTTTTGCAGCTGCTCCAAAGACCACCACCCCTCTCCTTGTTGCCGCCTACTAGCACCACCGTTTCACTTCTCCCGGCCCTCTTCTTCTCCACCAAGCAAAAGAAAAAGAAAAACGCAGCAAGACAAAGAAAAATAAAAGTAGAAGAAGAAGAAGAGAAGGGAAGACTCCTACCGCCTACTACCCTCTCACCTTGAGTGCACACAGACTGAACGTCTTTCTTGCTGCCTTGTCGTTCGTCATCTAAGCCGATGTCCTACTCCTTCACCGGCATCACCAATAACAGGCTGTGACGCCCACCTATTCAAGCCATCCTACTCACTTGAAGGCGGTGCTACTAATCCTTCTCAACTGACAGGTGCATCTTCCCATAACTTAATGGACGGCCATGATCTTCACCCACTTCTCTACATGTTGAGTGCGCACCTCTTCCAGCAACCTAAGGCTTAATGCTCTCCTATTTTCATCTCTCAACGTTGCAACCTGCACCACCAAGCTGCTGTCATCTCTTGGCAGCAACCTCTTCATGCCCTTTCCTCCTTCCCTTTGGATGACAGCAACACTACTTGTGCATCTCTCCTGATTGGGCTCCACGAGCACAACGATCTTCTTGGCCGATCACATGTCCGATCCCCGGTAACTATGTTTCAAGGTAATGTTCTTTCTCTCTTTTCCTCACTTTCCCTCTCCCTAGACCTCTCTCTCTGTATTTGGTTCTCCCTCTACCTTCAGTTATTTAATGTTTCTTTCAAATAACTTCAATTTAGTTCGTTGTAATGGATTGGAATTTATGAATAAAAGGTCTTATTGTTCTTTTTGTTTTATTTGTTGACTCTTTGATTAGTTTTGATCCATGGGATAACTCGAGTACTATTTCTCAAAAGAAATTCATGTTTTCAACTTCATAATCACCTTTCTCACCCTTCCATCCTTTTCTTTTTAGCATTTTCTGTGATAAAAGCCGTCATTTCATGTCCTTGAATTACGGACACTAACCTAAGTGCGGATCGACATCCGACACGAATCCCTATACAAAGTTCATATTTTTGCAGGAATTAAATCGGATTAATTACAAATGTGTTGGAATTAGGGTTTCCATAACCAACGACGTGGAAAATACCTACTTTCAAATGGCGCCGCTGCCGCTTGGGTGTACGGGAGTGCGAAAAAGGACATAAAGACAGAATTGGAAAGATGCTGAAGCAGAAAACTGCAAAATTTGGACAGCACGACCTTTTCGGGAAACTTTCTATTTTTGATTTTTAGTGATTTTTAGCGGTCTTTTAAATTACTATTTTTAATGCCTCGGAAGGTCGAGTGCAATTTGTAATAATTTAGGAATTTTACTGCTTTCCATATAAACTGCTAGATCTTGTTCTAGGGTTTAAGAAACCCTAGATTAAGTGAAAAATACCAAAAAAATCAAAAAAAAATCAAAAATTCAAAAAAATTAGGGTTTTATATTCTGCAGATTTTTAGAAATCACCAATCAAGGATTTGCGATTTTTGGAAAGATTCCAAAATCTTGAAACTCTGCTTAATTAGGGTTTCCCTTCTTAGAAGTTTCCTCTTTAGAAGAATTTCTATCTTTAGAAATCTTCCGAATTTGGAAAAGTCTGCAAAAGGAAACACCCCAAATCGAGCAGAATTTTAATTTTGGGAAATTTCCCAAAATTGTAAGGGATCTCGCAATCAAATCTTTCTTGGAAGATCTCCACAGTTCGGGAAAATTTCCAATCCAGGTATTTTCCAATCTGGGAATTCCTAAATTTTACCCCATCTCGAATTTGGAAAATAATTCAAAAACTTGCCTAAATCCAGTACTTGTTCTGTGAACCCTAAAAAGGCAAGGATCTTCCAAATAGAATCCCGAATACCTAGACCGTGCGATCTAACTTTTCTGCAGGAACACGATCCAATGTGGGTAGGAAGCGAAAGCTCAAAGAGGTGGAGTCGGGCCCAAGCCCATTAGGATACCCCTCCCTAACCCACGGAGGCGACCCCGTGGCGTGGCCCACGGGAGGTAAGTCCCTATCCTTACCTTGAGTGCGATACAGAGCAATTCGGGTGAATCATTGCTGCGTGTCTATTTGCTTTCGCATACATATTATTCGACTTGCGTGGCGTGGCCGTTAATCAATCAACACTAAGAGAGCAGACTGATATTCGCTCAAAAGTGCTTATTTTAAGCAATTATCCTTTTAGCGTTATTGCATTCTCCTACGTAAAATACTCTATTTACTTACTTTTCTACGTAAGAGTCTCTTCTGTTGCGTAGAACACACTTTTCTGGACGAAATGGTATATTTGCATGCATTAAACACATTTTTGGGAGTCTAAATATTAAGCCGTTCTGATAAAGTCTCATTACGCGCTTCTTCTGTCGCAGGAAACCCCGATGGGACGATTCTCGAGACTTGTGGGCCCAAATCGATCATGAAAGCCCATTATCAAAGCTTAACAAGCCCACATGCTATGACTAGAAGATATGGGCCAAATATGGGCTGAATAAGATGACCAAAAAGCCGGCCCAAAGAACGAAGAGAGTAGGAGAGCCAATGACCAAGAGACAGACCAAAGCATTTAAAGCCACATGAGTCAGCAAAGAATGATGGTCGACTCTACTGGAGAAGCGTGAGGATGGTCACAGTGAAGACCAGGGTTCCAGACCCTCCGCCAGTGCTTTTCTCTCTATTTTTTGATACTTTCTCTCTCATCTCTCCTTATTCTCTCTCTCTTCATCTCTCGGTCCTCGAATCTACTGACCTAACCCCAAAACTCCTGCCCATCGGCTCTATCTCATCTCCCTTAGCTTTCCGACCGTTAGATCTTTCATCGGACCGTTGGATCTTCAATCGGACCGTTGGATCTCTCTAGATCCGTCGATCTACCAATCTGAGTCCCAATCAAGTCACCATCCATCCGATCGCCATCAAACTGTTTGTCACATCATCTTGTGAGACGATGGACATCATCAATCCATGAGGGCCAATAGCCGGGCCCATCTTCATCGACCCGCTGTCCGACCAGTTAGTGGACCCCGCGAATTTCAAAATAATTTTAATTAAATGGGGGGTCCACTAATTGGGGAGATTCCCCATAGAAAAGTAGGTTTTTACTTAAAAAAAAAAAAAAAAAAAAAATATTTTTCATATTTTTTTTTATTTTCAAAAAATACCCTATTTCCATTAAAGGAAATAGGGAGCTTTAAAAGGAGAAGGATAGGGGTTCGTTCGAACCCTAATCCCCCTCCAATCTCCTCCTCTCCTTCCCCCTATCCTTTCCCTTCTTCCCCGCGTTCTTTTTTCTCCTCTTCTTCCTCCTTTCTTCTTCGTCTTCTTCCCTATACTTCGCCGGAGTTGCAGGTTTGCAACTCCGGCCGTTCTTCTTCTTCTTCCTCTTCTTCTTCTTCTTCTTCTTCTTCTTCTTCTTCTTCTTTCTCCTTCTCTCCTCTGTCTTCTTCTTCTTCATACCCTTCTTCCTCCCCTCCTGTGCTGCCTGCAACTGCTCCACCATTCCTCCTGGCCAGCACGACCTCCATACCATGCCCGCCAGCAATGCTGCCCACGCAACAGCGCATCCATGCGTCTCCTCTACCTGTGCATCTCCGTCCTCCACCGCTGCACTCCACCACTCTCCACCACCCTCCACCTGCGCACATCTCCTTCTCCTTCCTCCTTCGCTCGCCTCCAACCACGCTGCTGCTCTGTCCGCCTGCGATGCCTCCAGACATCTTCATCTTCACCGGTGGCCTCCAAACCTGCAACTATGGGATCATTGATGTCCGCCCGGTGCTCTTTATGTGAACAGTCTTCTTTGCCGATCAGATCTCCGGGCACACCAGCAACCCACGAGAGTGTGTCCAAGCACTCCTCAAACCCAGCAACTTCATCCCTGGTTCGGTTCTCCTTGCTTCTCTTCCTTTGAGCGGCCTCAACTACCGGACTGCTTCTTCTTCACAGCCTACAACTTGCTGGTCGTGATCTCCTCTGAGAAGAAGGTGGTGGTTCTCCTTGCTTCCACCACGTTCTTCATGCTGCAACAACCAGCCTGCAAGGTGCCACGACTAGCACCTCTATAGTGCACCACTTTTGCACCGCTTGATAGTGGACCTCCTCCAACACCGCCTGCTACACCACAGTCACGCCTGGAGGTCAGACCACCACCGTGCATCCCTCACTCTAAACGACGCCCTACCTTGTTGCTCTCTTGATCTCCTTTTCTATGTTGCACCTGCAACTTCAAGGGGTGCAACCCATGAACCACCTATCGGACTGCAACCTGCAATTTTCAGGTAGATTTGCAAGCCGTGCTCCTCACGGTTTCTCGAGCTCCACCATCACCTTCTGATGCACCATATCTCCTCTCGAGGGTTGCTCCTCCATAGTTTCACATCCATGTTCTCTCGAGGAGAACCAACACAACTTCACTCTCGGGGCAATCCACTATGTCGTTCCATCATACTCATGGACTAATCCCACCCATTCATTGGCCAATTCTCAAGGTAAAAATACCAAGGTGATTTTCTATATCTCTCTAGGGTTTGAGAACATTTCTTTCTCTAGAGTCCCCAGGCTGATCGCCTTTTTGCACCACTGACTCTGTTCGGTGAATGCAAGAGGGTGAGTTTTTCTCTCACCTCTACCTTGTCGGCCGGTAAACGACCGAGGTGTGAAAATTCCCTCTCTACCTTCTTCCTCTCTCTCTAAAATCTCTCTTTACATGCTTTCTTACATGCTTTCTAGAATAGATTTACCGCTTTATTTATTTCTGTCATTTATTTCATGTAAGCAACAGTTTAATTAATGCAATTTGATTTCGATAATTTTAGTCTTCTCTGGATCTTATTTGGATGTGTTTTAAATCGACTCGCCCTTCTCATCTCTTCCATCATTCTCCTTTTTCTCTTGTATATTATCTGTCATTTTATGTTCTTATTCGCGCTAATCCGACTAATCCCGAGTGCGGATCGACATCCGACACGAATCCCTATACAAAAGTTCATATTTTACAGGTTAAAAGTCTCGGATAATTACAAATATTGTTGAAGTTAGGGTTTCCGTAACCAACGATGCGAAAAAATCCTATTTTCACAGACCCAGCTCCAAAATTAAAATTGGTGGGATTTCATCACCCACCTCATCATTCCATCTGATTTGATCCCAAGGCTCCATTTAATTAAAAAAAAATCAAAAAGTAGAGCCAATTAGCCTGGTGTTCGAGGAAAAATCCACACAAAGCGAACCCGCTTAACATCTAATCGAAATAAGACCACGAACGCAGGTCACTGTTGTCTAACACACCCATAAGTCCATGCTACTCAAGTACATTGAGCTCGACATGGCATCTTGGACTATTCGGCGGTTAGTTGCATGTGGACTAATGATATTCGCTCAAAAGTGCTTATTTTAAGCCATTATCCTTATAGCGATGTCGCATTCTCCTACATAAAACTTGTCTTTTTGTTGACTTTTCCATATAACAGTTTCTTCCATTGCGTAGAACGCATTCTTTAGACGAAAATCAACTATTTGTATGAAATATACGCATTTCGGATAGTCCAGTATCAAGGCGTTTTAGTTGAATCTCATTACGCGCTTTTTCACTTGTAGGAGACCCTATCGGGCGATTCTCGAGGACTGGCGGGCCCACGATCAACCACAGAAGACTTCTATCAAAGCTTAAAGAGCCAACAGGCTAGGATAAAAAGATAGAAGACATATAAGGGCAAAGCTAGAGGATCGTAGAGCCGGAACAAGGACTAAGAGAGAGAATAGCTGGAGACCAAGAGAAGGACTTAGGTGTTAAAGGCCACACCAATTGACATCAAAGGATAAGTTTGACTTATTGGTGGAGCAGACGAGAGAGAATAAAGAAGACCAGGGTTCAAGACCCTCCAATGCTTTATTTTATATTTTTCTCTCACCTCTCTCCTATTTCTCTCTTTATCTATCTATCTTGGCCCATGACATAGGCCCATGACCTAAGCCCATGACCCATGACCCATGACCCATATTCATGCCCATTTGCAACAACAAAAGAGAATTGGTCTCACTTGACCGATTCTTCTCTCCCCCATATCTCTCTATCCTAGTTACTCTCTCTCTCATCTAACTAACCCATTCCCAACCGTTGGATCTCTCTAGATCCAATGGTCATCATTTTTACAATAAGCAAAAAGAAAAAAAAAAAGTCTATAAGAGATCTACGATCTTTCCTTCTTGGGTTGGTTCCCTCCCCCTTCTCTTCCTCTCTTTCTTCCTTATTTCTCTTCTTCTTCACCCTTCTTCTCCGGCGAGCTCACCATTAACGCCTCCACCTTGAGGTGCAAAGCATCAAACAGCAACGTCTCCTTGCTGCCCATTCCATCCGCCACAATCAAAGGCTACAATCCTCAATTCTATTGAGGTCGATCCAATCGAAGTTGCACCATCTACCTCTTCAATGGTAAGCTTCTTTCTAATTCATCTCTCTAACCTTCTTACCTTCTTTCTCTCTCTTCTTTCCCTCTCTACCTTTACATGCTTTCTAGGGTAATATTTTAATAGCTTTCTAGATTAATTTGGTTTAATGTTATTTCCGTTGTAAAGCATTTGAACAAGCATTGTAAGCATTTGTTTTTAGTTTAATGAACAAGTTTTAAATCAAGTTTAAGTTATTTTTATTTATTATGTTTTTCATTCTCGTTTCTCTTATATTTTTTTATTCTAATAGTTTTAACAACAATCTCAAGCATATTTTAAATCAACCTCCACCATTCTCACCCTTCCATTTATTTTTAGCATTTTCTGATTATTTTTGTTTCTTATTGTGCTAACTAATCCCTAGTGCGGACGATATCCGACACGAGCCACTGTGCAAGTCTACTTATTTGCAGATTAAGTGAACCAATTCGGAGAAATTACAAATATTGTTAAGATCTAGGGTTTCCGTAACCAACGACGCGGAAAAAACCTTACTTTCAAATGGCACCGTTGCCGCTCGGTTGACGGGATTGCAAAAAGACGAACAGGAATTCGAAAAGCTGCTTAATCTTGAAGATCCGATCCAAATCAAAAACTTTCCACTTTATTTTTCACATTTTCCACTTATTATTTAATGCCTCGGACGGCCGAGTGCAAAGTTGTAATAATTTAGGGATTCATTTTCTCTCCTTTTAGAATAACTGCTAGATAATTAACTAATTAAAAATACCAAAAATATTAGGGTTAGATTTCAATTTTGCTATTTCTAGTTAGATCACCATTGGTTTTTTGCTACAATTTGGAAGATTTCCAACTCCGGGTCATTCAAAAGTAGATATTTTCGAATCCTAATTCAGGAATAGCTAAAGTTGAATTTTAAACCCTAATTGGAACTAATTCACAATACCGGCTCTAAATTATTACGTGTTTCTTGAAACCCCAAAGGCGGTATACCTTCCAATTCCATACCATAGACCATTGTGGACTAATGTGATTACGGATTGCGTTTACCAAGTGAGTAGGGAGCGAAAGCTCAAAGAGGTGGAGTCGGGCCCAAGCCCATTTGGATACCCCTCCCTATCTCACGGAGGAGATCCCGTGCGTAGCCAATGGGCAGGTACATTTCTACACCTCGCCTTGAGTGCGATCGTGATCATTGTGCAAACACTGTGCCGATTGTTTATTTGCTTTTGCAAAACTTATCGGAATTGTTTGGTTTGGCCGTAATAAAATACATAAAGAGCAAACCTAACTCTAACTTGAAACTGGTGGGATTTCATCACTCACCTTGTCATTCCAGCTTTTGTGCAACCACAGCCAAAAATTAAAATCAATCAAGAAGTAGAGCCCAATTAAATCAGTGTTCGAGGAAAACTCCACATAAAGCAACCCCTTCAAAGATCAAGTCGATTTAGTCTATGAGTGTAGGTCCCTGTTATCTAACACACCCATAGGTCCCTACTACTCAAGTATACCGAGCTCGTAAGTGGCCTCCTTGATTGTCTGTTGGATTAGCTAGTGTCGGATTAGGAACATGAACCAACCCTAGCTCCTCTTCTGGGAAAACACATCTTCACGCTTGACAAATCCAGTTAGTCTGGGGCGTACTTAAGTCAGCTGATGTGCCGCACGTCTGTTTAGGCTTCGGATTATCTTGCAGTCAACTTGAGTTAGTACTCGCGGATTTGCTTTGAAGAGTGTATCCTTGTGAGAACCTATGGAGTGAAAAGTTAGTCCGACGGGTATTTAAAGATAAACCAGTGGTCCGCCCACTGTCATAACCTACACTATCCCTCACTAACAAGATAATTCATAATATTATCCTGATTGTTAGGTTAAGATTATCTATTGCTCTATGTGCATCATCTAGGCTCATTCAGTTTAAAAACCTCTTGCCGACTCTACGGGCTTGCTTCTTCAGCATATGCCCGCTTGGACTTGATGTAACCCGAGACTGATTCGATCTGAGAGTCAGTCAACCACACCGATCTCTTTCACCTAATCTATCTCCCTCCTCTGAGAGACTCACATCTCTTTGATGGCAGTTGAACGGCCTCTATTCGAGACCTACAACAATTTCTTTGAAGATCTAGGCGATAACTCCGAGCAATGGTATACCAATCCTGAGTGTCATCATGACACTCCAATCTCACAGAGTTCGATGGGACATGAAGCACAAGGCGATCCAGTGCTAAAATCCCTACTTATAGATTTGACAAAATTAATTTTCGCCCTTGATGTTGCGGTCCAGAAGCATGTTTATCACTCCACATCTGTGAGATATTTCCCTCATGTCCAAGAAGAGGTCTGTAATTTTAGTAAATTAGAATCTCTGCTGCAGACCTACTACAATAACACTTATTATCCGGACAATGGAAGTCACGATAACTTTGGATGGGAACAACAGTCTTTTTCCCAGCAGAATCTGCAACATGATATGTATCATTCCAGGTTTCATCAACCCTGTGGATAATATAATGGCCAGTACTCGTAGTCACAGTACCAGCCAGATCCACAGATTGAATATTTTGGTCAACAATGGACCCCGTAGGATTTTCAAAGTCAGCAGATAGTCCCAAACTCACATCCATCATATAACTTTCATACTCAGTCGGACTACATTCAAGAGTTGGCACCTTAGCTTCCTTTAGCTGAACCGCCACAGTCTGCTACCAAACCTAGTCTAGAAGAACTCCTCTCGCAATACATCATCCAACAACAGCACTCCATGGAGAGCTTGGAACACCGTCTAGGTGAGTTAGAATCTGAGAGAGAGGAAGTCAACTTCACTAGCCAACCTATGGCTTATTTAGAGGGGAATACCCTGGCCACAGTCAATAATGAGGAGTCGCACAGCTGGACCCAGTACCAGACTTTACAAGAGGAACTTGAGGTTACTACAAACAAAGGATCGGACTACAATATTTATAATCCAAAGTCTTCATCTTCGGTGTCCTTCAAAGCACCAACTTCTGAACTTAGCTTAGAGGAATCATCTACCTCTGTTATTTCTATCTGGGACTCTGAAGAAGTTATTCGTAACATTGAGCTGTGTCTTGACTATAGGATCCCAATTGGCCTAGACTTACCCATCCCCACCATCCTTGGATTGTGCAACAATCATGATGAACCCATGTTTCCATCTATGGTGCCCTTACAGGCAGCTACTTCTGTACCGAGCACAGAGATACTCATATCCATCTCTATCTCTGATGATTCTACATCAACACTAGATGTAGATATTCCTACCCTTGAGCAATATCTAGAAAATGGGATTTCAGCTGCCCAGGACCTACCGTTCCCCACCGAGGATAAACACATTGAGTGTAGGGATTGAAACATCCCTCTCACATTAAGAAACCTCAAGGAAAAGGTCCACAGTTTTGACCCACCACCATACGTCGATGTTGTCAATAAACAGTGTGCCGTAGAGAATCTAATTCAGGACTCTCCCGAGGAAAAACTCTCCCAGTGTAAAGAACACTTTGCTCCTAACTTCATCTCGGAGTCAAATAATTATGTTATTACTGGTCTACAGGAGTCTGCTCAATTCAGATACATTCCCGCTAAACTCAATGAGTTTGCAGCTCTGCTAACCATGGCCAGAGAACCCACTACTGCTCTCATCTCAGTCTTTACTGAGAAGCTTCAATCCCTCCCAGCTGAACTACATGTTTTTGCGGATTTGCAAAGAGCACTTACTATCCTTCTCTCAGTTTACACTGAGAAAGACCTGTTTTATACAGGTATACTGATATTCGCTCAAAAGTGCTTATTTTAAGCAATTATCCTTTTAGCGTTATTGCATTCTCCTACGTAAAATACTCTATTTACCTACTTTTCTACGTAAGAGTCTCTTGTGTTGCGTAGAACACACTTTTCTGGACGGAATGGTATATTTGCATGCATTAAACACATTTTCGGAAGTCTAGATATTAAGCCATTCTGATAAAGTCTCATTACGCGCTTCTTCTGTCGCAGGAAACCCCGATGGGATGATTCTCGAGACTTGCGGGCCTAGATCGATCATGAAAGCCCATTATCAAAGCTTGAAGAGCCCACAGGCTATGACTAGAAGATATGGGCCAAATATGGGTTGAAAAAGAGGATCGAAGAGCTGGCCCAAGGAACCACGAGAGCGGGAGAGCTGATAACCAAGAGAAGGACCAAAGGATTTAAAGCCACATCAAATGATGGCCTGCTCTACTGGCAAAGCTCAAGTGAAGAACAATGGAAAACCAGGGTTCATGACCCTCTGCCAATACTTTTTCTGATATTTTCTCTCTCATCTCTCCTTATTTTCTCTCTCTTCATTTCTCGGTCCTCGAATCTATTGACTTAACCCCAGAACTCCTGCTCATTGGCTCTGTCTCATCTCCCTTAGCTTTCTGACCGTTGGATCTTCCATCAGACCGTTGAATCTCTATAGATCGCCATGTGATCTATCAATTCTATGCATCCGACCATCCGATCATGCTACTGATCAGTCGATCATCCATCCTATCAACCACCCGATCTCCATTGTAAAATATCAGTCCCTAAGGCAGGTTTGATTGTAGAGAAATGCCTCAGATTATTGATCGTGGCTGAGAGCGTAGAGCTCGATTTCTGCAGAAAGGAAAATACATCTTTCCTTGATGGGTATTTCAAGGGGAAAATGCATTTTTCTCTCCTGGCAACCAAACGCACCCTAACCCACATCCATCGAGCCCAGTGGCCCACTATCCTTCTCACCTACCTTCTGGCCCATGGCCGATGCACTCTGGGCCCACGATTTTTAGCGCTCCCACTGGCCAACCACTGGCCGACTCGTGGCGTCATCTCTTGGCAAACCACTGGCCAACACGTGGCATCAGCTCTTGGCCCAGTGGTCATGGCCAAACGGCCCAGAAACCTCGAGCCCAAGCCCGCAAGTTCAAGGTGCCAATAAAAAAAATATAAAAAAAAATAATAAAAAAAAAAAAAAAAAAAAAAAAATAGATTTTTTTAGAAACCGTGAGTTTCCAAAAGAGAAACCCACGGCTTCTCTATTAGAGGAGAGCCTTCTCTTCTTTGAGGGCTCTCTCCTTTTCTCTTTCTCCCTCTTTCCCTCTTCTTTCTTCCTGTCTCTGGCCCTCTTCTCTCTTCCGGTGGACTCTCCGGCGAGTGGGCGGACCGTCTTCTTCTTCTTCTATTTCTTCTTCTATTTCTTCTTCTTCTTCTTCTTCTTCTTCTTCTTCTTCTTCTTCTTCTTCTTCTTCTTCTTCTTCTCCTTCTTCTTCTTCTTCTTCTTCTTCTCCTCTTCCTCCTCCTCTTCGTCTTCTTCGTCTTCTTCTTCGTCTGCACCGTCGCCGGAGTTGCAGACAGCAACTCCGGTCGTTGTTTTCACACACCACCTCCAGCACGTTCTTCTCCCCCCTCTCTTCCTATCCTTCTTCTTCCTCTTCATTTTCTTCTTCTTCTTCTTCTTCTTCTTCTTCTTCTCCTTCCCTTGCTCCTCCTCTTCTTGCTCTACTTCGTCTTCATCTTAAAGCTCGCCGGACTGGTTCATCTTTTCCGGCGAGCTCCTCTTGGACCACCTCCTTTTCTCCGTCTCCCTCCGTTCTTCTTCGTCTATTCCTCTCTCTTCCTGCGTCTGCAAAGGCGAGCAGCACCATCCATCACTGCCTGCACCGTTCACTTCCACCACCGTCATCCTTCACACGCCGGACTGGTTTTTCTTCTCACCGCCATTAACGCCTGCAACTCCGGTGAACACTGGTGCTATCCATGCTCCAGCAGGTCCTCCACGAGGTCTCCCTCCATTTCTTCTATCAAGACTGACCTGCAACGATGAGTCGCAGGTCTGTCTTTCCACCACCTCCACCACCAACCAGCAACCACGTTGCTATTTTTTTTTACCTCTCCCCACGATCATCTTCCCACGGCGTCTCCACCATCGCCTTCTTCCGCCTGTGCCTCCACTAATGGCACCGCCTCCATCAACGGTCACAGCCACCTGCTACCTGTGCTTGTAACCAGCCACCAAGTGACCACCCACTTCATTCCTCCCTTGCTGGTGTGCGCCTCCGCACCATCTCTTCACGTTGTAGGTCCTCCACGAGGTCTCCCTCCTTCTCTTTTATCATAACAGACCTGTAACATGAGTTGCATGTCTGTCTTCTCACCGCCTCCAGTCCGCCATTAAAAAAAAAAAAAAAATGTTCTCCACCTACTGTGCACACCGACCCTTTGCTCCACCAATAGTGGAGAATGTCCTCTCATCAAGCAACCTATGACCAGACCTGCAAAAGCTCTCCTCTTCCACGATGCTGCTGCCCCCCTCCACGTTCAGCTGCTGTCCTCAAAGTTGCTTCACCCAACGGCTAACACCTACGACTTCATGCTGCCAGTAGCAACGTGTATTGCACACCAGCAACACCGTTTCCCACAATGCACCATAGCTCACCACGTGGCTGCTACCATTTTGAGCCACCAGTTGCTGCCCCGTGTTGTGTGGACGTCCACCAAATCGCACCTCCTTCCCCCACCCACAAGCTTGCTGCCCATACCGACGCATGCACCCACGTGCGCACAAGATCCATGTGGCGGATGCAAAACCTTTGGTAAGTTCATGGTGAGATCTATTTTTCTCTCTTTCCTTTCCTTATTTCTCTAGAATTCTCAATTTCTATCTCTAGAATAGTTTCCTCTTTCTCTCTCTAAACCTTCACTTTCTCTCTCTTAAACTCTCTCTCTCTACTTTTCTCTCCTAAATTTTCTCTTTCTCTCTCTACCCTAATCTCTTTTAATGTTTTCTAGTTTAGTTATTTTTATTTGATTTTCATTGTAAGAGACAAGTTCAGTTAAATAAATATGAATTAAGTGTGATTGAGTTACTTTCTCTGCAAATTTCCCGTCATTTTATGTTCATTATTGCGCTAACCCGACTAATCCCGAGTGAGGATCGACATCCGACACGAATCCCTATACAGAATCTTTGAATTTTACAGGATAATCGGATAATATTACAAATTGTGTTGAAGTTAGGGTTTCCGTAATCAACGACGCGGAAAAATCCTACTTTCAAATGGCGCCGCTGCCGCTCGGGTGTTCGGAAGTGCGAAAAAGGACGTAAAGACGGAATTAGAAAGTTGCTGAAGCGAAAAGCTGCTCAATTTGGCCAGCCCGACCTTTTCGGGAAACTTTCTATTTTTTGTTTTTGTTGATTTTTAGCAGTTTTTAAATTACTATTTTTAATGCCTCGGAAGGCCGAGTGCAAAGTTGTAATAATTTAGGAATTTTACTGCTTTCCAAATAACTGCTAGATCTTGTTCTAGGGTTTTTTAGAAACCCTAGATTAAGTGAAAATTACCAAAAAAATTAAAAAATCAAAATTCAAAAAATTAGGGTTTTATATTCTGCAGATTTTTAGAAATCACCAATCAAGGATTTGCGATTTTTGGAAAGATTCCAAAATCTTGAAACTCTGCTTAATTAGGGTTTCCCCTCTTAGAAGTTTCCTCTTTAGAAGAATTTCTATCTTTAGAAATCTTCCGAATTTGGAAAAGTCTGCAAAAGGAAACATCCCAAATCTAGCAGAATTTCAATTTTGGGAAATTTCCCAAAATTATAAGGGATCTCGCAATCAAATCTTTCTTGGAAGATCTCCACCGTTCGGGAAACTTTCCAATCTAGGTATTTTCCAATCTGGAAATTCCTAAATTTTAACCCATCTCGAATTTGGAAACTAATTCAAAAACTTGCCTAAATCTAGTGCTTGTTCAGTGAACCCTAAAAAGGCAAGGATCTTCCAAATAGAATCCCGAATACCTAGACCGTGCGATCTAACTTTTCTGCAGGAACACGATCCAGTGTGGGTAGAGAGCGAAAGCTCAAAGAGGTGGAGTCGACCACAAGCCCATTAGGATACCCCTCTCTAACCCACGGAGGCGACCCCGTGGCGTGGCCCACGGGAGGTAAGTCCCTATCCTCGCCTTGAGTGCGATACGGTGTTATTGGGTGAATCATTGCCGCTTGTCTATTTGCTTTCGCATCCATATTCTTCGACTTGCGTGGCGTGGCCGTTAATCGATCAACTCTAAGAGAGCAGACCCAGCTCCAAATTGAAACTGGTGGGATTTCATCACCCACCTCATCATTCCAACTGATTTGATCCCAAGGCTCCATTTAATTAAAAAGAATCAAGAAGTAGAGCCAATTAGCCCGGTGTTCGAGGAAAAATCCACGCAAAGCGAACCCGCTTAACATCCAATCGAAATAAGACCACGAGCGCGGGTCTCTGTTGTCTAACACACCCATAAGTCCCTACTACTCAAGTACACTGAGCTCGACGTGGCATCTTGGACTATTCGGCGGTTAGTTGCGTATGGACTAGGAACACGCACCAACCCTAGCTTAACCCGAGGGAACACTCTTCTTATACACTTGACCAATCCGGTTAGTCTGGGACGTACTTAAGACAGCCATTGTGCCGCACGTCTGTCTAGGCTTCGGATTGCCTTGTTGTTAACTAGAGTTAGTACTAAAGGATTCGCTCTGAAGTGTGTAGCCTGGTGAGAACCTCTGAGTGCAAACAGTTAGTCCGGCGGCTAAAAGATAAACCAGTGGTCCGCCCACTGTCATAATCTACTCTAACCCCAAAACTAACAAGATAATGCCTAAAATATATCTTGATTGTTTAGAATAGGATTATCTGTGCTTGGTGTGCATCATTTAGAATCACTACTCCAGTATCTCCTTTTGGCAACTTTTTGCCAAATCTTGGGCTTGCTTTTTCAAGTAGAAGCCCGGTTGGACCTGTCCTAACCTTTTACTGACTCGATCTGAGAGTTAGTCCACCGCACCCCTCTATCACCTCTAATGGCAGATGAACGGCCTCTGTATGAGACCTACTACAGTTTCTGTGAGAATCGAGGTGATCACTCTCAACAATGGTATGACAATTCTACGTATCATCATGATACTCCAGTCTCGCACACTTCTACAGGGTATGATAATCACCGAGATCCGGAGTACAATTCTGTACTCCAAGAACTTAAAAATTTAGTCTCTGCCCTTCGTGCCGCAGTCCAGCAACCCGTGTACCATTCCCACTCTGTAGGATATTACCCTCCTATCCAGCAAGATGTTTGTACCTTTCCATCTCCAATGCAGACCTCCTATGACAACACTTATTATCCGGATAATAGGAGTCACAATAACTTTGGTTGGGAACAGTCTGCTATCCCGCAACAACTGTCGCAGGATAATTATCCTTCCGGGTTCCATCAACCCAATGGAGAGTATGACTGGCAACACTCGTAATCCCAGTACCCGTCATATCCACAGAATGACTATTCTGATCAACAGTGGGCCCCTCAGGATTTTCAGAGTCAGCAACTAGTCCCAGACTCCACTTTGCCTTACAACTTTCATACCCAGTCGGACTACAATCAAGAGTTAGCACCTCAGCTCCCCTTGGCTGAACCACCTCCGTTGGCTACTACACCCGGTCTAGAGGACCTTCTCTCTCAGTACATTGCCCAGCAACAACAGTATTTCCAAAGTCTAGAGCACCAACAACAGCAATCTATGGAGAGCTTCGAGCAACGTCTAGTTCAATTAGAAAATGAGAGAGAGGAAGTCAACTTCACTACTCCACCAATAGCCTATCCTGAGGAGAATGATATGGCCACTGTCTATAATGAGGAGCCGCACAATTGGACCCAGTACCACCATTGTGAGGAAGAAATAGAAGTTGTACCCACCCCTAGATCGAGCCAGACTATTGAGGAGCCAGTGTTTCCTTCTTCGGTGCCTTTAAAAGCACCACATCCTGAACCGACCTCAGAGCAACCTATTTCTCACTCTCCCACTGCTGCTTCTAACCTGGACCCTGAAGATGATCATCATGACACTGAGTTCTGTCTCGATCGTAGGATCCCTGCTGTCATAGATCTACCATTCCTCCCCACCTCCCTTAGATTGTGCAACAATTGTGATGAATCCGAGTCTCAATCTTTGGTGCCCTTAACAACACCAACTTCTGCACTGAGCACAGAGGAACTTAGTCCCATCTCCATCTCTGATAATTCTCTCTCTGCTCTGAATGCAGACATTCCTACTGATGACCCATGTCTAGAAAATGGGCCTCCCACTGTCCTGGACCTACCGATCCCCACCGAGGAGGAACATATTGAGTACAGGGATTGGAACATCCCTATCACATTAGGAAACATCGAGGAAGAGGTCAACAATTTTCACCCACTACCCTATGTCGATATTATCGATGACCCGTGTGCCATAGCGAGTCTAATTCAGGACTCTCCCGAAGATAAATTATCCAAGTGTCAAGAACACTTTGAGTCTGACTTCATCTCGGAGTCCAATATTTTTGGTATTACTGATCTGCAGGAGTCTGCTCCATTCAGATACATTCCCGTAAAACTCAATGAGTTTGTGGCTCTGCTAACCACGGTCAAAGAACCCACTACTACTCCCCTCTCAGTCTTTACTGAGAAGCTTCTATCCCTCCCCGCTGAACTAAATGTCCTTGCGGGTCTGCTCAGAGAACCCACTCCTACTCTCCTCTCAATCTTTACTGAGAAGCTTCGATCCCTCCCAGATCAACTCCGTGCTTTTGCCGGGCTGCTCAGAGAGCTCAATGCCCTTATCTCAATCTACACTGAGAAAGACCTGGTCTACACAGGTATACCTAGACAAGGGATAGGATAGTTGTCTCCGTTCCACCTTAGGTGTCAGGAAGACTGCAGATTCACTCAGTCTCCATGAGTTTTATCCTGGTTGGGGGTACTTGATATACCCCCGTCATGTCTGGCTGAAGACGTAAAACTTAGCGCTTTCGGAAAGGCAATTCCGGTATTCCTAGAGTACATGAGTCTCATGCATTTGTGATTATTGTTATATCTTTGGCAATGCAGGTACATTCATTCTTCCGATCATCAAGTATCACACACTGTCGAGTTTCTGCCGACTTGGTAACATCCTTCCTGAATCTTTGCATCATCATCACTGAGCACCGAGGACGGTGCTATATTTTGGTTGGGGGTGGGTATTTACCAAAACTCATGTCTTCATTTTGATAAAAAAAAAAATAATAATAAGAAAAAAGAAAAAAGTTTTTTTGGGTGATTTCCGATGTTCTCCAAAAGTTTTCTAGAATTTCAAAAATGTGTCAAATACCCTGACTTTGATTAGCTGAAAACCTCCGTTAAGTCAGTATTGAGGATGTCAATTTTTGTTTAAAGTTAGCGTTGAGTCAATTCAAGCGTGACTACAGCAGGTTTGAAAACTTAGAAAAACTCAGATTCGGCACAATTGTACACTATCAACATCAGAGTCATCCTAAGTTTTGAAACTCTAGAGATCCTGTGAGAAGAATTGTGGAGACCTAACCCAGTGAGCTTTTGAGCCTTTAATCAATTCAGAGTGTTATACAACAATTCTGAGTCACAAGATGACTCACTATTCTTCATGCCCGCAATATTCGTTGAGAGATCTCATTATCTGTTGCTTCGATCATAAAACTCGGAACGACATCAACATTGGATTACTACGACAGAACCTTCTCTATATCCAGTCAAGACAGTATACATGATAGTGCAAACCCTAGAAAATAATTTAGGCCATTTTTTCTGAACCATTCAGCCTTTTTACTCACCTGAATTATACTTCACTAGAAACCCCTTGAACCTTTCTATAAAAGCCTTTTATTTGCAAACCCATCAACCTAAAATCCAGTCCAGCTACGAAGCATGACTGGCTACCCTTATTTTGAGATGGACAAAAGAATAACTGATATGGGTGTACTGTAAAAAGAAAAGTAAAGAAGAAGAATCAAAAGGAAAAGAAAGTGCTTCAAGCTGAAAACAAAATATGGAAAGAAAGTATGAAAAAGAGCTGAAAAGAAATTGAGCAGTCTCAGAAATATCAAGAAAAAGAGAAAAATACGAAAAAAGGAAAAAGAACCAGATAATGGTGTTACGCCGCAGGAAAAATTCAAGAAAATGGCAATATCCTCTCAAGATCTTTGAAATCCTGTATTCCTTTATCTCTCTACACCTGACCTAAGCCTCATTACAACCCAGGAAAGTCCTACTTGATTCTAGGATAGTACGATCATAAAATGTGGAGATTGGAGAAAGAGAAGCTATAGAGTTTGATCTGACGTTCCTGAGTGAAGTGGTATTCCAATCATGAGATCTTCTTCTGTTAAAGATGTCTTTCCTTCAAATAAAACATATGTGAGATCTTTTGCCTCTTTATATTAAATATATCTCCTCACATATAAATTGAGAGAAAAGAAGAAAACCCTTCTTGTGTGATTCTATTCTGAGTGCTAAACATGTGAGATTTGAGGTCGAGGCATAAAAACTTAGAGGTGATCTAGAAATCTTTACTGTCGAATGATGAGAATGTTGAGCACACACACACGCAGAGTCTGACTATTCTGGGTCATGATTATCAGTCTGTAGTCTTGCCAAAACGTTCCAACTCTTCGCTAGCATGTAACTATTTTTGCATCCATTCAATGATTTGACGAACGGTGTTTTCCCGGAGCTAATATGAAAAAGTGTGCAGCATGTGCAGAGCCCTTTTAAGCTCATTTATTTCGCACTAATTGCCAAGGATTGGCAATATGCTGGTTGGGGGTTGTGATATTCGCTCAAAAGTGCTTATTTTAAGCAATTATCCTTTTAGCGTTATTGCATTCTCCTACGTAAAATACTCTATTTACCTACTTTTCTACGTAAGAGTCTCTTGTGTTGCGTAGAACACACTTTTCTGGACGAAATGGTATATTTGCATGCATTAAACACATTTTCGGTAGTCTAGATATTAAGCCATTCTGATAAAGTCTCATTACGCGCTTCTTCTGTCGCAGGAAACCCCGATGGGATGATTCTCGAGACTTGCGGGCCTAGATCGATCATGAAAGCCCATTATCAAAGCTTGAAGAGCCCACAGGCTATGACTAGAAGATATGGGCCAAATACGGGTTGAAAAAGAGGATCGAAGAGCTGGCCCAAGGAACCACGAGAGTGGGAGAGCTGATAACCAAGAGAAGGACCAAAGGATTTAAAGCCACATCAAATGATGGCCTGCTCTACTGGCAAAGCTCAAGTGAAGAACAATGGAAAACCAGGGTTCATGACCCTCTGCCAATACTTTTTCTGATATTTTCTCTCTCATCTCTCCTTATTTTCTCTCTCTTCATTTCTCGGTCCTCGAATCTATTGACTTAACCCCAGAACTCCTGCTCATTGGCTCTGTCTCATCTCCCTTAGCTTTCTGACCGTTGGATCTTCCATCAGGCCGTTGAATCTCTATAGATCGCCATGTGATCTATCAATTCTATGCATCCGACCATCCGATCATGCTACTGATCAGTCGATCATCCATCCTATCAACCACCCGATCTCCATTGTAAAATATCAGTCCCTAAGGCAGGTTTGATTGTAGAGAAATGCCTCAGATTATTGATCGTGGCTGAGAGCGTAGAGCTCGATTTCTGCAGAAAGGAAAATACATCTTTCCTTGATGGGTATTTCAAGGGGAAAATGCATTTTTCTCTCCTGGCAACCAAACGCACCCTAACCCACATCCATCGAGCCCAGTGGCCCACTATCCTTCTCACCTACCTTCTGGCCCATGGCCGATGCACTCTGGGCCCATGATTTTTAGCGCTCCCACTGGCCAACCACTGGCCGACTCGTGGCGTCATCTCTTGGCAAACCACTGGCCAACACGTGGCATCAGCTCTTGGCCCAGTGGTCATGGCCAAACGGCCCAGAAACCTCAAGCCCAAGCCCGCAAGTTCAAGGTGCCAATAAAAAAAATATAAAAAAAAATAATAAAAAAAAAAAAAAAAAAAAAAAAAATAGATTTTTTTAGAAACCGTGAGTTTCCAAAAGAGAAACCCACGGCTTCTCTATTAGAGGAGAGCCTTCTCTTCTTTGAGGGCTCTTTCCTTTTCTCTTTCTCCCTCTTTCCCTCTTCTTTCTTCCTGCCTCTGGCCCTCTTCTCTCTTCCGGCGGACTCTCCGGCGAGTGGGCGGACCGTCTTCTTCTTCTTCTATTTCTTCTTCTTCTTCTTCTTCTTCTTCTTCTTCTTCTTCTTCTTCTTCTTCCCCTCTTCCTCCTCCTCTTCGTCTTCTTCGTCTTCTTCTTCGTCTGCACCGTCGCCGGAGTTGCAGACAGCAACTCCGGTCGTTGTTTTCACACACCACCTCCAGCACGTTCTTCTCCCCCCTCTCCTCCTATCCTTCTTCTTCCTCTTCGTTTTCTTCTTCTTCTTCTTCTTCTTCTTCTTCTTCTTCTTCTTCTCCTTCCCTTGCTCCTCCTCTTCTTGCTCTACTTCGTCTTCATCTTAAAGCTCGCCGGACTGGTTCATCTTTTCCGGCGAGCTCCTCTTTGACCACCTCCTTTTCTCCGTCTCCCTCCGTTCTTCTTCGTCTATTCCTCTCTCTTCCTGCGTCTGCAAAGGCGAGCAGCACCATCCATCACTGCCTGCACCGTTCACTTCCACCACCGTCATCCTTCACACGCCGGACTGGTTTTTCTTCTCACCGCCATTAACGCCTGCAACTCCGGTGAACACTAGTGCTATCCATGCTCCAGCAGGTCCTCCACGAGGTCTCCCTCCATTTCTTCTATCAAGACTGACCTGCAACGATGAGTCGCAGGTCTGTCTTTCCACCACCTCCACCACCAACCAGCAACCACGTTGCTATTTTTTTTCACCTCTCCCCACGATCATCTTCCCACGGCGTCTCCACCATCGCCTTCTTCCGCCTGTGCCTCCACTAATGGCACCGCCTCCATCAACGGTCACAGCCACCTGCTACCTGTGCTTGTAACCAGCCACCAAGTGACCACCCACTTCATTCCTCCCTTGCTGGTGTGCGCCTCCGCACCATCTCTTCACGTTGTAGGTCCTCCACGAGGTCTCCCTCCTTCTCTTTTATCATAACAGACCTGTAACATGAGTTGCATGTCTGTCTTCTCACCGCCTCCAGTCCGCCATTAAAAAAAAAAAAAAATGTTCTCCACCTACTGTGCACACCGACCCTTTGCTCCACCAATAGTGGAGAATGTCCTCTCATCAAGCAACCTATGACCAGACCTGCAAAAGCTCTCCTCTTCCACGATGCTGCTGCCCCCCTCCACGTTCAGCTGCTGTCCTCAAAGTTGCTTCACCCAACGGCTAACACCTACGACTTCATGCTGCCAGTAGCAACGTGTATTGCACACCAGCAACACCGTTTCCCACAATGCACCATAGCTCACCACGTGGCTGCTACCATTTTGAGCCACCAGTTGCTGCTGATAGTTGAGTTTTCCCGCGTCGTTGGTTACGGAAACCCTAACTTCAACAATATTTGTAATTATCCGAAACTTTTAACCTGTAAAATGGGCAATTTTGCACAGTGGCTCGTGTCGGATGTCGATCCGCACTCGGGGTTAAGGCATGTATATTAAAGAATGATTATAACGGGGAGTTGCCAGATATGGTAGAGAGTTGAGAATGATGAAAGTAGATTTTCAAAACTTCATTGAATTTAGAAAGTGCTAATGATATCAAAATAAGAACACATACACAATTCCAACTTTATTCATCCACTTGAAATGTTCCTTACAAATCCAAATATCGATAACTAACAATTATCTAAAAAGTGATGTAAAGACTAACTTAGAAAGCATGTAAAATCTAGAGAGAGAAAATAGAGATGTAGAGAGAGAAATAATGAGAAAATAGAAAATGGTAGAGAAATCTAGAGAGAGAGAGAGGTCCTAGATAGAGAAAAAGAAATTAAGGGATGAAACCTACCATATGGTCTTACCAAGAAGTGAGATTGATCGGCAAAAAGAATCTGTCTATGGGTGATGATGCTCTGGCCATTGATTCACAGATGATTTTCTTGACTGGTGATCGAGAGCAAGCAGGGGCAAAAGATGATGGCCTCCATTAACGACGACATCAAGTTAGTGGAGCAGCATGGAGAGAGGTAGACGTGATGGAGAAGATGTCCTCAATTGCCGTTAGGAGTTTCAGATCGCTGCTGATCATTGAGAGGAGGTAGCTACACCTGCCATTAGAAGAAGTTTGCTAGGATTGGGGTGGCAGCAGCAACATTCGATGTTCGATGGTGGTGTTTTCTGGCCAAGGGCGAGATGATGAAGAAGGTGACGTTGCAGGGAACCAGTCCGGTTGGAGAAGAATATGGAGAGAAGACGGCCCTCAGGAGGAGTCCGTGAAGTGCAGCAGGGAGGGACCTTGCTGGTATGAGAGAAAGTTTGGGAGAAATATTAGAGAGATGGGTGTGGAAGAAGAGAGAGTAGCCGGTTTTTTAACGGTGTTCGCCGGAGCTCCGGTGATCTTTCTTTTATTTTTATTTTTATTTTTGGTTTTGAAGGTTCAGACCTGCAACTCAATGTTGCAGGTCGTGGAGGAGGAAAGGGCAGCAGCAAGGAGAGTGATGTCCGTGTGGAGCACGGAAGGAAGATGATGGTTGCTGGTGGTGATTACAAGTTGCCGGTCGGAGTTGCAGGTTGGTGCGTGAAGACGATATCCAGGCCGCTTCTTGTGGTGTTGTTGTTTAGAGAGACCACGCACCAAGACGTGGAGGCAGCAGGTTGGTGGTGCAGGGGTTACTGACGTTGCAGGCCGGAGTTGCAGGCTGCAACTCCGGTAGCCAACGTGAAGAAGATGAAGAAGAGGAATAACGAGAAAGAAGAAAGGAGGAGGAAGATGGGGCCAAAAACGAGGGGAAGAGTAAAGGGGAAGGAGAGGAGAAGATTTGAGGGGGATTAGGGTTCGAACGAACCCTTCTCCCTCCTCTTATAAAGCTCCCTATTTCCATTAATGGAAATAGGGTATTTTTTAAATAAAAAAAATATTTTTAATTTTTTTTTTTTTTTTTTTTTAAGTAAAATGCTACTTTTCTATGGGGAATCTCCCCAATTAGTGGACCCCCCATTTAATTAAAATTATTTTTGAAATTCGCGGGGTCCACTAACTGGTCGGACAGCGGGTCGATGCTGATGGGCCCGGCTACTGGCCCACATGGACTGATGATGTCCATCGTCTCACAAGATGATGTGACAGGCATTCTGAAGGCGATCGGATGGATGGTGACTTGATCGGGACCCAGATTGGTAGATCGACGGATCTAGAGAGATCCAACGGTCCGATTGAAGATCCAACGGTCCGATGAAAGATCCAACGGTCAGAAAGCTAAGGGAGATGAGATAGAGCTGATAGGCAGGAGTTCTGGGGTTAGGTCAGTAGATTCGAGGATCGAGAGATGAAGAGAGAGAGAGAATAAGGAGAGATGAGAGAAAAAGTATCAAAAAAAATGGAAAAAAGCACTGGCGGAGGGTCTGGAACCCTGTTCTTCACTGTGACCATCCTCACGCTTCTCCAGTAGAGTCGACCATCATTCCTTGCTGACTCATGTGGCTTTAAACGCTTTGGTCCGTCTCTTGGTCATTGGCTCTCCTGCTCTCTTCGTTCTTTGGGCCGGCTTTTTGGTCCTCTTATTCAGCCCATATTTGGCCCATATCTTCTAGTCATATCATGTGGGCTCTTTAAGCTTTGATAATGGGCTTTCATGATCGATTTGGGCCCACAAGTCTTGAGAATCGTCCCATCGGGGTTTCCTGCGACAGAAGAAGCGCGTAATGAGACTTTATCAGAACGGCTTAATATTTAGACTTCCGAAAATGTGTTTAATGCATGCAAATATACCATTTCGTCCAGAAAAGTGTGTTTTACGCAATGAGATAGACTCTTACGTAGAAAAGTGGATAATTAGAGCAGTTTTACGTAGGAGAGTGCGATAATGCTAACAGGATAAGTGCTTAAAATAAGCACTTTTGAGCGAATATCACAACCCCCAACCAGCATATTGCCAATCCTTGGCAATTAGTGCGAAATAAATGAGCTTAAAAGGGCTCTGCACATGCTGCACACTTTTTCATATTAGCTCCGGGAAAACACCGTTCATCAAATTATTGAATGGATGCAAAAACAGTTACATGCTAGCGAAGAGTTGGAAAGTTTTGGCAAGACTACAGACTGATAATCATGACCCAGAATAGTCAGACTCTGCGTGTGTGTGTGCTCAACGTTCTCATCATCCGACAGTAAAGATTTCCAGATCACCTCTAAGTTTTTATGCCTCGACCTCAAATCTCACATGTTTAGCACTCAGAATAGAATCACACAAGAAGGGTTTTCTTCTTTTCTCTCAATTTATATGTGAGGAGATGTATTTAATATAAAGAGGCAAAAGATCTCACATATGTTTTATTTGAAGGAAGGACATCTTTAACAGAAGAAGATCTCATGATTGGAATACCACTTCACTCGGGAACGTCAGATCAAACTCTATAGCTTCTCTTTCTCCAATCTCCACATTTTATGATCGTGCTATCCTAGAATCAAGTAGGACTTTCCTGGGTTGTAATGAGGCTTAGGTCAGGTGTAGAAAAATAAAGGTATACAGGATTTCAAAGATCTTGAGAGGATATTGCCATTTTCTTGAATTTTTCCTGCGACGTAACACCATTATCTGGTTCTTTTTCCTTTTTTCGTATTTTTCTCTTTTTCTTGATATTTCTGAGACTGCTCAATTTCTTTTCAGCTCTTCTTCATACTTTCTTTTCATATTTTGTTTTCAGCTTGAACCACTTTCTTTTCCTTTTGATTCTTCTTCTTTACTTTTCTTTTCACGGTACACCCACATCAGTTATTCTTTTGTCCATCTCAAAATAAGGGTAGCCAGTCATGTTTCGTAGCTGGACTGGATTTTAGGTTGATGGGTTTGCAAATAAAAGGCTTTTATAGAAAGGTTCAAGGGGCTTCTAGTGAAGTATAATTCAGGTGAGTAAAAAGGCTGAATGGTTCAGAAAAATGGCCTAAATCATTTTCTAGGGTTTGCACTATCATGTATACTGTCTTGACTGGATACAGAGAAGGTTCTGTCGTAGTAATCCAATGTTGATGTCGTTCCGAGTTCCATGATCGAAGCAAAAGATAATGAGATCTCTCAACGAATATTGCGGGCATGAAGAATAGTGAGTCATCTTGTGACTCAGGATTATTGTATAACTCTCCGAAATGATTAAAGGCTCGAAAGCTTACTGGGTTAGGTCTCCACAATTCTTCTCACAGGATCTCTAGAATTTCCAAACTTAGGATGACTCTGATGTTGATAGTGTACAATTGTGCCGAATCTGATTTTTTCTAAGTTTTCAAACCTGCTGTAGTCACACTTGACTTGACTCAACGCTAACTTTAAACAAAAATTGACATCCTCAATACTGACTTAACGGAGGTTTTCAGCTAATCAAAGTCAGGGTATTTGACACATTTTTGAAATTCTAGAAAACTTTTGGAGAACATCGGAAATCACCCCAAAAACAACATTTTTTTTTTTTTTTTTTTTTTTTTTTTTTTTTTTTTTTTATCAAAATGAAGACATGAGTTTTGGTAAATACCCCACCCCCAACCAAAATACAGCACCGTCCTCGGTGCTCATGACCGGGACATAAAATGATAACAAATCAATGATGATGATGCAAAGATTCGGGAAGGATGTTACCAAGTCGGCAGAAACTCGACAGTGTGTGGTACCTGATGATCGGAAGAATGACTGTACCTGCATTTCCAGAGATATAACAGTAATAACAAATGCATGAGACTCATGTACTCTAGGAATACCGGAATTGCCTTTCCGAAAGCGCTAAGTTTTACGTCTTCAGCCAGACATGACGGGGGTGACAGGCACCCCCAACCAAGTTGGAGCACAGGAGACTGAGTAGATCATCAGTCGACATAGGTAGGATCGATGAGATCGATCTCAAAAGTCTGAATGAACAATACGTCAAGTTCATGGAACTGTTTTAGACGCTGCCCATTGACCTGAAAAGAGGAGTGATCCTTGGGATCCTCAATAGTGATTGCCCCAAAGGGTGTGACTGCGGTGACCGTATACGGACCGGTCCACCTAGATTTCAGTTTCCCAGGGAAGAGATGAAGACGAGAATTATAAAGAAGGACCTTCTGTCCTGGATGGAACTCTTTCCTGAGGATGCTCTTGTCATGTATCCACTTCATTTTGGCTTTGTAATTCTTGGACAAGTTGTAGGCATCATTTCTGAGTTCTTCTAACTCATTCATTTGAAGTTTTCGCTCTTCCCCTGCAGATTCGAGGTCGAAGTTGAGTTTCTTAATGGCCCATAGGGCACGATGTTCAATCTCTACCGGTAGATGACAAGGTTTCCCAAAGACCAGACGATAGGGAGACATATTGAGTGGGGTCTTGTAGGCGGTTCTGTATGCCCATAAAGCATCAGTGAGACGAGTAGACCAGTCTTTACGTGTGGTATTGACTGTCTTCTCCAAGATTTGCTTGATCTGACGATTAGAAACCTCCACTTGACCACTAGTCTGCGGATGATAAGCTAGGGCAACCTTGTGGGTTACCCCATACTTTTTCATTAATTTCTCGAATATCCTATTGCAGAAATGGGTGCCCCCATCACTAATGATGGCCTTAGGGGCACCGAATCTAGCGAAGATGAACTCCTTTAGGAATTTGACCACCACTTTGTGGTCATTGGTCTTGGTGGGAATGGCTTCTATCCATTTGGATACATAGTCTACCGCGAGGAGAATGTACTCAAAACCATATGAAATGGGAAAGGGGCCCATGAAATCGATGCCCCAAATGTCAAATATTTCATCGACCTGGATGGGAGTTAGGGGCATCATGTTCCTCTGGGAGATGCGGCCTAGATGCTGGCAATTAGGACAGGTTTTGCTGTAGATATGGGCATCTTTAAATAATGTGGGCCAGTAGAATCCGCATTGCAGCACTTTTTCTGCAGTCTTCTTAGTGCTGAAATGACCACCACAAGGTTGGTCATGACACGAGGACAAGATATTGAGTTGGTCTGACTCAGGGACACAGAGACGAATGATCTGGTCAGGACAGTATTTATACAAATAAGGGTCATCCCAAGAGTAGTACTTAACTCTTGCTAGGAATTGGCTTTTGTCCTGTTTTGACCAGTGTGAAGGCATTTCTTCGGTGGCAAGGTAGTTGACAATGTCAGCATACCAAGGATTAACAGAGATGGCGAACAGTTGTTCGTCTGGAAAGGTTTCAGGGATGGGCTGGGTGTCGAAGGATGACTCTAAAGTCAGTCTAGACAAGTGATCAGCCACTACATTCTCAGTTCCTTTCTTATCCTTAATCTCGAGGTCGAATTCCTGCAGTAAGAGAATCCATCGAATTAATCGAGGTTTGGTTTCCTTTTTCGACATGAGATAACGAAGGGCTGCATGATCAGTGTACACAACCACCTTAGTGGCTAAGAGGTACTGACGGAATTTATCAAGGGCGAAGACTACCGCCAGGAGTTCTTTCTCAGTGGTGGAGTAATTCATTTGGGCAGAGTTAAGAGTTTTGCTCGCGTAGTAGATCACGTGTGACCTTTTGTCAACTCTCTGCCCTAGAACAGCGCCTAACGCGTAGTCAGAAGCATCGCACATTATCTCGAAAGGTAGAGTCCAATCCGGGGGACGGATAATGGGCGCAGTAGTGAGCTCAGATTTGAGACGCTCAAATGCCTTGACACAGTCAGCATTAAAGTCGAAAGGACTATCTTTAGCTAGAAGATGGGACAGAGGTCGAGCGATTTGAGAGAAGTCCTTGATGAATCGCCTATAGAATCCTCCGTGTCCCAAAAAGGATCGGATGTCACGCACGGACTTAGGAATGGGCAAGGTCGAGATGATATCGATTTTAGCTTTGTCGACCTCAATGCCCTGATGGGAAATGACATGTCCCAGAACAATGCCCTTCTTCACCATGAAGTGGCATTTCTCCCAATTGAGGACAAGTCGCTTGTCCTGACAGCGTTGAAGTACCAGCCCTAGATGGTTCAGACAGTCATCAAAGGATGACCCAAAAACTGAGAAGTCGTCCATAAAGACTTCGAGGAATTTTTCCACCATGTCAGAGAATATACTCATCATACACCTTTGAAAGGTTGCGGGTGCATTGCAGAGGCCAAAGGGCATGCGCTTGTAGGCAAAAGTGCCAAAGGGACAAGTGAAGGTTGTCTTCTCGTGATCCTCAGGGGCGATTGGTATTTGATTATACCCTGAGTAACCATCGAGGAAGCAGTAATAGGAGTGACCTGCTAATCTCTCCAACATTTGGTCTATGAAGGGTAAAGGAAAATGGTCCTTCCTCGTGTTGGTGTTGAGTCGTCGGTAATCGATGCAGACTCTCCACCCTTTCTTCAGGCGCTGGGTTACCATTTCTTTGTTCTCATTTTCCACAACTGTGAATCCTGCCTTTTTAGGGACGACATGAATAGGACTCACCCATTTGCTATCGGAGATGGGGTAAATGATACCCGCATCTAACAGTTTAAGGACCTCGTCCCGGACTACATCCTTCAAGACGGGGTTCAACCTCCTCTGGTGTTCTCGAGAGGTTTTGGATTCATCCTCGAGATAGATGTGATGTTGGCACACCGAGGGGTCTATGCCACGAATATCATCTATAGTCCAACCTATCGCAGATTTGTGCTCGTTGAGCAGCTCGAGAAGTTTCTTACGTTCACTCTCAGACAAAGCGGAAGCAATAATGACAGGGTAGGTTTCCTTAGGACCAAGATAGGCATAGGAAAGATCTGTTGGAAGTGGCTTGAGCTCCAATGTTGGAGCAGATGGAGTTGAAGTAGGTGTCACAGAAGACACGGATTGAAGAGGTTTGACTTCAGTAGTAAAAGGAATGATGGGTTCTCTGGCCATGGTTATCAGAGGCTCGAACTCGATGAGTGGAGCGGGGATCTCTAGCAGTGGAGCAGTCTCCAAAAGATCATTGAGATCAGAAATAGCTGACTCTGTTGCAAAGTCAGCCCCAAAGTGTGCTAGACACTGTTTAAGAATATCTTCGGTGGAGTCCGGGATTAGACTCTCAACGGCACACATTTCATCGGTCACTTCGCGATCGGCATCTTGTTGCATTAAACGAAAGATATTGACCTCAGCTTTGAGGTTTCCGAAAGCAATGGACATGTTTCCGTCCCGACAACCGATGTGTGCGTTCGCGGTGGCAAGGAATGGACGGCCTAAGATGACCGGAATGCGGTTATCCTGACACGGCTCGGTGTCTAGAATGATAAAGTCCACAGGATAATAAAAGTCAGCGACTTTTACTAGGACATCTTCAATGATTCCTCTTGGAATCTTGATGGACTGATCAGCCAATTTCAGGGTGACATTGGTAGGCTTCATATCTTTCAGTCCTAACTGCTGATATACCGAGAACGGGATGAGGTTAACGCTAGCCCCTAAATCTAGCAAGGCAGTGCAGCTAAAGTTGTCACCAATTTCACATTGGACAGTTGGGCTACCTGGATCCTTGTGTTTGATCACACTATTGCGTTGAATGAACGCGGTAGCTTTTTCGGCCAAGAAGGCAGCTTTGGGTACATGCGTACGCCGCTTAACTGTGCACAAGTCCTTGAGGAATTTGGCATAGGAAGGGATTTGCTTGATAGCAGAAAGGAATGGGATATTGATCTGGACGTCTTTAAAGACATCTAAGATCTCAGAGAATTGCTGATCCCGCTTATCTTGGACAAGTCTGTCCGGGAAGGGAGGCTTTACTCGACAAATGGCTTTGTCTTTAGCCTTAGATTTCTGCACAGGGATATCTGATGTTGGTGCAGAGGTAGAAGAAGCAGAGGTAGGATTAGGACTAGTTTCCTCTGTGCGAGTGATGGGTGCTGGAGATGGCACCGGTGGTGGTTGGACTCCCATGTCCACAGTTTTTCCAGATCGTAGGGTGGTTACAGCTTGCACCTCCCCTTGACAATTCTCATTCTGGCTTTGAGATTGGGATCCGATCTCATATACTGCCCCTTTGGCATTTCCTTTAGGGTTGGCAATGGGTTGGCTAGGAAAGATCCCCTTAGCTTTCTCAGCTTCCAAGTTACCTAGACGTTGCTCTAGACGAAGCATGGATTGCTGTTGCTGTTGCTCTAGGCGTTGCATAGATTGTTGTTGCTGAGTAATGAGTTGAGCTAGAAGGTCTTCGATACCAGATTTGGGGACCGACTGTTGGGGGGCAGCTAATGGGAGCTGAGGCACCAATTCGCGACTCGAGCTCATTGGGGCATTATAGTTATAGGCTGGAGAATTAGTTGGGACAATCGGTTGGTTCTGAAAGGTCTGTGGGACTCTTTGCTGATTCTGAAATGTGCTCTGTTGTCCAGAGTATTGACCCTGTTGGAACTGCTGGTTCTGAGTAGATGGGTACTGATTCTGCTGATATTGGCCCTGATTGAATTGCCTATTGGGTTGATTGAACCCAGGGGGATACATGCCCTGAGGCTGACGCGGAGGTTGAGCTTGTGGTTGAGTAGACTGAGGCCTCCAAGAGAAGTTAGGGTGGTTCCTCGTGTCCGGATGATAAGATTGACTATACGAGTTCTGAGTGGGTGGTTTGTATGTGCTGAAAGCACAAACTTCTTCCTGAAGAGGATTAGACCATCCTTCATTCAAAGGACAATGCTCAGTAGTATGGGAGGGTTGCAGACAGAGGGTGCAGGATTCCATAGGGCTCTCGTGTCCCACATGCATGACTGGGGTGGATTGTTGAGTAGGCTTTTGTACAGACACAGCCAGTGCCGAGACTGACTTGCTCAACTCTTGAATGACTGATCGAAGCTCAGTATCAGCTGTAGCATCATGTCCTTTGGTTGTCCTTTGGACCGAGGTGGTTCGACTGAACTCTGAGTCAGTCGTCCAATGTTGAGAGTTTTCTCCTAACTCTCCCAAGAATTTGTATGCATCGGTCGGAGTTTGGTGCAGGAATTTTCCTTGGCACATTGACTCTACCATGGTCCGGGACTCATCAGTAAGTCCCTTATAGAAGACATGGACAAGATTGCCCTTGTCGATGCTATGGTGGGGGCACTTAGTCAGGTAGTCTTGGAATCTATCCCATGCTTCAAAAAATTTCTCATCGGACTTCTGTCTAAAGTCCTGAATGAGTTGCTTCATTTGGTTGGTCCGAGTCATGGGGTAGAATTTAGACATGAATTTGCCCACCAATTCTTTCCAACTGCTGATTGAATCAGCGGGTAAGGAGTAGAGCCAATCTGAGGCTCGGTCTTTGAGCGAGAATGGGAAAACTCGCAGACGGACATTGTCATCATCGAGGTTCTGATTTTTGAAAAGTAGGATGACGTGTTGGAATTCCCTAATATGGGAATATGGGTCTTCTCTTGGGAGACCACGAAAGGTTGGCAGCATTTGGATCGTCTGTGGCCTGATCTCAAATTGTACCGCCGTAGTAGGTGGGAGAACAATGCAAGTGGGCGGATTGGCAGAGATAGGAGCGAACGTCTCGATAAGAGGTCGTTCGACTGCCATGACTACAAAGGTAGTAGTACTGGGGGAGGCGGGTGGGGAAAGAGATGGGGAAGAATTCAGTGGAGGATCCACTGTAGGGACGTGATTCTCAGATCGAATCAAGCGCTTGTTCGGGCGAGTCCAACCGGGCATACGCGAATGAGGCAAGCTCTATACTTGGCAAAAAGTTGCCAGAGAGGAACACTATCCTAAATGATGCACACCAAGCACAGATAATCCTATTCTAAGCAATCAGGATATATTTTAGGAATTATCTTAGTTAGTTTTGGGGCTAGAGTAGATTATGACAGTGGGCGGACCACTGGTTTATCTTTTAACCGCCGGACTAACTGTTTTGCACTCAGAGGTTCTCACCAGGCTACACTCTTCAGAGCGAATCCTTTAGTACTAACTCTAGTTAACAACAAGGCAATCCGAAGCCTAGACAGACGTGCGGCACAATGGCTGACTTAAGTACGTCCCAGACTAACCGGATTGGTCAAGTAGATAAGAAGAGTGTTCCCTCGGGTTAAGCTAGGGTTGATGCGTGTTCCTAGTCCACACGCAACTAACCGCCGAATAGTCCAAGATGCCACGTCGAGCTCAGTGTACTTGAGTAGCAGGGACTTATGGGTGTGTTAGACAACAGGGACCCGCGCTCGTGGTCTTATTTCGATTGGATGTTAAGCGGGTTCGCTTTGCGTGGATTTTTCCTCGAACACCGGGCTAATTGGCTCTACTTCTTGATTCTTTTTATTATAGATGGATCCTGGGGATCAATATCAGCTGGAGTGATGAGGTGGGTGATGAAATCCCACCAGTTTCAATTTTGGAGCTGGGTCTGCTCTCTTAGAGTTGATTGATTAACGGCCACTCCACGCAAGTCGAATAAGTTGTTGCTATAAAACAAATAGACAAACGGCAATGATGCACCCAATATGCTCTGTATCGCACTCAAGGCGAGGATAGAGACTTACCTCCCGTGGGCCACGCCACGGGGTCTCTTCCGTGGGTTAGAGAGGGATATCCTAATGGGCTTGGGCCCGACTCCACCTCTTTGAGCTTTCGCTCTCTACCCACACTGGATCGTGTTCCTGCAGAAAAGTTAGATCGCACGGTCTAGGTATTCGGGATTCTATTTGGAAGATCCTTGCCTTTTTAGGGTTCACTGAACAAGCACTAGATTTAGGCAAGTTTTTGAATTAGTTTCCAAATTCGAGATGGGTTAAAATTTAGGAATTCCCAGATTGGAAAATACCTAGATTGGAAAGTTTCCCGAACGGTGGAGATCTTCCAAGAAAGATTTGATTGCGAGATCCCTTATAATTTTGGGAAATTTCCCAAAATTGAAATTCTGCTAGATTTGGGGCGTTTCCTTTTGCAGACTTTTCCAAATTCGGAAGATTTCTAAAGATAGAAATTCTTCTAAAGAGGAAACTTCTAAGAGGGGAAACCCTAATTAAGCAGAGTATCAAGATTTTGGAATCTTTCCAAAAATCGCAAATCCTTGATTGGTGATTTCTAAAAATCTGCAGAATATAAAACCCTAATTTTTTTGAATTTTGATTTTTTAATTTTTTTGGTAATTTCCACTTAATCTAGGGTTTCTAAAAAACCCTAGAACAAGATCTAGCAGTTATATGGAAAGCAGGAAAATTCCTAAATTATTACAAATTGCACTCGGCCTTCCGAGGCATTAAAAATAGTAATTTAAAAACTGCTAAAAATCAACAAAAACAAAAAATAGAAAGTTTCCCGAAAAGGTCGGGCTATCCAAATTGAGCAGCTTTTCGCTTGAGCAACTTTCCAATTCCGTCTTTACGTCCTTTTTCGCACTCCCGAACACCCGAGCGGCAGCGGCGCCATTTGATAGTTGAGTTTTCCCGCGTCGTTGGTTACGGAAACCCTAACTTCAACAATATTTGTAATTATCCGAAACTTTTAACCTGTAAAATGGGCAATTTTGCACAGTGGCTCGTGTCGGATGTCGATCCGCACTCGGGGTTAAGGCATGTATATTAAAGAATGATTATAACGGGGAGTTGCCAGATATGGTAGAGAGTTGAGAATGATGAAAGTAGATTTTCAAAACTTCATTGAATTTAGAAAGTGCTAATGATATCAAAATAAGAACACATACACAATTCCAACTTTATTCATCCACTTGAAATGTTCCTTACAAATCCAAATATCGATAACTAACAATTATCTAAAAAGTGATGTAAAGACTAACTTAGAAAGCATGTAAAATCTAGAGAGAGAAAATAGAGATGTAGAGAGAGAAATAATGAGAAAATAGAAAATGGTAGAGAAATCTAGAGAGAGAGAGAGGTCCTAGATAGAGAAAAAGAAATTAAGGGATGAAACCTACCATATGGTCTTACCAAGAAGTGAGATTGATCGGCAAAAAGAATCTGTCTATGGGTGATGATGCTCTGGCCATTGATTCACAGATGATTTTCTTGACTGGTGATCGAGAGCAAGCAGGGGCAAAAGATGATGGCCTCCATTAACGACGACATCAAGTTAGTGGAGCAGCATGGAGAGAGGTAGACGTGATGGAGAAGATGTCCTCAATTGCCGTTAGGAGTTTCAGATCGCTGCTGATCATTGAGAGGAGGTAGCTACACCTGCCATTAGAAGAAGTTTGCTAGGATTGGGGTGGCAGCAGCAACATTCGATGTTCGATGGTGGTGTTTTCTGGCCAAGGGCGAGATGATGAAGAAGGTGACGTTGCAGGGAACCAGTCCGGTTGGAGAAGAATATGGAGAGAAGACGGCCCTCAGGAGGAGTCCGTGAAGTGCAGCAGGGAGGGACCTTGCTGGTATGAGAGAAAGTTTGGGAGAAATATTAGAGAGATGGGTGTGGAAGAAGAGAGAGTAGCCGGTTTTTTAACGGTGTTCGCCGGAGCTCCGGTGATCTTTCTTTTATTTTTATTTTTATTTTTGGTTTTGAAGGTTCAGACCTGCAACTCAATGTTGCAGGTCGTGGAGGAGGAAAGGGCAGCAGCAAGGAGAGTGATGTCCGTGTGGAGCACGGAAGGAAGATGATGGTTGCTGGTGGTGATTACAAGTTGCCGGTCGGAGTTGCAGGTTGGTGCGTGAAGACGATATCCAGGCCGCTTCTTGTGGTGTTGTTGTTTAGAGAGACCACGCACCAAGACGTGGAGGCAGCAGGTTGGTGGTGCAGGGGTTACTGACGTTGCAGGCCGGAGTTGCAGGCTGCAACTCCGGTAGCCAACGTGAAGAAGATGAAGAAGAGGAATAACGAGAAAGAAGAAAGGAGGAGGAAGATGGGGCCAAAAACGAGGGGAAGAGTAAAGGGGAAGGAGAGGAGAAGATTTGAGGGGGATTAGGGTTCGAACGAACCCTTCTCCCTCCTCTTATAAAGCTCCCTATTTCCATTAATGGAAATAGGGTATTTTTTAAATAAAAAAAATATTTTTAATTTTTTTTTTTTTTTTTTTTAAGTAAAATGCTACTTTTCTATGGGGAATCTCCCCAATTAGTGGACCCCCCATTTAATTAAAATTATTTTTGAAATTCGCGGGGTCCACTAACTGGTCGGACAGCGGGTCGATGCTGATGGGCCCGGCTACTGGCCCACATGGACTGATGATGTCCATCGTCTCACAAGATGATGTGACAGGCATTCTGAAGGCGATCGGATGGATGGTGACTTGATCGGGACCCAGATTGGTAGATCGACGGATCTAGAGAGATCCAACGGTCCGATTGAAGATCCAACGGTCCGATGAAAGATCCAACGGTCAGAAAGCTAAGGGAGATGAGATAGAGCTGATAGGCAGGAGTTCTGGGGTTAGGTCAGTAGATTCGAGGATCGAGAGATGAAGAGAGAGAGAGAATAAGGAGAGATGAGAGAAAAAGTATCAAAAAAAATGGAAAAAAGCACTGGCGGAGGGTCTGGAACCCTGTTCTTCACTGTGACCATCCTCACGCTTCTCCAGTAGAGTCGACCATCATTCCTTGCTGACTCATGTGGCTTTAAACGCTTTGGTCCGTCTCTTGGTCATTGGCTCTCCTGCTCTCTTCGTTCTTTGGGCCGGCTTTTTGGTCCTCTTATTCAGCCCATATTTGGCCCATATCTTCTAGTCATATCATGTGGGCTCTTTAAGCTTTGATAATGGGCTTTCATGATCGATTTGGGCCCACAAGTCTTGAGAATCGTCCCATCGGGGTTTCCTGCGACAGAAGAAGCGCGTAATGAGACTTTATCAGAACGGCTTAATATTTAGACTTTCGAAAATGTGTTTAATGCATGCAAATATACCATTTCGTCCAGAAAAGTGTGTTTTACGCAATGAGATAGACTCTTACGTAGAAAAGTGGATAATTAGAGCAGTTTTACGTAGGAGAGTGCGATAATGCTAACAGGATAAGTGCTTAAAATAAGCACTTTTGAGCGAATATCAGCTGCCCCGTGTTGTGTGGACGTCCACCAAATCGCACCTCCTTCCACCACCCACAAGCTTGCTGCCCATACCGACGCATGCACCCACGTGCGCACAAGATCCATGTGGCGGATGCAAAACCTTTGGTAAGTTCATGGTGAGATCTATTTTTCTCTCTTTCCTTTCCTTATTTCTCAAGAATTCTCAATTTCTATCTCTAGAATAGTTTCCTCTTTCTCTCTCTAAACCTTCACTTTCTCTCTCTTAAACTCTCTCTCTCTACTTTTCTCTCCTAAATTTTCTCTTTCTCTCTCTACCCTAATCTCTTTTAATGTTTTCTAGTTTAGTTATTTTTATTTGATTTTCATTATACGAGACAAGTTCAGTTAAATAAATATGAATTAAGTGTGATTGAGTTACTTTCTCTGCAAATTTCCCGTCATTTTATGTTCATTATTGCGCTAACCCGACTAATCCCGAGTGAGGATCGACATCCGACACGAATCCCTATACAGAATCTTTGAATTTTACAGGATAATCGGATAATATTACAAATTGTGTTGAAGTTAGGGTTTCCGTAATCAACGACGCGGAAAAATCCTACTTTCATATACCTAAACAAGGGATAGGATAACAGTCTCTGTTCTACCTTAGAAGACTGCAGATTCACTCAGTCTCCATGAGTTTTAACCTAGTTGGGGGTACTTGATATACCCCCGTCATGTTTGGCTAAAGACATAAAACTTAGCGCTTTCGGAAAGGCAATTCCGGTATTCCTAGAGTACATGAGTCTCTATATTTGTTATTATTGTGATATCTCTGGACATGTAGGTACATTTATTCTTCAGATCATCAAGTACCACACACTGTCGAGTTTATGCCGACTTGGTAATATCCTCCTTGAACCTTTGCTTCACCAATTTTTCATCATCTTCCCCAATTTTTCATCATCTTTTGTCCTGGTCATGAGCACCGAGGACGGTGCTATATTTTGGTTGGGGTGGGTTTTTACCAAAACTCATGTTTTCATTTTGATAAAAAAAAAAAAAAAAAAGAGAAACCTTGTGTTTTTGGGTGTGATTTCATATGATTTTCGAAAATGCCCTGACTTGATGAGTAAAATGTTTTCATAAAGTCTATTTATTGAAAAGGATGTCTATTTTGAAAAATCACTTATTAGCTCTTCATTCAGTTTGAAAGCAAACATTACTACAATGGATTGAAAACTCTTTGAAAACTCAGATTTTGCAAAAATGTTTACTTATCAACGTCTGAATTATCCGATGTTTAGATTTTTTAGAGATCTAAGGAGAACAATTGTGGAGACCTAACCCAGTGAGCTTTTGAGCTTTTCATTATATCTGAGGCTTATAAAATTATTCTGAGTCACAAGATGACTCATAATTCTTCTAGTCCCCTAATATTTTTATTGAGTGGTCTTATTAACCTTTGCTTTGGTCATGGAACTCAAAACGACATCAAATTTGGATTATTACATAAAGAAACTTCTCTATATTCATTCGAGACATCGAAGATGAAAGTACAAACCCTAGAAAATGACATAGGCCATCTTTTTAGCCAATCAGACTTTTTAGCTTCCTTAACATCTATACCGTTAGAAACTATTTTTGAGCCTATTGATGAAAACCTTTTCTTGTTAACACATCAACCAAAAACCCAATCCCAAAAAAGAGTTCAATACGATAACCTACTTCTAAAGGGATCAAAGAGTATTTGGTATGATCATGAAAAGATAGAAACCAAGAAAGAAAAAAAAAATAAAACAAAACAAATGGTTCGAGCTGAAAAGAAACATGATCAGAAAGAAAGAAGGAAAGATTGAAGAATAGCCAAAAAGACAAAAATTGGAAAAAAAAAAAAGAAAAGAAGTCAAGAAAATATTATCCCTGGGAAAAGTTGCAAAGAATAGTGAGATACCCTCTCAAAATTTTTGAATACCAGAATATCCTTCTTTTCTGAACCTATCCTAAGCCTCAATACAACCTATGCAAGTCCTATTTGATTCTAGATTTGTACCATCCTCAAGTGTGGAGAATGGAGAAAAGAGAAATTATAGAGTTTGATCCGACGTTCTTAAGTGATATGACATTTCAATCATGAGATCTTCTTAAATCTTCTTATACCCTCCATTCGAAAACTATATATGTGAGACGTTTGTCAGTTTCTATATATTTTTCTCCTCACATATAATTTGAGAAAAAAGTATAAAATCATTTCTGAGTGATTTACTTCTAAGTGGTATACAAGTGAGGATTGAGGTCGAGGCATAGAGTCTCTAAAGAGATCCAGATATATCTACTGCCAGATAAGAATGATGTTGAACACACACACACACACACTGAGTCTGAGTAATCTTTTGTTTGAAGGTCCATTTGTAGAAGTGTTGCATTTTGCTGATTAGTTCTAATTTGTGAATGATTTCTTGCATCCTTAAAATAATCTGACAAAACGGAGTTTTTTCTGAGTAATGCAAATAAGTTTTCTAGCATGTTATGCCTAGCCCTCTTTCGCTCATTTATTTCGCAATAATTGCCAAGGATTGGCAATATGCTAGTTGGGGGTTGTGATATTCGCTCAAAAGTGCTTATTTTAAGCCATTTTCCTTATAGCGATGTCGCATTCTCCTACGTAAAACTTGTCTTTTTGTCGACTTTTCCATATAAGAGTTTCTTCCATTGCGTAGAACGCATTCTTTAGACGAAAATCGACTATTTACATGAAATATACGCATTTCGAATAGTCCAATATCAAGGCGTTTTAGTTGAATCTCATTACGCGCTTTTTCACTTGTAGGAGACCCTATCGGGCGATTCTCGAGGACTGGCGGGCCCACAATCAACCACAGAAGACTTCTATCAAAGCTTAAAGAGCCAACAGGCTAGGATAAAAAGATAAAAGACATATACGGGAAAAGCTAGAGGATCATAGAGCCGGAACAAGCACTAAGAGAGAAAATAGCTGGAGACCAAGAGGACTTAGGTGTTAAAGGCCACACCAATTGACATCAAAGGATAAGTTTGACTTATTGGTGGAGCAGACGAGAGAGAATAAAGAAGACCAGGGTTCAAGACCCTCCAATGCTTTTATTTTTATATTTTTCTCTCACCTCTCTCCTATTTCTCTCTTTATCTATCTATCTTGGCCCATGACATAGGCCCATGACCCATGACCCATGACCCATGCCCATGACCCATGCCCATACCCATACCCATGACCCATGACCCATTATCCATGCTCATGCCCATTTGCAACAACAAGAGAGAATTGGTCTCACTTGACCGATTCTTCTCTCCCCCATATCTCTCTATCCTAGTCACTCTCTCTCATCAAACTAACCCATTCCCAACCGTTGGATCTCTCTAGATCCAACGGTCATCATTTTTACAACAAGCAAAAAGAAAAAAAAAAGTCTATAAGAGATCTATGATTTCTCCTTCTTGGGTTGGTTCCCTCCCCCTTCTCTTCCTCTCTTTCTTCCTTATTTCTCTTCTTCTTCACCCTTCTTTTCCGGCGAGCTCACCATTAACGTCTCCACCTCGAGGTGCAAAGCATCAAACAGCAACGTCTCCTTGCTGCCCATTTCATCCGCCACAATCAAAGGCTACAATCCTCAATCTTATTGAGGTCGATCCAATCGAAGTTGCACCATCTACCTCTTCAATGGTAAGCTTCTTTCTAATTCATCTCTCTAACCTTCCTACTTTCTTTCTCTCTCTTCTTTCACTCTCTACCTTTACATGCTTTCTAGGGTAATATTTTAATGGCTTTCTAGATTAATTCGGTTTAATGTTATTTCCGTTGTAAAGCATTTGAACAAGCATTGTAAGCATTTGTTTTTAGTTTAATGAACAAGTTTTAAATTCAAGTTTAAGTTGTTTTCATTTATTGTGTTTTTCATTCTCGTTTCTCTTATGTTTTTTTATTCTAATAGTTTTAACAACAATCTCAAGCATATTTTAAATCAACCTCCACCATTCTCACCCTTCCATTTATTCTGAGCATTTTCTGATTATTCTTGTTTCTTATTGTGCTAACTAATCCCGAGTGCGGACGATATCCGACACGAGCCACTGTGCAAGTCTGCTTATTTGTAGATTAAGTGAACCAATTCAGAAAAATTACAAATATTGTTGAGATCTAGGGTTTCCGTAACCAACGACGCGGAAAAAACCTTACTTTCAACTAGGAACACGCACAGACCCTAGCTTAACCTGAGGGAACACTCTTCTTATCCACTTGACCAATCCGGTTAGTCTGGGACGTCCTTAAGTTAGCCATTGTGTCACACGTCTGTCTAGGCTTCGGATTGCGTTGTTGTTGACTAGAGTTAGTATGAAAGATTCGCTCTGAAGAGTGTAGCCTGGTGAAAACCTCTGAGTGCAAACAGTTAGTCCGGCGGTTAAAAGATAAACCAGTGGTCCGCCCACTGTCATAATCTACTCTAGCCCCAAAACTAACAAGATAATTCCTAAAATATATCCTGATTGCTTAGAATTGGATTATCTGTGCTTGGTGTGCATCATTTAGGATAGTGTACCTCTCTGGCAACTTTTTGCCAAGTATAGAGCTTCCCTCCTCAGTGTATGCCCATTTAGACTCATCCGAACAAACGCTTGATTCGATCTAAAATCACATACCTACAGTGGATCATCTACTGAATCCTTCCCCATCTCTTTCCCCACCCGCCTCCCCCAGTACTACTACCTTCGTAGTCATGGTAGTCGAATGGCCTCTTATCGAGACGTTTGCCCCTATCTCGGCCAATCCGCCCACCTGCATTGTTCTCCCACCGACTACAGCGATACAGTTTGAGATTAGGCCGTAGACGATCCAAATGCTGCCAACCTTTCGTGGTCTCCCAAGAGAAGACCCATATTCCCATATTAGGGAATTTCAACATGTCATCCTACTTTTCAAGAATCAGAACCTTGATGATGACAATGTACGTCTGTGAGTTTTCCCATTTTCACTCAAAGACTGAGCTTCAGATTGGCTCTACTCCTTACCCGCTGATTCAATCAACAGTCGGAAAGAGTTAGTGGGCAAATTCATGTCTAAATTCTACCCCATGACTCGGACCAACCAAATGAAGCAACTCATCCAGGACTTTCGACAGAAGTCCGATGAAAAGTTTTTGGAAGCGTGGGATAGATTCCAAGACTACCTGACTAAGTGTTCCCACCATAGCATCGACAAGGGCAATCTTGTCCACATCTTCTACAAGGGACTTACAGATGAGTCCCGGACCATGGTAGAGTCAATGTGCCAAGGAAAATTCCTGCACCAAACTCCGACCGATGCATACAAATTCTTGGGAGAGTTAAGAGAAAACTCTCAACATTGGATGACTGACTCAGAGTTCAGTCGAACCACTTCGGTCCAAAGGACAACCAAGGGACATGATGCTACAGCTGATACTGAGCTTCGATCTGTCATTCAAGAGTTGAGCAAGTCAGTCTCGGCACTGGCTATGTCAGTACAAAAGCCTACTCAACAATCTACCCCATTCATGCATGTCAGACACGAGAGCCCTATGGAATCCTGCACCCTTTGTCTGCAACCCTCCCATACTACTGAGCATTGTCCTTTGAATGAAGGTTGGTCCACTCCTCTTCAGGAAGAAGTTTGTGCTTTCAGCACATACAAACCACTCACTCAGAACTCGTACAGTCAATCTTATCATTCTGACATGAGAAACCATCCTAACTTCTTTTAGAGGCATTAGTCTACTTAACCACAAGCTCAACCTCCGCGTCAGCCTCAGGGCATGTATCCTCTTGGGTTCAATCAACCCAATAGGCAATTCAATCAGGGTTAGTACCAACAGAGTCAATACCCCTCTACTCAGAACCAGCACTTCCAACAGGGACAGTACTCGGGACAACCGAGCACATTTCAGAATCAGCAACGAGTTCCCCAGACCTTTCAGAACCAACAGATTGTCCCTACTACTTCTCCAACCTATAACTATAATGCCCCGATGAGCTCGAGTCGAGAATTGGTGCCTCAGCTCCCATTAGCTGCCCCCCAACAGTCGGTCCCCAAACCTGGTATCGAGGACCTTCTAGCTCAACTCATTACTCAGTCTATGCAACGCCTAGAACAACAGCAACAGCAATCCATGCTTCGTCTAGAGCAACGTCTAGGTAACTTAGAAGCTAAGAAAGCTAAGAGAATCTTTCTTAGCCAACCCATTGCTAACCCTAAAGGAACTACCAAAGGGGTAGTTTATGAGATCGGTTCCCAATCTTAGAGCCAGAATGAGAACTGTCAAGGGGAGGTGCAAGCTGTAACCACCCTACGGTCAAGAAAAACTGTGGACATGAGAGTCCAACCACCGCCGGTGCCATCTCCAGCACCCATCACTCGCACAGAGGAAACTAGTCCTAATCCTACCTCTGCTTCCTCTACCTTTGCACCAACATCAGATATCCCTGTGTAGAAATCCAAGGCTAAAGACAAATCCATTTGTCAAGTAAAGCCTCCCTTCCCGGACAGACTTGTCCAAGATAAGCGGGATCAGCAATTCTTAGAGATCTTAGACGTCTTTAAAGATGTCCAGATAAATATCTCATTCCTTTCTACTATCAAGCAAATCCCCTCCTATGCCAAATTCCTCAAGGACTTGCGCACAGTCAAGCGGCGTACGCATGTACCCAAAGCTGTTGAAAGTAGGATTTTTCCGCATCGTTGGTTATGGAAACCCTAGAATCAACAAGATTTGTAAAGATCCGATTATCCTGCAAAATACAACTTTGTATAGGGATTCATGTCGAATGTCGATCCGCACTCGGGGTTAGTTCGATCAACTCAAGAACATAAAATGACAGATTTTAGCGAGAAATTTGCAAAAATAATTGATGGAGGGGTGAGAATGATGTGATCTAGTATTAAAACAATCATTTTTTTTTTTAGATTTCTACGAAAAATTATTAAATTAAGTAATTCGGGAATAAAACTAACACAAAAATTAAACATGAAAGAACAACTTTTATTGATCAAACTCAAATTGTTACTTGAATCAAACACCTTTTACATAACCAAATAAGCAAATAAACAATTAGAAAATTCAAAACCTAGAGAGAGAAAGTAGGAAAATAAAGCTCAAAATCTTAGAGATAGAAAATATGGAAGAAGGTAGAGAGAGAAAGTGTAAGAAAATTAGAGATAGAGATTTAGGAGAAGAAAGGATGACTGTGATTAAACTTGTGACTGATCGAGGGAAGTATCTCACCTGCAAAGCCGGAGAGATGGAGATGATGGAGGAACATGGCTTATCGGATATGGGAAATTGGCCATTGAAGATGGATGATGATGGAATGAAGAGGAGAGGCCTTTGGAATGTTGAAGGAGGCAGCAACATGCAATGTAGATGGAGAAGATGCTACCCGAATGGAGATGCTGGCGAGGTGTTCATGGCAGATCACACGCCGGCTCTAAGCTTTGCAGGTGAAGGTGCTCATGGAGGAGGGGAGGTGCACCTCCTTCCATTCTTCTTCTTCTTTCTTTTTTTTTATTTTGAAGAAGATGAAGAACGAGAGAGGGAGACAGCTGCACCAGCAGCAAGGAACACCGGAGACTGGTTCGAGAGAGAGAGTTGAGAGGTTGAAGCTGGGTTCTCTCCCTCTTCCCTCAACGTGATGTCCTCTTTTTTTTTATGGGGTTTTTAAAACGTGGGAGAGAAGGGGGGTTTGCTGTTGCTGTTGTGATGTGGGAGAGAAACAGTGGTGGCTGGAGATGGTTTGGGGTGCGGTGGAGCGCCAGCGTCTGTGATGCTAAACGTGGAGAAGGCAGCTTCTCTGTGTTGAAGGTCCAGATCTCAGACGTGAAGATCTGCAAGGGAGTGCAGACCGAAGAGAAGCACCAGCAGGAGGACGTTGAGCACCTGTAGGAGAAACAAAACCTACACACTACCACCGGAGTTGCAGATGTAGCACCGTGGCAAGCTTTTAGCAACGTTGCAGGTGTGCCTGCAAGGGAGAAGACCGCCTAACGTGATTGAGGAGATGACCAGTGGCTGTAATGGTGGGGCAGCACCATGAATGGAGGAGATCAAGAGGAGAAAGGCGTTCCCCTTTTGCTGTTAGAGGAGGGGCGGCATGGGCAAGTGGGTTGCTTGCTGTTGAGGTGGAGAAGATGGGGGATTTGCACGAAGATGGAGAGGAAAACGAAGGAGAGGATCTTTTAGTGGCATTTTTTTTAGAGATGATGGCTTGGGGAGAACATGAAGAAGGGAAGGAAAGAGAGAGATGGATGATTAGATGGTGGATACATGGTAGCAGGGAGGCGGAGCTGCTAGTTGCAAGCGGTGTGATGAAGGCGGCATGGTTTGCAGCATGGAGGCTACACGGTGGTGACAGTTGGAGGAGCAGCCACTGTGTAGGATAGATGAAGGATGAAGAGAGACGAAGTGAAGTGGGAAGGGGTAGAAGAAGAACCAACCAGAAGAGAAGAAGCAGAAGAAAGAGGAAGGACGGCCAGAGTTGCAGGTCTGCAACTTCGGCGAGATCAAGAAGGAAGAAGAAGAAGAAAGGGAAGGAAGAAGAGAAGGAGAACGTGGGGGATTGATAGGAGGAGATGGGGAAAGGGATTGAAGGGGGATTAGAGGAGGATCAAGGTTCAAACGAACCCTTCTCCTTCCTCTTATAAAGCTCCCTATTTCCTTTAATGGAAATAGGGTATTTTTCAAAAAAAATAAAAAGAAAAAAAAAATATATATATATATATATATATTTTAAGTAAAACCCTACTTTTCTTTGGGAGATTTCCCCATTTAGTGGACCCCCCATTTTTTTAAAATTTAATTAAAATTGTTTTGAAATTCACGGGGTCCACTAACTGGTCGGACAGCGGGTCGATGATGATGGGCCTGGCTACTGGCCCACATGGATTGATGATGTCCATCGTCTCACAAGATGATGTGACAGACAATCTGATTGTGACTTGATTGGGACCCAGATTAGTAGATAAACGGATCTAGAGAGATCCAACGGTCCATTGGAAGATCCAACAGTCCGATTGAAGATCCAACGGTCAAAAAGCTAAGGGAGATGGGCCAAAGCTAACGGGTAGGAGTTCTGGGGTTAGGTCAATAGATCCGATGACTGAGAGATGAAGAGAGAGAGAATAAGGAGAGATGAGAGAGAAAATATCAGAAAATGGAGATAAAAATATTGGCAGAGGGTCTGGAACCCTGGTCTTCACTGTGACCATCCTCATGCTTCTCCAGTAGAGTAAACTATCATTCCTTGCTGACTCATGTGGCTTTAAATGCTTTGGTCCGTCTCTTGGTCATTGGCTCTCCTGCTCTCTTCATTCTTTGGGCCGGCTTTTTGGTCCTCTTATTCAACCCATATTTGGCCCATATCTTCTAGTCATAGCATGTGGGCTCTTTAAGCTTTGATAATGGGCTTTCCTGATTGATGTGGGCTCGCAAGTCTCGAGAATTGTCCTATCGGGGTTTCCTGTGACAGAAGAAGCGCGTAATGAGACTTTATCAGAACGACTCAATGTCTAGACTTCCGAAAATGTGTTTAATGCATGCAAATATACCATTTTGTCCAGAAAAGTGTGTTCTACGCAACAAAAGAGACTCTTACATAGAAAAGTAGATAAATAGAGTATTTTAACGTAGGAGAGTGTGAAAACGCTTAGACGATAATAGTGGAAAATATACACTTTTAAGCGAATATCAGCTGTCTTCTTGGCCGAAAAAGCTACCGCATTCATTCAACGCAACAGTGTGATCAAATACAAGGATCCAGGTAGCCCAACTGTCCAATACGAAATTGAAGACAACTTTAGCTGCACTGCCTTGCTAGATTTAGGGGCTAGCGTCAACCTCATACCGTTCTCGATATATCAGCAGTTAGGATTAAAAGATATGAAGCCTACCAATGTCACCCTAAAATTGGCTGATCAGTCCATCAAAATTCCAAGAGGAATATTTGAAGATGTCCTAGTAAAAGTCGCTGACTTTTATTATCCTGTGGACTTTATCATTCTCGACACCGAGCCGTGTCAAGATAACTGCATTCCGATCATCTTAGGCCATCCATTCCTAGCCACCACGAATGCACACATCGGGTGTCAGGACCGAAACATGTCCATTGCTTTCGAAAATCTCAAAGCTGAGGTCAATATCTTTCGTTTAATGCAACGGGATGCCGATCACGAAGTGACCGATGAAATGTGTGCCGTTGAGAGTCTAATCCCAGACTCCACCGAAGATATTCTTAAGCAGTGTCTAGAACACTTTGGAGCTGACTTTGCCACAGAGTCAATCATTTCTGATCTCAATGATCTTTTGGAGACTACTCCACTGATAGAGATCCCCGCTCCCCTCATCGAGTTCGAGCCTCTGATAACTATGGCCAGAGAACCTATCCTACCTTTACCTATCGAGGTAAAACCACTTCTATCCGTGTCTGCTGAGACACATTCTTCCACTCCATCTGCTCTAAAATTGGAGCTCAAACCTCTTCCCACAGATCTTTTTTATGCCTATCCTGGTCCTAAGGAAACCTACCCTGTGATTATTGCTTCCGCTTTGTCTCTGAGTGAACGTAAGCAACTTCTCAAGGTGCTCAACGAGCACAAATCTGTGATAGGTTAGACTATAGATGATATTCGAGGCATAGACCCCTCGGTGTGCCAACATCACATCTATCTCGAGGATGAATCCAAAACCTCTCAAGAACACCAGAGGAGGTTCAACCCCGTCTTGAAGGAAGTAGTCCGGGACGAGGTCCTCAAACTGTTAGATGCGAGTATCATCTACCCCATCTCCGACAGCAAATGAGTGAGTCCTATTCATGTCATCCCTAAAAAGGCAGGATTCACAGTTGTGGAAAATGAGAACAAGGAAATGGTCACCCAGCACCTGAAGAAAGGGTGGAGAGTCTGCATCGATTACAGACGACTCAACACCAACACTAGGAAGGACCATTTTTCGTTACCGTCCATAGACCAGATGTTGGAGAGATTAGCAGGTCACTCGTATTACTGCTTCCTTGATGGTTACTCTGGGTATAATCAAATACCCATCGCCCTTGAGGATCACAAGAAGACAACTTTCACCTGTCCTTTTGGCACTTTTGCCTACAAGCGCATGCCCTTTGGCCTCTGTAATGCACCCGCGACCTTTCAAAGGTGTATGATGAGCATATTCTCTGACATGGTGGAAAAATTCCTCGAAGTCTTTATGGACGACTTCTCAGTCTTTGGGTTATCCTTTGATGACTGTCTCAACCATCTAGGGCTCGTACTTCAACGTTGTCAGGACAAGCGACTTGTCCTCAATTGGGAGAAATGCCACTTCATGGTGAAGAAGGGCATTGTTTTGGGACATGTCATTTCCCATCAGAGCATTGAGATTGATAAAGCTAAAATTGATATCATCTCGACCTTGCCCATTCCTAAATCCATGCGTGACATCCGCTCCTTTTTGGGACACGGAGGATTCTATAGGCGATTCATCAAGGACTTCTCTCAAATCGCTCGACCTCTATCCCATCTTCTGGCTAAGGATAGTCCTTTCGATTTTAATGCCGACTGTGTCAAGGCATTTGAGCGTCTCAAATCTGAGCTCACTACTGCACCCATTATCCGTCCCCCGGACTGGACTCTACCTTCCGAGGTAATGTGTGATGCTTCTGACTACGCCTTAGGAGCCGTTCTAGGGCAGAGAGTTGACAAAAGGTCACACGTGATCTACTATGCAAGTAAAACTCTTAACTCTGCCCAAATGAATTACTCCACCACTAAGAAAGAACTCCTGGCAGTAGTCTTCGCCCTTGATAAATTTTATCAGTACCTCTTAGCCACTAAGGTGGTCGTGTACACTAATCATGCAGCCCTTCGTTATCTCATGTCGAAAAAGGAAATCAAGCCTCGATTAATTCGATGGATTCTCTTACTACAGGAATTCGACCTCGAGATCAAGGATAAGAAAGGAACTAAAAATGTAGTGGTTGATCACTTGTCTAGACTGACTTTAGAGTCCTCCTTCAACACCCAACTCATCCCTGAGACCTTTCCAGACAAACAATTATTTGCTATCTCCGTTCATCCATGGTATGCTGACATTCTCAACTACCTTGTCACCGAAGAAATGCCTTCACACTGGTCAAAATAGGACAAAAGCCAATTCCTAGCAAGAGTTAAGTACTACTCTTGGGATGACCCTTATTTGTATAAATACTATCCTGACCAGATCATTCATCTCTGTGTCCCTGAGTCGGACCAACTCAATATCTTGTCCTCGTGTCATGACCAACCTTGTGGTGGTCATTTTAGCACTAAGAAAACTGCAAAAAAAGTGTTGCAATGCGGATTCTACTGGCCCACACTATTTAAAGATGCCCACATTTACAGCAAAATCTGTCCTAATTGCCAGCATCTAGGCCTCATCTCCCAGAGGAACATGATGCCCCTAACTCCCATCCAGGTCGATGAAATATTTGACATCTAGGGCATCGACTTCATGGGTCCCTTTTCCGTTTCCTATGGTTTTGAGTACATTCTCCTTACGGTAGACTATGTCTCCAAATGGATAGAAGCCATTCCCACCAAGACCAATGACCACAAAGTAATGGTCAAATTCCTGAAGGAGTTCATCTTCGCCAGGTTCGGTGCCCCTAAGGCCATCATTAGTGATGGGGGCACCCATTTCTGCAATAAGATATTCAATAAATTAATGAAAAAGTATGGGGTAACCCACAAGGTTGCCCTAGCTTATCATCCGTAGACTAGTGGTCAAGTAGAGGTTTCTAATCGTCATATCAAGCAGATCTTGGAGAAGACAGTCAATACCACACGTAAAAACTAGTCTACTCGTCTCACTGATGCTTTATGGGCATACAGAACCACCTACAAGATACCACTCAATATGTATCCCTATTGTCTGGTCTTTGGGAAACCCTGTCATCTTCTGGTAGAGATTGAACATCGTGCCTTGTGGGCCATTAAGAAGCTTAACTTTGACCTAGAAATCGCAGGGGAGGAGAGGAAACTTCAAATGAATGAGTTAGAAGAACTCAGAAATGAGGCCTACAATTTGTCCAAGAATTACAAAGCAAAGATGAAGTGGATACATGACAAGAGCATCCTCAGGAAAGAGTTCCATCTAGGCCAGATGGTCCTTCTTTATAATTTTCGCCTTCATCTCTTCCCTGGAAAACTGAAATCTAGGTGGACCGGTCCTTATACGGTCACAGAAGTCACACCCTTTGGGGCAATCACTATTGAGAATCCCAAGGATCACTCCTCATTCTAGGTAAATGGCCAGCGTCTAAAGCAGTTCCATGAACTTGACGTATTGTTCATTCAGACTTTTGAGATCGATCTCATCGATCCTGTCTATGTCGACTGATGATCCACTCAGTCTCCTGTGCTCCAACTTGGTTGGGGGTGCTTGTCACCCCCATTGTGTCTAGCTGAAGACATAAAACTTAGCACTTTCAGAAAGGCAATTCTGGTATTCCTAGAGTATCATGAATCACATGCATTATCTTTATCACTGTTATAATTTTCTGCCCATACAGGTACCATCACTCTGGCACTACTCTAGTACTTTTCACTGTTGATATCCGGCATAATTGGTAAAACCCTTCCTTCATGAACTTATCATTTTCACTATTTATCATGGTATTGAGCACCGAGGACGGTGCAATATTTTGGTTGGGGGTGGGTACTTTACCAAAAACTCATGTGACTTTCACAAAAAAATAAAAAAATAAAAAAAAACATGAGAAAAATGCATTTTGTGGTGATTTTCGGACTGTTTTCAAGGTGTCTTTTGTTTATTTTAGCAATGTTTTCAAAAACCGTTACAATGATGAGTCAAAACTCTTCGCAAAGTCTATTTATTGAAAAAGATGTCTACTTTGAGAAAATCACTTATTAGCTCTTAATTTGGTGTGGAAGAATACTACAGTGGAATTAAACTCTTGGAAAACTTAGATTCAGCAAGAATTTTTCACAAATCAACATCAAAACTATCTGTAGTTGGACAACCTAGAGATCTAAGAAGAACAACTGTGGAGACCTATCCCAGTGAGCGTTTGAGCCTCTCTTCACTTCTGAGGGATATAAATAACTCTGAGTCACAAGATGACTCACCTTTTTTTCAGTCCCCAACTATTCCCTTGTAAGATCACATTAATCCTTGCTTTGGTCGTAGAACTTGGAGTGACATCAAAGACGGATCATTACAAAAAGAACTTTCTCGCTATCCATTCAAGACATCATAGATGAAAGTGTAAAAACCTAAAAAATGATATAGGCCATCTTTCTACCCCAATCAGACATGTTTGGCTTACCTAACATCTACATCATTAGAAACTCTCTTGAGCCTTATGATGCAAACCTTTTCTTGATAACCCATCAACTAAATCCAATCCCCAAAATGAACACAACTCAAACACCTACTTCTGAGAGGGATGAAAGAATTTTTGGTATGATCACAACATGAAGAGAAAAGCAAGAAAAGAAAAGAAAGACCAAGTGGATCAAGCAAAAAGGAAATATGAAAAGAAAAGAAAAAAAGATAGGAAAATAAAAGAGGAATAGAAAAAGAAAGTTAGTAGAACAAAAGTTAAGAAGATGAACAAGTGAAAAAGGGAGAAGAAAGAGAAATCAAAGAATTGGTATCACCACCTTCGGAAAACGCTGCAAAGAACAGTAAGATGCCCTCTCAGAACTTTTGAATCCCTGAAGGCCCTCATCTTTTTAACCTTTTCCTAAGCCTCTATACAACCCAAGGCAAGCCCTATTTGATTCTAGGTTAGCACCATCACAAAATGTGGAGAATGGAGAAGAGAGAAACTATACAGTTTGATCCGACACTCCTGAGTAATATGACATTCCAATCATGAGATCTTTTGAATCTTCTGTGTCCTCAGTTCTAAATGATATATGTGAGATATTGCCAGTTTCAGACATCTATCTCCTCACATATAACTTGAGAGAAAAGAATAAAACTAATTCTGTGTGATTTACTTATGAGTGGTCTACAAGTGAGAATTGAGGTCGAGGCATATAATCTTGTAGGTGATCAGAGAATCTGACTGCCAGATAGGGATGATGTTGAGTACACACACACGCTGATTCTGAGCAATCTTTGGTCCAAATATCCACTAGTAGATGTGCTACATTTTACTGACTAAGTTCTAATTCCTGAATGATCACTTGCACCCTTGATATGAACTGACAAAACGGAGTTTTTCTGAGTAATGAGAATAAGTTTTCCAGCATGTACTAGGCCCTTCTGAGCTCTTGTATCTCGCACTAATTGCCAAGGATTGGCAATATGCTGGTTGGGGGTTGTGATATTCGCTCAAAAGTGCTTATTTTAAGCAATTATCCTTCTAGCGTTATCACACTCTCCTACGTAAAATTACTTTTTTTATCAAACTTTCTACATAAGAGTTTCTCTCATTACGTAGAACACACTTTTCTGGTTAAAATGGTATATTCGCATGCATTCATACGCATTTATTTGACCCACATGCGAAGCCATTCTCATTACACAATTTTTTTTGTCCTAGGATCCCCCGATCTGATGATTCTCAAGACTTGCAGTCCCACAATCAATCATCGAAAGCCTATTTTCAGAGGTTATGGCAAGAAGAAAATGGATCAAATACAGGCCGGGTCATAGAGTCACAGAGCCGGATGATATCCGCTTAAAAGAACATCAAATGCTCGATAATTATTGTCATGCCCTGAATCCGAAAACCCAGATACGACCCAAAAATCCGTGGATCGACCCGTACCCGAACCCAGAAGTGATCCATGAATGTCCCTTAGTGGTCCAATTAGGTCAATTAGACTACTAAGGTTCATTCGAAAACCCACTAAGTCAAAAAAGTCTAGATGTAGGAAACAAATAATTCAAATAATTCAATCAATCAACTAAATGTGGAGAGATGGAAGTGAGAACATGCTCTCAATCAAAGGCTTACATGCCTGTGAAAATAAATAAATAATGTCATAAAATAATCAAATACAACTTTCTAAAGTGTCGTCGATCTCCTCGAATGCACCGGAGTCTTTCGCCTCAAAATAATCTCACGTACCCGGCTCCTTAAAATCTGAAAATGGTATCGGTGTAGCACCGTGAGCCGAGGCCCAGTAATAACAACTGTGTGCATGGTATGATATCATACTATTCAAGTTTTTTAACCAAGGTATGCATCTCAATCGCATAATAAGGATGACATGAATATGAGGGTGAGTGCAAGTGAGTACGGGATGCAAATGCAACTAGTACCCATGACCACATAGGGCCTCCATCTCCTTCCCGCACTGGGAGCGGTCTCATCGACCCATCTGCAGGATATAATAACGTCTGGGGCCTTTCACCCTAGGGTACCGAACCCTGATTAATTGATAAAATCAATATAAACGTATATAATATACTTCAATCCCATTCCCTTATGCACCCCTTATATGAAATGACGTGATGATCATGGTATGACAACAAGATGGTACATGGCATAAGCAACACATGTATTTAACATTTAAATAAGAACATAAAATAAATATATTATCATCAAGAGTAATAAAATGGGTACGAACTAGGGTTAAACAACATGTAAATAATCACTAAAGATCATGATCAACATCGATTAACAATATAAGTGAAGGTCGTAAGAAAATCTAACACTCAATGACCGAACTCTATGAGGGATCCATGACACAAGGTCGAACCCTAAAGAGGGATCCAAGACACTTAGCCGAACTCTATGAGAGATCCAAGACACATAGGTGGGATTCCCATGGATACAAGTTTAAGTCAAACAACAAGGCTAAAACCTTAATAATTAATAATCATGACCGAACCACTCCCAAGCTACTAATCGTCCAAAATCCAAGAAATAGGGTTTGCAGAGAAAAATGTGTTTTCTTTTAATAAATCATAACTAAATAAATATAAATTAAAAAAAATATAAACTCAATAGATTTAAAAACTAATTTCACAGAGGTTTATAGAAAAAATAAATAGAAAAACATTTAGATTCAAAATATAGGTCAAAACCCTTAATGAAGTGGCTCGAACAGAATCTGAAATTCTAGGTTTTACAGAAAAGTCCTATAAATTTGAAAAATCATAACTTAATCAATACAAATTAGAAAAATACAAATTCAAATGTTATAAAAAATAGATTTATAGAGGTATTTAGGAAAAATAAATAAAAAAATATTCAGATTCAAAATATGGTCGAAACCCTTAATTAAGTGGGTCGGACAGAATCTGAAATTTTGGATTTTATAGAAAAGTTTTGCACATTTGAAAAATCATAACTTAATCAATATAAATCATAAAAATACAAACTCAAAGGTTTTAGAAACTAGATTGATACAGGTATTTATGAAAAATAATTAAAAAAATATTTAAATTAAAAATATAGATCTAAATCTCAAGTGAAGTGGACCGTGTAAAATCTGGAATTCTGGGTTTTACAGAAAAATCCAGCACGTTTGAAAAATCATAACTTAATCAATATAAATCATAAAAATACAAACTCAAAGGTTAAAGAAACTAGATTGATAGAGGTATCTATGAAAAATAATTAAAAAAATATTTAGATTAAAAATATAGATCGAAATTCTAAGTGAAGTTGACCGTGTAAAATCTAAAATTTTTTGTAAAGTCCAACAACTTAGAAAAATCATAACTTAATCAATATTAATTAAAAAAATACAAATTAAAGGATTTTCAAAAATAGATTCATAGAGGTATTTAAGAAAAATAATTATAAAAATATTTAAATTATAAAAATATAACTAAAATGATAAAGAACATAGTCATCTGTTATAAGTGTAAAAGAAATCATGGCCAAACCTACCATGGTGGCCCAAAATAGAGATCAACCCAATAAGAATAAAGTAAATATTATTAAAATTAATTTATAATAAGTATCAACCATTATCTAATGAAAGAGAAACAAAATCTTGAAGAAAAACAAGTATAGGATGGATCAAACACACTTACCTCAAGGTTTCTTGAACTTTAATGAAAATCAAAAGTTTCTTCAAATTTTAAAGTCATTGGATCGTCCTCTCCTCAGAGTATGTTCTTTAAATCAGAGTCTCCGTCAATTCTCCCTTCTTGCTCGAGTGCGATCAGTGCCCGGATGAAGGTTTAATGGAGCTTTCTCTATTCTTCAATGGAGTTTGGGTTTGTGAAAGCTTCTAAAGCTTTAGGGTTTTCATAAATAGGTTTAGGGAAGGATTAGGGTTTCTATTTTAGTGGAATTCGTAACGATCAAAGGGATGACTTTTTCAACCCTCTAAAACTTATATTTTACACTACTAATGGGTTAAAACTGGGCACAAGGTCCATATATATCAATATGTTTTATTTAATAATATTATTAAGCCCAAAACTTATATAGATTGGCCATATGGGCCCACCCAACAATCGTAACACAAATAATTATAAATTTGTTCAATTAAACTATATTATATAATTTAAAATTCATACAACAAGGTATTGACACATGTCACATACATAAATCACATATAATAGTCTAAATACACAAAAATCACAAAAAGTTCAAAGCCCAGGAAAAGTATCAAGATGACCTCGGAATGACCCGAAAAGTGATTCGCGGGTCCCACACTCCTATTAAATAAATAAAATATAATTAAATATTATTTTTGAAAATATAAAAATTGTGGAAAAGTTCAAAATTTATAAAATACTATTTTTGTCAAAATCTCCCACTATGGTTTTTATGTCTCAGGAAATGTTATAAATTTCACAGGTAAGTTGATAAGGATAAAATAGAAATATTTTTGGAGTCTCGGACCCACAAAATAATTTTTTTATAAAAGTTCTAGAATGTTAGCTGCGGCAAGAAAAAGTCCTCTGCAAGTTATGGTTCATTATTTTTAGTAGGAATTTAGCCCTAAAGAGCGAGTTTCAAAAATAGCAGATTTTTCAAAGTTGTTAGAATGAAACCAAATTAAATACACATACTCATACATGATATTAAACAATAAAAATAATAATAAGAGTCTGAAAAAGTTTCAGGTTTTCATTATTAGGTGAATTTACCATAATACCCTAGAACGAAAGTTCAGGGTATTACAATTATCAATTGCCGAAATTGCTTCTGGAGGCAAAGTTCTCATTTGATGGTTAATCTGGCCATAGAGGCTAACTCTTCATTGAGATTTGTTGGTGAAAGCTACATGCAGCAACCAACACTACCTTAATAGTGATTGGCACGCCTCAGCATTCTCACACACATCATGCGAAACTCCACACAATGATCAAGAGAAGGATTTTGATATTCGCTTAAAAGTGCGTATTTTTCACTGTTATCTTCTAAGTGTTTTCACACTCTCCTACGTTAAAATGATCTATTTATCTACTTTTCTACATAAGAGTCTCTTTTGTTGCGTAGAACACACTTTTCTGGACGAAATGGTAAATTTGCATGCATTAAACACATTTTCGAAAATCTAGATATTAAGTCGTTCTGATAAAGTCTCATTACGCGCTTCTTCTGTCGCAGGAAACCCCGATGGGATAATTCACGAGACTTGCGAGCCCACATCGATCAGGAAAGCTCATTATCAAAGCTTAAAGAGCCCACATGCTGTGACTAGAAGATATGGGCCGAATATGGGCTGAATAAGATGACCAAAAAGCTGGCCCAAAGAACGAAGAGAGCAGGAGAGCCAATGACCAAGAGATGGACCAAAGCGCTTAAAGCCACATGAGTCAGCAAAGAATGATAGTCTACTCTACTAGAGAAGCGTGAGGATGGTCACAGTGAAGACCAGGGTTCCAGACCCTCTGCCAATACTTTTATCTCCATTTTCTGATACTTTCTCTCTCATCTCTCCTTATTCTCTCTCTCTCTTCATCTCTCGGTCCTCGAATCTACTGACCTAACCCCAGAACTCCTGCCCATCGGCTCTATCTCATCTCCCTTAGCTTTTTGACCGTTGGATCTTCCATCGGACCGTTGGATCTTCAATCGGACCGTTGGATCTCTCTAGATCCGCCGATCTACCAATCTGGGTCCCAATCAAGTCACCATCTATCCGATCGCCATCAGAATGTCTGTCACATCATCTTGTGAGATGATGGACATCATCAATCCATGTGGGGCAATAGCCAGGCCCATCATCATCGACCCGCTATCCGACCAGTTAGTGGAGCCCGTGAATTTCAAAATAATTTTAATTAAATTTTAAAAAAATGGGGGGTCCACTAAATGGGGACATTCCCCAAAGAAAAGTAGTGTTTTACTTAAAAAAAAATATATATATATATATATATATTTCATATTTTTTATTTTCAAAAAAATACCCTATTTCCATTAAAGGAAATAGGGAGCTTTAAAAGGAGAAGGAGAGGGGTTCGTTCGAACCCTCTCCCCTCTCCTCCTCTCCTTCCCCAAAACCGTTTCGGAGTTTTTCCCCTCCTTCTTCTCCTTCTTTTTCTTCCTTCTCTTCCTCCTCTTCTTCATCTTCTTCATTTTTTCTCTCACCGGAGTTGCAGGCAGCAACTCCGGCCGCCTGCACGTCTTTCTCCCTTCTCCCCCTCATCTTTCCCTCCTCTTCTCTTCCCTCTCTTCTTCCTTCCTCTTCCTCTTCTCTTTCGTCGGCCTTCCTCTGGCGAGCTGGTGGAGCGTGCCACCTTCTTCTTCTTCTTCTCCTCATCACCGGAGTTGCAAACTTGCAACTCCGGCTGCCTGCAACCAGTCTTCATTAACGCGAAGTAATGGTCTGCAAGAGAGCAGACCATCACTACCACCACCGGAAACTCTCCCTTTTCTTTCCCCTTTGCTCTTCTTCCTCTTTTTCTTCTCCTCTCCACGCCGGACTGGTGAACCAGTCCGGCAAGCACCATTGAAGCTCTGCTGCATCGTCCTCTGCCTCCATCATCTTCGGCCTGCACCTATTCCGCCTCCATCAATAACACCAGCAACAACTGTTGCATACCAGCAACGTTTCTACAGCCTGCAACAAGTGCCTTGGCTTCCCAACGCCTCCATCCTCATCACCAAGGCTTGTCGGAGTTGCATGCGTGCAACTCCAGCGTCTCCTTCTTCCATAGCCACCTGCTACCACCGTCTCTTTCTCCCTTTCTTCTTCTCTTTCTTCTTTATTTTCCTTCTTCCTTATCTCATTCCCTTCTTCTTACCGGCCAGCTGGTTTGCAACAAACCGCCCTCCTCCACGCACAACCCCATGTTGTGCATCACCATCCACCCTTCAAAGAGACAACCAGCAACCACAAAAGTTCCAGGGCTGCCACGTGCTTGATCCACCAGTGAGCAACTGCATCACATCACCACCATTCTTGACCGGTGCACCATCCTCCGCTCACCTCATCATCAAGACCCCCTCTCCTTGCAAGCCACCAAACCAGCGGGTAGCCCCTTCTTTCTTGGCCGATCAAGTGACCGGTAAGTCTTGGAAGGTGACTTCTTTCTCTTCTCTTGCTTTCCCTCTCTAGAATCTTCACCTTCTCTCTCTCTAAAATCATTTTCTTTTTCTCTCACTAATCCCTTTCTACTTTCCCTCTCTAAATCCTCCATTTCTCTCTCCAATTTTCATGCTTTCTAATTAGGTTTTCCTGATGTTTTATGATTGTATGCACATTTGATAAATTAATAAAGCAATTTGAATATTATGTTTTGGAGTTTTTCAGTGCATCTTAATCTAGAAATTATCTCTAAAATCATGTTTTCAATCACTTACAATCGTCATTCTCACCTCTCCATAATTTTCTAGCATAAATTCCATCATTTTATGTTCAAATATGCGCTAACCCGACTAATCTCGAGTGCGGATCGACATCCGACACAAGCCACTGTGCAAAATTGCTCATTATACAGGTTAAAAGTCTCGGATAATTACAAATTGTGTTGAATCTAGGGTTTCCGTAACCAACGACGCGGAAAAACCCTACTTTCAGATTTGCATGCCACATACAAGGGCTAAAACCAAAAGTTTATTATAGCACATGGCAAGCCGGTAAAAATAAAAGAATCTATGAAGAAGTCTGAGACAATGCATATTGCATTCAAGTGGGCCTATGAATCTAACTAGGATAAGACAAGTGAAAGAGCATGAGAAGTGAGATCCAACATAAACCGTTGATCATAAGGTGGATGCAAGAAATGCATGATGCTAGCCAAGCGACACACGTGGCAGCCAATAGATGTTGCGTACACATACATGAGGTGTCACTTGAAGATAATAGCAAGTTCGGTTGAAGTTTTGGGAAGGGAAATATTTATTTGGGAAAGGTTGAGAAGAGGTGTTAAAAGAGGAAATTGGTTCACAAGAAAAATGCAAATCAAAGAAAGAAAGTGTGTTGGACCATTTTGAATCATGGGCTGGATGGTGGATCACTAAGAGAATTGTGGGACCCATATGCAAGGTGAATGTCTACATGGCATGGAAGAGAAAGTTGCTGAATTAGAAGAATGATATGGTGTTCAACATGAAAAGAAAAATAACAAAACAGGGTTGAGTGGTGGAACTACAAGGTGGGACCCATGTGCCAAGAGGCAAATACTTGCTAAGGGTGGAAAAGGTGGGTGCCACAAAAATGAGCTAATGGACCCCACTGATATTCGCTCAAAAGTGCTTATTTTAAGCAATTATCCTTTTAGCGTTATTGCATTCTCCTACGTAAAATACTCTATTTATCTACTTTTCTACGTAAGTGTCTCTTCTGTTGCGTAGAACACACTTTTCTGGACGAAATGGTATATTTGCATGCATTAAACACATTTTTGGAAGTCTAGATATAAAGCCGTTCTGATTGAGTCTCATTACGCGCTTCTTTTGTCGCAGGAAACCCGATCAGACGATTCTTGAGATCCAGGACACCCTATAAAGGCTACAATCAAGCTAGAAGTGATCAACTGGACCAGGGAACCGTCAGTAAACCAAGGCGGACCCCACACGTTTAAAGTATGTCCACATGATTGCACAGTCAGCAGCAACTCTTGGAGGCATGAAGGCAATAGTAGACCATGATATAAGATCACAAGTACACGAGGCGAACCACAATAATGTTAGAGATTGGATTGAGATGGATCAGCAAATTTATGAGCCAATGTTTTAGTAGGCCACTGATTGGTTGATGCATGGTATTGCACTAAAATGGAACCTACAAGATCGTGAGAACTGCAATTGGAATCAAGGTTGCAAAGTGTTTATTGAACCGGGTTTTGATGAAAATATTACACCATGTGATCAAGAAGATGTGGACGATCTTAGCATTGAAGAAAAGAGGGGGTTGCATGATTGAATTAGATAAAGGGTCGGGTGTTGGAAGCAAGTCGGAACCGTTGGATTAACTCTCTTCGTGACCTTCACACTTGAAAGATGGAGGCAAGATAGGAGTTGGGCGCGCATGGAAGCACAACCTAAGACAGTGTAAGAGGAAAGGGAAACGATTACAAAGCGCTCTATACTAAAGAAGATGATATGGCAAGATGGGCCCCACAACCTAGAGAACGAAGGGGCCCAGAGCTAATGAACGGTCATGAGAAAACAATATTCATATGGCAAGATGCTGGACAGCAAGTATGGACTCAAAATCGTGAACCAAAAGGTGGGACCCATGTGATTTCAAAAGAAAAAGGTTAAGCTAGAAGGAAAGAAGATGATGTGGCAGTCAAAGTTGCTAAACTATGTGCATGGGCCACCAAAGTTGTTGATGTTGCAAGTGGGGTCCATGGAAGCAAAATCTTAATCCCTCCTCAAAACAACAACTCTCCACGTTCCTTCCCTTCTAGCCATTCACCTAACCTTTCCAAAACTCTCTCAATGGCATCACGCCTTGCACCCCACGACCTCACCATTCCACTCCACTTGTTCTAAAAAGGGGATCCATCAACGTTTTGGCAAAAATGGAAACCCTACTCACCTAGCCGTCCACCACTTTAAAAACTCTCCAAATAAGAAAGCAAGAGGTCAACCCCCTTGCTCTCCCATAGCCGTACTCTCCCTTCATTCCCTCTCTTGTCTCCCCTCTCTTAAACGGTTTTAGAGAGGGAGAACCCAGCACCGTCTCCTGCATCTAAGCCATTGCCTCTCCACGATTTCCCATCGAGTTTTTCCTTTCTTTCTCCTCCACGAGCTCATCCCTCTCCATCGAACCTCCTCTTCTCACTATACCGCCCCTTCTCCTCCATTCTTTCTCCCACGTTTTCTCCCTAGGGAAGAACACACAAAAAAAAAAAAAAAAAAAAAAAAAAAAAATTTTTCTCAAGATCACCGGAGTTGCAGGTTGCAACTCCGGCAACCTCCATTAACTCCGGCCACCTGCTGCTGATCACCTACCTCTTCCCCCTCTCGCTAGCACACACCACCGTGCACACCTCCGCCTGCAACCACCGTGTTCAACAGCCAGCAGCCCAGCCTCACAACCGTCCAAAGAAGGAGATCGTCTTCTTCGTTTTTTTTTTTATCTTTGACCGGAGTTGCAGGTCTGCAACTCCGGCCATCTCTCGTCCCAAGCGCCTCCACCCCTGCTGCTGTTGCTGTTTCTCTCCCTCCTTGTCGGTTACACGTTCAGGCAGCCACTCCGCCTCAACCACTTTGCTGCCACCACCGTCTTCATCAACATCACAGCACCACTCCGCCTCAACCACGTTGCTGCCATCACCGTTTTCATCAAACATCACAGTCCCACCCTGTTCACACCGTCTGCAACTCCTCCACCAACCTGCAACTCAGCACCACAACCACCATCACCCTTACACGTCCCTCTCTCTTTGCTTGCTGGTTTGTATGTGTGCACACCTAGCAACTCACGCATTCCATCCAAGCTACCGGAATCATCACCTTGCCGGACTGGAGTTTGCACTCCCAAGCCACCATTCCTTCACACCACCGTGCTGCCCCTTCTTTTTCTTCATCTTCTCCACACCAACCGTTGCAACAGCAGTTGTTGCTCACGGGTTCTCTACCCCATCTCCTCCCTTGAACGGTGCGTCTCCAGCCAATGCCCAAGCATTGTAGCACCACGTGGAAACACCACCATGCTGTCATGCTTCCCCACCACGTGACCGGCTTCCGCATCATGGCCATACATCTTCTCTGTCCATCTTCACCATTGGTAAGTTCCGCATCCAGGTAATTTTCCATCTTCACTTTCTCTCTCCTCATTCTCTCATCAATCTCTCTCTAAAACCTCCCTTTCTTTCTCTAGGTTTCACTTCTCTCTACTTTCTTTCTCTAGGTCTCCATCTCTATTTTCTTTATGCTTTATAGAATTGTCATTTTATTATCTTTTTATTAGAAGTTTGTATCTCAACATTTGATTCGAATAAAATTTAGTTTGATTTTGCAATATTGTGTTCAATTCTTATTCTTAGTTTACTTTCGTGTTTTTGGTTGCTTGTGAAAATTTCTCTCTCTAAAAATCACTAAGCATGTTTTAAATCCATCACCATTCTCACCTCTCCATGTTTTCTTGATAAAAATCCGTCATTGCATGTTCATGAGTCGCGCTAACTAACCCCGAGTGCGGATCGACATCCGACACGAGCCACTGTACAACCCTGTGATTTTTGCAGGATTTGAGTGAAAAAGAATCGGATAATTACAAATATTGTTGAGATCTAGGATTTCCGTAACCAACGACGCGGAAAAATCCTATTTTCACCCACCTTCTATGTTGCCTCCATGGTTTCCAAAACCAAAATGGGAAAGTTAACTCCCATGTCTATGGAAGCAATTCCTTGGGCCCACAAGAATCCAACGGCTTCCCTAAACTCTAACCCACACCCTTATATTTAAAGAGGAGAGAAAACCTAAAGTCCTCTCTTCTTTTTCTCCAAGCCATCTCTTCCATCTCCCATTCTCCCACAGTCTCCACCGCCCCCTCTCCTCCATTCTTGTTCCTACGTTTTCTCCCAAGGGAAGAACACAAAAAAAGACGAAAAAAAAAAAAGATAGAAGAGAAGAAAGGAGGAGAGGATCGTCCTCTCCTTTTACTGTCAAAACCAGCAAGCAACACCACCGTTGTTGCTGCTAGTGCGTGAAAGTAGGATTTTTCCGTCGTTGAGAGAATGACCCTAATTTCAACCAAATTCGTAATTATCTGAGACATTTAACCTGTAAAATGAGCAATTTTGCATAGTGGCTCGTGTCAAATGTCGATCCGCACTCAGGATTAGTCGGATTAGCACAACTTTGAACACAAAATGATGGAATTTTGCTAGAAAAGCACAGAGAAATGAGAGTAATGAGAGGTCGGGATTTAAAACATTCTTTCTGAGATTACAATAGGCTAAAATGCACTGAAATGAGACCTAAAATATCAAAACATAATAATCAAACTACTTTATTAAATGATTAAAATTCATTACACCAATTCAACAAGCAAAATAAACATTCATCTAGAAGGCAAAAATTAGAGAAAGTGAGTTTTAGAGAGACACCTAAGAGATGTGAGAGAAACAAGAGAGAGAAAATTGAAACTAAAGGGGTTTCCTAAAGAGAGAAAACTAGAGAGAGATAAAAAGTGAAGAGGTTAGACACTTACTGACCATGAGGAGTGGCTGATTAGATCCAACGGGTTGGATGAGGAGGAGATGTTGCTGGCCTTTAGTGGCTGTTCGTGACAGGCTTACCGTGGTGGAGAAGCCGGCAAGATAATGTGAACTAGGTTCGCCTAAGTTAATGGCGGGCAGTGATATTCGCTCAAAAGTGCTTATTTTAAGCAATTATCCTTTTAGCGTTATCGCACTCTCCTACGTAAAACTGCTCTAATTATCCACTTTTCTACGTAAGAGTCTATCTCATTGCGTAGAACACACTTTTCTGGACGAAATGGTATATTTGCATGCATTAAACACATTTTTAGAAGTCTAGATATTAAGCCGTTCTGATTAAGTCTCATTACGCGCTTCTTCTATCGCAGGAAACCCCGATGGGACAATTCACGAGACTTGCAAGCCCACATCAATCAGGAAAGCCCATTATCAAAGCTTAAAGGGCCCACATGCTGTGACTAAAAGATATGGGCCAACTATGGGCTGAATAGGAGGACCAAAAAGCCGGCCCAAAGAACGAAGAGAACAGGAGAGCCAATGACCAAGAGATGGACCAAAGCGTTTAAAGCCACATGAGTCAGCAAGGAATGATAGTCTACTCTACTGGAGAAGCGTGAGGATGGTCACAGTGAAGACCAGGGTTCCAGACCCTCTGCCAATATTTTTCTCCATTTTTTGATACTTTCTCTCTCATCTCTCCTTATTCTCTCTCTCTCTTCATCTCTCGGTCATTGAATCTACTGACCTAACCCCAGAACTCCTGCCCATCGGCTCTATCTCATCTCCCTTAGCTTTCTGACCGTTGGATCTTCCATCGGACCGTTGGATCTTCAAATGGACCGTTGGATCTCTCTAGATCCGTTGATCTACCAATCTGGGTCCCAATCAAGTCACCATCCATCCGATCGCCATCAGACTGTCTGTCACATCATCTTGTGAGACGATGGACATCATCAATCCATGTGGGCCAGTAGCCGGGCCCATCATCATCGATCCGCTGTCCGACCAGTTAGTAGACCCCGGGAATTTCCAAAGAATTTTAATTAAATTTTAAAAAATGGGGGGTCCACTAAATGGGGACATTCCCCAAGGAAAAGTAGACTTTTACTTAAAAAAAAAAAAATTATTTCAAAAATACCCTATTTCCATTAAAGGAAATAGAGAGCTTTATAAGAGGAGGGAGAAGGGTTTGTTTGAACCCTAATCCTCCTCTAATCCCCTCCTTTCTCTCCCCAAAAACATCCTGCCCCTTTTTCCCTTCTCTTGGCCGTCTCCCCACGTTCTTCCCTTCTTCTTACTTTTCTCTCCTTCTTCTTCGGCGAGCTGGTTCTTCTCCTTCTTCTTCTTCTTCTTGCTGCCCGGACAGCAACACCAGAACCGTGCTGCCTCCTCCTCTATCACCGTCTTCTTCATCCCCCGAACCAGGCGCCACGTGCAAGTGCTTTCCGCCACCATCAACTCCGGCGTTCTTCTCTTCACCGATCGGGTTGCAGATCTCGCAACTTGGCCGACTTCCAGTGGCCCTTTTCAACCCGTCTCTTGTGCTACTCTATGCAGTAAGTTCCCTCTCTTCTGCTTCTCCTTCTTCCATTCTTCTTAGCTTTCACCGGAGTTGCAACTCTGCAACTCCGGCCGGTGAACTATTCTCTCTACCCTCCGTCTTAGTCTCCTTCTCCTTCCTGGCTTCACCAGCCACCTTGGTTGCACCTGCAACTTCGGGCCATCACGACCTGCAATAACACAACCACTAGCAGGTCGTCTCATCCCTCTACCACCGCCTAGATCTGCAACTTCCAGTGGCCCTTTTCCTTGCTGTTGCCTGGAACCTCCTCCATTGTCATATCTTCCATTCTCTCTCACTTTCACCCACGCCCCAACCGTTTCTCATTCTTGAACCCCACCTCATCTTTCATATCCACCACGAGGCTGCGAGGGAATGCAACTTTAATCCCTTGCTGCCATTCAAACCGCCTCCTCCATCTCCTTCCCTTGCTCCACTACCCAGCCACCACGGCCTTCAACCGCTCCACCAACTCTGCCCGAGCTTCTCTCACCAAGCCAGCAAGGAATGCTCCTCAAACCATGGCAGCAACTCCACTCTCTTGGAGCTCCTTTGGTACCACGACCATGTGCAAATCATGCACCACCGATCATGATCTCCAACTCCGATAAGTGTCCAAGGTAAACTCCTTCTCTTTCTACTTTCTCTTTCCACCACTCTTTTCTCTCTCTAGGTCATAATTTCTCTATCTAGGCATCATTCTTACCCTTTCTCTCTCTAAACTTCACCTTCTCTCTCTAGATTTCCCTACTTTCTCTCTCTACTTAGCTTTAATCTCTCTTTTTTCTCTCTCTCTAAATTAGTTTTACTGCTTTCTAGATTAAGTGTTTCATGTTTGACTTGTAAAGTACATTTGAATTCATGAATTAAAGTTTATTTTGATTTAAGATCGACAAATTCCAGTTATTTTATATTCCTTATTGCGCTGATCTGACTATTCCCAAGTGCGGATCGACATCCGACACGAGCCACTGTGCAAAAATTGCTCATTTTACAGGTTAAAAGTCTCGGATTAATTAAAAATGTGTTGAAGTTAGGGTTTCCGTAAACAACGATGCAGAAAAACCCTACTTTCAGGCAGCAAGGTGGTGATGGCGGTGTTCACACCAGCAGCAAGGAGGCACTGGTTCTTGGTGAATGGAGGAGCAGACCAAGGTGGAAAGGAACAACAGGTGAGGGTGTTCTTCCCTCCTCCTTCTTCTCTTCTCTTCTTCTCTTTTCTTTTTTTCTTCTTTTTTTTTTCTTTTTTTTTTTTTCTTTTCTTCTTTTTTTGGCCAACAGGCTTTCACGGTTTAAACCGTGAAGGAAGAAGATCATCACGATCCCAACTGAGGAGATCAGATCGTGGAGGGCAGTGTGGAGCAGCAGGTGCAGCGGTTTCTCTTGGGAGAGATCTCGAATGGTGGCTGCTTGCAAGTGGAGGCTTGGAGGGCGTTGCGAGACTACAACGTGGAGGATGGAGGTTGGTTGCAGCAGCAACTCCCATCCATGAGATGAGAGTTGCAGGTGGGAGGAGGTGATGATGGAGGAGGCGGAGGCGAATGTGCAACAGGTGGAGACAAGCTAGTGCTGTTCTAACGGAGTTGCAGGTTCGGCCAAGGTTTGAGTGGCAGACCTGCAACTCGGTCTGCAAGTGGAGGACGTACAGGGGTGGTTCGCTAGTGGATGGAGGCGCTGTTGGTGCCTGAAAAGGGAGGACGACGGTGGAGCTTTGTAGGGTTTCAGACCACGCCTGAGATGGTTGAGATGACGGACCTGCATATAAAAGAAGCGCTATGAAGCAAGGAGTGCTCCATGGCTTGACTGGTCGTGAAGGATCTTCACGGACAGTGTGATCTGCAGGTGCGGTGGTGGCTGAGGAGAATGGAGATGGCTGGAGTTGCTGCCTGCAACTCCAGCGAAAGAAAAGTGAAGAAGATGGAGAAGAAAACGAAGAAGGGGAGGAAAAAAAGGAGAAGCGATGGAGGAGAATGGAAAGGGGGAGAAGAAGAAGAAACAAAGAGGATGAAGGGGAAGAAGAGAAGGAAGGGGGATTAGGGTTCCAATGAACCCTTCTCTTCCCCTTAAAAAGCTTCCCTATTTCCTTTAATGGAAATAGGGGATTTTTCGAAAATAAAAAATAAGAATTTTTTTTTTTTTTTAAAGTAAAACCTTATTTTTCTTTGGGGAATTTCCCTATTTAGTGGACCCCCCTTTTTATTTAAAAATAATTAATTTAAAGCATTTGAAAATCGTGAGGTCCACTAAATGGTCGGGCCACGGGTCGATGATGATGGGCCCGGCTACTGGTCCACATGGATTGATGATGTCCATCATCTCAGAAGATGATGTGACAGACAATTTGATGACGATCGGATGGATGGTGACTTGATTGGGGCCCAGATTGGTAGATCGACGGATCTAGAGAGATCCAACGGTCCGGTGGAAGATCCAACGGTCCAAAAGCTAAGGGAGATGAGACAGAGCCAACGGACAGGAGTTCTGGGGTTAAGTCAGTAGATCCGAGGATCGAGAGATGAAGAGAGGGAGAATAAGGAGAGATGAGATAGAAAATTAGGGGGAGGAGAGAGAAAATATTAGAAATTGGAGATAAAAGTATTGGCAGAGGATTTGGAACCCTGGTCTTCACTGTGACCATCCTCACACTTCTCCAGTAGAGCAGACCATCATTCCTTGCTGACTCATGTGGCTTTAAACGCTTTGGTCCATCTCTTGGTCATTGGCTCTCCTGCTCTCTTCGTTCTTTGGGCCAGTTTTTTTTGGTCCTCTTATTCAGCCCATATTTGGCCCATATCTTCTAGTCATAGCCTGTGGCTCTTCAAGCTTTGATATTAGGCTTCTGTGGTTGATCGTGGGCTCGCAAGTCTTGAGAATAACCTGATCGAGTTTTCTGCAAGAGAAAAGCACGTAATGAGACTTGATCATAACGTCTTTATACCTAGACTTCCAGAAATACGTTTAATGCATGCAAATATACCATTTCATCCAGAAAAGTGTGTTCTGCGCAATGAAATAGACTCTTACGTAGAAAAGTGGATAATTAGAGCAGTTTTACGTAGGAAAGTGTAATAACGCTTAAAAGATAACAATGGAAAATACGTACTTTTAAGCGAATATCAGTGCGCTTCCACAAGCTGCCATCCTCCATAGCATCTTCCTTGCTGGCCGTTCCACCTGCCAACCACCACATACCTCCCCATTCTCTTGGTGACTCGATCTCCAACAGCTGTTCTTCTTCTCAACGTCTTCATCTGCTCCAAAAAAAAAACCAGCAAAAACAAAAGAAGAAAAAGAAGAAGAAAGAAGAGGATAGAAGAAGAAGTGAAGAAGAGAAGATCCCTACCTGGTTCTCCATGCCTGCAAGTGCGCCCAGCAGATCCTCTTCAACCCGTAAGCTAGTGCCTCCCGTCACCACCCCAGCGATCTCACCTTGCTGCCAAGCTGTAACACCTCCACTTTTGCAGCTGCTCCAAAGACCACCGCCCCTCTCCTTGTTGCCGCCTGCTAGCACCACCGTTTCACTTCTCCCGGCCCTCTTCTTCTCCACCTAACAAAAGAAAAAGAAAAACGTAGCAAGACAAAGAACAATAAAAGTAGAAGAAGAAGAAGAGAAGGGAGGACTCTTACTTCCTGCTGCCCTCTCACCTTCAGTGCACGCAGACTGAACGTCTTCCTTGCAGCCATGTCGTTCGTCGTCTAAGCCGACGTCCTACTCCTTCACCGGCATCACCAATAACAGGCTGTGACGCCCACCTATTCAAGCCATCCTACTCACTTGAAGGCGATGCTACTAATACTTCTCAACTGACAGGTGCATCTTCCCATCACTTAATGGACGGCCATGATCTTCACCCACTTCTCTACATGTTGAGTGCGCACCTCTTCCAGCAACCTAAGGCTTAATGCTCTCCTATTTTCATCTCTCAACACTACAACCTGTACCACCAAGCTGCTGCCATCTCTTGGCAGCAACCTCTTCATGCCCTTTCCTCCTTCCCTTTGGATGACAGCGACACTACTTGTGCACCTCTCCTGATTGGGCTCCACGAGCACAACGATCTTCTTGGCCGATCACATGTCCGATCCCCGGTACCTATGTTTCAAGGTAATGTTCTTTCTCTCTTTTCCTCACTTTCCCTCTCCCTAGACTTCTCTCTCTGTATTTGGTTCTCCCTCTACCTTTAGTTATTTAATGTTTCTTTCAAATAACTTCAATTTAGTTCATTGTAATGGATTGGAATTTATGAATAAAAGGTCTTATTGTTCTTTTTGTTTTATTTGTTGACTCTTTGATTAGTTTTGATCCATGGGATAATTCGAGTACTATTTCTCACAAGAAATTCATGTTTTCAACTTCGTAATCACCTTTCTCACCCTTCCATCCTTTTCTTTTTAGCGTTTTCTGTGATAAAAGCCGTCATTTCATGTCCTTGAATTACGCACACTAACCCTGAGTGCGGATCGACATTTGACACGAATCCCTATACAAAGTTTATATTTTTGCAGGAATTAAATCGAATTAATTATAAATGTATTGGAATTAGGGTTTTCGTAACCAACGATGCAGAAAATACCTACTTTCAGTGAGTTATTGTTCATTATTTTTAGTAAGAAATTAGCTCTAAAAGTGAGTTCCAAAAATAGTAAGTTTTTCAAAGTTGTCCGAATCCTACCAAACTTGACACATGACTTAATATAGGATATCTAAGGATGAAAGTAAGTTCAAATTGCCAAAATTATCCTTTGAGGGTCAAATTACCATAATACCCCTAGTTAAAAGTTCAGGGTATTACAACAGAACCATTAGGATGCATTCATAGATCACCTCTAGGTTCAGGTATGAGGTTGACCCATAGATTTTCGGGTCGAATCTGGATACCCAGATTTGTGGCGTGACATATTGATATCAGAGCGCCAGTTATATGATTCCTTTGGGATTGACAATAATGAGGTACATGCTTAGGACATACTAGATACACCTTGTACACATAATAGAAACATATTAACATATGTAGATACTAAAGTATAAAATACCAAAATCCATAAGGTACAATAACATACTTAGGACTTCCTAATCTAGACTTGTGTGTATAACTGCTTATCTAACCTCTTAGAACTGAGCTTAGGCTGCGTTTGTTTTTTAAAAATGTATGCGTATTGGCTCTGTTGTGCGCAACTCAGCCAAAAAATACGTGTTTGCTTGCACCAATGTGCGTGACTCACAATGTGCACCAGGGCCCTCAACATGCGCCAAGGCGCGTGTTGCAACACCTCCTTGAGAATCGGAACAGGCACAAAATTGAGTGTTACAACAAGAGCGACAAAGTTAGTCCGGCAGGTAAAAAGATAAACCAGTGGTCCGCCCACTGTCATAATCTACCCTACCCCCAAAAATTAATAAAGATAATTCCTAAAGATCTCCTGTTTGTTTTAGACATAGGATTATCTTATTTGCTCTCTGACTGCATCATTTAGGATCACTACTCCAGTGTCTCCTTGTGATAACTTTTTGTCAAGTCTTGGGCTTGCTTTTCAAGCATACGCCCGTTTGGACCTGTCCGAACCTTTGACTGATTCGATCTGAGAGTCAGTCTATTGCACCCCTATATCTCACTTTTCAACTATGACAGAGGAACAGCCTCTATATGAGACCTACCACAACTTCTATGAAGATCTAGGCACTAACAGAGATCCTGAGTATAATTCTCTACTTCAGGAACTAAGAAAATCTGTCTCAACCCTTAATATTGATGTCCAGCACCCTGTGCACAATTCCCAATCTGTAGGATATTACCCTCCTATCCAGCAAGATGTCTGTACTTTCAGTATATTTCAACCTCCAATGCAAACCTCCTACGATAACACTTATTATCTGGACAATAGGAGTCACCATATCTATGATTGGGAATAGTCTGCTCTCCCGCCGCAACTGCCGCAGGATAATTATCCTTCCGGGTTTCATCGACTGAAATTAAGGTTTTTTCGTGTCGTTGGTTACGGAAACCCTAATTTCAACACATTTGTAAATTGATCTGATTTTATCCTACAAAATTCAGAGATTCTAGCATAGGGATTCATGTCGGAGGTCGATCCGCACTCGGGGTTAGGAAACGCATTAAAGAACATAAAATAATGGATTTTTTCAGAGAAATTGATGGAAGGGTGAGAATGGTGGTGTGAACAATTTCAAAACATTCTTTATCTTTGGAGAAGTCAAGTTAAATTTAATGGTGAATATAAAAGCAAACATAAACTTCATTAAATCACTATTCATCAAAGAAACTAACTACAAGAACTCAAAGAAAAATAACTTTCATTAACTCAACTTAAATTGTTTACATTACTCGAAAGCATAATAACATTAAAGCCATTAAAGAGAGATGGGTAGAGAGAGGGAATAAGAACCTAGAGAGAGAAAATAGATAGAAAAAGAAAAAGTGAAAAATAGATCTAGAGATGGAGAAAGAGGGTCACATTGGTATTTTACCTAGAGAATTCGACCAATAGATGGGTGAGATTTGGCCATGTGAATGATGAAACAGCCTAGTGAATTCGCCCGAGAGTGAAGTTGTGTATTGTCGTACCGGTCCACAAGGTTGGAGGCGAGTGGTGTTGTGTGCACTTCTAGATTTGAGAGAGTTTAAGGACGGTGGAAACATGGTCGCAAGGAGGCGGAGCTGCTAATTGCAGGCGGTGTGATTAAGTGGACCACAGGACCCCCTTCATGAGACAGCAACTATCGAACCAGCAAGAGGGATGAGTAGCTAACAGATCCGTTGGATGATGATGGAGTGTAGAGGAGAGGACGGCTTCTCATCTTTCTCTCCTCCCCTTTTTTTTCTATTTTTCTATTTGCTGTCTTTGGGCAAGTGAGAGAGAAAGAGAGGGTTGCTGGTCCAGGCGGTGTGGACCAGTCGTGTGGAGCATGCACAGCCGTTGGATATATTTGAAGTGGGCAGCAGTGTGAGGTGGAAGATCTCATGCGCGACGGCAGCAAGAGGGGGGCAGTAGGTGCTGGTTGCAGCAAGGGAGAGATGCTGGTGTTGCAGGTTGCAACACCAGTCCAAGAGGTGGTGGAGGATGGCAGAGGAGGTGCAGACCACCTCCTCCTCTCTTCTTCTTGTTCTTCTCCTTCTTCTTCTCTTTTTTTTCTTTTATATTTTTTTTCTGGTTTTCTTTCTTTGGGAGAGATGGTGGTGGAGCATCAACAGGAGAAGGTGGAGATCGAGTGGAGTTTGGGTGGTGGCTGAGATGGAGAACCAGCTTCATCCAGCCGGTTTCAATGGTGGAGAAGGGGAGCCGTTTTGAGGAGATTCGGTTGAGAAGTTTTTTGAGAGCCTTTTGTGAGGACAGCTTGGCTTCTCGGTGGGGAGAAGAGATGTGGGAGAGAAAAAAGAGAAAAACGGAAGTGAGGGGCATCTTGAAGAGGGAGAAGTGGATCGTAGTGGAGAAGAGAGAGGCCCCCTTAGGGTTTTGGTCCAAGTATATATATCTTAGGGTTGGACGTCCAGCCACAACCACCTTCCCTTTACTTTATAAAATCTTCTCCCTTTTTTTAGTGCTCATGACTTTCCATAGTTTGTATCCTTAATTTCTTCAAGCAGCCATCTTTAATAGAAAATTCCCTTCTTTTGCAAAACCTGTTTAGTATGGCAACGTCCAGCCTTCTAATTTGAAAACAATACTTTTCTTACCTTGTGGGAATATTTTCTTGTATAGGCTGGGCTCCAAGAGAAATGGGCCCCACTTAGTCCAATGTATATTGTCTATTTTTTTAACACCATTCAATGGGAACTACCATCCTTCATCACCGTTTGATCTCTAGTAATCCTTCCTTGCATGCCACCATGCCATGCGTCCTTTGTGGGCCCCAAAGTCATCGACTTTCAATAATTTGGACCATTTGATGTTGTCCCATGTGTGTGAACACTATATAGTGTATTAGGCCGCCAAAACTGTACTCCTACCATATTATCCAAGCATATCAAGTTCTTTGGACTTGCTTTTCGACTTTCTCCTTTAGACCCTATGCTTGATCACCAATTTAGCAAGTTGGTATCTTGGTTTAGTGTCGTGGCTTATCAACTTGGTCTCACATCCTGGCTCACCCTTGATGATGTCATTTTGATCCACTAGTGATATTCGCTCAAAAGTGCTTATTTTAAGCAATTATCCTGTTAGCGTTATTGCATTCTCCCACGTTAAAATACTCTATTTATCTACTTTTCTACGTAAGAGTCTCTTTTGTTGCGTAGAACACACTTTTCTGGACGAAATGGTATATTTGCATGCATTAAACACATTTTTGGAAGTCTAGACATTGAGTCGTTCTGATAAAGTCTCATTACGCGCTTCTTCTATCGCAGGAAACCCCGATGGGACAATTCTCGAGAATGCGGGCCCACAATCAACCTCTAGAACCTATGATCAAAGCTCAAGAGCCAGTGGGCTAAGATAAGAAGTTACCAGCTACATGATGGGAGAACCAGAGAGTTGAAAAAGCTAGAGAAAAGATCGAGAGAGAAAGAGCCAAATACCTCGAGAGGAGATTAAGGAGATTAAAGCTTATAAACCAACACAAGGCAAGTGCTTGCTCAGTTGGTAAAGCATGCAGAAGACCAAGTCAAAGATCAAGATTCAAGACCCTCTGCTAGCATTTTCTCCTTATTTTTGTAATAATTTCTCTCTCCTCTCTCTAAATCCTCATTCTCTCTCTACTCTCAATATCAACCACCCGACCCTATCTCCTTCCGAAATCACTCGATCCTACGACCTATCTTGGCCGATCTCCATCATTTAGTCATCCATCCAATCATTATATCCGCTTACCATCCGATCTCTCCGAACGACATCCATCTCACCATCTCTTAAAATCCAAAGGCCCTCATCATTCCATGACCAATTATCTGGGCCAAAGACAAGGTAAATTATAGGCCCACGACCCACTGCCTAGTCACTCAAGGTAGACCCCACTACCTTTATTAAAGAATATCTCACGAGTTCACAAAAAAAAGGAAACTTTCCCTCCAAGTTTGAAATAGAAAAACCCACTATTTCCATGAACAATCCATCATCACATGGATTAGAAATCTTTTAAAACTTTATTCTAAAAAGAAAATTTCAAAAGAAGGAAATATTTTGAGAAATGGTTTTTCCTTTTTTAACTAGGAGAGAAAATAGAAACAAAAGTTTTACGAAAAGATTTTTTAGGGGTTCTTCATTAATAAATTGGAGTGGGGCCACCTAAGAGAAGAGATGACCGTTGGATTCAAAGGGGTGACTAGAGTCGCCATTCTAATGGTAGAGATGGGAGAGCCAAAATAGGGATATTCTCTAAGAGGGAAACCGAACCAAAAGGGGAGGATTTCTTTTCCAAAAAAAGGAAACCCAAAAGATAATCACCTTCTATTCCCATTGCTCCCCACGTTTTCTTCTCCTCCATTCCCTCTCTTGTCTCCTCTCTCAAAAAAACGGTTTTAGCAAGGGAGAACCCAGCCGCCGTCTCCCCCATCTCGTCCCTCTCTTCAACTCTCTCACCACGTTCTCTATTCTCTCTAAGCTAGCTCACCTAACAGTTGTGATTTGCTGCTGCTCCAAGACCATCAACGCCTGCAAATCCATGGCTCCTTCTCCGCCTCCTAGCTGATAATCATGTTCAGGAGAAATCTCCACCGCTGCATCTCAAGAACAGCAACCCCCACTACTCAGGAACGTGCTGGATAATACCAGAAACTCAAACCCAGCACGTCTTCCCTCCTCTCTACATCACCTTCACCTGCCACCACCGTTTTCCTTAACCTGCAACTCCCCTTTACAGCCTCCATCAACGTTCTCAGATGGGGCAGCAATGATCAACGTCGATTTGATCTCCCTCTACTTGGCCAGACCTACAACTCCAGCAGGCCCAATCACAACCACCATGCTACGTTACCTTCTCTCATCCTGGCCGTGCTCCACTTGCTGTGTTACCACATCTTCACCGACGTTAAAAGATCTCTTGGATGGATGGTAATCTTCATCCACCCTCTCCAAGGCTGCAAAATAGATCTGCACCATCATGCTCCTCAAGATCTCAAAGACGCCCTTACAATCTGCAACGCAGCCCCATTGTCTCCTTGGGTGATAACCTACAAGCGCTTCAACTTGCTGGTGTAGCCATTCTCACAATCCTTGCTGCCCTCTCCAGCGTGCTGCCCTTCTTTTACCACTAGAACCCACTGGTTCTCCTCCATGTGCAACTAAGCCTCCCACTCTTGCAAAGCTGCAGCCCCATCCTTCATTCTTCACCACGTTTTTGGAGAAAACGGCGAATCTTGAATTTTTGGAGCTTGCAACAATGGTGAGATGTCCATTCTCTCCATCACCAAGGCCACCACTTGGCCAATCCCGGTAAGTCCTCCAAGGTATTTTTCCTCTCTTTAGAAATTACTAGGTTTCACCCTTTCATCCTTTCTCTCTCTTCTCTTTTTCTTAATTTTAAATTCTTGTTTTACCCTTAGTTTATGCAATGTAATTTGAATTTCGTTCAATAAATAAATCTTCAATTTTCCATTATTAAGTTGGCAATTTCTCATTTTCTGTTGTTCACATTAGTTTAATAGTTTCTCTCTCTAAAAGTCAAGAATGATATTTTAAAAACCCACCTCACCATTCTCATCCTTCCATCCATGAGTTTCAGAGCAATTTCTATAAAACAAATCTGTCATTTCAGGTTCTTGAATTGTACAAACTTACCCCGAGTGCGGATCGACATCCGACATACTTTTCACTGTGCGAGAATGCTTAATTTTGCAGGATTTAAGAATCGGATCAATTTACAAATGTGTTGAAATTAGGGTTTTCGTACCAACGACGCGGAAAAAACCCTACTTTCAACTAGCCTAGTAACATGACCCATTATCAATTTGTGTTTGGATCTTCAATATCCCTTCTAGCTCATATGTGATTTGCGCTTATTTGTAAGCCATGTTAGCTCTTGACTTTGTGATTATAGGCTCTTAAAATTTGCCTAAATCTTTATAATCAGCTCTTGGGCTCGGGCGCCTTTTGTTCATCATCAACTCTTCCGCCCTCTTGGTTCTTGGCAGACTCTTCAGTCCTCTTGTTCAGCCCGTAATAGGCCCATATCTTCTAAACATAGCATGTTGGCTGTTTAAGTTTTGATAATGGGCTTTCATGATCGATGTGAGCCTGCAAGTCTCGAGAATCATCCAATCGGGATTTCCGATGATAGAAGAAGTGCGTAATGAGACTTAATCAGAACGGCTTTATATCTAAACTTTTAAAAATATATTTAATGCATGTAAATATACCATTTCGTCCAAAAAAGTGTGATCCACGCAATAGAAGAGACTCTTACGTACAAAAGCAGATAAAAATAGAAGTTTTACGTAGGAGAGTGTGACAATGCTAGAAGGATAATGGCTTAAAATAAGCATTTTTGAGCGAATATCATCGACCTAATGTAGAGTGTGATTGGTACTACTCGCAGTCATAGTACCCGTCATATCCATAGAATAACTATTATAATCAACATTAGACCCCTCAGGATTTCCAGAGTCAACAGATAGTCCAAGACTCATTTCAATCCGCACAATTTCTTGAACCTAGTCTACCCCTAAACCTAGTCTAGAGGATCTTCTCTCTCAATGCATAACCCATCAACAACAGTATTTACAACACATAGAGCAATAGCAACAGCAACAGCAACAGTAATCCATGGAGAGCTTGGAACACCGTCTAGGTCAGTTAGAATCTGAGAGCGAGGAAGTCAACTCCCCCAGTCACCCTATAGCTTATCAGGAGGGGATTGAAATGGCCACTGTCTATGAGGAGGAGTCGCTACCCATGAACTAGAACTAGAATTTTCAAGAGGAAGTAGAAGTTGTTACCACCACTAGATCGAGACAGATTATTGAGGAGCCAGTGTATCCATCTTCGATGCCCTTAAAAATACCAAATCCTGAACTTCGCCCAAAGAAGCCTATTTTTCATTATACCTCTGCTACTTCTATCTCTTACCATGGAGGAGAAATTCCTTACGCTGAGCTGTATCTCGATCGCAAGATCCCAATTGTCCTAGACCTGCCATTCCCCATTCCTAATGAATTGTGCACCAAAAATGATAAACCAATGTCTCAATCTTTGGTGCCCTTAAAAGCACCACATTCTGAACCATGCACAAAGGAACACAATTCCATCTCTATCTCTGAAGCTACTATCTCTGCATTGGATGCAATCATTCCCACCACTGAGTCGTGCCTAGATAATGGGGTCCCAATTGTCTTAGCCCCACCGTTCCTCACCATCGTTGATGCACATAGCCATTTCAACTTCAGAGTCAGCATCTGACTCTGAGTCCTGAACTTCATAGACTTCAAGTGCCATACCTTTTGATTTATTTGGTTGTCTCAAATTCATCTCATAAGTTTGTAGAAACCCAACCAGCTCACCAATTTTGAAAGAGTCAACATCCTTGCTCTCTTCAATAGCTGTTACCTTAGCCTAAAACCTATCAGGTAAGGATCTCAAAATTTTTTGAACTACTTTGGTTCAGGAATGCTTTCACCCAAGTTGTGTGCAGAGTTCACAAAATCACTGAGTTGGACATAGAACTCAGTGAATGTGCCATTCTCCTCCATTCTCATGGATTCGAACTTAGTGGTCAGCATTTGTAATTTAGAAATTTTAACTGCTGACGTTCCTTCATGGGTGACTTTGAGAATGTCCCATGCTTCTTTAACCAAAAAACAGGTAGAGATTCTTCAAAATTCATTCTTATCAACCGCATTAAAAATAGCATTAAGCCCTTTGCTATTTAGACAACAATAGTCTATGTCTTCTTTGCTCCAGTCGACTTTAGGTTTAAGAATAGTTTTATCTCCTACTGCCATTATGGGTGGTAACCAACCATCCACTACAGCCATCCAGACTCTTTCATCAATAGACTTTAGAAAAGCTATTATCTTTGCCTTCCAATATGCATAGTCTTCTCCATCAAATAATGGAGGTCTGGATGTGTTTCTACATTCTCTTTGCATTTTTAGAAATTAATGAAAATGGACTGATTTTATAGGAATCTAAATTCAAGTGATTAAACCTTTAATAGAATAACCCGCTCTGATACCAAATGAAAAAACAACCGGTCTGTTCTCTTTAATCAGAAATACCTAGAAGAGGGGGTTGATTAGGTATTTAAAATTAATTAAACCTAAATAGTTTTACAGGTCTATGGTAGGGAATAAAATCGCATGCCTTAGTTGTTTAATAAAAGATTGTCACAACCGATTCAAATCAAATATACCTCCGTAGTATATCTTTTTTTCGTCATTTGATCTAATCAATATAGAAAGTGGAATACAAACAAACAATCACACAAGACAAGAGATTTTTACGTGAAAACCTTACCCAAGGAAAAACCATAAGACCACGTCCAAACAGAAAGTATCACTAACTGAAAAGTTAAACGAAACAAAGGTTACTTATACAGCACCATTGCAAATACAGCTTCCAACCTTAGCCAAGGCCAACTGCCGATGCGTCCACGTCCTCTGAATCAATGCTACTAGTCTACGCGCGCCCTCCCAGCCAAGAAGCCTTGTCCGCTTGTTCAGTTTGGTACACCCCAAACCTACCGTTGACTAGCCACTCCGATCTTAATTTTAACACTCTAGCCTTTGCCGAACGTGAAGGATTCAGTGCACCATGAACCCTAAGTTGCTCAATGGTGTTGAGTCACACTGGTACACTCAGGCTACTAGGTCAAATATCTAAGTGGAAGACCTAAGCTGAGTAATAGATCAAGCTCTTGGCTTTGATCTAGAAAAGGAACAAGCTCACAAGATGTTTATGAGATAAAAAGGCTTCTTGCTCTTCGAATGGATACTCTAATAAATAAATCATTTCTTCTCTCTATAGAAGTGTAGAAGTGTATCTAGAGAAGGTATAGAATGGTTATATTTATAGAATTCATAACCTTGAGTCCTTTAGAACGTGGGATAGTGGAAACTAGAATTTTGGATCTGAGGAAGACTCAATCCGTGTGAAGTCTAATTGATTGTACTCTGGGTCCAATCAATTGGGCCAAGTCCAATCGATTGGGTTTTGGGTCCAATCGATTAGCCTGGTACGGATGGGTTTTTCCTTCGTAAATCCAATCGATTGTTTATAGTGCAATCGATTAGACTTAAATAAGTTTCTGTCTCGTAAGCTCCAATCGACTTTATAGAGGTCTCCAATCGATTGGGCTCTGATCATGTTCTGTCTAGTAGACTCCAATCTATTTTATAGATCAGGTCTCCAATCGATTGAGCTTTGATCATATTCTGTCTCGTAAACTCCAATCGATTGGGCTTTGTCCAATCAATTGGCCCAAATAGTCCAATCGATTGGGCTTTTTCAGAAGTCAATAACATTGACTTAGACTCGGTTCTGTCCAATGACTAGGTTTGACTATTATATTTTATTCATTTAAACCTATTCCTATGGCTACTAAGTCACTTACCTTCCTAAGTGAGCGTACACGATCTATAACCGACAAATGGGCAGTTACTCGGTTGACTCATGTTGTCAATCGTCTGATTCTTGCTGACTCTGTCTTCTAGTCATCACGTAGTCGACGAAGAATGCGAACCACGACATCTTCACACTACACTGGCGCTCGTAGGAATGGTTACATAAATATTTTTATGTCATACGGAATCTTTGCCAAACTTAGAATATGAAAATATTCCTTAAAATATCTAGTTGTTGGATTCGAACATCTTTTTGGAAACTCAGATTGAATGGCTAAAATATCACCAATCAAGCTATTTGTTCGTATGTAAGTCCATCAAATGGTGGTCAATGATTCATGGGTGGATAGGCATGAAAGAGTGTGCCACATGGCACCTTTTTATGTACTCCATGCACAGATCCACAAACTAGTTTTTTTTCCACAACACCCCTCCCTCCTTTCTTACACACACCAACATCCCTCTCTCTCATAGACATGCAAGCACACGACGGGGAAATGGAACGCGAGAGATTAATAGTAGCAATAAAAATAAGCAAAAATTCTCGGTATATGTAGGAAGTAAAACTAGAGAAAAGGTGGTGGATAGGTTTATTAAAAAAATTAATTGATTAAACCTCAACACTATTGGTCGTAGTATAGCGATCTATTCGCATGCACACAACTCTAATCTATTGATTATAATATAGATGATAATGTCACATCCTGATTCTGCCACCTAAACTAGACTTGAATGCCCATGGATCAGCTCGTTTACCCAAATGCCCATGGTTTTACTACTCATCAACGCCTCTACATGTGACACATACAATCTATCAATTCTTTTTAGAGTTCAACTTTCATCACTACCGCCAATGGACAAAATTGGTGACTAGTGTCTCTCCCGCTGACAAGTACCCCCAACAATCATGGTCCATTTCAAAATTTGTCCCCACCCCCAAGTACCCTTTAGGGCCCACTGACCTTATGGATGTTTGGTCCACCTCTTGATGGATCTACACATCAAAAATCAGTTTAATTGGTGATTTATATCTGCTAGATCAATTTTTGAAGCCCCACTCCCAAAATACCATGTGGAGTACTCTTTAGGGCCCAGTGACGTTATGAATGTTGGGTCCAATTTCTTGATGGATCTACACATCAAAAATCATGATTTATATCCCTTGGATTGAACATTTTAAAATCTCGATTCCAGGTCGTTAGATTTGAGAATTTTTTTATACTAAAATATAACTGTTAGAAATCGTGGATCAAGCTGATATTTAGTATGTTGATACTCCAAGAGGTAAAAGAAACATCCATAAGGTTAGTGGGCCCTAAAGTGAGCTCCATGTGACATTTTTCGGAGGAGAGTTCAAATTTTGAAATCCCCATGGTACAGCAAATATTAACTCTGTATATACCTATATTTTGCCACCATATTGGGTCAACTTAAGAGATTTCCTGAAAAAAATTAACTTTTTGAGGTAATCTTGACCATCTAATATATGTAATATTTGTAATTTTTCTTATATTAAAAATCATATTTCGATGACCACCCAAATAATGTGATAGAGGGTCAATTTTATTTATTTATTTATTGGTTGGCAATGATAAGGACTGATGGTTAAAGTAAACAGATTGATTTACCATGTAGATTAACCAACAAAGAGAGAGAGAGAGAGAGAGAGAGAGATATTTAGTTGGAATCTTAGTGGTAAATCCCACCCTATGTGTACTCATTGGTTCATTTTGTTTGAGAGAAAGTAATTGAGGAAACAAGTTTCTATCCATATTTAAGAAAGGCATTTCGAAGGGGTTTCTGAAAAAAGGGGGAAAAAGTTTCCTGAAAAACACCAGTTTAAATGGAAAACGAGTTTCTCGATAACCATGGCACAAAGGCTACTTATTTGATAATTAATAAAAAAAGTTTAAGAAACAGTGAATCTAACACTCACCTCTAACTAATTGTCCCCAACTCTAACTGCCATAAAAAAGGAACTGGCTAATTTTTCCATAATTTCCATCTTCACATGCTCAACGTGACAAGGAAAAGTAAAGTGAGGCTCATTTTTGTGCTAGGGCTGGGAGTAGAGTTTATCAAGTCAATTCCTCCGACTGGCTCAAATTCTCCCAAAAAAGGGGATATCTGAGGTCTTCATCATGTTGTTCGGTGTTTAATTCCCTTCAGCCATCCTATTGTACCACTTTCATTTTGTTCTCTATTTATTTTGTGAATTTGACAATGCGTAGTCTCACCAGCAACATTATTTTTTTTTCCTTCGGCAAGGCAGGCTACACTGGCAGGACATTAGAGGGGACCTTGACACATGGCACTACCGCAACGGTGGGGATTTCTGCCATGCACAGCATAGCACCCCCACAATAGACCTGTTCATGAAACCCATGATGAATAAGTGCTCCCATCCTATGGCTAGAAATCACCACCGAGTCTGGTTTGGTGTGTAGGTCCACCGAGCTGTGGGTTAAACATTCATGGGTTCAGTAGGCCCAAAAGAGTGCCACCCAGCATTTTGAGGGAATTCTGTATAAAACTTTTGACAAGGAATTCTGTATCATAGAAAGACCCCATCTAAACTGATCCGAGTACAACTTGCCATGCTCGTATCACCCTGTCAATGGGATCCAATTGTTATTGCTCTACATACTGTTTCACGTCTGCAATGTACACTTTTTTAATTGTTATTCGGCAACTAGTTTCCAGGCCAACTTCTGTTCAAAATTCACAGAATTTTCATTCTTAACTATACCATGTTTATGCATTCATCAACCATTGCATCAGTATAGATAGAGACTGACGATTCATGTGCATTGTCGAGGCTTAGTGAATTAATCATATCAGAATCCAAAAGTCCAGCAGACACTGGCAAAGATTTAGAAATAAGCAGTTGTTAAATACTACGAGTGAAATCATGCATGGCTCCTTAACATCTATGGAGACAAAAACCATCTTACAGAAAGAAAAACAAGGGAAAACTCTAACGGCTCGATATTACAAGAGCATGTTGCTTTTTCTCTCTTGGTTGTGTTGGAGACTCATCTTTTTCTTCCCTTGCTATGCCAATTCTACCGCCTTGAGGGGGCATTCACGGAAACTGAGCATCTAAATCTTTGACTAAAGCTTTTCCTACTTTGACTTTCCTCTTTTTCCATTTTTCTTAAACTTTTTACCCTTTGCAGATTTGTTTTTGATGTAAGAGATTCTGTTTGACTGTTGCTGCCTAATCTTCCGAACTTGCTCAGGATCTCTAAGTTCTGAAGGCACATGGGCATTGGGCACTGATCTATGCTTCTTGCCCCCCTTGAACTTTCTGTTATCTCCTCGCATTTGACAATCCCCTGAAAAATGAGATTACACTCAAAAACCAATTTGACATCCAACCTGTTCTTGACATTGCATGGAGGAACCTTGTGCTCTAGTTATGCAACTTGAATTTCCATTTCATAAAAGACCTGTAGTGATGAGTAATAGTACTATTCCAAGTGGTAAAAGTAATATCGGCAACTTGAATAGATGCAGTTACGGTAATTATGGGGCCAATTGTTGCACTTAATGCAGAATAAAATAAAACTGATATTGATTCTAACTATAAATTCAGAAATCATTGTATTAGAGCCATAGTCACAAAGTCGGGATCCGGCAATAAATCGTCAATGAGTCAAGTCGGGAAAATTCGGATAAATTCTGTAAAAATCAGAAGAAATCAGCAAAAAAATAAAATAAAAAAATATATATATCATGGCCTCTGTAGTCAAGGCGAGCGCCTCGGGCTCCAGGCGCAAGGCACACCTAAAGCGCCTTAGAAGGGTCAAGGCAAGGAGCGTTTAGTAAGGCGTGCGCCTTGAGCCTTATGCTCAAGGCGCACGCCTCAAACCAAGCTCCAGGCGCATCAAGCGCGCGCCTCACTAAAATACATGTTTTTTTGTAAAAATTTTGTTCTTTGGCCTATTATATTAAACATCAGTATGATAGGGGAGATAAAGACATTGACGAAAGCAATTAATGACTACTTGGGGAGATGAAAATAGAAGGTGGAGTAGCAGAAGATGAATTAGTGTTTGAGGATGATAGCTTGACATAGAGTGTTGTTGCGAGAGCTGCTAGAGTTGGTGAATCAACATCGAATACTAGATCATAATCAAGGTCAAGAGTAAGAGCAAGGGCTTAAAGGGAGCCGGAAGAGAAAGAGGCCAATTCGGAGGAGATAGAAGATGAAGAAGAATATATTGAGGCTAACACATCTGATGATGATGGGATGAAGCTAATGATTATATTTTAAATGATGACGATGTTAACTAGAACTAATTGTGTGCTATTTGAAATTTTGAACATTAGCTATCTTTTATGTTTTATGGTTTTTTGATTACTTGTTTTGTATTTAGATAATGACAATGTTAACTAGAACTGCTTTTGGGTTACTTGAGATTTTCGACATTTGCTATCTTTTATGTTTTATGGCCTAATAATTACTTATTTTGTTATTTTATGATGTTATTTTTCTTTATTTTTTTTATTTCTTATAATTTTTAATATTGTGCCTCACTTCAATCAGGCGTGTGCCTCACCTTGTGCCTCAGGCGCTAAAGGTCCTAGCGCCTTGCGCCTTTAACTACCTTGATCATGGCATTTTTCATGTTAGAAATGTTGTTTTTAACAAAACACATTTATATGATGAAAAGCACATCTATAATTCCATAATAATAAGTCATAACTCATAAGCATGATATATCAGTCATAATTCCAAAAATCGGCAAAATCAAAATCAAAAGGGGAAAAAAAAAGGGTCTCAGTCAATTAATCGGCAAAATCAATGATTAATCGCCGAGTTTTTAGATTAATCGGAGATTTTACCGATTTTGCCGATTAATTGGCGATTGATTGGTGAATTCGAAAAATCGGGGGTTTTTGGAGATTTTTTCAAAAAATCGGAGATTTTGTGACTAGGATTAGAGCTTCATTAAAGAAACTTAATGTGAAATTGGACTACACATGCAAGACAGTAATTCTCCAAGAGTCGGGAAGATGTGTATGCTTTGCAGCAAATTAATCCACAAAAGCAACAAGTATAGTACATACATGGTTTCGGGTCTTGGTCTTTAGGTCAGTTGAAAAAGAGTTGTCTCAACCGAAATGGTACAGTACAACAAATCAAGACAATGGCAAAACAAAACGGTACTTTGAACCATCGGTACATGAAAAGAATGAGAAAACAAAGACGAACTTGGAGAAAGATACAGGTGTCCCACATTCACCAGATAAATATTCATAAAATGTGCCAAGGACAAAGACCTATCAGATCAAAAAAAAATAGATAAATTTCCCATAGAATTTCAGTCTGGAGATTCAAAAATTCAAGTATATTATTTGGGAGGTAAGAGTGGGAAGGGGGGATAGACCTAAAAAGGTGGGAAGTTTGCTTAGCATAGGGATAACTAGAAAGACTGCTGTTTATGTTTAGCTACTCAAAGTTGGGAATAGAAGTCATACTAGGCAATGTGATTTAATGAAAAGCAATTATAGAAACACCCCTTGAGCAACCCAAGTAAATAACCTGTGGAAGATCCACTAACCCCATGAATGATCGAATCTGCTCCATTCGACACCAAAATAAAAATATCCCAAAATTGTTTAAGTCCTCAGAAGAAAATCTCAAACAGCACTGGCTGTGACATAATGCTAAAAGAAAGCAGTTAGGCTGGGAAAACTATATATTCAAATACAAAAAAAAAAAAAATTATGTTTGGTTAACTTGTGCATACCTTAAAACAATATAAGATAGCTCGTCCAAACTTTAAGTGGAAATAATCAACCATGCTACTGTTAAATAAAAGAAGATTTTACGTGAATTCCGAGCATTACCTGCTAAGCCTCTGCGCTCTTCAGCATTGCCTTCAGTATTCATTCCCTTGAGAGATACCTTATTGTGTGACCGTTCTTTCCACTTCTTGTATATTCCAGTCTTGGTAGCTTTTACTTTTGAGCCACTCTCTGTCTTGATCTATGCGCCAATTTAAAAATGCAGAGTAAGAGATCTTATATCATCAGGCAGGCAGAGTTACCATCATAACCATTAGTCAACCCATGGACAGCCAATCAGTCAACATACACACAACCAGGTTAACCAATGGACTATCAAAACCATTGATTATCAACCCTCCCTCAGCTTTTATAGAATGCAATGTATATTTGAAAAGGAAACCATATGGCTCATTTCATACAATATATTCAAAACTTGAAAAGAACCTTTTGAAATAATCATTTCAGCAATTATATAATAAGACTTTTCCTATCTCTACATATCTCTAGAGTATTGACCTTTCGACATGCTTGATATAATCATATATTTCTACTGATTAGGCATAATATAATTATAATTGCTAAAAATAATGAAGATGCCACTCTTTACTACTTGAACTGTTAAAGATAATAATCCCAACCACATCTTTTTAACTCTTGGTGTAACATAACAAACTCAATTATGTTGTCCAAACAAAAAAAAATATGTATATATTGAAGGCACCAGCCGAAAGAGGAATTCCCCATAGATAATGGAATTCCACCTAAATATGAAATCCACAAAGAAAAGACCTCTACACTCTTTAAACATCTTAACCATTAAACCATTAGAACTTTGATATTGAGGACAATGACTTGCACCTCTACCTCTTTACCTTATATTCCTCTCCTTCCCAAGGCCCCAACATACTGCAAAATAAAAATACCCCCCACTGACATCGGCAATATCCATTGATCCTGAAAAGGCAAAAAGGAGCACCAAACCTCCTTAGACAAACGACAATGGAGAAGATGATTCACAGATTCTCCATTGGTGGTTAATTGTCAAAATCTTATCTGAGGAAGTAACCAAACGAAGAAAGCATCTTTAGAAAGAATCTTGGAATCCCATACAACCAAAGCAGGATAAGCTGATCCACTAAACGTGTACTATCAGGATTCTGAGTTCATAGACGTTTGTCCTCTAACGTGGTGGATATGGGAAAGTCTCTAATACCAGGCTAGAGATTCATCATCATCTATGCCTTATCCCAAATGTTTGGTGTAGGCAATGAATCTTATTTCACCATTCGACTCTATTTAAAGCTATATCTTCTGTCAAAGCGTAAGTTTTCAGGTCTTTTCTTACTACCTCATTCCATGTCATTTTTGATCTTCTTCTCTTCCTTTTAAAGCCTTCAACTTGCACCAAAGTGTTCCTTCTCACTGGTTCTATCGTTGGTCTTCATTACAGTCTGCACATGTCCAAACCACCCCACTCGACTTTCTCTTATTATCTCCTAGTGGGGACATTCTTAGGTTTCCTCAAATATGCTCATCGGTCTCATCAATCAACATAACATCATCTGCAAATAGCATACACCAAGGGACCTCTCCTTGAATACATTCAATCAATCTACCATAACTAGTAAAAAGAGGTATAGACTTAAGGTTGATCACTAGTATAAACCCATTGTAACTAGGAACGCACTTGTCTCACCACCAACTATCCTAACCCTAGTTATTGCTCCCGCATACATATCTTTAATAATGTCAATATTATCAATTGGGACTCATTTTTTCCCTAATACCACCAAATTAACTCTCTAGAAACCATATCATATGCTTTTTCAAAGTCAATAAGAATTATGTGTAGATTCTCTTTTTTCTCGAAACATTTCTTTTAAATAACTATATACAAAGATAGCCACGATATTGACCTCCCTGGCATGAAACCAAACGTGTTTTGTGATCTTGTAGTTTCTTGTCGTAAAATTCTTTACTACTATCTCCTATAATTTTATAGTGACTCGTCAGTTTTATCCAATGATAGCCGGTGCAATTTCATACATCTCCCTTATTCTTGTAGATATGTACCATAAAACATCTTCACTCATCTAGCATTTTCTTCGTCTCCAAAATTTTATTGAACCTAGTTAGTTAACCAACACAATCAAATCTCTCCCATGTACTTCTACAACTCTATTGGACTACTATCAAAGCCTAGAACCTTTCCTATTTCATTTTAGCCAAAAAGATTCTTTCACGTTTATAAACTAATCTTACGAGAGTTTATATGCCCTCTAGTCTCTCTAGGAGTATCATGACTAGCTTCTCCTTCAAGTTCTAAGTTCCCTATGTAGCTCTAATTTAGTAATTTCTAAAAACAACTCTTCCATCTTTCACTAATCACCTCATCCCTAACTAAGACTCTCGTCTTCACTCTTACTGCATCTTACTTGATCTCTGCCTCTTGTTTTCCTATTTCATTATTGCAAGTTTATAGATATCTTTCTCACCCTCCCTTCTTCCTAGCCTATTGGATAAGCTCTCAAATGCCTTATGTTTTGCTTCACTTCTATTTGTGTCTTTTTTAGAATTTCAATATTTTTTAAAGTTTTCCCCATTCCTAGTTCGTTTTCAATTCTTGTAACATGACCTTATCTCCTCGATTGCCTTTTGGACTTCACTCCACTATCAAGTTTCCTTTTGTGAGTGACTTTTCCCTTTAGATTCTTCGACAATTTCTTTTACCACTCTTTTGATACACTCTTTTGATACAACTAGTCATTTCGTCCCACATCACCATAATTTCTGCATCTAAATTCTACTGTCCCTCTATCAATTTATTCTAAAGGACACTACTTTATCTCCTTTTAGGTTCCACCACCTAATTTTTTAGCTCCTTTACTTTCAATCCTTCTCTTCCCTCACTTAATGCAGACATCTGTAACTACTAGCCTGTGTTGCAATTTCAGCTAATATAATGAGATATACTTGTCCTTTGGTTTCAGCTACCATGAAAACTAAGCATGATGTCATTTATGAGATATATTTTAATTAATAACATAATGTGTTAAAAAAGGAATCACTGATTCACGTCAGGACTGGTTCTTGTACTTAAGAAGCTGTTTGGGTGCCGTTACATTTTTTATCCCTTGGAGGTTATAGGTCTGATGCTTCCAGCATTTCTGTTGATAGACTTGTGCTAGAGACGATGTTATATTTTGTTTAATTCTTCTATCTTGTAGAAGGATACATAAGTTATGTAGGTCGTTTGACCGTTTAGTAACATGTATTTGGGAGTACGATATATATACAATGTTTTCTTTTGGATAGGCATATTACGATTTTGTTTGAGGTGAGAGATCTTCTAACATTATTAATGTGTCAATGAAGTGCGTTTCGTTTTATGGATTGTTTAAACAAAATGAAAAAAAAATTATTTGGTGTATTTCCGTTGCATCGTGATACCAGTTTTGTTTAACTGTGCGTTTGTATGATCAGATCGCGCCTCAAGATACGAGAAAGGTCGATATGACCAAATATCGGATTTAGGGGTGTGAATGTTTTAGAAATATTTTAACCAGATTTAGTTGTGGGGCAGAACTATAGACAAAAGTGGATGTTCCACAGCAAGATTTGTGACGAATCACTTCTTCAATTGCCATGACTAAGAGAATATAAAATACATTGCTGGATGGCAATGGTAAATTGGGGTTGCATTAAGAACTTAGAGTCAAAAAGCAGAGCAGGAACAGACGGGGAATCTGGGAGCACTACACTCCCAGGACAAACCTAACGGCATGTCTTTTGCACACCACATCTTCAGAAGTTCAATAACAAAACAATAATTCATCATAACTTGCACATGAGACAAACCTACCTACATGCAACAAACCTACAAGCCTACAATGTCAGTCAATACAATGCTTACCAAAATATAGCTGTTTCTTCTGGACTTCATGAATGTATGAAGCATGCAAAATGCAAATGATACAAGAGCATACCTTTCCACTGGCTGTCACACGTTCACCGTTGTTTAATTTGATGTACTTCTTACTCCTCTGTCACCAAAGTAAGCTCACAATCTAAGTTTCAGAAATACTTTAAACCTGAAAATGATAACTGAATAACATTTCATTGTTGAGAATACCTTATCCCAATGATAAACAGATTTTTGTTTTTGCAAACCAGCACTATCATCTGCAACTAGATCAAGAACAGCAGCTTCCAACCTATAGATATAGATCAAATCAATAAATGCCTACATAAAAGTAAAAAATAGGAAAATCTATCAAAAAATAAGATATTGTTTTAAATTCAAAACATATTCATGTGCCTATTTACTGAACAAAGGGGAAAGGGTAATGAAAATTTATAGCTTTTTGAGGAAAAAGCATAAACATATCTACAGATAATGTGACTTAAAGATAACTTTTTTCCAAAGCATGAAATTCTTTTGAAATTTATTCATTACCCATATGTCTTCTAACCATCCAGATAACGACACTTGATGAGAAAGTTAAAATGGCCCAGATGAAGGAGTACTCTGACCCCCAACCCCACCACACACACACACACACACACACACGCCCGAATTTGTAGGGCTCTCACCAAATTTCACATCTTGGGTAGGATTCAAGTCTAACACCACACCTAACCCTTCATTCATAACTTTTAATGAAATCCTACATCCAATAGTTTTGGTTCAGATGAGATAATTAAGTTCCCTGATTTTTTTTCTTAACTTTTTGGGCTTTAGGGAAAGGGCTCACTGCTACATGACCTCATCCATTTTGCCAAGATATTTCACCTATTTTCTCAATTATGTGCTTTTTAGGTCTTAGGTATGACCCCATACCATTGGGAAAAGGCGGATGATGATGATGATGAGGTATGACATTGCATCCACCATTAATGGAATCGTCAATACCATATTGAAAGCATAATCGCTATGGAGAACGCAGCACCAAGCAGTTCATTAGTAACTGAACGCATGACCAATGACTAAAGAAGACACGCAACAATTTTCTTTTCTTTTTCCCTTTTTTCTATCAATACATGCCAACAGAAATGGTCGATACCAACAAAGCTTGACAGCAAAGAGCTATCTTTACAATGTGCATAAAAACCATATTCTAATAAGAAGAAGAGGTGCTTTTTTGGCACGTAGCGGGGTGATATTCCAGGCCCAATAGGCACCTCAGATCGTAGTGCAGTGGAAATTGATGTTCTACTGTCAATGACACTAGAGAATTAGCTAGGGGTTCATACATATGGGGATATGAATAAAATTGCAGACTTCTTAGTCAGAAATGGTTAAAATAAGGAATTGACTTTGCAAACCTGCACATCCTTTTGTACGGATGCCACTAGGTTTCACTTTGTATATTTCCCCCTGCAGTATTTTGCAAATATCCCCTACAATATATCTAGATTCCTTCCACTTCCCCGCCCATGAAAAATGATCGAGTTGTTTAAGGAAGGGGGGGGAGGGGCGATGGTAAGGAAGGTGTTAGCCTTTAGAGACTCGCCAATACTGTCAATGACCTTAGGAATTAGCTAGGGGTTCGACCATTTTGTTCTTTCATGCATATAGGGATATGAATAAAATTGCAGGTTCTCAGCCAGAAACGGTTAAAATTAGGAATTAAGTTTGCTAACCTGCACATCCTTTTGTACAGATGCCACTAGGTTTCACTTTGTATATTTCCCTCTACAATATCTAGATTCCTTCCACTTCCCCTCCCATGAAAAATGATCAAGTTGTTTAATTGATTAAAGGGAAAAATGTTAAGTTTTTTGCAACGTTACGTGGGGTGCCTTAAGTGGGCTGCATCCCACTTCCCACGTGGGGTGCTGCGTTATACGGTTTAGGTGGGTTAAGTGGGGTGCTGCGTTATATGGTTTAGGTGGGTTAAGTGGGTCATCCACTTAACCCCACGATTTCTTCTTTGTAGGAGTTAAGTGGGTCCACCACTTAACCCACGTTTTGTTCTTCTAGTAGTCAAAGAAGGTCATCTCGACCCTCTTACTTGCTCTTTTTGTAATTCTTCGGCTTAGACCTTTTGATAATGATAAAAATTATACTTATCAAAAAAGTTGTAATGGGTTATCCCTATTTCATATATATATAGGGTCAGGATTGGGGGACAACATTTTCATACAACATTTTTTACAACAATTTTGGCGTACCCATATGGAGATGAATCAATAGCTGAGTTTTGGTGAGGATGATCTCCTCACTATATAGATCACCCCTATAAAAAATCAACCCATTCTGAAATTTCTAACCCTATCAAATGTGGTTTTCAAGTTAACGATAAAAATAGACAGTCCATAATTCTTCAACTTGTAGACCGGTTTAGGAATATCGGAATGATTTGAATTTTTGTGAGGATGATCTCCTCACCAAAAATCATCCCATTCCAAAACTTCTAATTTATATGTTGGGCCGCAGCAAGTTTTTGTTGTAAAAAATATTGTATGAAAATGTTGTCCTATATATATATATATATATATATATATATATATCAGTGTGAGAGAGATTGAACAACTAATGTTCAACCTCTTCTCCTCTCTGTAACTTCTCTCTAATACTCAAATATCTTTATCTACCTTCTTCCTCCTCCAAAACTATTTCTCTCCTTCTCACTTTAATCCTTCTCTACTGGTTACAATCTAAATCACAACATCGTATCGGAGCATAGTAGCTCTAGGGCATGTGCGCTTGTCCCCTAGAGCCTCCATACAAATCTAAGACAGTTATATGGGGGGGGAAGGGGGGGAGGGGGGGAGGGGGGCAAAATATCGGATCTTACTCGCACTATCCCCGAGGAGTCAGATCCAAGATTTGTGGATGAATCAAACGATCACTAAGCCTAGGAGCCTTGCTGAGAGCCTTTCCGGTGTCGACTTGCTTCAGATTAATACTCCCTTCGATCCAGGAGCTAGATCGCCGACGGATCTAGATGCGATTGCCGAAAGTTTAATTGAGTTTGTTGAGATCTCTTGTGCGTCCGTTAGTCTCCTCTCCTTGCAGATTGCGCCTAGGCTGGGTAGGATACCTGCGAATGACACTCCGACGATCAAGTCAGAGGATGTGCTCTTGTGGCCGGCTGCTTGTAGAGCCTAGCGGAGAAGAAGAGAAAGAAAAAGGCGTTAAAGGAGAACAAGATTTGGAAAACTAGACTCGAGAGAGGAAGGTCTCGGTTCTCTTTCTCTCAGCTCTCCAATCCCTCTATTGATAATTTTTCGATCCTTTTATCAATGCATATTCCTCCTATTTATAAGTTTTTCTCATCCCCTAAATTGGAATACCATTTTTCCTGCTCAGAGATAAAATTACATTCTATGTGTCTAGTTGTCATTATTTTCCGTTATTCTTCCCCATATGTCGGCTAATTGGACAAACAACTGTTACTCCAAGGAAGTCGACTTTATACGACCAAGCCCTTGTTTGAGGGAGATCTTATCCTTTATGCATTATTGGAGATAAATTGTCTGGACGACGGTGAGACTTTATCGGCAGTCTTCGGACGACGATAAAGCCTTGTCGGCAATTTCCGAATGACGATGATGCCTTGTCGACAATATTCAGTCAAAAGGCTTTGTCAGCAATCTCCGGATAACGATAAAGCGTTGACGGCATTTTTCGGACGATGATGAAGCCTTGTCGGCAATATTCGGACGAAAGGCTTTGTCAGCAATCTCTGGACGAAGATAAGGTTGTGGCAGCAGCTTCCTAGGATATGCGCACTTTATCGGCTGTTTGGATCCTCCGTCTAAATACCAATGCCCGTTTAGCTTTCATGTCTAACATTTGTCGAGCTTCTGTGAAGGCCTCGGTTGCTATTGTCCAGTCGGGTCTTATTTTCCCTTTATCGGGTGACTTGGGTAAGTTGCGCAACTGGAGATGGACACATGTCTTAATTTGGAAACCCCGAAAATGGCGTACCCACAATGTGGGTATCTGGAGCCAGCGAGAACTTCTGAAGAAATCGCAGTATTCCTGCGCGATTTGTGGATCAATCCTGAAGCAAAACACTAGAGGTTCTGATTACCTGGCTAGTATTTTTCCTTCAACAGTATCAGATTTCCAGCTTTATCTTCTTCTCAAGCTATTTCAGCAGTTCTCCGGCCAACACGTTTTTCGATGTTTTTGGAGATTGCGGCTTTCTTTGAGATTCGCACTACTCTAGTTGCTTCTAACCTTGCCACCCTCCCTATAACCCTCCTAGGGATTGTCAGAACTTCGTTTCGAAATTTTGAACCCCAGAACCCTAGTTTCCAAAAATTGGCATGATCTCTCGAAAATTGGGTTTTTGTTTTTTTGGAGATTTACACCTCTAGGCGCTTCTACCCTTGCCGCCCTCCTTATAATACCCCTAAGGACTGCCAATTTTTTGGTTTGGATTTTTCTGAACCCCCAAACCCTAATTTCTGAAAATCACTCGGATCACTCAAAAAATTGGGTTTTGATTTTTTTCCAAAATCAAAATTCTCTAGGCCTTCCTGCTCTAGATGCACCACCTTTTGGGTCTCTGGGGATCCTCCGAGCCTTGTTTTGGATTTTTTTGAAACTCCGATCCGCTACGTGTTATTTGTCACGGTTCTGCTAAGACAAGTATCTCCGAGATTACATCGGGGGGCTCTAGTGCTTCATACAAGGTTAGTTCTGTGATTCATGGATCTCATGGAGACCATAACCCTCAGCTATGCATCACCACAGTGAAACTTGATGGCACAAATTATCTGGAATGGAAGATTTCCACTCTTATGTACTTCGGGGGAGATGGTTACCTTACCGGTGAAAAAAAACAACCGGAACTGAGTAATAAATCTCATAGGATGTGGGTTATGGAGAACCTAACCATGATGTCTTGGCTTCTTCATTCCATGCAAGCCCAGATCAGCAAAGGGTTCATGTTCCTACCAATAGCCAAAGATATTTAGGATGTATCTCAGACATATTCGCAGGTGGGAAACTTTGCTAAGCTCTATGAGTTAGAGCAAGAGATTGCGTGCCTTCAACAGGGGGAGATAAAGCTGGGTACCTATTATGCTTCTCTTCAAAGCAAATGGGAAGAGAAAGACCACTATCAAAGTTATTCTCTAGTATGTGCGGCAGATGTAAAGTTCTCCAAGGCTATGGTTGAACGTTCTCGAATCTTCCAGTTCTTCTCCGGCCTTCATCCTAGCTTTGAGGGAGCTCATGTTCAGGTTCTTGGCAGGGATCCCTCTTCCACTTCTTTCGCACAGGTTTATGCCTATATTCAGGGAGGACAGTCGTCTTTCAGCTATGCAACTCCGCAGAGGGAGCGATACTTAGGATCGATTTGCCCTTGTTTGTATATCAGAAGGGCCAAAAACCGGGTCCGAAGATGCCCAATAAAGTACGGCAACGACCCAAGTGTGATCATTGTGGTCGCATGGGCCATATCCGACACACATGCTGGGAGCTACATGGGCTGTACCCTGAACTTTCGTTCTAGGGTATTATGGAAAATTCACCTGATAATGAAAACGTAAACCTTTTCAGACTTCGATTATTATTTTTATAGTTTAATATCATTGTTGAGTATGTATGTTTAATTTGATTTTATTATGACAACTTTGAAAAACCTGCTATCTTTGAAACTCACTCTTTAGGGCAAAATTCCTACTTAGAATAATGAACTATAACTTGTAGGGGGGACTTTTTCTTGCCGCAACTAACATTCCAGAACTTTTATAAAAAAATTATTTTGTGGGCCCGAGACACCAAAAATATTCCTATTTTATCCTTACTTACCTGTGAAATTTGGAACCATTCTTGAAACATGAAAGATTTTGGGAGATTTTGACAATAGTATTTTCATAATTTTTTTTAAATTTTCCTACCATTCTTATATTTTTAAAATTAATATTTAATTATATTTTATTTATTTAATAATAGTGTGGAACCCGCGAATCCCTTTTCAGGTCATTCCAATGTCATCTTGACACTTTTTCGAAGCTTTAAACTTTTTTGTGATTTTTGTGTATTTAGACTATGTTAAGTGATTTATGTATGTGACATGTGTCAATACCTTAATGTATCAACTTTTAAATTATATAATATAGTTTAATTGAATTAATTAATAATTATTTGTGTTATGACTGTTGGGTGGGCCCGTATAGCCAATTTAGAGGCATTTTGGGCTTAATAATATTCTTAAATGAAGCCTAGTTGATGTATATGGGCCTTGGGCCCATTTCTAACCCATTAGTAATGTAAAATATAAGTTTTTGAGGGCTGAAAAAGTCATCCCTTTGATAGTTACGAATTTTACTATTTTTTTTTTTTTTTTTTTTGATAAGTCGAATTTTACTAATATAGAAACCCTAATCATTCCCTAAACCTATTTATGAAAACCCTAAAGCTTTCAGAAACCCAAACTCCATTAAAGAATAAAGAAATCTCCATTAAACCTTCATCCGGGCACCGATCGCACTCGAGCAAGAAGGGAGAATTGATGGGGACTCCGATTAGAAGAATATACTCCGATGAGAGGACGATCTGATGACTTTCAAATTTGACGAAACTTTCAATTTTCATTAAAGTTCAAAAAACCTTAAGGTAAGTATGTTTGATCCATCCTATGCTTGTTCTTCTTCAAGTTATTAATTTTCTTTCATTATATAATGGTAGATCTTCATTATAAATTAATTTGGACATGATTTAGCGTATTTTTCTTGAGTTGATTATTGTTTGGTGCCACCATAATGGGTTTGGCCATGAGTTATTTGGTACCCATAACAGATAGCCATTTCTTTATAATTTTCGTGGTACTTATAGGACTTAAATATTTTTCTAATTATTTTTCCTAAAACCCTCTATGAATCTATTTTCCAAAACAGTTGAGTTTGTATTTTTATTATTTATATTTATTTAGTTATGATTTTCTAAGGTGCTGTCATTTTCCTCACGACCCAGAATTTCAGATTCTGTACAGTCTATTTAATTAAAGATTTTGATCTATATTTTAAACCTAAATATTTTTATAATTAATTTTCATAGATACTTCCATGAATCTATTTTCTAAATCCGTTGAGTTTGTATTTTTCGGATTTTTATTTATTAAGTTATGATTTTTCAAAAGTACTGTACTTTTCTATAAGACCCAGAATTCCAGATTCTGTGCGGTCCACTTTATTAACGATTTACACATATATTTTGAAACTAAATATTTTTCTATTTATTTTTCCTATAAATCTGTGTGAATCTATTTTCCAGATACATTGATTTTGTATTTTTAGGATATGTATTTATTTAGTTGTAATTTTTCTAAAGTGCTGACCTTTTCTGCAAAACTCGGAATTTTAGATTCTGTGCAGTCCTCGTCTTTAAGAATTTCGACTTCGATTTTAAAAATAAATATTTTTGAATTTATTTTTCATAGAAACCTCAGTGAATATAGTCTTCAAATCCATTGAGTTTGTATTTTTCTAATTTATATTTATTTAGTTATGATTTTTACAAGGAAACACATTTTCTGCAAAAAAAACATATTTCTTGGATTTTGAACGATTAATGGCCTTGGGAACCCTTAGTGGTTCGGTAATGACTTATTGACTATTAAGGGGTTTAGCCCTTGTTGTTTGACTAAACCCTAGATGGTTTGACCTATACTTGTATGCATGGGGATCCCACCCATATGTCTTGGATCTCTCATAGGGTTCGGCAAAGTGTCTTGGATCCCTCTCTAGGGTTCGACCTTGTGTCATGGATCCCTCATAGGGTTCGACCATGGTGTGTTGGATTCTCTTGCGATTTCCACTTATATTATTCATCCGTATTGATCGTGACCTTCGGTGATTGTTACATGTTACTCATGTTTAACCTTAATTCATTCCCGTATTATCACTTTTGAAGATCATTTGTTCATTTTATATTCTTATTTAAATGTTAAATATACGTGTGCTTATGCCATGTAACCCTAGTACCATCTTGTTGTCATACTATGATCATCACGTCATTTCATATAAGAATGCATAAGGGAATGGAGTTGAAGTATATTATATACGTTTATATTGGTTTTATCAATTAATCAGGGTTCGGTACCCTAGGGTGAAAGGCCCCAAACGTTATTATATCCTACAGATAGGTCGATGAGACCGCTCCCAGTGCAGGAAGGAGATGAAAACCCTATGTGGTTATGGGTACTAGTTGCATTTGCATCCCGTACTCACTTGCATTCACCATCATATTCATGTCATCCTTATTATATGATTGAGATGCATACTTGGTTAAAAACTTGTGGAGTATGATATCATACCATGCACACTGTTGTATTACTGAGCCTCGGCTCACGGTGCTACACCGATACCATTTTAAGATTTTGAGGAGCCGGGTACGTGAGATGATTTTGAGGCGAAAGACTCCGGTGCATTCGAGGAGATCGGCGAGGATTTAAGAGTCGATCCCACACTTTAGAAGACTTTATTTTAATTGTTCTAAAACATTACTTATTTATTTTCACGGGCATGTAGTCCTTTGATTGAGAGCATGTTCTCACCTCCTTCTCTCCACATTTAGTTGATTGATTGAATTATTTTAATTATTTGTTTCTACATATAGACTTTTTTTTTACTTAGTGGGTTTTCGAATAAACCTTAGTAGTCTAACTGACCTAATTTGACCACTAGGGGACATTCATGGATCACCTCTGGGTTCGGGTACAGGTCGATCCACAGATTTTCGGAGTCGTATTTGGGTATCCGGATTTGGGGTGTGACATGGGCGTCCCTCAGAACGAGGATCACCTGCGGGCTGCGGCACACTCCGTCACTCAGGACACCGCACCTCCAAGGTCTAACCTCCTCTAGGGATATGGACTCATTCTCCCGTGAAGATCTTGAGCGACTTCACCACATGATGGCCCACTCAACGGCCAGGCTTCTACTTCCACATCTGCATTTGCTCACACAGGTACTGCGTCTGCTTTTTCTATCTCTATTGTTCCCTTCAGCCCTTCTTAGATCATCGATTCAGGGGCGTCCGATCACATGACTAGTATGTCATCCATTCTTTCTAGTTACGATATTTGTTCTGATAGTGATAAAGTTCGGATAGCTGATGGCACTTATTCCTTTGTCTCTGGCAAAGGGGATGTCCATGCCACCGCAGCACTATCTCTGTCATCTGTTCTGCATGTTTCTCAGCTCACTGTTAATTTATTATTAGTTAGTAGTCTCACAAAAAGTCTTAACTGCAGTGTGACATTTTTTCCTTCTCACTATGTGTGTCAGGATCTAGAATCGAAGCAGACGATTAGTAGTGGACGTTAGGACGGTGGCTTATACATCTTGGATTCTTCGGTTTCTTCGTCAGCACACCAGTCCAACATTGGTAATAGTAGTCGGGTCAATAAAGACGAGTTAATGCTTTGGCATAACTAGCTAGGTCATGTCCCAGTGTCAGTCTTAAAGTGTGTCTTTCCTGCTTTTTCCTCTATTTCTATAATCCCGTTTCACTGTAAAACGCATGAACTTGCAAAACATTGTCGTTCTATTTTCCAATTAGTGACAATAAAAGTATTATTCATTTTTCCATTGTGCATTCTGATGTGTGGGGCCCTGCGCATGTGACTTCTTTATTTGGATATCGGTACTTTGTTCCTTTTGTTGATGATTATAGTGGATGTACATGGGTGTATCTCATGAAAGCAATAGATGAAATGTTTTCCATTTTCCAGGAGTTTCATAAAATGGTAACCACTCAGTTCCATAACTCTAAAAGTTCTTCGATTCGACAATGGGGGGGAATACTTAGATGGGGGCCTCAAGTCCTACCTTGCATCTCATTGCATAGTTCATCAAACCTCGTGTCCTTCCACTCCTCAACAGAATGAAACTGTTGAGCGAAAATCGGCACCTTCTTGAGGTTGAGCGTGCCCTCCAACTTGTTATGGAGGTTCCGAAACACTACTGGTCGGAGTCTATCTTACTTGCGGCCTATTTCATCAACCGTATGCCATCCCATGTTCTGGGATTTCAGACTCCTTTCCCTCTTGCTTCCTAATCGTCCAGGCTTTGTTGTTCCTCCAAAAGTCTTTGGGTGTATTTGTTAAGTGCATGTTCATCGTCTTTCCTAAGACAAGTTAGATCTACGGGCTTTGAAATACATCTTCTTGGGGCACCCCTCCAATCAAAAGGGTACAATTGCTACTACCACGTCACTCGCCGTCGCTTTATCGCTATGGTCGTCACCTTTGCTGAGTCCATCCCTTTCTTTGGTGTTCGAACCTCTCATCAGGGGGAGCATGACACTATAGAAGAGAGCGCCCCTATTCTTATGACGGTCCCTATTCCTATGCCTAGCACGGATACCATCTATGTTCTTATGTCGGGATCTCAGTTTACTATTGACAAGGACAATTCTATTACTGCAGATGACGTGCGGGTCTACGTCCGAACCAAGAATAAGGGACAAGTTGTTGAGCATGCGCCTGCAAGTCTCCCCTCGAATCTAGTTCTAGGTATTGCTTTAGTCCCTACTTCAGTTCATATTTCTGTTCATGAGCCATTGCACCTTCTATTTTTGATGACCTTCTAAGAATTGATATGGATCTCCCTGTTGCCCTTCGAAAGGGTGCGCGTACATGTACAGAGCATCATATCTCAAATTATGTTTCTTATCAGTCTTTGTGTCACGCCCCCGAATCAGATATCTAGTCATATCGACCTTTCTCGTATCTTGAGGCACGATCTGATCATACAAACGCGTAGTTAAACAAAACTAGTATCACGATGCAGCGGAAATACACCGGATAATTTTTCATTTTGTTTAAACAATCCATAAGATGAAACGTACTTCATTTTTTTTTTTTTTAATCGGTAAAAGATAAATATATTAAGAGGGCTAAGAAGGCCCAAGAAAGCTATACAACGACACCAAGAGACTAACCAAGAACAAAAGCAAGGACCCGCCCTACCAAGGCGACCAAAACAAACTACAAAATCATATGGTCCCACCGAAAAACGTAGTCCTCAAATCTGAAGTCTTTGATCGCCGGGATAACTGATCCCCAATGAAACAAAACAGCTTTAATGTTCATCACAATCTCCTCAAAAGTGGCGTCTTTATCTTCAAAAATCCTCCGATTTCTTTCTTTCCACAGCTCCCAACAAATGGCATGCGGTATAAGCCTCCATAGCATTCGACCACTAGTTGAGAAAGCTGAAGAATGCCAACTTCTAAAAGTGTCTAGCACTGATAGGGGAAGGACCCACGAAACTCCAAATAGGCCGAGGAAATGATCCCAAATTCTCTTAGAAACACTGCAGTGAATAAGCATATGGTTGGTGTTTTCCTCAACAGTCCGGCATAATATGCATCTGTTGGGCATCTGGATACCCCGATTCCTCAGCTTTTCCACCGACAGAATCTTATCCAACATCGCACACCAAGAAAAGAAGGTGACTTTGGATGGAATAGGGGTCCTCCATAGACGCTTGGCTGGGAAACTACTCTGGCTGTGACCCAAAAGTCTAGAATAAAGGGATCTAACAGAGAAAGTCCCCTTAGATGAAACGTACTTCATTGACACATTAATAATGTCAGAAGATCTCTCACTTCAAACAAAACCGTAATATGCCCATCTAAAAGAAAACATTGTATATATATCGTACTCCCAAATATATGTTACTAAACGGTCAAAAGACCTACATAACTCATGTATCCTTCTACAAGATAGAAGAATTAAACAAAATATAACATCGTCTCTAGCACAAGTCTATCAACAGAAATGCTGGAAGCATCAGACCAACTTCCCCTTATCCTTTCCTGAAACAAAACATTTTAAAACGATGAGCTAGGCCCAGTAAGTACATTCATCATGCGTAAAACCATTTAAATCAACGACTTTTGTTTATTTTAAAACAAATATGATTTGCAAATGAGTTTCATATGTAATTCAATAAAACTCAATTCTCCATCAATTACTTACGTATAATTTCGAATACAATGATGACCTTTCACATAACAGTCAACATTTCTCTTATCAGAATACCCGTGACCATTTCTATACAGTCAAACTATCAATTCTGATGTATTCAATATCAACATTCCATCGATTCTAGTGTACGATGTCAACACTTCTAGCTTACAAGTAGACTCCCTAATGTGCACACTAATTATTTTATTAGGTATCCTCTCTCCGGATTCCCTAATTTCCTTTTAGGTATAAATACCCAAGGGGTCTCATGAATGAGACAGCCCTCCTTTAGGGGACCGGAATCCCAAGGGGTCTTAAAGAAATAAGACAACGCCTGATACTTTATGGGACTAAAACCCCAAGAGGTCTCAAAGAAATGAGACAACGCCTGATTCCAACTAATCTGCTATTCCACATTCTCAATCACGTTCTTATTCATGTCCTTAATCATATTTATATGCATAAAACAGTAATGTTTGTAGAAACATCTTTACATGCATAACATTCATATTTTTGCATTTTGAAACTAAAAATAAAAACATTTAAACCCTATTAATATCCTAGAAAGCGAATACATAAAATGAATGAAAAACGCATATATCTCATTTTAAATGAATTTGAGCACGATTTCATCCAACTAAATAGATTACACATGTCTTCATCTATCATAATTTCATGCTTTTAAGATTACAAGGAATTATCAATGCATTTACACATTTTATGTGGAAAATACAAGAATTGTGATTTTTCCTTGCTAAAATTTAATAGATAACAAGAATAACATTTTCAGATATTTTCCCCAAAAATAACAGAATTTTCTAAAAATTTTCTACAATTCTGTGAATTTTCTACTATTTCCAAAATAAAATAATATTTATAAATAAATAATTAATTAATTAATTAATAATTAATCAATTAAATAATTAAATAATTAAATAAATAAATAACTATGTACTTACCCGTGAATCCGTTAGAATCCCGAATCTTTGAACCTCGTACGGCGAGAATCTCGAGGTAACGCGTATCTCGAGACAGTGGGCCCACAAAAAAAAATATTTCAAATGACATCCTGAATATTTTCAGGAATTCCTAGAAATTTTCTAGAATTTCTTCTAGTTTAGAAGTTTTTTGCAAATATTCTTACCTCATGGGTTAGAATGCAAATACCCAAACTGATATAATTTTCTCAAGGCATGGGCTTGTATTTATAGAGGTTGAAAACTCATAACTTTTCATTCCTATCTAATGTGGGACTATAATTTTGAACATTGTTCCTTTTTTTTTTCAAATTTTATATTTTTGATATCAATTATAACATATAAAAACTTAAAATGTTGCTCAAAACTAAACACAATAACTTTTGACTCACACGTCCGATTTTGACAAACTTGATACCGATAGAAAGTTATTATTGAGACCTTTAAAATGGCATACATATAATGTTCAAAGTATTATAAAAAGTACTATAATATTGCTAGAAATAGGGTCATTACATTCTCTGTCTTCTCAAAATTTCGTTGGTGTTGTCATCTGTTTCTTTGCCTCCTAGTGTTGCAGATGCATTCAGTCACCCAAAGTGGAAAGAAGCTATAATGGATAAAATGAAGGTTCTTGAGAAAAATAAAACATAAGATCTTGTTTCATTACCCAGAAGAAAGAAACCTATGGGGTGCAAATGGGTCTTTACATTAAAGCATAAAGCTGACGGATCAATCGAAAGGTAAGAGGCACAGCTTGTAGCCAAGGGATTCACTTAAACTTATGGGATCGACTATCATGAGATATTTGCACCAGTAGCCAAGATGAACTCAGTCAAAATTCTTCTATCCTTAGCGGCAAACATGTCATGGCCCTTACATCAGCTAGCTGTGAAGAACGCCTTCTTGTATGGAAATCTGATAGAAGAGGTGTACATGAAGCTACCACCTAGGTTGAAACTTGCTAGAAGTGACAACAGGGTGTTTAAGCTGAAGAAAGCCCTATATGGGATAAAGCAATCCCCTAGAGCATGGTTCGAACAGTTCAGTAATGAGATCATACGAGTGGGCTATAAACAGAGTCAGGCCGACCACTCGTTATTTGTGAATCACCAATAGACTAGTATCACCGCGTTGATAGTCTATGTTGATGACATTGTCATTACTGGAAATGCTCCAACAGAGATAAAGCGGCTAAATACTTTCTTATCCTCCGAGTTTGAGACAATGGATCTAGGGCCCCTAAAATGCTTTCTAGGGATTGAAAATGTTCGGTCACAAAAAAGCATCTTCGTATCTCAGAGAAAGAATATATTGGATCTACTGAGTGAGACTGAGTATTTGGGAACTCGACCAGCAGAAACTGCGATAGATCAGAACCATCAACTAAATTTTGAAGACGATTCTCTTGAAGATATTGCTATGTTTCAGCGATTGGTTGGCAGGTTGATATATTTATATAATGACCCTATTTCTGGTGTATTATAGTAGACTTTTTATAATACTTTGAGCATTATATGTATGTCGTTTTAAAGGTCTCAACAATAGCTTTCTATCGGTATCAAGTTTGTCCAAATCGGACTTGCGAGTCAAAAGTTATTTAGTTCTGGGCAACATTTTAAGTTTTTATATGCTTTGGTTTGATATCAAAAATATAAAATTTAAAAAAAAAAATGTTCAAAATTATAGTCCCACATTGGAAATGAGTGAAAATTTCTAGGTTCTGAACTAAATACGTAAGTTTTGGGTATTTACATTCTAACCCCCAATGTAAGAATATTTGTAAAAAAAAACCCCTCAATTAGAAGAAATTCTAGAAAATTCCTAAGAATTCTTGAAAATATTCAGGTCCTTTCGAAAGTTTTTGGTGGGTCCCCCTACTTCGAGATATGCGCTACCTCGAGATACGTGCAGTACGTAGTTCAAAGATTTTGGATTCTAGCATATTCACATGTAAGTACATAGTTATTTATTTTATGCCTTTATTTATTTAATTAATTAATATTTATTTATTTTATTTATTTAATTATTTATTTATTTATAAATATTTTTTTATTTTGAAAATAGTAGAAAATTCTCAAAATATTGTAGAAAAATTCTAGAAAATTTTTTTTTTTTTGGGAAAAATATCTGGAGATTTTATTCCTGTTATTTGTTAATTTTAGTAGGAAAAAATTCTTATTCTTGTATTTTCCACATGAAATGTGTAAATGCATCGATGATCTCTTGTACTCTTACAAGCATGAAGTTGTGATAAATGGGAACATGTGTAATCTGGTTTAGTTACATGAATTCATGCTCAAAATCATTCAAAAGGAGATGTGTTTTTCATCCGTTTTCTGTGTACTTTCTAAAATATTAACAGGGATTAAATGTTCTTATTTTTAGTTTAAAAAATGTTAAAATATGTATGTTATGCATATAAAGATGTTTCTACAGCATTAATATTTTATGCATATAAATACGATTAAGGACATGATTAAGAATGCGATCGGGAATGTAGAATATCAGATTAGTTAGAATCAGGCGTTATCTCATTGCGTTGAGACCCTTTTGGGATCTAGTCCCCTAAAGTATCAAGCGTTGTCTTACTTCTTTAAGACCCCTTGGGGTTCCCGTCCCCTAAAGGAGAGGCTTTGTCTAATTCATGATACTCCTCGGGTATTTATACCTAAAAGGAAATTAGGGAATCTGAAGAGAGGATACCTAATTAAACAATTAGTGTGCACATTAGGGAGTCTACTTGTAGACTAAAAGTGTTCACATCGCACATTAGAACCGATAGAATGTTGGTACCGAATAGATCAGAATCGATAATTTGGTCACGGGTATTCTGACAAGAGAAATGTTAACTGTTATGTGAGAGGTCATCCTTGCATTAGGAGTTATACGAAAGTAATTGATAGAAAATTGAGTTTTATCAAATTACATGTGAAACTCATTTGCAAATCGTATTTATTTTAAAATAAACAAAAGTCGTTGATTTAAGTGGTTTTACGCATGAGGAATATAATTACTGGGCCCTAGCTCATCGTTTTAAAATATTTTGTTTTTAGGAAGGGATAAGGGGAAGTTGGTCTGATGCTTCCATCATTTCTATTCATAGACTTGTACTAGAGACGATGTTATATTTTGTTTAATTCTTCTATCTTGTAGAAAGATACATGAGATATATAGGTCTTTTGACCGTTTAGTAACATGTATTTGGGAGTACGATATATATACAATGTTTTCTTTTGGATGGGCATATTACGGTTTTAATTGAGATGAGAGATCCTCTGATATTATTAATATGTCAATGAAGTGTATTTCATCTTATGGATTGTTTAAACAAAATGAAAAATTATCCGGTGTATTTTCGTTGCATCGTGATACCAGTTTTGTTTAAACTGCACGTTTGTATGATCAGATCACGCCTCAAGATACGAGAAAGGTCGACATTACCAGATATCAGATTTGGGGGCGTGACAATTTAGCACACACACGACCGGATATTGCTTATGTTGTGAGTGTCATCAGTCAGTTTATGCACGCACCACGGTCATCGCATCTTTGGGCACCTCACAGAGTACTTCAATATCTCAAGGGCTCTCCAGACCGTGGCATTCTGTTTGGGCAACATGAACACTTTAGAGTGGAAGCATATACCGATGCAGATTGGACAGGTACAATTACTGATCGTCAATCTACGTCAGGATATTATACCCTAATCGGAGGTAACCTTGTCTCTTGGCATAGCAAGAAGCAGCCAGTTGTAGCTCGATCTAGTGCAAAGGCTGAGTTTCGCTCTATGGCACATGATATGTGTGAACTCCTCTGGTTGAGGACTATGCTTGAGAAGTTGGGACTCAAGGTGGCAGAGCCGATGATACTTTATTGTGACAATAAAGCAACCATTAGCATTGCTCATAACCCTGTCCAACATGACAAGACCAAGCATATTGAAGTCGATCGTCACTTCATAAATGAGTAACTTCAGCAAGGATTGATTTGTACTCCTTATGTAAGAACTCAAGAGCAGGTTGCAGACGTACTTACAAAAGGAGTGAACAAGGCAATTATTCATATTTTGAGAAGCGACCTGGGCATGATGGATATCTTCGCACCAACTTGAGAATTGTTGGAGTTTGGATTTTACACCCACGTGGGGTGCCAATGTGTCGTAAGTGGGTTGCATCCCACTTCCCAGTGGGGTGCTCCGTTATATGGTTTAGGTGGGTCATCCACTTGACCCCATGACTTCTTCTCTGTCGGAGTTAAGTGGGTCCACCACTTAACGCACATTTTGTTATTTTAGTTGTAATGGGTTTTCCCCATTTCATACATATATATCCACGCGAGAGAGATTGAACAACTAATGTTCCATTATATGGTTTAGATGGAACGAGATTATAGGGGATCCCTCCTAAGTATAGAGTGAGGGATCCGCCTCCCTTTGTTTTGTTTTCTAGGGATTCGTCCCTTTTTAATGATATACTATAACTTATCAAAAAAAAAAAAACAACTAATGTTCAACCTCTTCTCCTCTGTAACTTCTCTCTAAAACCCTAATCTCTTTCTCCACCTTCTTCTTCCTCCATAATTATTTCTCTCCTCTCTTTAATCTTTCTCTACTGGTTACAATCTAAATCACAACACTATTCTGTCTCAAAGAACTATAATTTGCCTTTGTAATCAATGAATAACAAGATGGTGCAGAGCATCCCTTGTTGATGCAAAATATGTTGAGGATTGGCTAACGACTATCAGGGGTCGACATGATGCATGAAAGGAACAAAAAAAATGAGCCACCAAGTGTTACAAGTAAATGAGCTAATTAAGAATCAGGTTAGTAACAAGGGCATTATAGGCCATCTAATTCATTTTATTTGTGCTTCGAAAGTCATTTCAATTTGAGTTAAAAATGAGGGTTGAGATTGAATGTAATGAAGGGTGGAGATCGATTAGGACAGCTTAGTTAAAAGGGCAGATCATGCATTTTATGTTGTAAAAGGGGAGGGTTTAATTTCAGTTTTGAAGTTTAGAGAAGAGAAAGTGCTTGGGAGTTCTCCCCTTGGCCATTGTTGATTGCTATCTCGCATGTTATTGTAATTTCCTGATTGTCTTCCTCCCTTGATTTGTCACTTCTCCTCCTACTCTTCACTCTCCTCACCACCACATGAATGACCCCTTATTCATCACAGTAAAACACAGGGGCGCCAATACGCAAACCGTTATTTTAATACAACGTGGTGGAGAGAGAAATTAATACACAAAAATAACTATTTTATGTTTACCTGCTAATACAAAATTTATAAAACAATCAATTAAACCCAGCACAGTGGAGAGCAATAAATAAGTAAAAATACTATTTTATGTTTACCTGCTCGATCCAAAACCCTCATTAGCTCTCATTGAGAGTCCCGCCTCCAAATGCTGAAATGATACCAAGATTACCAAGCCATACTTCCAAAATAGTAAAGAGAAACCAAACCAGAGCATATAACAAAAGAACTGCATTAAACCACCATTAACCCTATAAATGTGCTTATTTGAGAAAACAAATAAGAAAATAAGACTTTCTCAAGTGTCCATCCAATTGGCCATCTGATATGCCTCTGGATTGACCACGTGGATAGTAATCTTGTCCATGCATACACATATCCTACCAATGGCAGCCATGAGTTTTCAAATTTTTAAAATTGAAAAAAAAAAAAAAAGAGACAAAAATTCGTATCTCCTTTTGGGCCATGGCAGAGTGCCACGGGGCTAAAAGTTGCCACATGAGGAGAGGGTGTAGTAACAAATATGTGGACCCTTTGTGCCTGCCATCTCAGCTGCCAAGTATAAGAAAACCCCATCTGTGAACAGAAATCTGGAGAGGCACTCCTAGAAACCCGTCCCCATTGTATAATAGTAACATAAAGCCATGACCAGGTGAAAAAACACCACATGATATAACCATTGGCATAGTCATCGACACCTGAGGAAATAGAAGAAAAATGACCTACTTGATTTGTAGGAATTGAACTTATGTAGTAATCCTCATCCTTGAAGGTCTTTGCCTTTCTTTTAGAACCCCGAACTTCTACCATGTAGGCAAAACATCAACATCAGAGAATAAGAATACTACAGCAGTTTTGTTCAATTGAAAGGTTTCAGTTTCAAAAGACGAAATTGCTTTATAAGTCATTAATCCTGCATACTGCATTAACAAAAGAACCAAAAAGGAAATAAAACATAATGGTGCAAGGTGTCTCACTTTATTGGTATCAAATTGAAGCAGTGAAGGTTGTAAGTCGCCACTTATCATGGTCATTAATTCAAGAAAAGGTATAATAATAAAACAAAAGACTCTAAATTCAACAGCAAAAGTGGAAATCTAGTTTGCACAATAAGAACATTTAGTTAATAGTTACATCGGGCCCATACATAGAAAATAGTCAAAATGCACTAAATTACGACAAAACTTAAAAGATCTCCATGCCAACCTCAACAATTCCAAAATGGGTTAGAAAAATTCTGAATCAATCTGTTCAGTTGGCTTGGTCTTACACACAACAGGACAAAAGAAAAGAAAATGAAAAACCAAATCTAAATTTGTCGCTTTCTTTTCTTTATATAAACTTATAGTAAGACTGAGCAGCAAAACTAGGAAAGGAGACGTACAAAGTTGCACCACCTACCGCAGAATCAATGTTATGAGACACTATGAGAAAAAGAAAGAATTCAAAACATTGAATATGAGAAATATAGACTAGCTAGATATGACAAACCTTTTTTTCCCTCTTCCTTAGAAATTGCGCCTTCTGATTCAACTTCCTGCATCAAAAAGTAATACAAAAGAGTTTGATAGGCTCAACAGAAAGAAGAAAAACCTAGGATGCAATCAAGGAAATAAATTTCCCGAAATTAACGAAATATTTCGCGAAATATTTCCATTTTCTAGGTTACCGACAGGAAAGAATCCATACACGAAATGTTTCCATACATGTCGAAATATTTCGTGTTAACAGTAAATTTCGGTCAATTGACGGTGTAAATATGTATTATTTTGGTCGAAATGTTTCGACATCAATAGAAACATTTCAATCGAAGGTAGGAAATGTCCCATTTGAGCACCACAAATCCCATATTTGATCATTTAACCCCTTTCCATATATATATATAGAAGACCAAACCATTATAGACCGCTATGGTTATTCATTTCCACACTACATATGGTTGTATATTATGGTTTGATAGTTTATGAGTGTTTTTAGGCTTGTTTTTATCATTTCCCATACTTTCCACAAACATTTCTATAATATTTCCATCATTTCCGCATTATTTCCATCATTTCCACGAAAATGTATTATTTCCACACTGGTCGAAATATTTCCACGAAATATTTCCATTTCCGGGCTGGTCGAAATAAACCTCGAAACCGAAATTTATTTCCTTGGATGCAATATTTACATCTATATAGCAATCCAAACCAAGTTATGCCTTTCATTTTAGATATATTTTAATGAATGATATCCAACATATCTACGCAGGCCAACCAAACCTTACCAGCCCTTCAAAATTCCCGTGCCCCAAATAAATACAAAACTGGTTCAGTCAAACATCCCATCCAATAATAATTAATAGGTCCACAAGTACCAACAAACTGAAGATATGGAAGCATTATGTGTTGAAGGGACTGAACATTACATCAAAATCAATAAAATTTTGACATGGAGTAGTTTGTCAAAATTCGCCCAGAAAAGTTTGCGTATCTGATGCATTTACACATTTGTAGTACTGATGTAGCTTAAATGTGTGAAAGAAACATGATAATATGAAGATAAATGGTTTTTAACAAAAACAACTTCAAAGTACAAAACGCGAGGAGTTTGATCTTGATTTCTACCCCTACAAGTTGTTTTTTACTCGAAAAAGTGGGAAAATGGGGATAGAAGTGTTTAAAACACTTTTCATCTATTTTAAAGTTTCAGTCCTAAACCATAAAATTCACCGAAATATTACAGGAAACTTCACTTCGTCAGATCCTAAATCGACAAAATTCGCCAAAAATTCAGCTTATTTTAATATTGTCTCTTTCATTTTCGTATAACTCTTTTTTCACTTCTATCATCGAAGTTATGCCTTGGATTATTAATCATCATTTTGTTGCTTCATACTGCATTGAGCTTAATAATAACAATAATCAGAAGAAAATTTGATGCTTAGCTGTACATGGAAGGATAGAAGTCCTTCCAAGGTCTCTTTTCTATTCTACAAAACAATTACAAGGTTCTACACAGACCTCAAGAATGATGCCTGATTCACATCCTAGAACTTGTTGGAAAAAGCTATTTAACTATAATTGTCCATGAATGGAATAAATCAAAGACAGTACGCAGAATATCCATGACTCTTCCGATGTATGTATCACATCTAGTACGTTGGATTATGCAGAAATATTTCGTGTAAGCATTTAAAGAGTTGAGTCCTATATATGCATTTTTAGTTGCAGATTTAAAGAAATGCCATATACATCATATTTACTTCACAGAGAGATCTACCTTCACCGCCTGATCATTAGATTGTTTCTGATGTACCAAATTGATTATGTTTTCATGAATAGCTCTTTTCTTCTTCATCACATCAACCCATTGACTAGAAGGACCCTGCAATTCAAAGCATGATCTATATGTAAACTAAAATGACGGAATAAAAAGTAATATAGCCCTTCTGAAAATTAACGTAGACATTGTTTTCCTCCAAAAATAAAAGTACCCGGTGGGATGAAAAATGCATCCATGCATAAACATCAGTCCAAGTCATTTACAAAAGGGGGAAACACAATCACATGATACAAAAAAGTTAATTGGCTGCAAGACATTTTTCGAATAAGAAATCATTTATTTCAAGGAACTAAAACAAGCTAAGAGATAAGATCAAGAGAATAGACCAGAAGACTCTCTAAAGATTAAATTGAGATGACAAAAACCATATCACAAAGAACACTTTCCAACCCCTCGAGAAACCAGAGTCCATAACATCGTCAACCTCTCAAAGCCCAATACATCTCTGGATGCAGGAAATACATACAGAACATCAAATCCTTTCTTCTTCTTTTTTGATAAGTATAATCTTCATTGAAGGCAAAAGCCAGAAACAAACAAGCCATAGTTAGGGAGGTCGAGATGACCTACACTAAGCTACAGCAAAGGAACAAACAAAAGCTCAATTAGCTACTTTCCCTGGTACATTATATCTCCCATCGGAAAACAAAATCTTCGAAGAACAAACCCCTACATTCCACAAACACCTTCGACCAAAAGAACATCAACCATTTTATATTAAGAATAATGCGGCTCAAATCTGCATGTTTACCTTCAAACACCCTTAGAATTCTCTCCTTCCAAATTCCCCATATGATCGCAAAGGGAAGCATCCTCCAAAGAATATTTCCTCTGGCTGAGAAGGTTTGAGTTTTCCAACTGAAAAAGAGAGTTGTGAGGGTATCCGACATCACCCAATTCATACCAAACCCCAAAAGAAATGAGGACCAGACTTCGTTAGCCATGTCACAATGTAGGAGGAGATGATTTACAGATTCCCCAATGTGCTTACACATCCAGCAATTGTCGACCATGATGATTCCCCTAGATATTAGATGATTCACTGTTAAGATCTTATCCAAGGAAGCCTCCCGCACAAAGAAAGCCACCTAGTAGGGATCTTGGATCTCCAGACTTGAGCCACGGGAAAAGGAGAGTCATCAGAAATCTGTAACGCCTCGTAGAAGGATCGAACCGAGAATGTCCCACCCTTGGACCAGGTCCAAACTCTCTTATCTGGAACCGACAATCGAAGGTGAATGTCCTGCAGCCAAAAGAGAAGGCTGGATAAAGGTTCAATTACCCAATCGTTGAGATTTCTTTTAAAGCTCAAATTCCACCCCTTTGCCTCCCCTTCCACCTGGGCGCACACAATCTTGGATAGACCAATTTTTCATTGCGGATATGGAATATAATTCCGGAAAATCCATGTGGAGAGCACTTTCTCCACACCAAATATCTTCCCAGAATCTGATTCTGCTTCCTGACCCAAATATAAACCGAATCCCTCTGGCAAATTGACCAGTGACCTTTAAAATCCCTCTCCAAACACTGCAGCCATAGGGACTCCTAACCCCTTGGATCTCCCGTACAAATAGAGAGACCCCGTATTTGCTAGTTGTTAACATTCTCCAAGGACTGGTGAGCTCTTCCCCGAACCTCCATAACCACTTCCCCAACACAGCTTGATTCATGATTTTAAGCTTTTTAATGCCCAATCCCCCTTTTTCTTTGGCCTTGCACACCCTATCCCACGCAACCAAGTGAATCTTGTGGTCCTCCGAAGTGCCACTCCATAAGAAATCCTTCATAATCTTCTCCATGGTGAGCTCCACACTCCTTGGCATCAGGAAAAGCGACAAAAATAATAAACGGGTAAACTAAACAGGGTACTATTTATCAACACTAGTCTGTCACCTTTCGATATGTATCTAGACTTCCAAGAAGCTAGCCTTGTCCCAAAGCATTCCACCACCGGATCCCATAAGGGTTTGGATCTGTTAGCCGCCCCAAGAGGAAGACCCAAATAAGTAGTTAGAAAGCTATCAACACTGCAATTCAAAATGCTAGCCATATCCGAGATGTTTTCAACCTCTCCCACTCCATACAGTTTGCTCTTGGATGAATTCACCGGAAGACCCAAAACCGCCTCGAAGCAACAAAGGAGGCCTCTTAGGAATCTAAGTTAAGTAGCCTCTGGACCAAGGAAGATGAGTGTCATCTGCAAACTGGAAATGAGAGATAGTAGGGACCCCTATAGCGACCTCGAACCCTTCCAATTCCCTTAAACTAACAGCCTTAGAAATCATTCTTCCCAAAGCTTCTACAACAACTATAAACAAAAAAGGAGATAGAGGATCGCCTTGTCTCAAAACCTCTGGAGCTCTTAAAATAACCAGCTAGGGATCCATTGACTAGGATAGAGAGAGATGCATTTCCTGATCCGCCATCTCCAAGTATCCCCAAAACCCAACCTACCTAGCATATAATCCAGAAAACCCCAATTGACATGGTCATAAGCCTTATCCATGTCAATCTTGCATACTATCCCAGGATTCCACGTCTTAATCCGGGAGTCTGCATTCATTAGCTATTAGGACTCCGTCCAAATTTTGCCTCCCATTCACGAAAGCTCTTTGAAACGAAGAGATCACTGAAAGCAGCACCCCTCTAAATCTCGAAGCAAGCACTTTGGCACAAGGTAATTAAGGGCGCAAGGCGCACTTAAGGCGCTAAGACCCCTGGAGCCTGAGGCGCAAGGCGAGGCGCGCGCTTGACTGAAGCGAGGCGCAATATTAAAAATTATAATAAAAAATATTAAAAAATAAGAAAAATAACATCATAAAATAACAAAACAAGTAATCATTAGGCCACATAAATATAATATAAAGAACTTGACATTTTTCTATTATTTTTAAAAAATTTACCAGAAAACGACGCATCTAGTGCGTTCATTTATTACTTAAATTTTATTTTTTTAAGAAATATTAGCATATATGATGGATATGTCCGAAATACGTGTCGGTATTGTGTCCCATACATGTATCCGTGTCAGCACTGGTACGATGAGGGGTACAGTTATTCAAGTATCATAGGTTCTAGTTAACATTATCATTATCTAAATACAAAACAAGTAATCAAAAAGCCATAAAATTTGCCCATCCCTAGTTGGACCTACATACCAAAATTCGTCCTGATTAGTAATTTATGTTCGTTGTATTAGTCTTTTTCATGGATTATTTTCAACTGTGGATTTCTAACATTTATTGAGGTACTCAGATTCAAAGGTAATCAAACCCATTTTTGTCCTGTAAGCCCATCTAGAGATAGGCCAAACATGCATACGGTCAATAGCCTCTAATAGTATACCACGTGGCTCACACTGTTGGTCAGTCATCAACTTTTATGATGTACACCATCATCAATTTTTTTCTTTCACAAGTTGAAATGTTAAAATGTTGAATCACCGAAACACCCCTAAGTAAAAAAAATTCAAAAAATAAAAGAAAATTAATTAAGGGATTTGGGGTTCATATTAGGAATAAGGATTTTTTTTTTTAATATATATTTTTTTAATATTTAAAAAAAAAAAAGAACAGTTATTTTAGTGAGGCACGCACCTTGCGCCTTGGCTGAGGCGCGCGCCTTACTAAAGGCGCCTCACCTTGACCATTTCAAGGCGCCTTAGGTGCGCCTTGCGCCTCGGGCGCGCACCTTAGTGCGCCTTGACTACAGAGCTTTGGCAATGATTTTGTAAACACTCTCGACCGGACTAATGGATCTGAACTCAAAAATATCTTCGGTCCCTTTGGATTTCGGGATCATGGCAATAAAGGTGTTGTTGGATGTATAATCCAAGTAGCCTTCCTTATGGAATTCCTCCATCACCTTCATAAAGTCCTCTCCAATAGTCTTCCAACATTGCTTGAAAAAAAGCAATGGTGAATCCATCTGGGCATGGGGCCTTGTCGCTTGCCAACTCAGAAATGGCATTCAACACCTATTCCTCCTCAAAGGGCTTCTCCAACCTCTCCCTCTCCGTCTCGCTAATCTGATCAAAATGAAGGCCCTCTAAAGTAGGTCTATAAGAAGCTAGCTGAGTAGGGGTCAGAGTAAAACCCAACCACCCCATTTCTGATATTGTCCTCTTCATCCTTCATATCTCCCCGTATCTTAATCCTAGACAAGAAGTTCCTTCTTTTGTTTGCATTAGCCACCTTATGGAAAAACTTCGTATTGTTGCCCCCTCTTCCACCATTCCTCCACCTTCTCTAAGAAATGAGAGCTGCAAAGCCACATGTTCTCAAATCTAAAAAGGAATGGGTCTAGATCGAAAGCCCCCACAATCCAACACTAGAGGAGAATGATCCGAGGCAAGTCTGGGAATGGCCGTCGAGGAAACATCCTGAAAATGGTCTTCCCAACTGGCAGAAACTAAAAATCTATCCAACTTACACAAAGTAGGAGATTCTTGGTTATTAGACCAAGTATACTTCGACCCATCCATAGGAAGGTCCATGAGAGTGAACCTGTTGATGAAATCTCTAAAATCCTTTATGCTTTTAGTCATACGCCCCCAAACATTCTTTTCGAAAGGGAACCTTACAACATTGAAGTCCCCCCCAAGGCACCACGGATCGTCCCATAGATTAACACTATCCCCCAATTCCCAGAATTGTTGCCGGTAGCTAGTGTCAGCTGGCCCCAAAGTTTAAAAAGGCTAGTTCGGGAATTGAGGCGTTTTGTCTCAAAAAGGCGAGGCGTAGCCTCGAGGCTGTACCGAGGCGTAAGCCTCATTTAAGCCGCCGTTTTTTTTAAAATGTGCTTAAAAAATTCTGAAAAATATAGTTAATTCTATAAAAACGAGAAACAACATATCATGTGAAAAAAATAACTTAAATAAGCATAAAAGTAAATAAGGCTATAATTTTTTACCTTATGAGCGACTCTGTCTAGAATGCATGAATGCTGATATCAAATCTTAAAAAATAACAAAAACAAACCCTAAACTTCCATACCAAATCTTTTCTACAACTACACTACTATCATGCTCCTTAGAAACCCCTCTCATCTTTTTCGATCATATTATTAAAAAAATAACAAAAACAAACCATTAAAGAAGGAAATATGATTAAGTTTTACATGTAGTTATGAAAAATAAGGCAAAAACCCAAAATATGGTCACATCAAGGGTTACGGTTTCGGGTTTTAACATGTACAAGTGAGGCTATAGCCTCACGTGCGCCTCGAGGCTATAGCCTCAAGGCTATAGCCTCAGTGAATTGAGGCTTAAGCCTCAGAAATGACCACTGAGGCTATAGCCTCGAGGCTGTTTCTTAGAGCCTCGAGGCGAGGCGAGCCTCAAGGCGTAGCCTCAGAAAGCCTTTTTAAACCATGGCTGGCCCATAGACTCCAGTAAGAATCCAATAAAACTGGTCCCCCACACATCTACACCTGATTGACACTGAGAAAGCTTCAATTAAGACATCTTCCACATCAAGATACTTCCTGTCCCAGATGATCAATATGCCTCCCGAGGTCTCAATCGCTGGCCAACCACAATCCACAATACCATACAGCTCCCTTATGAGAGTCAAGTCAACCGAACTTAATTTTGTCTCTTGTAAAATAACCACACTAGCCCCCCATCTCTTTATGATACTCTTCACTACTGATCGTCTATCTTTATTGCCCAAGCCACGAACATTCCAAGATAAAACTTTGATCTTCATCTATAACCGCCATATTTCCTCCCATTCCTACGGCTGTTGTACACCAAGCTATCTCCTGAATTAAATGGGCAGACCAACCGCTGAATTTCCCTTGGGATCTTGGCAGGCCTGATCGGGGGTTGGGTTCCTTGCAATTATTTCTCTCCCCTTCTCCGGTATCTTTCTCAAATTCTTCCCCTTCCACAGCCTATCTACTGCCCCTTTGCCATTGAATTCACCCTGGTTACTAGGTTCTGATCTTCCCTTGCATCTGTCCTGCAGTATGGCCCCTATCTCCACCTTCCAAGAGCTTCGGCAAAGTCTTATTATAATTCTTAGCCTACTTCAAAATTCCCAGAATATTAAGAAGTAGGTCCTCAACTTCCTTTTCATGTCCTTCCACTGTCAAACCCAAGGATTTACCCAATTTAAGTATGTTACATATGTACCAAGTTGCCAAATCTTTGTCGTTGGAGCTAAGCTTTGCTACAGGGCGTGGGAGCACAGAACTATTCAACGAATTTATCAACTTCAGAAATCCTTCCCGATTGTTCCTTGCTATTGTTTGTCGTGCATCATACCCAGATTTGTTGCTAAGTACCTCTGGATCTCCTTCCCTTGCCTTTGGATTGTAACATTGCACAAACCCTCATACTCCCCAAGGAAGTCATGCCATGTTCAAAGAGACTGGTGTTTCTAGCGGGGGTGGAATGAACTACTTGACAGCCAGATGGATAATCCCCAAGCATCATTTTAGAAGCAAGGACTCCTACAATGACTCAGGGGGAAAAGAAAAGGGTATGGGAGCATGAGGGGCACATGAGAAGGAGAAGAGGACAACTACAAAATACCCTTACCTTTCTCTATGTGAGGCGTCGAAGCTCTAAACTCTTCAATAATTCTTTGCTTTGGACTATCGTCAAGCATCGGAGGAGCTGAACTTCATTGCTTTAGAGGCGATAAGGAGTCATTTTGATGGGTAGGTATAAAAAAAGATGTTGATGGGTCGAATTGTGATTCCTTAGCTTTGGGAATCTGACCCGTCAACCCGGAGGATGTGCCCCTATGCCATAGGGCTGCAACTTGGGCGGGCTCAACCCGAGCCCGACAGGTTGAACCCGACATTAGGGTTGGGTTGGGTTAGCCCTTTTAGAACTTGGGTTGGGCTTGGGTCGGATTTTTGGTAACCCGATCAAATTGGGTTGGGTTAGGGTTGAGGCTTGGCCCAACCCGAGCCCGACTTACAAACTCTATATATATATATATATATAGTTTTGGGTCAGGATCGGAGGCAACAATTTCATACAACATTTTTTACAACAATTTTGACGTACACACATGGAAGATGAATCAATACGTGATTTTTGGTGAGGATGATCTCCTCATCATATAGATCACCCCTACAAAAAATCATCTTATTCTGAATTTTCTAACCCCATCAAATGTGGTTTTCAAGTTAACAATAAAAATAAACGGTCCATAATTCTTCTACTTGCAAACCAATCTACGAATATCAGATTGATTTGAAGTTTTGTGAGGGTGATCTCCTCACTATAGAGACCATCCTTGCCAAAAATCATCTCATTCCAATACTTTTAATTTATAAATTGGCCGACGCCAATTTTTGTTGTAAAAAAATGTTGTATGAAATTGTTGTCCCCCGATCCTGACCCATTAGTTTTACTGACAAATATCCATACTACATTTTGGCAAATGCAGCAACCTATAGATGTTTGTCCTTAGTAACTACAACCTTCGTGTGATATTACCAAATATCATTGAAACTACATTTTGGCATTTTATGTGATCGGTTGATAGTGAAAATATAGTATTTTTCTCCGATGATTATTTTTTGTATTTCTTTAGTGACTTTTATCATGCATTTGAGTTAATGAACTTTTCCGTTATTATGAAAATATCATACTTTCTTTCACGAGCTTTGGAAATGAAGTTATGCTATTATTTAATGGTTAGCACAACGGCTATTGTATTGACCGATAAATTATTTTAATATAAAAAAATTCAACAATATTTTTAACCTATAAAAAAATTAAGAAATTGACCAACCCGACCCAACCCGATAGGGTTGGGCTAGGGTTGGAAAATCTAGGCCCGACCTTGGGTTGGGTTGGGTTAGGGTTGACAGATTTTAAGGTTGGGTTGGGCTAGGGTTGACCTCCAACCCGACCCAACCGCCCGAGTTGCAGCCCTACTATGCCATGACCGTTTGTGAATACCACGGGAATGGTTTGCCCAACGTCTTGCCCATAATCACTTACTCGTGCGAATTCGGTGACCCCAATCCATGCTATTGCCTTTTCGGTCGCACCACCTGTTCACAGACAAAGAATTCTCGCCTGAGATCGAACCTCTTCTGGAATCCTCTTGGGGTTTAAAAGTTAAATCTCTATCCTCTATCATACCATTCACTTTCCCTCCTCTTTCAAACACGTAGCCTTTAGCGATTCGTCTGTTGCTTCTCCTCCCCTCAGAGGCTGCCACCGAGGTTCCCACGCCAGAGTCGATCTAATTCGACACGTAACTTCCTCCGCTGACTTCGGAGTTGCTCCTCTCCCACCACCTCCCACTACAGCCACTCTTGCCGAAACTCTAAAGGCATCAGAGTCTTCTTTGATGGGTCCTTACCCTTGCGTTCTGCAAATAGCGTTGAATCTTGGCGGTTTCGACCCCATGTGATCTCTCTGGCAACAAAAACATGTGACCCACAAAGTGTAAGCGTCACAACCCTTGGACGGTCTTTCCCCTTCCCTCCAACCTTCAATTTGCCTGCACCAAGATCGACTCCAACCATTGTAGCTTCATTTATTTGTAAAGGCCACCCATCAAGCGACCAATCTGTTCAAAGATACTTCTTTGCCACAAATGAAGGGGTAATTCATGAATCGAAATCCAAACTGGGGATTCATCCCAAAACGAAGAGATGGCGTTAACTGAGGGCCACCATTTACTGAGATAGATGATGGCGTTGCCCACCCTGAATGACACCAGCTCGCACAGAAACTTGAACTTTGTCTGGTCTCCCACAGAAATAGACTCTCCGTTTCTCACCACAAGGGATGAGAAAGAAGAGTGACTCTGCTCCAGAGATCCACGTGATAGCAACAGCGATATCCTCCCAGTTGGAGTCGAACTCTGAGGATTCACAGATGATCGCGTGGTTCCAACTCCCAAAGTCTCCAAGAGCCAACCCTGCATCTCTGAGTAAATCTTTACAAGGGACCCCAGGGGGAATGAAATCCCTAGGCTGCACCAAGTTCTTGCCCCTTGGGATTACCTAACTTCTCAAATTGTCGTTCTCGAGTCCTCGCCTATAGAGCCGATAGGCTATCTACCAATGAAGTCCACCCATCTCCTTTGGTACCTTTGGGGAAGCAAAAAACCAGGTTACGACCTCTAAAGGTGAACTCCAAAAGTTGAATGAAATAGCCTCCACTGTTACGCTTCTCTTCTGTTATTAAAGTATGTCCCCGCCTCACTATTTTAAGCCAAAATCGTCTAGACGGATTAGTGTTGAGAGCCTCCTTGAAAATACCCACCATCCATGGCCCCGGGTCTCCCGACACATCTGCTTCCTCTACCCAACTTCTGCCTTCTTCCTTGATGCGAATCAAATGGTTTCCCCTTTTCCAGATCTCTGTGAATTCGAAAATCTTAGATTCTACAGCTACTTTCATCCTCAAGGAGAAGAAGTATACGGTGCCTCAAAGCTTGATCATTTGTCACCTTTGGTCTGAGATGATCCAGCACAACCCATCCTTCAAAGAAAGTCGAAACTAGTTACAACTAGTTCTTGCTTTATGATCCTCTCGCTAATTGCTATATCAGCATCAAATCCTTTCTCACTACCAAACTACATTGATCCATGTTCTCTCTGGCCTTCCCCTCACACAAAATCCCAGAAAAAAGCAATTCATCCCCAACAAATGATACAATGTGAATCTTACTTCATTTAGTTGAAGTTTATCAAGGTTGGCACTTACCTTCCTCCTATCTTGTCATTCTCTTGAGTGGTGACTCCCGATCAATTGTACTTAAAGACCTGATGATGGAGCTTTTGAGCGCAAGATTGCCTGATACAAACAAAGTTATCTCTCCAAAAAGGGTTAGAATCGCTCCCATCCGAAGCGTTCTTTGCCTTCTTCTGAATTCTTGTATACATAATTTTTCCAGTTCCAAAGGACCCAACATGACTTTCTCCAGTTACAAGTCACACTTCTACTGGTATGTGACTTGTAAGCCAAAAAGATCAGTACATAAGCCTTAAAGAGATTTAGGAATGCCAATTGGCTATTTCAAGTTGGTGTTGAGGAGCGGCCAAAAGAGAAAGATCATATGTTGAAATATGGTATTTAATAAACTTGTAATAAGGATTGGGTTAGAAACAGAGTTACGGATGGCTACAGGGTTGAAGGGGCATTCATTGGCCATTCAAAAAATCAAAAGGGGGGATTCAATATATGGTTGGTCATGGCTCTAAATTATGGTTTTAGAAGGATGTTTGTTGTGGAGAATCAAAGCTTTGTAACAATTTTCTGGAGTCATTCATCACCAGCTCCACCCAATATGCCTTATAGTCAAGAAGTGTGTCAAGAAATTGGGGCTAGAGTGCTTTATTATCCCAAGTTTCATAAAACCCTTCACAACTATGGGGTCGTTTGGGAGAAAAAGTAACTTCTTGACTTTAGATAGTTTGGATGTGTGTATTTTTTAACTTCTTAGTGGTCAAAAATTGACTACAAGCACTAATTAGAAAAATTTGACTTCTGACTTATTAGAGAAAACTACTTCTCAAAAAAAAAAATTAAGCACATGTCAAATTGGGTTTTAAGTGAAACTTCCATAATATCATGTTTGCCCCTATAATCCTTCAAGACAAATTTTAAATGACCACATAAAACTTTTTAACGATAAAATATCCCTCTGAGCCTTTAATACAAATTATAAATGACTATTCGTCCTTCCATACCAAATAAGTTACTTTTGTCCTTCCAATCAAATTTTGATTTCAGATAAGTCAGAAGTTGACCTTGCAAATTCTACTAAAAGTAGAAGTGTTTTTGTTTCTCTTTCCCAAATAGGACCTATCACCTATGAAATGGATTGCTTATTGCTCTTTCGGGACTTGAAGATGGCAATGTTCCAATAACTTGAGGTGGAACCAAAGTGGTGTTTCACGATTCTGTCATACACTTTTTTTTCTGGAAGGACGTTGCTCCATTTTCCCTCTCATAAGTTGGTCCACTTAGTATTTATAAATGTATTTCTTTGCTTGGACGACAGCCCATGATAAAATTGTCAATGCACACCAAATTAAGTATAGATAAAACACTTCTTCAACATGTGCTTTATTTGTTGCAATGCTGAGGAGTTTTTCAATCACCTTTTTCTCAGTCTCTTTCGCTAAGACTTTTTGGATCGACATCTTCCACTCATGGTATTTTTTGGGTCTTCCATAGAAGTGTTGTGGATCATTCACAGAAAGGTCAACCAGAGCTTTCAATATGGGAGGGTTTATTTTTTGGAACTTTATTTTGCATTTCGTGAGAGCATATGGAAGGAAAGAAATAGTCATGTTTTCAACACAAGATGAAGTGACTAGATCACCTGTTTAGTACCTATTATCAAATGGGTTATGATATCTGATGTAGAATGAAACAACAAGTTCTGCAATAAAAGATAAAGATGATGGAACTACTACACAACAGAAAGGAATCACTCCTTTAGATAGAATCGCTCTTCCAAGCAAGGCATCTCACCAAGCAAATGGATTCACACCCAAAATAATGAACTAAATGAAACTCTCCAATAAAAATTAGGATATAAAATTTAATTTATGATCTCCCTAACCCAATCATTTCTAAATTCTAATCAAACTAAAATGACAATATCAGACTACAAATCAAACACTTTCTAAATGTATCTCCATGATAATAAGCTTTAAAATCATAGCTAAATAAAAAACAATAAAGCAAATATGAATCTAAATCTTGAGGTCCATTGTTGAGTGCATCGCCCTTGATGTCATGTAGCTTGGTATAACCACTATAGGATGCTCCTGCATCAAATCCTCCAAGTTGAAAGAATTCAACTACAAATTCAGATTCAAATATTGTACCCTTCTCTTCTATCAGATGAGGCAATTAAGAGTAGTCATTCTTCTTCAATCATTTCTCGTGCATCATCCGATTGGAAGCTGAAAAATTTTTATGAATTACACAATCTATTACGCGATGAAAATCAATATGTTTTTTGTCGACTGTGATGAAGTCAGTGAGGTACATCAAAATCTTCCCAAATCAAGAACATTACCCATTTTTCTTTATCTTTTAATGGCAGATCCTGAAATGCTAATGTAGAAATCTTGTTGCCTTGAGTTTTGATAAACTTTTCATCGAAAATAACAACGATAGACTTTCAACCTTTGATTTTTGCGGTTGGTTGATTTAGAGGGATTGTTGAAACTTCACCATGTGTCTCTTGTGGAGGATAATCTTCACCCTGCATGGAGGCTTAGAATCAGCTTCTCGTAGCTCCCTTGCTTCTTTGTTCTTTTTTCTTTTTGCCGTCCTTTGGAGGTTTCCTCGACCTCTTGGGCCTCGGGTTTTACTCTTAACAAATTTTTACTTAAAAAAAAAAGCCAATGGAAGTAGGATCGTCTTATTCTTCATCTTCAGTCTCAGCTTTCTTTTCAATAGGAATAGTTGTTGAAGCCCTTTCAAACTAGTCTTACATCTGTCAGTTGGAACGTATAGACCCTTCAGATACTCGGGTTCGCCCAATAGATTACTCCTAGTTGAAAAGAATTTGACTTCGAATTTAGACTCAAATGTTGTACCCTACAGTCCCACCGGATGAGGTACTTAAGATTATTTGTTCTTAATTTCTTCTTCTGCATCATCTTATTGGACGTTGAAACGTTTATATGAATTACACGACCAATTACGCCATGAATGTGGGTACCGTATTTTCTGGCCTATTAAATGATGACACGAGTCTCTAACGTATCACAGATTCACAGTGTGCTTTAAAAATTGACATCTGGAATCTCGAGGCTTACATGAGTAAATGAATCGACGGGACCCAAGAGAGGCAGCCATCAACCTTTTAGTAACACGTCAAATACATCAAAGAGCGGCACGTGTTAGACAAGACATCTAGGGAAATGTATCTCGGGAAAGGTCAGTATCGAGACATGACAAGTTTATTGGCATTCAACCCTTCCCGGCAAGTCCTTCATCAATCAACTTGTCGGTTAAAGCATTCAACCCTTCCCAGCAAATGCCGACATCTACTTTACGGTAGGTATGTTGATATAATATCCTAACCAGTAAACTGTCAACACAACTACATCAATACAAAAAGTGCACATGGCATCAGATCTAGCCATTAGTTACAAATTCCCGCCATTCTCATATACGAATATCTGCCACATAAGCAATTCAAGTCTAACTGAGAGGTTCAGATCTAACAGAAAGAGGGTGTGTCAGACAAAATTCCTCTAAGATCAGATGACCAATGAGGAGTAAACAAGTAGAACAGAAAGGGAGGTCACTGACATACTATAAATACAAGACAACCGGAACAGAAAAGAGGATCTTGATCCCCCGATCCAAAATTGAAATCCTGAATTCCCAGATCTAATATTCTAGAACTGAGAAATCCACTTCATCTTCCCCAACAAAACTCCCAGAGAGAACAGAGGAGAAACAAAGATCTCACCTAGAGATTCTCTTCATCTTTTATTCGCGTGTTCAAAGTTCAAACCTGTTATTTTCATGAGACACCCACTGACTTGAGCGTCGGAGTGTTTTTAACAGGTACACCACCACCATCCACGGAGGAATTACTTGGTCAACCGTAGCAAGAAGGAAGTCCAGGTCCAGAAGCTCCAGATTCAGTCAATTCGCCTGATCTACCTCGTGATATAAATCATACATTCCTCGAAGATTGTGTGAGATTGATTAGATATTTTTCCCCCACAATGAAGATCAGTGAGATTTTTTTGTTGACTTTAATAAAGTCATAGTAGGATACATAAAATCTTCCAGGATCAAGAACATAACCCAATTTTCTGTAGCTTTTAATGGCAGATCTTCCAACAGTAATGCAACGATCTTATTGCCCTCAAGTTCTATTAACATTTGTGTAGAAAATAACGGTGGACTTCTAACCTCTACTTTTCTGTGGTTGATAGATTTATAGGGGCTGTCAGAACTTCACAATGTCTCTTGTGGAGGATGATCTTCATCATGCATGAAGGCTTGGATAGACTAAGCTTCTATTGACTCCCTTTTTGCAGCTGAGGCAATAATCGAAGTAGGACCATCCTGCCCTTTATCTTCATTCTCAACTGGCTTTTCAATAGTAGTAGTTCTTAGATAAGTCCTTTCAAACTAATCTTACATGTATCCTTCCATAAGGTATGGCACATGATTTACCCTATATTATTATGTACTGCAGTCAAGACTTATTGAATATTATCTTCTAGTGAAATTGTTGGAGGGAGGAGTAGACCCCACAAACCCTAAATTAGAGAGAGAAATTGAGGGTGGAGAGAGACTCCAACCCTAGAAATCATGGGAAGATTTTAGGGTTTGAGAGAAACCCTAATCTCTCCCATAATATAATAAAAGAAAATGTCTTTCACATTTTCCTTTATTTTATAGATTGTAATAATTGGAGAGTGGTTACAAACAATTTGGGATGTTTTGATTTCAATACTCTTGTGATAGAATTAACGATTTACATATTTTGGAATTTTTTTGAAATTCAGATTAAATGAGTCGTGAAATTATGAATATGTAGTTTGTTATTTCCTTTCTGGAAATTATTGCGGAATTGCGGCATTTTAATTGTCATTTATATTGTTGATGTCGAAAAATTATAAACTTTGTTGAAAAATGTTCCTGACATGTAAATCTATCAACCTATAAAATTTGATGACTTTAGGATGACATTAAGTATTTTATTCAGTCGTTTTTAAGGATTTTCTGCATTCTGGAAATTTCACTGTGAGGAGCTTTTATGTCTAAGATTTTAAATCGCGACCCTAGATAATCAACCTAAAATTCATCTATTGGATGGGTTTTATTCCTTTTTCTTTCTACTCAAACCCAACTTGTTTCAACTCAATCCAATCTATTTTCAATTTTATATTACTTATCAAAAAGAAAAAATTATATGAATTATTTATTGAGGACTGCTCAGATAGTCTTCTATCTGTTGTCAGTCAAAATGTCATGTTTTGACCAGTTTTTTTTTATTTTAAACATTTTGCTAAAATCCTTTCAAAAAAAATTGTTTTTGATATTATTTTGTCTAGTTTTCAGAATACTTGAGGTTGCTAAATTTGGATAAGAAAATAGAATTTTTATAAGTTTTTTAATAGGGGCATTTCTGTTTTTTTTTTGTCTTCCACAGCCTGTGTTCAGATTAGGGTTTAGTATTATGTAGGATAAACCTATGTTTCTATATACCATATTATTTTTCTGACATTCTAATATAAATCTAGTTTCCAAAACATTTTGAATCATCCATTTCAATAAGGATTGAGTCCTCTATGGTTTTTATAATCTGAACATATCGATCTGTTTTCTTATTTCCAACAAGCTACTTCTGTTTTGAAAATTCTAATCTACGTACAATTATGAGACTTTGAATCTAACTATTTTTCATTAATTTTTATTGAACTTACTTTCTAACTAAATTGTTTTCGTCGAACTCGGTGTTATATTCCTTGAGATACAAAATTTTGACTCTAGAATGTTAATCTTCCACATGGTAAACTCATGAATTTGACAATTTTGACCAACTTAATGGATTGAATAATGGAGCTCAGTAATGGTGAAAGTTAATCAATTAACTTTTTCCTCACGCTCGGATCCTAGGTCGCGGATCGAGCCGTAGATCATGGGTCGGGTCCTACTCCCCAGAACCAGAGCGTGACACACCCGAGTTGGATCAATGATCCGACAATCACCTGTGCTTTGGTACGCACATAAGATCTCCATCTCGAGAAGTGGTGATCCCGAGTTGGATTGGGTGATCCAACTCGAGATTGTCCAATACATCGAAACATCTTATTGCCAATGATCAGAAGAAAAATGAAGAACAGAAAATAGTTAAAAGAACAAAAAGATTGACATACTATAGGAAAAGGAAGAAACCAACAAAAGTTGAGGGAGCTAGATCTGACAAAAAGAGCCACATGACTAACTCCATCCTTAGCTACCCCTTTGAACCCAAAAATGCATCTCAATAGCTGGGTGGTGTTTTGGTTTCACTTCTTCAATTGTGTAGAACTAAAGATTCATTCCCTTGAGAATTTACAGCCCTTTGCTTGTTGAAGCTTCAAGCACTACATATAATACCCTTTGATTTGTGTTGCTTCAAGCTCCAAGCTACATCTAAGCACTTGTTGATGCTTTAAGCTCCAAGCCTAGATTTATCTTTGAAGGTCCCCAGTATTAATTTGGTTTTCAATCAATAAAAGTTTCACTTTTTGATATCTGACTCATCTTCTTTGGTCTTGCTAATTTCTTTTCCATCTCTTTCATTCTTTCTTATCTTCTCCTTTTCTCTCTTTCCTTCCTTTCGAGCCTTCTAGAGAATATCAAACACATGGATACAAACAGCAGTATTTATTCCAAAAGAGAGAACGCAATAAATGTGAACTCATTAACAACTTCTCTGGATAGAAAGTACTGATAAGTGAAGAAAGTTACTTGAAAATGTTTTGATTTAGCAGCTTCGCCTTCCGCTTCCAAAATGGTCTGCTTTGGTCTGGTACACACAGTCCATTAAATAATTAAACATTAGCTACGACGAAAAATATCTAAAAGTAGAAACAAAGCAGAAGAAAGCTATGAATTTCACAAAAGAAGATGCAGAAAAGCAAATGACCTTCAACAGATGCATGCCTTTAGACTCCAAAAATCGAAAAGTACTTTTCGAGTTGGGCAGGGGAAACACCATAACTATGTATTGAACTTGCAAAGCACTAACCTGAAAGCTTTCAAACGTTCAGAGAAGGCCAGTGCTGTTAGCTCACTACCTCCCAGTAAATTCTTAAAAATTGGATGCAATCCTTCACAGGGCAAGACCTTTGCTCTTCTAATGGATTCCCTTGAAGGTGAAGGCTTCGTCTTCGAATACAAGCGGAATGCATTTGTACAGGACTTCTGCAAAGAAATCAGTTCCGTACACTTATCAATAATTTCCCGAACTCTGTCGGAAACAAGATCTATAACAGTCTGCGGAAAACGCCCATAGACAGTTTCTCCATTTGCAACTGCCTTATCAATTCTTGATAATACTCCATCCATGTCTCGCAGTACCTCTTCCTCAGTGGGAGCAGGTCTAATTGGCTTAGAGAGAAAGAGATGAAGATCTAAAAGGTAAGGCATATCCTCCGATGTGACAAAAGAAAATGCAGTGCCAGTCCGACCTGCCCGAGCAGCTCGCCCCACTCTATGAACGAAAATTTTAGGTTTTGGAGGGAAATCCCAGTTTACAACATTATCAAGCAATGGTATATCAATACCCCTAGCGGCAACATCTGTCACAATAAGCAACATCGTCTTTCTTGCTCTAAATTTCGAGATATGAATCTTGCGAGCATCTTGGTCCATGTCACCGTAACATACAGAAGGCTCGATACCCTCTTCTTTAAAGAGAATATTGAGGAACTCCACGTGGTGCTTTGTGGAAACAAATATCAACGTCTGCTGATCTGAACTAATTTGCTCCCTAATCAGATACAACAATGCAGCATGTTTCTCTTCCTGGCGTAAGGTGAAGAAGGTAAGCTTTAGGTCGGGACTAATCCTAGTCTCCAAATCAAGCCGCACGAGTTGCGGGTCTCGCAGTCCTGCCTTGGCAAACTCAGCAAGGGCACTCGGTAAGGTCGCGCTGAAGAGCAAGGTCTGACGGGTCTCGCTCAGCTGTGCGAGGATTTTGTGCAATTGCTCGGCAAAGCCCATGCCAAAGAGACAATCAGCTTCGTCAAAAACCACATATTCCACACTACGCAAGGACATGTCTTCGACCTCAGACAAATGATGCATAAGCCGACCAGGAGTTGCAATTATGATATCAGGATTCTGTGCTAACTCTTCAAACTGGCTTTCCATTCTATCACCACCAACCAATAAACTTATACGAAGATCTGCACGAGAGAAGAAAATTAGGGTATTTGATAATTTTCTTCCGATTGATTAACAAAAGGACTATGTTATTGCTGTAATGTGCATGAAATGGAGACATAAATCTTTACAAGCCTTTGAGTGAGGGGCTCTTTGACCAAAAGGACAAGCAAAAGCAGAACTAGCATTTAAACAAAAAAGAAAAAAAAATTACATAGGACTAGTTTAGATGTTCTCAAAAAGATGTTTTGAAAAAATGAAGACTGGACAATCGAAAACTTCTGACAAGTTGCGCTCTTTGTTCCACACACTTTGATCATGTGTTTTGCATTCAAAGGCCAATCCTTAAAACACACAAAACCCAAAGTCCTCGAATTTTTTATAAGCAAATTCCTCAGATTGAGTATTGGCAATTAAACTGTTAATCTGAACTCCCTCTCACAGTCACAACAAACCGAATCATTGATTGAAAAATGCCGAAATGTATGAATCCAAATAATCCCTTGATTGTATTAATTCCACAAAAACAAATCCATTGAAATTACAAATTAGAAGCAAAATATGAGGGATTTTCTTCCAATTCCCAATAGTTCTCTTCATTCTTAGTGGAGCTAGTGGATTATCGATTAATTAACAACACAAAAAAGATCTGAATGCTATCAAACTAATGATCGAAACCAACCTGTGAATCGACCCAGCTCCTTGGTGAACTTCAAAGTCTGAAGAGCCAAGTCTCTTGTGGGGGAGAGAATGAGAGCCCTAACGCTCCCCTGAAGGACGTGCTGCTTCAAGCGCTCCAGCATCGGCAGCAGGAACGCCGCAGTCTTACCCGAGCCCGTCCTCGCCATCGCCACGACGTCAGCGCCGGAAAGGATGAGTGGCATCGTCTTCCTCTGTATGGGGGTGGGGACTTTGTAACCCTTGCGTTTGATCCCTCTGAACACATTAGAGCTTAGTCCCAGAGACTCGAAACCTCCTGACTTGGCCTTCTTCTTCTGCTTCTCCTTCCGTTTTAGCTCTGCTTTGGAGCTCACGTAAAGGCTCACTCCCGCCATCAGACCTCGCTCTCTCTCTTTTTCAGAGTCGGCCGTATATGTTTAGTCCAAGCCGCCCAACCCTAGATGGACATACAAGACCAAAAATTAGCCTGACTTTTATTTCTAAGCGTTGTATTGAGTCGTTTTCACGGGTTGAGTTTAGCCGTTGAATTTGAGAATTATTGACCATTATTTTGGGTAAAGGTTTGAAATCAATGATCAGGCTGATTTTTGGTTTGTAGGTCCACCTGGGGATTGGCCTGACATCGATACAGTCAAAAATCTCTTAAAATATGCCATGTGGCTTTGTGGGTGGTCATCAGCTTTGCTGACCGCTGGCAGTCAAATAAAGTTCTACTCATCAACACTAAGCAAGATAAGGCTAGGTCATGAATGGGTCGGATCTGGATGGGATTCAGGCTGATCCGAATTGGCAGTTGGACACAAGGTTTAAATAGGTTGTAACATTATAATAGACATGTAACCTTAATTTTACTAGGGGGGCGCCGCATGCGTGGTAGCACCTTACCCATGGCACACTCTTAGAGACCATTGCCCATATAGATATTTGGCCCATCCCTAGTTAGACCTACGTACCAAAATTTGTCTTCATTAGTAATTTATATCCATTGGATTAGTCTTTTCATGGTTTATTTTTAACCGTGGATTTCTAACAGTATTTGGGGTACTCATATTCAAAAGTTAGAAAACACTAATCGGGCCAATTTATGTTGTGTAAGTCCATCTAGGGATGGGCCAAACATCCATACAGTCAGTAGCCTCTAATAGTGTGCCACGTGGCTCAAATTGTGGGTCCGTCGTCAACTTTGATAGAAACCATCATCAAATATTTTATAGGGACTGAGTTCAAGTGTCACGTCGGGGTTCAATAAATGCTTTCACAATTGAGTTGAATTATTAAAATGTTGAATAACCAAAACACCCCTATATAGTAAAACAAATTATAAATAAAAGAAAAAATATTTGTAAATTTAAGGAATTTAAGGGTCGTAATAGGAATAATAATTTTTTTAATAAGAGATGAGCATTGAATGAGCTACAGAAAAATTAAAGAGAAATAAAAGTGGCGTAAAGTCTAAAGTACCCCTAAATGAGTAAAAATATTTTAAAAAATTAAAGAAACATAGTGGAGCATTTTCGGCAAAGTTGGATCATTTTTTAGATTTTATGCATTAATAACACAAAAATGCCCTTCTCTCTTTAAATAGTAGAAAAGATGTCTAACAAGTCACATCATCATAAAAAATGATCAAAATAATATCATGGTCATTAAAATGTTTAAAATAATATTATTTTATTAGTTTTCTTTTTTTTTCAAAATAACATCAATACCAAACGAAATAATGTTAAATCCATTGTTTTGGTTTTGGGTCTTTTTATGCAAATAATGAAACAGTCTTGGAACATTATTGTTGTAACAGTCGTTGCATAACGTCTTTTTAAACCAAATGCATATTCTTAGGATAATAGTGGATTATAAAAGTTTTATATAAACTAGAAATAGGCCAATCCAAAATTATAGGTCCTAGTGGTTATTCAAGAATTGCTCAATCATTAAAAATCTTTTGAATTTACAGTTAAGGAAAAAACTGTTAGACATGGAGTCCCTTTATTATTTTATTACTTTTTATTTTGATAATTATAGTTGTAAAGAATAATTTCATATTCTAAGTTTGGCAAAGATTCTATTTGACATAAAATATACTTGTAACCGTTCCTACGAGCACCAGTATAGCTTTGAAGATGTCGTGGTACGTATCCTTCGTCGACTACGTGAAAACTAAAAGACAAGGGTCGCAAAAATTAGACGATTGACAACTTGAGTTTCTGAGTAATTGTTATTTGTCCATTGAAGATTGTGTCTGCTCGCATAAGAAGTAAAATATTGACTAAGGGGAAGTCTAATCGATTAGAGTTTATTCTACAATCCATTGAACTCTGTGTACAATTGATTGCCATTACGAATAGAAAACCCATCCATACAGTACAATCGATTGGACTTCGTAAAAATAATCTATTTTCAGATCTAGTTTTCATGCTCCTACTTTTTCATTACTTGCACCACATTGGGATTCTAAACTCTTATAAATAGAACCACTTCGAGACTTAGTAAAATATACATTGATTGATAACAGAGATAATTTTCTAAAGTAGAGTTGTTCATTACGAAGAGCAAAAGTCTTAGCTTTCACTGTTATCCTTGAAAGGTTTTCTCTTCCATTTCTATCAAAGCTTAAAACTTGATCTTTCATTTGCCTAGGTTTTGCATCTAGTATTTTAACTCAGTAAGCCAGAGAGTACTAGTGTGTCTTAATACTACTTGAGCAACTTTAGGGTTCAGGGTGTACTGAATCCTTCGCCTTTGGTAGAGATTGTTGAGTGAGAATTAAAATTGAGGTGTACTAATCGATGGTAGGTTTGGGGTGTACCAAACTGAACAAGCCATAAAAGTTTAGTAATTGGAAGGGCACGCGTGTGACTCGTAGTGTGGAGTTAAAGGACGTGAACGCATCGACAGTAGGCCTTGGCTAAGGTTGGAAGCTGTATTTGAAACGGTGCTGCATAAGTAACTTTTGTAACTCGAAACTTCTTAGTTAGTGATACTTTTCATCTAGACGTGGTCCGGTGGTTTTTCCTTAACTAAGGTTTCTAAGTAAAAACTCACAGGTGTTATCGTGTGTTGATTGTTTGTTTTCCGCATAATCGTTAGATTAATCCAAACGACAAAAAGATAATATATCACAGAGATATATTTGATCTAAGTCGATTGTGATAATCACCTTGTTATCAATCAACTGTTTAATTGTGTTGCATGTGATTTAGTTTACCCATATCGGACTAATAAATTGTGTTATGTAATACCCTGAACTTTCGTTCTAGGGTATTACGATAAATTCACCTAATAAATGAAAACCTGAAACTTTTTCAGACTCTTATTATTGTTTTTATTGTTAAATATCATGTATGGGTATGTGTATTTAATTTAGTTTCATTCTGACAACTTTGAAAAACCTGCTATTTTTAAACTCGCTCTTTAGGGCTAAATTCTTGCTAAAAATAATGAATCATAACTTGCAGGGGACTTTTTCTTGCTGCAACTAATATTCCAGAACTTTTATAAAAAAATTATTTTGTGGGCCCGAGACTCCAAAAATATTCCTATTTTATCTTTGTCAACTTATCTGTGAAATTTGGAAGCTTTTCTAAGACATAAAACTCTAGTGGAAGATTTTGGGAGATTTTGACAAAAATAGTACTTTTATAATTTTTGAACTTCCTACCATTCGCATATTTTTCAAAAATAATATTTAATTATATTTTATTTATTTAATAGGAGCGTGGGACCCGCAAATCACTTTCGGGTCATTCCAATGTCATTTGACACTTTTCTAGGGTTCTGAACGTTTTTATGATTTGTGTGTGTGACATGCGTTAATACCTTAGTGTATGGACTTTTAAATTATATAATATAGTTTGATTGAATTAATTAATAATTAATTGTGTTATAATTATTGGGTGGGCCCGTATGGCTAATCTAGAAACCTTTTGGACTTAATAATATTCTTAAATGAAGCCTATTGATGTATATGGGCCTTAGGCCCATTCCTAACCCATTAATAGTGTAAAATATAAGTTTTTGAGGGTTGAAAAAGTCATCCATTTGCTAGTTACGAATTTCAACAAAATAGAAATCCTAATCCTTCCCTAAACCTATTTATGAAAATCCTAAAGCTTTAGAAGCTTTCACAACCCAACTCCATTGAAGAATAGAGCAAACTCCATTAAACATTCATCCGGGGACCGATCGCACTCGAGCAAGAAGAGAGAATTGACGGGGACTCCGATTAGAAGAACATACTCCGAGGAGAGGATGATCCGACAACTTTCAAATTTGAATAAACTTTTGATTTTCATTAAAGTTCAAGAAACCTTAAGGTAAGTGCGCTTGATCCATCCTATACTTGTTTTTCTTCAAGAGTTTGTTTTTCTTTCATTAAGTAATGGTTGATACTCATTATAAATTAATTTTAATTATATTTACTTTATTCTTATTAGGTTGAGCTTTATTTTGGGCCACCATGATGGGTTTGGCCATAGTCTATTTTGTGCCTATAACGGATGACTATGTTCTTTATCATTTTCGTTATATTTTTATAATTTAAATATTTTTATAATTATTTTTTTCTAAATACTCTGTGAATCTATTTTTCAAAACCGTTTAGTTTGTATTTTTCTAATTTTTATTGATTAAGTTATGATTTTTCTAAATTGTATGACTTTACCAAAAAACCCAAAATTTCAGATTTTACACGGTCTGATTCACTTGGGATTTGGATCTATATTTTTAACCTAAATATTTTTCTAATTATTTTTCATGGATACCTCTATCAATCTAGTTTCTAGAACTTTTGAGTTTATATTTTTCTATTTTGTATTGATTAAGTTATGATTTTTCAAACGTGCTAGACTTTTCTGTAAAACCCAGAATTCTAGATTTTACACGGTCCACTTAACTTGAGATTTCGATCTATATTTTTAACCTAAATATTTTTCTAATTATTTTTCATAGATACCTTTATCAATTTAATTTCTAGAACCTTTGAGTTTATATTTTTCCGATTTGTATTGATTAAGTTATGATTTTTTAAATGTGCTAGACTTTTCTATAAAACCCAGAATCCAAGATTCTATCCGACCAACTTCATTAAGGGTTTCGACCCATATTTTGAATCTAAATATTTTTCTATTTCTTTTTTCTAAATACCTCCTTAAATTTAGTTTCTATAACATTTGAGTTTGTATTTTTTTAATTTGTATTGATTAAGTTATGATTTTTCAAATGTGCGGGACTTTTCTGTATCCCGGATTCTGTCCGGCCCAATTAATTAAGAGTTTTGACCTATATTTTGAATCTGAATATTTTTCTATTTATTTTTCCTAAAAACCTCTATGAATCTAGTTTTTAAATCTATTGAGTTTATATTTTTCTAATTCATATTTATTTAGTTATGATTTTTATAATGCAGTACATTTTTTGTAAAAAACCTATTAATTATTCGTGGTTCGGTCATGATTATTAACTATTAAGGTTTTAACCTTGTTGTTTGACTAAACCCTAGATGGTTTGACCTATACCTGTATGCATGGGGATCCCACCCATGTGTCTTGGATCTCTCATAGGGTTCGGCCAAGTGTCTTGGATCCCTCATTAGGGTTCGACATTGTGTCATGGATCCCTCATAGAGTTCGGCCATAGCGTGTTGGATTCTCTTGCGATTTTCACTTATATTATTCATCGATGTTGATTGTGATATTTGGTCATGTCTTATTGACTATTATACCTAGATGGTTTGACCTATACTTGTATGCATGGGGATCCCACCCATGTGTCTTGGATCCCTCATAGGGTTCGGCCAAGTGTCTTGGATCCCTCTTTAGGGTTCGACCTTGTGTCATGGATCCCTCATAGGATTCGGCTATGGTGTGTTGGATTGTCTTGTGATTTCTACTTATATTATTCATCCGTGTTGATCGTGACCTTCGGTGATTGTTACATGTTATTTATGGTTAACCCTAATTCGTTCCCATATTATTACTCTTAATGATCATTGGTTCATTTTATATTTTTATTTAAATGTTAAATACATGTGTGCTTATGTCATGTAACCCTAGTACATCTTGTTGTCATACTATGATCATCACGTCATTTCATATAAGGGGTGCATAAGGAAACGGGGTTGAAGTATATTATATACGTTTATATTGGTTTTATCAATTAATCAGGGTTCGGTACCCTAAGGTGAAAGGCCCCAGACGTTATTATATCCTGCAGATAGGTTGATGAGACCACTCCCAGTGCGGGAAGGAGATGGAGACCCTATGTGGTTATGGGTACTAGTTGCATTGGCATCCCTTACTCATCTGCATTTATCCTCACATTCATGTCATCTTTATTATACGATTGAGATGCATACCTTGATTAAAAAACTTGTATAATATGATATCATACCATGCACACTGTTGTATTACTGGGCCTTGGCTCACGGTGCTACACCGATACCATTTTCAGATTTTGAGGAGCCGGGTACGTGAGATGTTTTTGAGATGAAAGACTCCGGTGCATTCGAGGAGATCGACGAGGATTTGGGAGTCGATCCCACACTTTAGAAAGTTGTATTTGATTATTTTATAACATTATTTATTTATTTTCACGGGCATGTAAGCCTTTGATTGAGAACATGTTATCACTTTCATCTCTCCACATTTAGTTGATTGATTGAATTATTTGAATTATAAATTATTTGAATTATTTGTTTCCTACATCTAGACTCTTTTTTTTTTACTTAGTGGGTTTTCGAATGAACCTTAGTAGTCTAATTGACCTAATTGGACCACTAGGGGACATTCATGGATCACCTCTGGGTTCGGGTACGGGTCGATCCACAGATTTTCGGGTCGTATCTAGGTATCCGGATTCGGGGCGTGACATGTTAGGTTAAAATAAAATTTTAATACTTAATTAACCCCCCTTCTAGGTATTTAGAATAAAGAAAATGTACCGAATTTCAATAGTGTCCAATGATGTAATACCCTGAATTTTTGTTCTAAGGTATTATGGTAAATTCACCAAACCTAAACATTTTTCAGACTTCTATTATTGTTTTTATGGTTTAATATAATGCTTGAGTATGTATGTTTAATACGGTTTCATTCTGACAACTTTGAAAAACCATCTATTTTTTAAACTCATTCTTTATGGCTAAATTCCTACTAAAAATAATAAACCATAACTTGCAAGGGACTTTTTCTTTCCCCAGCTAACATTATAGAACTTTTATAAAAAAAATTATTTCATGGTCCCGAGACACCAAAAATATTCCTATTTTATCCTTACTAACTTACCTGTGAAATTTGGAACCTTTCTTGAGACATAAAAACCCTAGCGGGAGATTTTGGGAGATTTTAATAAAAATAGTATTTTCGTAATTTTTGAACTTTCCTACCATTCTTATATTTTTTTTAAATAATATTTAATTCTATTTTATTTATTTAATAGGAGTGTGGGACCCGCGAATCACTTTTCGGGTCATTCCGAGTTCATTTTGACATTTTTTCGAGGTTTTGAACTTTTTTATGATTTTTGTGTATTTAGACTATGTTAAGTGATTTATGTATGTGACATGTGTCAATACCTTGATGTATCAACTTTTAAATTATGTAATATAGTTTAATTGAATTAATTAATAATTATTTACGTTATGATTGTTGGGTGGGCTCGTATGGCCAATCTAGAGGTCTTTGGGCTTAATAATATTCTTAAATGAAGCCTAGTTGATGTATATGGGCCTTTGACCCATTTTTAATCCATTAGTGATGTAAAATATAAGTTTTTGAGGGTTAAAAATGTTATCTCTTTGATAGTTACGAATTTCACTAAAATAGAAATCATAATCATTCCCTAAACCTATTTATGAAAATCCTAAAGCTTTAGAAGCTTTCACAAACCCGACTCCATTGAAAAATAGAGAAAGCTCCATTAAACCTTCATCTGGGCACCTATCGCACTCGAGTAAGAAGGGAGAATTGACGGGGACTCTGAATGGAAGAACAAACCATGAGGAGAGGACAATCCGATGATTTTCAAATTCGAAAAAACTTTTGATTTTCATTAAAGTTCAAGAAACCTTAAGGTAAGTGTGTTTGATCCATCCTATACTTGTTTTTCTTCAGGATTTTATTTTTCTTTCATTAGATAATGGTTGATACTCATTATAAATTAATTTCAGCAATATTTACTTTATTTATTGGGTTGATCTTTATTTTGGGCCACCATGATGGGTTTGGCCATGGTCTATTTTGTACCTATAACGGATGACTATGTTTTTTATCATTTTTGTTGTATTTTTATGATTTAAATATTTTTATAATTACTTTTTTTCAATACCTTTATGAATCTATTTTCCAAAACCGTTTAGTTTATATTTTTCTGATTTGTATTGATTAAGTTATGATTTTTCAAAGTTGTTGGACTTTAACAAAAAAATCTAAAATTGCCAGTTGGTAGGCAGTTGTTGGAGAATCTTTTCACGTGAAGAAAAAGCGAAGTCGGTGTCTTTTGGTGGCTTTCGGCGGATTGATTTGATGTTTTGAGTACTGTTTGTCGGTGGAAGTACTGTTTGGAACTGTAGCAAATAGTGACTTTTTTTACTGTAGCAATTTTGTCTTTTGTGACTTTTCTCGGCAGAATCTTCTTTCGGTGGCACGGCTTTGATACGGCTTGAAACGACTTTGATATTTTGATGATCCGGTGATTTTGACATGGATACGGCGGCTTTGATATGGCGGCTTGACATGGATGTGGCGGCTTTGATATGGATTGGCTTTGACACGGCGGCTTTTATCGTTTGTAAGTAGTTTTGAAATCTTTTACATTGAGACAAGGTCGGACTATCCTTGAAGGTAGCTGGTTGAAATTGCTGTCATCACTGATGGGGTAGTGTAATACCCTGAACTTTCGTTCTAGGGTATTACGGTAAATTCACCTAATAATGAAAACCTGAAATTTTTTTAGACTCTTATTATTGTTTTTATTGTTTAATATCATGTATGAGTATGTGTATTTAGTTTGGTTTCATTCTGACAACTTTGAAACACCTGCTATTTTTGAAACTTGCTCTTTAGGGCTAAATTCTTGCTAAAAATAATGAACCATAACTTGTAGGGGACTTTTTCTTTCCCCAGCTAACATTTCAGAATTTTTATAAAAAAATTATTTTGTGGGCCCGAGACACAAAAAAATATTCATATTTTATCCTTACCAACTTACTTATAAAATTTAGAACCTTTCCTAAGACATGAAAACCCTAACGGGAGATTTTAGGAGATTTTGACAAAAATAGTATTTTTGTAATTTTTAAACTTTCCTATCATTCTTATATTTTCAAAAATAATATTTAATTATATTTTATTTATTTAATAGGAGCGTGGGACCCACGAATCACTTTTGGGTCATTCCGATGTCACTTGACACCTTTTCGGTGCTTTGAACATTTTTTATAATTTTTATGTATTTAGACTACTTTTATGTATTTAGACTACTTTTATGTGAATTGTGTGTGTGACATGTGTCAATACCTTATTGTATGGACTTTTAAATTATATAATATAGTTGATTGAATTAATTTATAATTATTTGTGTTATGATTGTTGGGTGGGGCCGTATGGTCAATCTAGAAGTCTTTTGGGCTTAATAATAATCTTAATTGAGCCTAGTTGTTATATATGGGCCTTGGGCCCATTTCTAACCCATTAGTAGTATAAAATATAAGTTTTTGAGGGTTGAAAAAGTCATCACTTTGATAGTTACGATTTTCAACAAAATAGAAACCCTAATCCTTCCCTAAACCTATTTATGAAAACCCTAAAGCTTTAGAAGCTTTCACAAAACCAAACTCCATTGAAGAATAGAGAAAGCTCCATTAAACCTTCATCCGAGCACCGATCGCACTCGAACAAGATGGGAGAATTGATGGGGACTCCGATTTGAAGAACATACTCCGAGAAGAGGACGATCCGACGACTTTCAAATTTGAAGAAACTTTTGATTTTCATTAAAGTTCAAGAAACCTTGAGGTAAGTGCGCTTGATCCATCCTATACTTGTTTTTTTTCAAGATTTGTTTTTCTTTCATTAGATAATAGTTGATACTCATTATAAATTAATTTTAATAATATTTACTTTATTCTTATTGGGTTGATCTTTGTTTTGGGCCACCATGATGGGTTTGGCCATGGTCTATTTTGTACTTATAACGGATGACTATGTTCATATCATTTTTGTTGTACTTTTATGATTTAAATATTTTTATATTATTTTTTTCTAAATACCTCTTTGAATCTATTTTCCAAAACCGTTTAGTTTGTATTTTTCTGATTTTTATTGATTAAGTTATGAATTTTTTAAGTTGTATGACTTTACCCAAAAACCCAGAATTTTAGATTTTACACGGTCCGATTCACTTGGGATTTCGATCTATATTTTTAACCTAAATATTTTTCATGGATACCTCTATCAATCTAGTTTCTAGAACCTTTAAGTTTATATTTTTCTGATTTGTATTGGTTAAGTTATGATTTTTCAAACGTGCTGGACTTTTCTGTAAAACCCAGAATTTTATATTTTACACGGTCCACTTCACTTGAGATTTCGATCTATATTGTTAACCTAAATATTTTTCTAATTATTTTTCATAGATACCTCTATCAATCTAGTTTCTAGAACCTTTGAGTTTATATTTTTCTGATTTACATGGATTAAGTTATGATTTTTCAAACGTGCTGGACTTTTATATAAAACCCAGAATTCCAGATTTTACACGGTCCACTTCACTTGAGATTTCGATCTATATTTTTAAGCTAAATATTTTTCTAATTATTTTTCATAGATACCTCTATCAATTTAGTTTTTAGAACCTTTGAGTTTGTATTTTTTTGATTTGTATTGATTAAGTTATGATTTTTTTAAATATACTAGATTTTTCTGTAAAACCCAGAATCCCAGATTCTGTCCGACCCACTTCATTAAGGGTTTCGACCCGTATTTTGAATCTAAATATTTTTCTATTTCTTTTTCCTAAATACCTCCTTAAATCTAGTTTCTATAACATTTGAGTTTGTATTTTCCTGATTTGTATTGATTAAGTTATGATTTTTCAAATGTGCGGGACTTTTTTGTATCCCGAATTCTGTCCAGCCCAATTAATTAAGAGTTTTGACCTATATTTTGAATCTGAATATTTTTCTATTTATTTTTCCTAAAAACCTCTATGAATCTAGTTTTTAAATCTATTGAGTTTATATTTTTCTAATTCATATTTATTTAGTTATGATTTTTATAATGCAATACATTTTTTGTAAAAAACCTATTAATTATTCGTGGTTCGGTCATGATTATTAACTATTAAGGTTTTAACCTTGTTGTTTGACTAAACCCTAGATGGTTTGACCTATACCTGTATGCATGGGGATCCCACCCATGTGTCTTGGATCTCTTATAGGATTCGGCCAAGTGTCTTGGATCCCTCATTAGGGTTCGACATTGTGTCATGGATCCCTCATAGAGTTCGGCCATAGCGTGTTGGATTCTCTTGCGATTTTCACTTATATTATTCATCGATGTTGATTGTGATATTTGGTAATGTCTTATTGACTATTATACCTAGATGGTTCGACCTATACTTGTATGCATGGGCATCCCACCCATGTGTCTTGGATCCCTCATAGGGTTCGGCCAAGTGTCTTGGATCCCTCTTTAGGGTTCGACCTTGTGTCATGGATCCCTCATAGGATTCGGCCATGGTGTGTTGGATTGTCTTGTGATTTCTACTTATATTATTCATCCGTGTTGATCGTGACCTTCGGTGATTGTTACATGTTATTTATGGTTAACCCTAATTCGTTCCCATATTATTACTCTTAATGATCATTGGTTCATTTTATATTTTTATTTAAATGTTAAATACATGTGTGCTTATGTCATGTAACCCTAGTACATCTTGTTGTCATACTATGATCATTACGTCATTTCATATAAGGGGTGCATAAGGAAACGGGGTTGAAGTATATTATATACGTTTATATTGGTTTTATCAATTAATCAGGGTTCGGTACCCTAGGGTGAAAGGCCCCAGACGTTATTATATCCTGCAGATAGGTTGATGAGACCACTCCCAGTGCGGGAAGGAGATGGAGACCCTATGTGGTTATGGGTACTAGTTGCATTGGCATCCCTTACTCATCTGCATTCATCCTCATATTCATGCCATCCTTATTATACGATTGAGATGCATACCTTGATTAAAAAACTTGTATAGTATGATATCATACCATGCACACTGTTGTATTACTGGGCCTCGGCTCACGGTGCTACACCGATACCATTTTCAGATTTTGAGGAGCCGGGTACGTGAGATGATTTTGAGACGAAAGACTTCGGTGCATTCGAGGAGATCGGCGAGGATTTGGGAGTCGATCCCACACTTTAGAAAGTTGTATTTGATTATTTTATAACATTATTTATTTATTTTCACGGGCATGTAAGCCTTTGATTGAGAGCATGTTCTCACTTCCATCTCTCCACATTTAGTTGATTGATTGAATTATTTGAATTATTTGTTTCTTACATCTAGACTCTTTTTTTTTACTTAGTGGGTTTTCGAATGAACCTTAGTAGTCTAATTGACCTAATTGGACCACTAGGGGACATTCATGGGTCACCTCTGGGTTCGGGTACGGGTTGATCTACGGATTTTCGGGTCGTATTTGGGTATCCGGATTCGGGGCGTGACAGGTAGACACATGATCTCCGCGTGGGGAATATTGGGATTTGGACGGGGTTGGGAGAGGAGAATACTTTGGAGGAAGCAATGGAGCTTTGCCCTTAGAAGATTGTGATTGGGAGAGGGCTCCTCTCATTTTTGCACTTTTTGGAGAAATTCTCTGGTTAAAAAATCAGGCAAGGAATTTAGCGAGCCCTTAATATAGGTAATATTGAAATCAAAAATAAAAAGTAAAGCTTGTCATCAAGTAAATAATTGTTTAGAGGCTAAATTTTTGACATCTTTTTGAAGAATTTCTTTGGCGGATTGGCAATCAACACGGATAAGAAATTTTTTATTTAAGACGTCATTTTAAAATTTTTGGACACATAAGACTATAGCAAAGACTTCTTTTTTGACAGTGGAATATTTTGCTTGAGTTGGATTCCAGGAACCTGAAGTGAAGCCTCCGTAGCTATAATCGAAGGCGTCGGTTTGGATAACTTTGGAGTAAAGGGGATTGGCAATATTGAGGCATGAATAACTTTAACAGTTTGTTTAATGAGGCGAACAGCATCAGTGTGGGCGGTGGTCCATGGTAATGTATGATTTTTACGGAGGCGGTTTTGGAGTAATTGGCGTTCGAGGGTAAGATTTTTTAGAAAATGGGAGACGTAGTTTAGGCAACCTAAGAAATGCTGGAGTTGTGTTTTGTCGGTTAAAATATCAGGGAATTTATCAGCAAATTGAATAACGCGGTTGATGGGGGAAATTGTTTGATTTTCAATTTTGTAACCTAAGAATTGGATGGAAGTTTGGAAGAGTTTTATTAGGAAATCCACAAAACAGAGATATTTCCACAATTTTATTCAATAATCAAGAAAAGAACCTAACGTTTTTAGTTCAAATACAAGAAACAAGCAAGAACATATCGAAATCTGCATCAAATTCAAAGATCCATGAAGAAGAACATATCGAAAGATCTGGTGACCTAAATCGTGAGAATCCACACACCTGCCTTGGTTGAGAATCGCTACAGATCTGAAGAAGTTCTCTTCTTCGTTCCTCTTTTGTAGAGAGAGGAGTTTGTGAGAGAATACAAACTAAGAGAGAGAGAGAGAGGAGGAGGAGGAGGAGGAGGAGATATAGAGGAAGAAAGCAACTATTCTATTACTTACTAATTTATGTATATTTGGAGAGAGAGGACAGCCACAAGGTGACCGTGATATCAGAGTAGAACTTTGCCGACGGACACACAGTATGAGTCACGTGGCAGACTTTTATAGATTACTGACCGTCTGGATGTTTGGCCCATCCCTAGGTGGGCCTACATAACAAAAATTAGCTCTATTAGTGATTTCTAAGCGTTGGATTAGAGTTGTTTTTATGGGTTGATTTTTTACGAGTTCGAACATAACCTTCATCCGAGCACCTATCGCACTCGAGTAAGAAAGGAGAATTGACGGGGACTCTGAATGGAAGAATATACCATGAGGAGAGGACGATCTGACGATTTTCAAATTCGAAGAAACTTTTGATTTTCATTAAAGTTAAAAAAACCTTAAGGTAAGTGTGTTTGATCCATCCTATATTTGTTTTTCTTCAAGATTTTATTTTTCTTTTATTAGATAATGGTTGATACTCATTATAAATTAATTTCAGTAATATTTACTTTATTTATTGGGTTGATCTTTATTTTGGGCCACCATGATGGGTTTGGCCATGGTCTATTTTGTACCTATAACGGATGATTATGTTTTTTATCATTTTTGTTGCATTTTTATGATTTAAATATTTTTATAATTATTTTTTCTCAATACCTCTATGAATCTATTTTCCAAAACCGTTTAGTTTGTATTTTTCTGATATGTATTGATTAAGTTATGATTTTTCTAAGTTGTTGGACTTTAACAAAAAAATTTAAAATTTCAAATTTTATATGGTCTACTTCACTTAGGATTTTGATCTATATTTTTAATCTAAATATTTTTTTAATTATTATTTTTAGATACCTCTATCAATCTAGTTTCTAAAACCTTTAAGTTTGTATTTTTTTGATTTGTATTGATTAAGTTATGATTTTTCTAAGTTGTTGGACTTTACCAAAAAACTCAAAATTTTAGATTTTACATGGTCCACTTCACTTGAGATTTCAATCTATATTTTTAACCTAAATATTTTTCTAATTATTTTTCATATATACCTCTATCAATCTAGTTTTTAGAACCTTTGAGTTTGTATTTTTCTGATTTGTATTGATTAAGTTATGATTTTTCAAATGACAGGGACTTTTCTGTAAAATCCAAAATTCCAAATTCTGTCCGGCCCACTTCATTAAGGATTTCGACCTATATTTTGAATCTGAATATTTTTCTATTTTTTTTCTAAAACCTCTGTGAATCTAGTTTTTAAATCCATTAAGTTTATATTTTTTTAATTTATATTTATTTAGTTATGATTTTTATAATGCAGTACATTTTTTTTTGTAAAAAACCTATTAATTGTTAATGGTTCGGTCATGATTATTAACTATTAAGGTTTTAACCTTGTTGTTTGACTTAGACTTGTATGCATGGGGATCCCACCCCAGTGTCTTGGATCCCTCATAGGGTTCGGCTAAGTATCTTAGATCCCTCTTTAGGGTTCGATCTTATATCATGGATCCTTCATAGGGTTCGGCCATGGTGTGTTGGATTCTCTTGCGATTCTCACTTATATTGCTCATCCGTGTTGATCGTAACTTTCGGTGATTGTTATATGTTATTCATGTTTAACCTTAATTTGTTCCTATATTATCACTTTCGGTGATTGTTATATGTTATTCATGTTTAACCCTAATTTGTTCCCATATTATCACTTTTAATAACTTGCGATTCTCACTTGTGCTTATGCCATGTAACCCTAGTACCATCTTGTTGTCATACCATGATCATCACGTCATTTCATATAAGAGGTGCATAAGGGAACGGGGTTGAAGTATACTATATACGTTTATATTGGTTTTATCAATTAATCAGGGTTTGGTACCTTAGGGTGAAAGGCCCTAGACGTTATTATATCCTGCAGATGGGTCGATGAGACTGCTTCCAGTGCGGGAAGGAAATGGAGACCCTATGCGGTTATGGGTACTAGTTGCATTTGCATCCCACATTTACTTGTATTCACCCTCATATTTATGTCATTCTTATTATATGATTGAGATGCATACCTTGGTTTAAAACTTGTATAGTATGATATCATACTATGCATATTGTTGTATTACCAAGCCTCGGCTCACCGTGCTACACTGATACTATTTTCAAATTTTGAGGAGCCGGGTACGTGAGATGATTTTGAGGCGAAAGACTCCGGTACATTCGAAGAGATCGACAAGGATTTGGGAGTTGATTCCACACTTTAGAAAGTTGTATTTGATTATTTTATAACATTATTTTTATTTTCACGGGCATATAAGCCTTTGATTGAGAGCATGTTCTCACCTCCATCTCTCCACATTTAGTTGATTGAATGAATTATTTGAATTATTTATTTTCTACATCTAAACTCTTTTTTTTTACTTAGTGAGTTTTCGAATCAACTTTTGTAGTCTAATGGACCTAATTGGACCACTAGGGGACATACCTCCGGGTTCGGGTACGGGTCGATCCACGAATTTTCAAGTTGTATCTAGGTATCCGAATTCGGGGCGTGACAAACGATGTTGGACAAAAAGCATCCAACACCAATAAAGGCGTGACACATGTAGTTAACCGGAGACCATATATACCAACCGATTTTCCATTACATTTTGCATGTTTTATTTTTCAAAAAAGTAGATTCTCCATATAACCTGGAACTCTCATTCACTAGAATTTTTAAAGTTTTTAAAAATTAAAACTAGTAAAATGACCCCTGAAATAAGGGTTTTTTCGGTCGTTGGACGGAAACCCTTAGATCACATCATTTGTAAAAATCTGAGACTTTAATCCTGCAAACATACAGATTTATGCACAGTGGCTTGTATCGGATGTCGATCCACACTCGGGGTTAGGATTAATGCGATAAAGAACAGTAATAAAATGGGAATCACTAGAAATGATAGATGAGAATGGTGATAGAGTGGTGGATTTTAAAACCTGATTTGTTTGTAATGGAAGAAATTAAACTAAATGATCAGATAACATTAATGATTAACAACCAAAATGAGGAAACTCTGATTTATTCAAAATCACAAATCACTTTCAAAGTTTGCATTAAGAATGCTTACAAAAAAACACATAATAAATCAGAATTCACTAACTAAAAGCATTAAAGAAAGTAAGTAAAAGAGAGATAAAGAGTTAGAGAGAGGAAGAGAGTTTTAGAAAGAGAAAGTGAAGAGAGAGAGAGAGTGAAGGTACCTAGAGAAAGAAGCTCTTCTTGGTATCTTACCTCGAGAATCAGCCAATGAATGGGTCGTGATCGGCCACTGATGGATGGGAGAAGGTTCGAGCATGATGGGGTGAGTGAATGGCAGTGATGGAGTGATTGGCCAAACTGTGATGATGGTGGGTTTTAGAGGTGGGGATGGATCTGGTCGGCACTTGCAGGTGGTGCAGCTTTAGTGGCAATATAGATGGTGACAGAGGCAGCAAATGGTGAAGGTGGCACTGGAGTTGCAAGCGTGCAAACCCAACAAGTTTCGATGGTGGTTTCGGGAGGTGCACGGGTTGACAGGTTGTGAAAGACCCTCAGTAGGTGGCTGAAGATCAAGAGCCGTGGAGGAGCAGCACCACTGTGGAAATATGAGATCATGTGGTGTGCACAGATGAGGACGACACACACTAGTCCATGAATTCAACAGTTTCCTCATCTTTCCTTCTCTTTCTCTTCTTTTTTTTCCAGAGGGAGATGGAGAGATTGTGGTGGAGAAACGTATTGGTGCCCAGAGTTGGAAAGTGCAAAGGTGCAAGCTTGATTGGTGCTGCAGTCTACGCGGAAGACGCTCGAGCAGTGGAGGTGTAAGTTGTGGATTTGCTTGCAGAAAGGGATAACGGCATACTATGGTTGCAGGCCATTAACTTGTAGGTTTAGGGGTGGTGCTCTTGCTCCGGCCGGTAGTGAGAAGATCACCGGATGTGAGAGTTTGGGACCTGCAACTCATTGCTGGTCTAGACGGTGGCTCTGTATGGTGCAGCAGCATAAAGTGTGGTGGCGGAGAGAACCAGGGAAGCCCTAAAAGTGAGGAAGCACGTTGGGTGCTAGGAGGTGCAACAGAGCTTTGGCCGGAGTTGCTGACCTGTAACTCCGGTAGTAAATAAAGAAGAAGATGGGGTGTAGCATGTTTGGTTGGTTGCTCTAATGGAAGAGCAGGCTGGCCGTTCACATGGAGAGGGGAGAGTAAAGAGGGTTAAAGGAAGAATTTTTTTGGAAAAAGTTCGAGGTGGGAGAGGAGAAGAGTTTATTCTCTTTTGAAGAGAATATATATATCTCCTTCATCAGGGTTCGGTCCTCCTTAATTGTAGCCCCATTCCATCTCTTGGTTGCTTCCTTTCAACAAATCTTCCCTTCTTCAAGTCAACTTTCTATTTTAAAAAATATATGTTTCAAAACTTTCATTCTTCAATTCCTTTCTTCCATCGTCTCATGCTGGCCCACCTAACTTGCTGCTTGAAAGTAGGGTTTTTCCGTGTCCCCAATTTGGAAACCTTGTCTTTAATAATGTTTGTAAAATCTGATTATCTGCAAAATGTAACTTGTATAGCAGTTCATGTCGGATGTCGATCCACACTCGGTGTGAGTTAGTGCAATAAGGAATTAAAATTGACAAATAATATATAGGGAGAAATGAGAATTGTGAAAAGATGAGAAAGGCGAGTCGATTTAACATCTTTAAATTGAGATCCAGAGAACAATAAATTAACAAAAATCAAATTTCATTAATTATCGAAGAGTGTGTACATAAATTAAAATAATAGAAATAAAGAAAGCGTGTAAGAAAGCATGTAAAGGTTGAGAGATGAAGGGGTAAGGGAAAGAAACGTCCATTGAGATCTCAGAGCTAAGGGCTCTACTGATCAAGAAGAGGATCGTCCAAGACTTCGATGAATGCTTCAATCAAGAGAAGGGTTTTGACAGAAAAGCATCCCATGATCCTCGGAGCTAAGGCGCTACCGATCAAAAAGAGTATCGTCCAAATTTCATGGAATGCTGCTCAATCGTGATAATTCACATCGGATCTTACCGGTCGACAAGGTAGATGTGAATTGGCAAATAATGTACGGTGATGTGCCCTAAGAAGCTCACCTTTTCACTTGCCAAAAGGAGTCGGCCAAGTGAAGAGGCGATCGGCCCTGGAATGTAGAAAGAGGAAACATGAATTCTAGAGAGAGACATCTCACTCTAGAGAGAGAAAATAGAAGGTAGAGAGAGAAAGTAGAGAGATAACACAGAATTAGGGATGTCACGTCCCTTTCATGTCGTTTAGAGAGAGGGGAGATCTAGAGAGAGAGAAGGCTTTCTAGAGAGAGAAAATGAGAAATAGAAAGGAAGAGAGAGAAAGTACCTCATGAGCACTTACCATGGGTTGGATCGGTCACGCGATGGAAGAGATTGCCAATGATGGTGATTGGCCGTGCATGATGGATGATGGTTGACCATGAAGATGGTGAGATTCAGCCAAGTGGATGGCCGTAGTGGATGCATGGTTGAGAACGTGGCTGTGGTGTGCACCAATGATGGTGTGCTCAGTGGTGGTGCGACTTTGTAGCCAAAGAAGCCATGGTGATGGTTGTGGGAGGAGCCTGTGTTGGTGGTTGGAGTAGCTAGCTGTGTTGCACCGTGAGTGTGCGTACAGGTGGACCACCAGCAAAATGCCAAGTGGAGCTTTTGGAGGAGTGGTCGAGCAGCATGGACAGGTGCATGGTGGAAAGGAGGGGTCTGTTGGAGAGATGGAGAGGAGCTTTGGGCGGTGAACGTTGTTGTAGGTTGTAACAGAGGTGTTGGTGAGCAACATAGAGGGACAAGAGGATGAAAAAGGGCAAACCTGCAACTCTGGTGATGGTGGTGCATGGCTTGTTGAAAGTAGGGTTTTTCCGCGTCGTTGTTTATGGAAACCCTAATTCCAACAAAATTTGTATCTTTTCTGATTTAATTCCTGCAAAAATGGTAATTCTTGTATAAAAATTCGTGTCGGACGTCGATCCGCACTCGGGGTTAGCTCGCGCGACTCAGGAACATGAAATGATGGATTTTTATTAGAAATTGGTAATAAGGAAAATGGAGGGGTGAGAATGGTGAAGTCGATCTTTAAACATGCTTTCGATTGAGAAATTATTTCCAACTAGGTGAAACATTGATGCGAGAGAACAAAAGAAAAACAAACACTAAATTCAAAATTAATAAAGTCAACCATCATTTATTAACTAAAATTCACCTTACAAACTCAAATCAAACTTGTTCATAGTGAAAACAAATAACATAAATTGAATCTAGAAAGCAAGAAATTACAAATCTAGAGAGAGAAAGTTCTATACCTAGAGATAGAAAAGAAGAATAACTAGAGAGAGAGCGGCAACCTAGAGATTTATAGAGAGAGAAAGAGAGGAAAAACTCACCTCAGACTTACCATGATGATTGGCTGGAGAAAATGGACCCGATAGGCACAGGATTTGCAAGGGTGGTTCGGTCAAGTGGTGGCTGTGTTGTTGGCCAACCAAATGAGGTGGGAAAACTGATTGGAAGCCATGGAGATGAGGTTGCAAAGCATGGAGGAATGCCCTGAAAGTTGCTGGTTTGGAGCCCCCGATTTCAATGGTGATGTAGCTGACCGTTGAATGAAGCTAACAGCTTGCAAGGTGGAGAACGGCATGGCAAGCAGGTGGTGCAAGATGTCCAAACGGTGGTTGTTGCTTGGAAGGACGGTTTGGGAGAGTTGCAGATGTTGCAAAGTGTTGAAACTTCAGCAGCCTGACGGACTCCAACCAGCAATCGTGGAAGGAGATGCACACGACCAAGGAGATCGTGGGAAGGTGCTGATTGTGGAGGCATCTTTGGTGGTGGAGAAAAAGGAGTGCTCAACAGTTCCTCCTCTCTTCTTCTTTCTTCTTTTTTTTTTTTTTTTTTTTTTTTTTTTGTTTTTAGGAGAAGTTGAGGACGGCTGGGTGCTGAGGGTTCAAAACGCAGGGGGTTTTGGATGGTGGAGAACGGCTTGGGGTTAACAACGGTGGTGGCTGTTTAGAAGAACAGCCACCGTCTATCACGAGGAAGGTGGTGGTTGGTGCTGTAAAAAGGCAACAGACGGAGCAAGATGGGAGGGGCAGCAAGTGAAAGTAGGGTTTTTCCGCGTCGTTGGTTACGGAAACCCTAAAATCAACAAGATTTGTAATTTTTATCCGATTATCCTGCAAAATTGACAGATTTGTATAGGGATTCGTGTCGGATATCGATCCGCACTCGGGATTAGTCGGATTAGCACAAAAACACATAAAATGACGAAAAAGAAAACATTGCACAGAATGTAAAACAATCACACTTAAATCATCTTTATTTAACTGAACTTGTCTCTTACAATGCAAATCAAATAAAATTAATTAAACTAGAAAGCATTAAAAGTGATTAGGGTAGTGAGAGAAAGAGATTGTAGAGAGAGAAAGTAAAAGAATTACCCTAGAGAGAGAAAGTTAACTAAAACCTAGAGATAGAAGGGAGATTGAAGAAGAGAACTAATGGTGAGAGAAAAGGGTAAGAGAAGAGAGAAAGTTAGACTTACCATTCAACCTACCCAATGGAAGAGGGTAGCACTATGGAGATCAAGGGAGATGGCAGCAACCGAGTAGGTCTATGGAGCTCTTGGAGAGAGCCCACCGTCTAGAAGAGGAGATGATCTAGCTTTCAATGGTGCGTGGTGATTGGTGAAGGAGTTTCAGGCGGTTGTGCAAGGCAGTGGTGATTGTGATGCCTTGAATAGCAGCAGGTTGGCGATCATGGTGGTGCAAGGGATGGATCGTGGGAGTTGGTGGAGGATGGATAGGGCGCTAGCGAGATGGAGGGCGTACGTGGTTGCTGGTTTATGGAGTGCAGGTGATGCAGTAGCACCGTGGAGAGGAAGAGAAGGTGGTGACGAGAGTGGTCTTCGTGGTGGCTGCTAGCGAGAGGGGGAAGAGGTAGGTGAGGACGGTGATGGCAAGTTGCAGGAGGTTGATGGCTGAGATGGTGGCAGCTTGGAAAGAAAGGATTTCAGACCTTCCTTGAGGAGCCGCTGGTGGTGCACCTGCTGGTGGTGCAAAGGAAGAACGCCTGCTGAAGCGTGGATGAGGAGCACCGGTGATGACCCGCGTTGAAGAGATGAAGGCGCTGGCTGCAAATAGCAGCGTGGTGGAGGCGTACCAGTCCGGCAGTGCTAATGGAGAGGGTGGCGGTTCTGTCAAGGGAGAGATTGGAAGGAGGAGCTTTGAGACCGCTGGTTCCTCCGCCCAACAAGGGAGAAGACGTAGGAGGCTAGAGGTTGCAGGTTTCGCCGGAGTTGCGATAGATGTTAGAGGAGGTAGGAATGGTTCGCCGGCCGGAGTTGCAGGTTTGCAACTCCGGCAAAAGCAAAAGAAGAAGAAGAAGAAGAAAGAGGAGAAGAAGAAGAAAGAAGAAGGAAGAAGAGAAGGAGGGTTCGTGGCGTGGTGAGCAGAGGAAATAGAAGAGGAGAAGGGCGGAAGAGAAGAAGAAGGCGTGGAAGAAGAACCTGCCGGAGTTGCAGGTTCTCGCCGAAAAAAGAGACGATGAAGAAGAAGAAAGGAAGAAGAAGAAAGAAAGGAAAAGAAGGAGAGGGAAGAGAGGAAAAGGTCGGGAATGGTTATCGGGGAGGAGAGAAAGAGATGGGAGGGGGATTAGGGTTCAAACGAACCCTTCTCCCTCCTCTTATAAAGCTTTTTTGAAATAATATATATATATATATATATATATATATATATATATATATATATATTTTTTTTTAAGTAAAAGTCTACTTTTCCTTGGGGAATGTCCCCATTTAGTGGACCCCCCATTTTTTAAAAATTTAATTAAAATTCTTTGAAAATTCCCGGGGTCCACTAACTGGTCGGACAGCGGGTCGATGATGATGGGCTCGGCTACTGGCCCACATGGATTGATAATGTTCATCGTCTCACAAGATGATGTGACAGACAGTCTGATGGCGATTGGATGGATGGTGACTTGATTGGGACCCAGATTGGTAGATCAACGGATCTGGAGAGATCCAACGGTCCGTTTGAAGATCCAACGGTTCGATGGAAGATCCAATGGTCAGAAAGCTAAGGGAGATGAGATAGAGCCGATGGGCAGGAGTTCTGGGGTTAGGTCAGTAGATTCGATGACTGAGAGATGAAAAGAGAGAGAGAGAATAAGGAGATATGAGAGAGAAAGTATCAAAAAATGGAGAAAAGTATTGGCAGAGGGTCTGGAACCCTGGTCTTTACTGTGACCATTCTCACGCTTCTCCAGTAGAGTAGACTATCATTCCTTGCTGACTCATGTGGCTTTAAACGCTTTGGTCCGTCTCTTGGTCATTGGCTCTCCTGTTCTCTTCGTTCTTTGGGCTGGCTTTTTGGTCTTCCTATTCAGCCCATAGTTGGCCCATATCTTTTAGTCATAGCATGTGGGCTCTTTAAGCTTTGATAATGGGCTTTCTTGATTGATGTGGGCTCGCAAGTCTCGAGAATTGTCCCATCGGGGTTTCCTGCGATAGAAGAAGCGCGTAATGAGACTTAATCAGAACGGCTTATATCTAGACTTCTAAAAATGTGTTTAATGCATGCAAATATACCATTTCGTCCAGAAAAGTGTGTTCTACGCAATGAGATAGACTCTTACGTAGAAAAGTGGATAATTAGAGCAGTTTTACGTAGGAGAATGCGATAACGCTAAAAGGATAATTGCTTAAAATAAGCACTTTTGAGCGAATATCAGCAAGGGAGGGCAGTGGCTGAGGTGATGGCGTGAAGGAGGAGTGGAGCAGGTTCGTGCGAGGTGCTCGCAGCTGTTGCCGGCCGGAGTTGCAGGCTGCAACTCCAGTAGAAGACGCGAAGAAGATGGTGAAGAATATGAAGGAGAAGAAGAGAAATGGGGGCCAAAGAAGGGGGGAATGATGAGAAGGGGGTTTTGGGGAAGGATTGAAGGGATTAGAGGGGGATTAGGGTTCCAAAGAACCCTTCTCCTTCCCCTTTTAAAGCTCCCTAGTTTCCATTAATGGAAATTAGGGAATTTTTTAAATAATTTTTTTTTTTTTGTTTTTTTTTTTAAGTAAAACACTACTTTTCTTTGGGAAATTTCCCCGTTTAGTGGACCCCCCATTTTTTAAAATTTAATTAAAATTATTTTGAAATTCACGGGGTCCACTAACTGGTCGGACATCGGGTCGATGATGATGGGCCCAGCTACTGGCCCACATGGATTGATGATGTCCATCGTCTCACAAGATGATGTGATAGACAGTCTGATGACGATCGGATGGATGGTGACTTGATTGGGACCCAGATTGGTATATCGACAGATCTAGAGAGATCCAACGGTCCGGTGGAAGATCCAACGGTCCGATTGAAGATCCAACGGTCAGAAAGCTAAGAGAGATGAAATAGAGCTAATGGGCAGGAGTTCTGGGGTTAGGTCAGTAGATTCGAGGACCGAGAGATGAAGAGAGAGAGAATAAGGAGAGATGAGAGAGAAAATATCAGAAAATGGAGATAAAAGTATTGGCCGAGGGTCTGGAACCCTGGTCTACACTGTGACCATCCTCACGCTTCTCCAGTAGAGTAGACTATCATTCCTTACTGACTCATGTGGCTTTAAACGCTTTGGTCCATCTCTTGGTCATTAGCTCTTCTGCTCTCTTCGTTCTTTGGGCCGACTTTTTGGTCATCTTATTCAGCCCATATTTGACCCATATCTTCTAGTCATAGCATGTGGGCTCTTTAAGCTTTGATAATGGGCTTTCCTGATCGATGTGGGCTCGCAAGTCTTGAGAATTGTCCTATCGGGGTTTCCTGCAATAGAAGAAGCGCGTAATGAGATTTTATCAGAACGACTCAATGTCTAGACTTTCGAAAATGTGTTTAATGCATGCAAATATACCATTTCGTCCAGAAAAGTGTGTTCTACGCAACAGAAGAGACTATTACGTAGAAAAGTAGATAAATAGAGCATTTTACGTAGGAGAATGCAATAACGCTAAAAGGATAATTACTTAAAATAAGTACTTTTGAGCGAATATCACTTGTGCAAGTGAGAGCACCATAATGGTGGTGCATGGTGGCCATTACTGTAACAGGACCATTCCTGATGAGAAGAGGATTGCATGGCCAGAAGATGGAGGAAGGAGGAACATCCATTAACGGTGCTATTTTTCTCTCCCTCCATGGAGCTTGCCGGCTTTAATGGTGATGGTGCTCGATTTTGGAAGGAACAAGTGTAGGGGGATCTCGTCCAGGTAATGGTGGACAGCATGCCAAAGATTAAGCAGTCCGGAAGGTTGCAGAAGTGGGGTGGAGCAGTAGGGTGTTGGCTGTGGTTTTGCTGGCCAAATTGTGGAATCCAACCTGAGTTGCATTCCGGTAACACTACAGAGAAGGAGGAGGTGAATGGAGAATTTGCAGACCTGCTGTTCGTTTCTCAGGTGAGTTGTAGGTTGCACGGAGGAAGGCTGGAGTGGAGCAACAACAACGTGAGGATCCTAGAGAAGGAGTTCCACGGTGGTGAGGGGCTTGCTGTGGAAGATCCATGGTTGTGTGGTGCAAAAGGGCATGTCACAGGTGGGCAAGAGGCGGACTGGAGAAGAAGGTGCAGAACTTTGCTGGCCGATCTCTTGGGAGGTGAAGAGGATGGATCTCCCATAGCAGATTAGTGGAGAACCTTAGGCCCTCAAGGAGTAACTGTTGGAACAATCGGTACTTAGAGGGGACAGCTACAATGTGCAGGCAGCAAGTGAGGAAGAACGGTGGTGCTTGGTGTTGCCGTCCAAGGAGGAGAAGATCGACTTGAGAAGCCGTGAAGATGGCTGCCTGAAGATGGCTACCTAAGAGAGCAGACCTGGGTTGCAGACCTGCAACTCTGTATTGCAGGTCTTGGGAGAAGAGGAGCACGGGCTGGAGGAGAAGGTGGTGGTCAGTTTCCTCCATGGAAACCGACCGGAATTTGCAGCTGGGGCTTTGGGATGGTGCACAACAAGCATTGCTGTGCATGGTGGTTGCTTGCTGGGGTAGCATGCCATTGTGGGGAAGGTGAGGTCAGTGGTAACCCACGGTGGAGAGGAGCTTGAGTAACTCCGGTCGGATGTGTGCAGTCCGGTGACTGTGTAGGTATTCCATGAAGATGTGGAGATGGTGGAGGAGCCCACGGCTCCTCCTCTAGCTTGTGCTCAAGGGGGATGCAAGAGAGAGAGCTCCTCCCAAGAGATTAAGTGGGAGATAGTTAGATAGAGTCGTAAGAGGGAGAGATGGGTTAGAGTTAGTGGTTAGAGAGATAAGGGAAGGAGAGAACGTGGAATAGGGGAGGGAACCGGTCAAGGAAGACCGTTTCTCTCACCTTCATGTGGGCTGAGTTGGGCCTGGAGGTAAAATGGGCTTGTTAGTTGGTGAATGTTGTGGATGTTAAATGGGTGAAGGCCGTGGGCTAGATATTCTTAGTGGGCTGCAATGGAGTGGGCCTTTAAGGTGAAGGCCATAGGGGTCCAAAGAGTGCTAGTGGGGCCACTTGACAATGGGCTATGTGGCTGATGTGGCATGTGAGTTGGGTCCAAGCGTGGATTTGCCATAGGCCTTGGATGATAGTGGATAATGGGCAAAGAATTGGTGTCAGGCCGTGGGCCTGCTAGTGGATAGGCTATAGGATAGTAAGTTATATGCCAATATTGAACATGCCACATGTCAGCCAATGGGCCAACAAGATAATGGACCTAAGGATAGGTGAGCCAGGGGCCATTAGGATAATGAGAGAGTGGATGGCCAAGACTTTGGGTGGATTGCTAGATCAAACTGAGAATGGCGAACCGTCAGATCTAGAAAGATCCAACGGTCTGATGGATGATCTAATGGTCCGATGAAGGATTTAATGGTGGGATGAGATGATCTAAGGTTAGATGTTAGAGTCTAGAGAGATGGAGAGAGAGGAAAGAGAATTAAGAGAGAAAATAATACAAAATAAAGGCAAAAGAGCCGGCAGAGGGTCTTGAACCCTGATCTTTAATGTAATCTTTAGTCGGCTTCACCAATCACGTAAACCATCATTTTATGTCATTTGATGCGGCTTTCAATCACTTTGGTTCGTCTCTTGGTCTTCAGCTTTGCCTCTCTCTTGATTTTTTATCTGGTTCTACGATCCTCTGACTTTGTCCATATTTGGCTTCTATCTTCTTGTCCTAGCTTGTGGGCTCTGATATTCGCTCAAAAGTGCTTATTTTAAGCAATTATCCTTTTAGCGTTATTGCATTCTCCTACGTTAAAATACTCTATTTATCTACTTTTCTACGTAAGAGTCTCTTGTGTTGCGTAGAACACACTTTTCTGGACGAAATGGTATATTTGCATGCATTAAACATATTTTCGGAAGTCTAGACATATAGTCATTCTGATAAAGTCTCATTACGCGCTTCTTCTGTCGCAGGAAACCCCGATGGGACAATTCTCGAGACTTGCGAGCCCACATCGATCAGGAAAGCCCATTTAAAGAGCCCACATGCTATGACTAAAAGATATGGGCCAACTATGGGTTGAATAGGAGGACCAAAAAGCCGGCCCAAAGAACGAAAAGAACAGGAGAGCCAATCACCAAGAGACGGACCAAAGCGTTTAAAGCCACATGAGTCAGCAAGGAATGATAGTCTACTCTACTGGAGAAGCGTGAGGATGGTCACAGTGAAGACCAGGGTTCCAGACCCTCTCCCAATACTTTTCTCCATTTTTTGATACTTTCTCTCTCATCTCTTCTTATTCTCTCTCTCTCTCTCTTCATCTCTCGATCCTCGAATCTACTGACCTAACCCCAGAACTCCTACCCTTTGGCTCTATCTCATCTCCCTTAGCTTTCTGACCGTTGGATCTTCCATCGGACCATTGGATCTTCAATCGGACCGTTGGATCTCTCTAGATCCGTCGATCTACCAATCTGGGTCCCAATCAAGTCACCATCCATCCGATCGCCATCAGACCGTCTGTCACATCATCTTGTGAGACAATGGACATCATAAATCCATGTGGGCCAGTAGCCGGGCCCATCATCATCGACCCGCTGTCCGACCAGTTAGTGGACCCCGTGAATTTCCAAAGAATTTTAATTAAATTTCAAAAAAACGGGGGGTCCACTAATTGAGGAGATTCCCCATAGAAAAGTAGATTTTTACTTAAAAAAAAAAAAAAAAAAATTTATTTTCAAAAATACCCTATTTCCATTAAAGGAAATAGGGAGCTTTATAAGAGGAGGGAGAAGGGTTCGTTCGAACCCTAATCCCCCTCCAATCTCTTCCATTCTCTCCCAAAAACTCTCTTGCCCTTTTCCCCCTCTCTTGGCCGCTGTTTTCCTCCACTTCTCCTCCACCTTCGTCATCTTCTTCACCATTTTTCCACCGGAGTTGCAGCCTGCAACTCCGGCCACAACCTGGAACTCCGGTGAGCCCAAAAACTAGGTTTGCTCTCTTCTCCAACTCTCTACCCACGTTCCAAATTTTTGGAGGGATATCTCCCACTCTTTACCACGTTCTCAAAAAAAAAAAAAAAAAAAAAAAAGAAAAGAAGAAGAAGAAGAAGAAGTAGAGAAGGAGGTCAGCACTCCATCTCGTCCTCTCCACCTCGATTAGCGTCTTCATCAGCAAGTATCCTTGTCGGTGTTGCACCCTGCAACACCGGCCGGCAACTCCTTCAAAGATGCTAAATCCTCCCTTGCTGCTCTACCTAACTGCCATGCCGTTCTCCACCGCTGCAACAACTCTAGCTGGCTGAACATCACCGCCCACAACCTTCATCTCGCCATTAAAATCGGCGAGCTTCGAGCTCTCTCACCAGTGGTCAGTTCCGCCTCCCAAAGAAACCACCATCTTCTCCACGTGAAGGACTTGCTGCCTGCAACCCAACACCATGGCTTTGGAGGTCGTGCTTTGTTCCACGCTGGACTGTTTCTCCACCGGCTTTCCATTGCAACACCAGCAGGTCGTTAGCACATTGCTGGTTGTCTTCTATTGCAGGACAACACCCACGTTGTTGCTCCCTCCATTCTTCACCATAGCCATCTGCTACCGCCCCCACAAACTTGTTGTGCACCACCGTCTGTCTAGCACCGCCATCCACCTCTACCAGCACCGCCTTGGCCATCATCTTCTCATCACGACCAGCAACATACAGTTGCTGGCCTACCCTCCAATCACAGTGCATGACGGTCGACACCACCATTATTTTCTCCACGAATCGATCGTCCTAGATCTTCTTTTCCATGGTTGGACAGCTACAACCACCATCATCTTGGTCGGCCATCTGAGTTGCAGGTCAACAACTTTCCAAGTTGTTGCCCTCACGACTCCACGACCTTCCTTTTCGGGCATGCAACCGGATCCTCCATTCTCTTTGCCGAAGCACCACCGACGGCTGTTGGTAAGATTTTCTGTTTCTTCATCTCAATCTCTCTCTCTCTCTCTATCTCACTCTCCCTTTCTCTTTCTAATTTCTCTCTCTTAGTTCAATCTTTTTCTAGATTAATTTGTTTTTATTTGCTTCAGTAATGGGATCCAGGCATTGTAGACTTTATTTTGTTTGATGAATAAAAATTGATTTTGGCATGTTTGTTGATTTAGTTTACAGTTTTGATAAATCCTCTCTCTAGAAAATTCCCAAAATCATGTTTTAAAAAAAAAAAAAAAAAAAATCACAAATCCACCACTCTCATCACTCCATAAATTTTTGGCATTTTTCTGGTAAAAATCCGTCATTTTATGTTCTTGATTGCGTTAACTAAACCCGAGTGCGGATCGACATCCGACATACTTCCACCATGCAAAGCATAGCTTAATTTTGCAGGAAATCTCAGATCGAAATTACAAATCTTGTTGGAATTAGGGTTTCTGTAACCAACGACGCAGGAAAAACCTATTTTCAAATGGCGCTGCTGCCGCTCGGGTTGACGGGAGTGCAAAAAAGGACGTAAAGACGGAATTGGAAAGTTGCTGAAGCGAAAAGCTGCTCAATTTGGCCAGCCCGACCTTTTCGGGAAACTTTCTATTTTTTGTTTTTGTTGATTTTTAGCAGTTTTTAAATTACTATTTTTAATGCCTCGGAAGGCCGAGTACAATTTGTAATAATTTAGGAATTTTAACTGCTTTCCAAATAACTGCTAGATCTTGTTCTAGGGTTTTTTAGAAACCCTAGATTAAGTGGAAATTACCAAAAAAATTAAAAAAAATCAAAATTAAAAAAAATTAGGGTTTTATATTTTGCAGATTTTTAGAAATCACCAATTAAGGATTTGCGATTTTTGGAAAGATTTCAAATTAGGGTTTCCCCTTTTAGAAGTTTACTCTTTAGAAGAATTTTTATCTTTAGAAATCTTCCGAATTTGGAAAAGTCTGCAAAAGGAAATACCCCAAATCTAGCAGAATTTCAATTTTGGGAAATTTTCCAAAACTGTAAGGGATCTCGCAATGAAATCTTTCTTGGAAGATCTTCATAGTTCGGGAAACTTTCCAATCTAGGTATTTTCCATCTGGAAATTCCTAAATTTTAACCTATCTCGAACTTGGAAATTAATTAAAAAACTTGCCTAAATCCAGTGCTTGTTCTGTGAACCCTATAAAGGCAAAGATCTTCCAAATAGAATCCTAACTACCTAGACCGTGCGATCTAACTTTTCTGCAGGAACACGATCCAGTGTGGGTAGAGAGCGAAAGCTCAAAGAAGTGGAGTCGGGCCCAAGCCCATTAGGATACCCCTTGAAAATAGGATTTTTCCGCGTCGTTGGTTACGGAAACCCTAACTTCAACACATTTGTAATTTGATCCGAGTTTTAATCCTGCAAAATATACGATATTGTATAGGGATTCGTGTCGGATGTCGATCCGCACTCGGGGTTAGTGTGCGTAATTCAAAGACATGAAATGATGGATTTTGTTCAAGAAAACATGGAGAGGTGAGAATGGTGATTGTAAGTGATTGAAAACATGATTTTAAAGATAATTTCTAGATTCAGATGCACTGAAAAAAACTCCAAAACATAATATTCAACTTGCTTTATTAATTTATCAAATGTGCATACAATCATAAAACATCAGGAAAACCTAATTAGAAAGCATGAAAATTAGAGAGAGAAATGGAGGATTTAGAGAGGGAAAATAGAGAGAACCTAAGGAAGAGAGAGAGACAAACATTTAGTATCTTACTGGAAAGAAGGATCAAGTTTTGGAGATCGAAGTGATTTGGCCGATAAATCGGCCATGTATGATTGGCCAAGAAAATTGGTGAGTCACTCGAAACGTCCGGCCATGGGTGTGCATCTAGTGCACTACCAGATTAATGGTGAGGCGGCAAGGGAGATGGCTTGATCGGCTTTTGTTGAGGCGGCAAGGGAGATGGCTTCAGCTGGCCATTGAGATGAAGTGCATTGGCCGTGGTTTGAGATGGAGGTGAAGGTTGAGGAGGAGACATGATGCACACGGTTCAACAACGGGTGATTGCTGGTTGTTGGTGCAGGGACATGGCTGGAGATTCTCACCGGAGTTGTAGCAAGTTTTGTTCTCACCGGAGATGCAGCAGGTTGTGCAGGACAGAAGGTGGAGGCTAGAGTGTTGTAGTCCGTCCAAACAGTTTTGCAGGGGCAGTGGAGAAAGCCAGGGCGGTAGAAACGTGGAGATGAGTGAAAGAAGACTACCGTGATCGAGTTGAGGTTGTGAATGAAGGTAGCGGCTAGCGGATGTGATGGTAGCCTGGATGTGGCTCACAGCAAGGCTGCAACAGCAAAAGGGAACCGGCAGTGGAGTGATGAAGAGCAGCAACTTCACAGTGAGGAGCACCGTGTTGCAGGTTGCAACAGTCAAAGGGAGCAAGACGGGGAAAGAGAGGGAAGGGAGGAGGCACCGATGATGCTGGGGTTGCTGGTTTTCTAGAGGAGAGGGGCGGTGGAGAGAGTGAGGGAAGGCAAAAACATGGAGACAGGTGGGGGCGATCTCCCCTTCTCCTTCTTCTTCTCTTCTCTTTGTTCTTTTCTTTTTGTCTTTTTTTTTTTTTTGTTTTTCTGGTTTTGTTTTATTTTTTTAGAAGATGGAGATCGAGAAGGAGAGAACGGTGCTGGTTCGTGCAAAGTTTAAATGCCTGCAAAGGTTGCAGGCTGTGAACCTGTAGGTGAGGGGCGGCAGGCGGTAGCAAGGAGGTGGGGAGAACTGACGGCCGGAGTTGCAGGTCTGCAACTCCGGCGTTAAAAAAAAACGGTAATGAAAAACGAAAACGAAAACGAAAAAAAAAAAAAAAAAAAAAAAAAAAAAAAAAGAAAAAGAAGAAGAAGAAGAAGAAGAAGAAGAAGAAGAAGAAGAAGAAGAAGGAGACTGATGCCGTGGAGGAGCACTGACGGCCGGAGTTGCAGGCAACTCCGGCGAAGAAGAAGAAGATGAAGAAAAGGAGAAAGAGAAAAGAAGAAAAAGAAGAAGAATGGGGCCAAGGGTGAATGCGGGATTGAGAGGGGGAGAGAAAGGAGAAGATTTGAGGGGGATTAGGGTTCGAACGAACCCTTCTCCCTCCTCTTATAAAGCTCCCTATTTCCATTAATGGAAATAGGGTATTTTTTGAAAATAAAAAAATATTTTTTTTTTTTTTTTTTTTTTTTTTTAAGTAAAAACCTACTTTTCTATGGGGAATCTCCCCAATTAGTGGACCCCCCATTTAATTAAAATTATTTTTGAAATTCGCGGGGTCCACTAACTGGTCGGACAGCGGGTCGATGCTGATGGGCCCGGCTACTGGCCCACATGGACTGATGATGTCCATCGTCTCACAAGATGATGTGACAGGCATTCTGAAGGCGATCGGATGGATGGTGACTTGATTGGGACCCAGATTGGTAGATCGACGGATCTAGAGAGATCCAACGGTCCGATTGAAGATCCAACAGTCCGATGGAAGATCCAACGGTCCGAAAGCTAAAGGAGATGAGATAGAGCTGATAGGCAGGAGTTCTGGGGTTAGGTCAGTAGATTCGAGGATCGAGAGATGAAGAGAGAGAGAGAATAAGGAGAGATGAGAGAAAAAGTATCAAAAAAAATGGAAAAAAGCACTGGCGGAGGGTCTGGAACCCTGGTCTTCACTGTGACCATCCTCACGCTTCTCCAGTAGAGTCGACCATCATTCTTTGCTGACTCATGTGGCTTTAAACGCTTTGGTCCGTCTCTTGGTCATTGGCTCTCCTACTCTCTTCGTTCTTTGGGCCGGCTTTTTTGTCCTCTTATTCAGCCCATATTTGGCCCATATCTTCTAGTTATAGCATGTGGGCTTGTTAAGCTTTGATAATGGGCTTTCATGATCGATTTGGGGCCCACAAGTCTCGAAAATCGTCCCATCGGGGTTTCCTGCGACAGAAGAAGCGCGTAATGAGACTTTATCAGAACGGCTTAATATTTAGACTTCCGAAAATGTGTTTAATGCATGCAAATATACCATTTCGTCCAGAAAAGTGTGTTTTACGCAATGAGATAGACTCTTACGTAGAAAAGTGGATAATTAGAGCAGTTTTACGTAGGAGAGTGCAATAACGCTAACAGGATAAGTGCTTAAAATAAGCACTTTTGAGCGAATATCACAACCCCCAACCAGCATATTGCCAATCCTTGGCAATTAGTGCGAAATACATGAGCTTAAAAGGGCTCTGCACATGCTGCACACTTTTTCATATTAGCTCAGGGAAAACCCCGTTCGTCAAATCATTGAATGGATGCAAAAAAAAGTTACATGCTAGCGAAGAGTTGGAAAGTTTTGGCAAGACTACAGACTGATAATCATGACCCAGAATAGTCAGACTCTGCGTGTGTGTGTGCTCAACATTCTCATCATCCGACAGTAAAGATTTCCAGATCACCTCTAAGTTTTTATGCCTCGACCTCAAATCTCACATGTTTAGCACTCATAATAGAATCACACAAGAAGGGTTTTCTTCTTTTCTCTCAATTTATATGTGAGGAGATGTATTTAATATAAAGAGGCAAAAGATCTCACATATGTTTTATTTGAAGGAAGGACATCTTTAACAGAAGAAGATCTCATGATTGGAATACCACTTCACTCGGGAACGTCAGATCAAACTCTATAGCTTCTCTTTCTCCAATCTCCACATTTTATGATCGTACTATCCTAGAATCAAGTAGGACTTTCCTGGGTTGTAATGAGGCTTAGGTCAGGTGTAGAGAGATAAAGGAATACAGGATTTCAAAGATCTTGAGAGGATATTGCCATTTTCTTGAATTTTTCCTGCGACGTAACACCATTATCTGGTTCTTTTTCCTTTTTTCGTATTTTTCTCTTTTTCTTGATATTTCTGAGACTGCTCAATTTCTTTTCAGCTCTTCTTCATACTTTCTTTTCATATTTTGTTTTTGGCTTGAACCACTTTCTTTTCCTTTTGATTCTTCTTCTTTACTTTTCTTTTTCACGGTACACCCACATCAGTTATTCTTTTATCCATCTCAAAATAAGGGTAGCCAGTCATGTTTCGTAGCTGGACTGGATTTTAGGTTAATGGGTTTGCAAATAAAAGGCTTTTATAGAAGGGTTCAAGGGGTTTCTAGTGAAGTATAATTCAGGTGAGTACAAAGGCTGAATGGTTCAGAAAAATGGCCTAAATCATTTTCTAGGGTTTGCACTATCATGTATACTGTCTTGACTGGATACAGAGAAGGTTCTGTTGTAATAATCCAATTTTGATGTCGTTCCGAATTTTATGATCGAAGCAAAAGATAATGAGATCTCTCAACGAATATTGCGGGCATGAAGAATAGTGAGTCAGCCATTGACTCAGGATTATTGTATAACTCTCTGAAATGATTAAAGGCTCGAAAGCTCACTGGGTTAGGTCTCCACAATTCTTCTCACAGGATCTCTAGAGTTTCAAAACTTAGGATGACTCTGATGTTGATAGTGTACAATTGTGCCAAATCTGAGTTTTTCTAAGTTTTCAAACCTGCTGTAGTCACACTTGACTTGACTCAATGCTAACTTTAAACAAAAATTGACATCCTCAATACTGACTTAACGAAGGTTTTTAGCTAATCAAAGTCAGGGTATTTGACACATTTTTGAAATTCTAGAAAACTTTTGGAGAACATCGGAAATCACCCCAAAAATGAGTTTTTTTTTTTTTTTTTTTTTTTTTTTTTTTTTTTGAAGACATGAGTTTTGGTAAATACCCACCCCCAACCAAAATACAGCACCGTCCTCGGTGCTCAATACTGGGACATAAAATGATAACAAATCAGAGATGATGATGCAAAGATTCAGGAAGGATGTTACCAAGTCGGCAGAAACTCGACAGTGTGTGGTGCCTGATGATCGGAAGACTGAATGTACCTGCATTTCCAGAGATATAACAGTAATAACAAATGCATGAGACTCATGTACTCTAGGAATACCGGAATTGCCTTTCCGAAAGCGCTAAGTTTTACGTCTTCAGCCAGACATGACGGGGGTGACAGGCACCCCCAACCAAGTTGGAGCACAGGAGACTGAGTGGATCATCAGTCGACATAAATAGGATCGATGAGATCAATTTCAAGAGTATGAATGAACGACACATCAAGTTCATGGAATTGCTTAAGACGCTGACCATTGACCTGGAATGAGGAGTGATCCTTGGGATCCTCAATAGTGATTGCCCCGAAGGGTGTGACTGCTGTGACCGTATAAGGACCGGTCCACCTAGATTTCAGTTTTCCAGGGAAGAGATGAAGACGAGAATTATAAAGAAGGACCTTCTGTCCTGGATGGAACTCTTTCCTGAGGATGCTCTTGTCATGTATCCACTTCATTTTGGCTTTGTAATTCTTGGACAAGTTGTAGGCATCATTTCTGAGTTCTTCTAACTCATTCATTTGAAGTTTTCGCTCTTCCCCTGCAGAGTCGAGGTCGAAGTTGAGCTTCTTAATGGCCCACAGAGCACGATGTTCAATCTCTACCGGTAGATGACAGGGTTTCCCAAAGACGAGACGATAGGGAGACATATTGAGTGGGGTCTTGTAGGCGGTTCTGTATGCCCATAAAGCATCAGTGAGACGAGTAGACCAGTCTTTACGTGTGGTATTGACTGTCTTCTCCAAGATCTGCTTGATCTGACGATTAGAGACCTCTACTTGACCACTAGTCTGCGGATGATAAGCTAGGGCAACCTTGTGGGTTACCCCATACTTCTTCATTAAGTTCTCGAATATCTTATTGCAGAAATGGGTGCCCCCATCACTAATGATGGCCTTAGGGGCACCGAATCGAGCGAAAATGAACTCCTTTAGGAATTTGACCACCACTTTGTGGTCATTCGTCTTGGTGGGAATGGCTTCTATCCATTTGGATACATAGTCTACCGCAAGGAGAATGTACTCAAAACCATAGGAATTGGGAAAGGGGCCCATGAAGTCGATGCCCCAAATGTCAAATATTTCATCGACCTGGATGGGAGTTAGGGGCATCATGTTCCTCTGGGAGATGCGGCCTAGATGCTGGCAATTAGGACAAGTTTTGCTGTAGATATGGGCATCTTTAAATAATGTGGGCCAGTAGAATCCGCATTGCAGCACTTTTTCTGCAGTCTTCTTAGTGCTGAAATGACCACCACAAGGTTGGTCATGACATGAGGACAAGATACTGAGTTGGTCCGACTCAGGGACACAGAGACGAATGATCTGGTCAGGACAGTATTTATACAAATAAGGGTCATCCCAAGAGTAGTACTTAACTCTTGCTAGGAATTGGCTTTTGTCCTGTTTTGACCAGTGTGAAGGCGTTTCTTCGGTGACAAGGTAGTTGACAATGTCAGCATACCAAGGATTAACAGAGATGGCGAACAGTTGTTCGTCTGGAAAGGTTTCAGGGATGGGCTGGGTGTCGAAGGATGACTCTAAAGTCAGTCTAGACAAGTGATCAGCCACTACATTCTCAGTTCCTTTCTTATCCTTAATCTCGAGGTCGAATTCCTGCAGTAAGAGAATCCATCGAATTAATCGAGGTTTGGTTTCCTTTTTCGACATGAGATAACGAAGGGCTGCATGATCAGTGTACACAACCACCTTAGTGGCTAAGAGGTACTGACGGAATTTATCAAGGGCGAAGACTACCGCCAGGAGTTCTTTCTCAGTGGTGGAGTAATTCATTTGGGCAGAGTTAAGAGTTTTGCTCGCGTAGTAGATCACGTGTGACCTTTTGTCAACTCTCTGCCCTAGAACAGCACCTAACGCATAGTCAGAAGCATCGCACATTACCTCGAAAGGTAGAGTCCAGTCCGGGGGACGGATAATGGGCGCAGTAGTGAGCTCAGATTTGAGACGCTCAAATGCCTTGACACAGTCAGCATTAAAGTCAAAAGGACTATCTTTAGCCAGAAGATGGGACAGAGGTCGAGCGATTTGAGAGAAGTTCTTGATGAATCGCCTATAGAATCCTCCGTGTCCCAAAAAGGACCGGATGTCACGTACGGACTTAGGAATGGGCAAGGTCGAGATGATATCGATTTTAGCTTTGTCGACCTCAATGCCCTGATGGGAAATGACATGTCCCAGAACAATGCCCTTCGTCACCATGAAGTGGCATTTCTCCCAATTGAGGACAAGTCGCTTGTCCTGACAGCGTTGAAGTACAAGCCCTAGATGGTTCAGACAGTCATCAAAGGATGACCCAAAGACTGAGAAGTCGTCCATAAAGACTTCGAGGAATTTTTCCACCATGTCAGAGAATATACTCATCATACACCTTTGAAAGGTCGCGGGTGCATATGCGCTTGTAGGCAAAAGTGCCAAAGGGACAGGTGAAAGTTGTCTTCTCGTGATCCTCAGGGGCGATGGGTATTTGATTATACCCTGAGTAACCATCGAGGAAGCAGTAATAGGAGTGACCTGCTAATCTCTCCAACATTTGGTCTATGAAGGGTAAAGGAAAATGGTCCTTCCTAGTGTTGGTGTTGAGTCGTCGGTAATCGATGCAGACTCTCCACCCTTTCTTCAGACGCTGGGTGACCATTTCCTTGTTCTCATTTTCCACAACTGTGAATCCTGCCTTTTTAGGGACGACATGAATAGGACTCACCCATTTGCTATCGGAGATGGGGTAAATGATACCCGCATCTAACAGTTTAAGGACCTCGTCCCGGACTACATCCTTCAAGACGGGGTTCAACCTCCTCTGGTGTTCTCGAGAGGTTTTGGATTCATCCTCGAGATAGATGTGATGTTGGCACACCGAGGGGTCTATGCCACGAATATCATCTATAGTCCAACCTATCGCAGATTTGTGCTCGTTGAGCAGCTCGAGAAGTTTCTTACGTTCACTCTCAGACAAAGCGGAAGCAATAATGACAGGTAGGTTTCCTTAGGACCAAGATAGGCATAGGAAAGATCTGTTGGAAGTGGCTTGAGCTCCAATGTTGGAGCAGATGGAGTTGAAGTAGGTGTCACAGAAGACACGGATTGAAGAGGTTTGACTTCAGTAGTAAAAGGAATGATGGGTTCTCTGGCCATGGTTATCAGAGGCTCGAACTCGATGAGTGGAGCGGGGATCTCTAGCAGTGGAGCAGTCTCCAAAAGATCATTGAGATCAGAAATAGCTGACTCTGTTGCAAAGTCAGCCCCAAAGTGTGCTAGACACTGTTTAAGAATATCTTCGGTGGAGTCCGGGATTAGACTCTCAACGGCACACATTTCATCGGTCACTTCGCGATCGGCATCTTGTTGCATTAAACGAAAGATATTGACCTCAGCTTTGAGGTTTCCGAAAGCAATGGACATGTTTCCGTCCCGACAACCGATGTGTGCGTTCGCGGTGGCAAGGAATGGACGGCCTAAGATGACCGGAATGCGGTTATCCTGACACGGCTCGGTGTCTAGAATGATAAAGTCCACAGGATAATAAAAGTCAGCGACTTTTACTAGGACATCTTCAATGATTCCTCTTGGAATCTTGATGGACTGATCAGCCAATTTCAGGGTGACATTGGTAGGCTTCATATCTTTCAGTCCTAACTGCTGATATACCGAGAACGGGATGAGGTTAACGCTAGCCCCTAAATCTAGCAAGGCAGTGCAGCTAAAGTTGTCACCAATTTCACATTGGACAGTTGGGCTACCTGGATCCTTGTGTTTGATCACACTATTGCGTTGAATGAACGCGGTAGCTTTTTCGGCCAAGAAGGCAGCTTTGGGTACATGCGTACGCCGCTTAACTGTGCACAAGTCCTTGAGGAATTTGGCATAGGAAGGGATTTGCTTGATAGCAGAAAGGAATGGGATATTGATCTGGACGTCTTTAAAGACATCTAAGATCTCAGAGAATTGCTGATCCCGCTTATCTTGGACAAGTCTGTCCGGGAAGGGAGGCTTTACTCGACAAATGGCTTTGTCTTTAGCCTTAGATTTCTGCACAGGGATATCTGATGTTGGTGCAGAGGTAGAAGAAGCAGAGGTAGGATTAGGACTAGTTTCCTCTGTGCGAGTGATGGGTGCTGGAGATGGCACCGGTGGTGGTTGGACTCCCATGTCCACAGTTTTTCCAGATCGTAGGGTGGTTACAGCTTGCACCTCCCCTTGACAATTCTCATTCTGGCTTTGAGATTGGGATCCGATCTCATATACTGCCCCTTTGGCATTTCCTTTAGGGTTGGCAATGGGTTGGCTAGGAAAGATCCCCTTAGCTTTCTCAGCTTCCAAGTTACCTAGACGTTGCTCTAGACGAAGCATGGATTGCTGTTGCTGTTGCTCTAGGCGTTGCATAGATTGTTGTTGCTGAGTAATGAGTTGAGCTAGAAGGTCTTCGATACCAGATTTGGGGACCGACTGTTGGGGGGCAGCTAATGGGAGCTGAGGCACCAATTCGCGACTCGAGCTCATTGGGGCATTATAGTTATAGGCTGGAGAATTAATTGGGACAATCGGTTGGTTCTGAAAGGTCTGTGGGACTCTTTGCTGATTCTGAAATGTGCTCGATTGTCCAGAGTATTGACCCTGTTGGAACTGCTGGTTCTGATTAGATGGGTACTGAGTCTGCTGGTATTGTCCCTGATTGAATTGCCTATTGGGTTGATTGAACCCAGGAGGATACATGCCCTGAGGTTGACGTGGAGGTTGAGCTTGTGGTTGAGTAGACTGAGGCCTCCAAGAAAAGTTAGGGTGGTTTCTCGTGTCCGGATGATAAGATTGACTATACGAGTTCTGAGTGGGTGGTTTGTATGTGCTGAAAGCACAAACTTCTTCCTGAAGAGGATTAGACCACCCTTCATTCAAAGGACAATGCTCAGTAGTATGGGAGGGTTGCAGACAGAGGGTGCAGGATTCCATAGGGCTCTCGTGTCCCACATGCATGACTGGGGTAGACTGTTGAGTAGGCTTTTGGACAGACACAGCCAGTGCCGAGACTGACTTGCTCAACTCTTGAATGACAGATCGAAGCTCCGTATCAGCTGTAGCATCATGTCCCTTGGTTGTCCTTTGGACCGAAGTGGTTCGACTGAACTCTGAGTCAGTCGTCCAATGTTGAGAGTTTTCTCCTAACTCTCCCAAGAATTTGTATGCATCGGTCGGAGTTTGGTGCAGGAATTTTCCTTGGCACATTGACTCTACAATGGTCCGGGACTCATCAGTAAGTCCCTTGTAGAAGACGTGGACAAGATTGCCCTTGTCGATGCTATGGTGGGGACACTTAGTCAAGTAGTCTTGGAATCTATCCCATGCTTCAAAAAATTTCTCATCGGACTTCTGTCTAAAGTCCTGAATGAGTTGCTTCATTTGGTTGGTCCGAGTCATGGGGTAGAATTTAGACATGAATTTGCCCACCAATTCTTTCCAACTGCTGATTGAATCAGCGGGTAAGGAGTAGAGCCAATCTGAGGCTCGGTCTTTGAGCGAGAATGGGAAAACTCGCAGACGGACATTGTCATCATCGAGGTTCTGATTTTTGAAAAGTAGGATGACATGTTGGAATTCCCTAATATGGGAATATGGGTCTTCTCTTGGGAGACCACGAAAGGTTGGCAGCATTTGGATCGTCTGTGGCCTGATCTCAAATTGTACCGCCGTAGTAGGTGGGAGAACAATGCAAGTGGGCGGATTGGCAGAGATAGGAGCGAACGTCTCGATAAGAGGTCGTTCGACTGCCATGACTACAAAGGTAGTAGTACTGGGGGAGGCGGGTGGGGAAAGAGATGGGGAAGAATTCAGTGGAGGATCCACTGTAGGGACGTGATTCTCAGATCGAATCAAGCGCTTGTTCGGGCGAGTCCAACCGGGCATACGCGAATGAGGCAAGCTCTATACTTGGCAAAAAGTTGCCAGAGAGGAACACTATCCTAAATGATGCACACCAAGCACAGATAATCTTATTCTAAGCAATCAGGATATATTTTAGGAATTATCTTAGTTAGTTTTGGGGCTAGAGTAGATTATGACAGTGGGCGGACCACTGGTTTATCTTTTAACCGCCGGACTAACTGTTTTGCACTCAGAGGTTCTCACCAGGCTACACTCTTCAGAGCGAATCCTTTAGTACTAACTCTAGTTAACAACAAGGCAATCCGAAGCCTAGACAGACGTGCGGCACAATGGCTGACTTAAGTACGTCCCAGACTAACCGGATTGGTCAAGTAGATAAGAAGAGTGTTCCCTCGGGTTAAGCTAGGGTTGATGCGTGTTCCTAGTCCACACGCAACTAACCGCCGAATAGTCCAAGATGCCACGTCGAGCTCAGTGTACTTGAGTAGCAGGGACTTATGGGTGTGTTAGACAACAGGGACCCGCGCTCGTGGTCTTATTTCGATTGGATGTTAAGCAGGTTCGCTTTGCGTGGATTTTTCCTCGAACACCGGGCTAATTGGCTCTACTTCTTGATTCTTTTTAATTAAATGGAGCCTTGGGATCAAATCAGTTAGAATGATGAGGTGGGTGATGAAATCCCACCAGTTTCAATTTGGAGCCGGGTCTGCTCTCTTAGAGTTGATTGATTAACGGCCACGCCACGCAAGTCGAATAAGTTGTTGCTAGAAAACAAATAGACAAGCGGCAATGATGCACCCAATATGCTCTGTATCGCACTCAAGGCGAGGATAGAGACTTACCTCCCGTGGGCCACGCCACGGGGTCTCCTCCGTGGGTTAGAGAGGGGTATCCTAATGGGCTTGGGCCCGACTCCACCTCTTTGAGCTTTCGCTCTCTACCCACACTGGATCGTGTTCCTGCAGAAAAGTTAGATCGCACGGTCTAGGTATTTGGGATTCTATTTGGAAGATCCTTGCCTTTTTAGGGTTCACTAAACAAGCACTGGATTTAGGCAAGTTTTTGAATTAATTTCCAAATTCGAGATGGGTTAAAATTTAGGAATTCCCAGATTGGAAAATACCTAGATTGGAAAGTTTCCCGAACTGTGGAGATCTTCCAAGAAAGATTTGATTGCGAGATCCCTTATAATTTTGGGAAATTTCCCAAAATTGAAATTCTGCTAGATTTGGGGCGTTTCCTTTTGCAGACTTTTCCAAATTCGGAAGATTTCTAAAGATAGAAATTCTTCTAAAGAGGAAACTTCTAAGAGGGGAAACCCTAATTAAGCAGAGTATCAAGATTTTGGAATCTTTCCAAAAATCGCAAATCCTTGATTGGTGATTTCTAAAAATCTGCAGAATATAAAACCCTAATTTTTTTGAATTTTGATTTTTTAATTTTTTTGGTAATTTCCACTTAATCTAGGGTTTCTAAAAAACCCTAGAACAAGATCTAGCAGTTATATGGAAAGCAGGAAAATTCCTAAATTATTACAAATTGCACTCGGCCTTCCGAGGCATTAAAAATAGTAATTTAAAAACTGCTAAAAATCACTAAAAACAAAAAAAAATAGAAAGTTTCCCGAAAAAGGTCGGGCTGTCCAAATTGAGCAGCTTTCCGATTCAGCAACTTTCCAATTCCGTCTTTACGTCCTTTTTCGCACTCCCGAACACCCGAGCGGCAGCGGCGCCATTTGAAAATAGGATTTTTCCGCGTCGTTGGTTACGGAAACCCTAACTTCAACACATTTGTAATTTGATCCGAGTTTTAATCCTGCAAAATATACGATATTGTATAGGGATTCGTGTCGGATGTCGATCCGCACTCGGGGTTAGTGTGCGTAATTCAAAGACATGAAATGACGGATTTTTATCAAGAAAACATGGAGAGGTGAGAATGGTGATTGTAAGTGATTGAAAACATGATTTTAAAGATAATTTCTAGATTAAGATGCACTGAAAAAAACTCCAAAACATAATATTCAACTTGCTTTATTAATTTATCAAATGTGCATACAATCATAAAACATCAGGAAAACCTAATTAGAAAGCATGAAAATTAGAGAGAGAAATGGAGGATTTAGAGAGGGAAAATAGAGAGAACCTAAGGAAGAGAGAGAGACAAACATTTAGTATCTTACTGGAAAGAAGGATCAAGTTTTGGAGATCGAAGTGATTTGGCCGATAGATCGGCCATGTATGATTGGCCAAGAAAATTGGTGAGTCACTCGAAACGTCCGGCCATGGGTGTGCATCTAGTGCACTACCAGATTAATGGTGAGGCGGCAAGGGAGATGGCTTGATCGGCTTTTGTTGAGGCGGCAAGGGAGATGGCTTCAGCTGGCCATTGAGATGAAGTGCATTGGCCGTGGTTTGAGATGGAGGTGAAGGTTGAGGAGGAGACATGATGCACACGGTTCAACAACGGGTGATTGCTGGTTGTTGGTGCAGGGACATGGCTGGAGATTCTCACCGGAGTTGTAGCAAGTTTTGTTCTCACCGGAGATGCAGCAGGTTGTGCAGGACAGAAGGTGGAGGCTAGAGTGTTGTAGTCCGTCCAAACAGTTTTGCAGGGGCAGTGGAGAAAGCCAGGGCGGTAGAAACGTGGAGATGAGTGAAAGAAGACTACCGTGATCGAGTTGAGGTTGTGAATGAAGGTAGCGGCTAGCGGATGTGATGGTAGCCTGGATGTGGCTCACAGCAAGGCTGCAACAGCAAAAGGGAACCGGCAGTGGAGTGATGAAGAGCAGCAACTTCACAGTGAGGAGCACCGTGTTGCAGGTTGCAACAGTCAAAGGGAGCAAGACGGGGAAAGAGAGGGAAGGGAGGAGGCACCGATGATGCTGGGGTTGCTGGTTTTCTAGAGGAGAGGGGCGGTGGAGAGAGTGAGGGAAGGCAAAAACATGGAGACAGGTGGGGGCGATCTCCCCTTCTCCTTCTTCTTCTCTTCTCTTTGTTCTTTTCTTTTTGTCTTTTTTTTTTTTTTGTTTTTCTGGTTTTGTTTTATTTTTTTAGAAGATGGAGATCGAGAAGGAGAGAACGGTGCTGGTTCGTGCAAAGTTTAAATGCCTGCAAAGGTTGCAGGCTGTGAACCTGTAGGTGAGGGGCGGCAGGCGGTAGCAAGGAGGTGGGGAGAACTGACGGCCGGAGTTGCAGGTCTGCAACTCCGGCGTTAAAAAAAAACGGTAATGAAAAACGAAAACGAAAACGAAAAAAAAAAAAAAAAAAAAAAAAAAAAAAAAGAAAAAGAAGAAGAAGAAGAAGAAGAAGAAGAAGAAGAAGAAGAAGAAGAAGAAGAAGGAGACTGATGCCGTGGAGGAGCACTGACGGCCGGAGTTGCAGGCAACTCCGGCGAAGAAGAAGAAGATGAAGAAAAGGAGAAAGAGAAAAGAAGAAAAAGAAGAAGAATGGGGCCAAGGGTGAATGCGGGATTGAGAGGGGGAGAGAAAGGAGAAGATTTGAGGGGGATTAGGGTTCGAACGAACCCTTCTCCCTCCTCTTATAAAGCTCCCTATTTCCATTAATGGAAATAGGGTATTTTTTGAAAATAAAAAAATATTTTTTTTTTTTTTTTTTTTTTTTTAAGTAAAAACCTACTTTTCTATGGGGAATCTCCCCAATTAGTGGACCCCCCATTTAATTAAAATTATTTTTGAAATTCGCGGGGTCCACTAACTGGTCGGACAGCGGGTCGATGCTGATGGGCCCGGCTACTGGCCCACATGGACTGATGATGTCCATCGTCTCACAAGATGATGTGACAGGCATTCTGAAGGCGATCGGATGGATGGTGACTTGATTGGGACCCAGATTGGTAGATCGACGGATCTAGAGAGATCCAACGGTCCGATTGAAGATCCAACGGTCCGATGGAAGATCCAACGGTCCGAAAGCTAAGGGAGATGAGATAGAGCTGATAGGCAGGAGTTCTGGGGTTAGGTCAGTAGATTCGAGGATCGAGAGATGAAGAGAGAGAGAGAATAAGGAGAGATGAGAGAAAAAGTATCAAAAAAAATGGAAAAAAGCACTGGCGGAGGGTCTGGAACCCTGGTCTTCACTGTGACCATCCTCACGCTTCTCCAGTAGAGTCGACCATCATTCTTTGCTGACTCATGTGGCTTTAAACGCTTTGGTCCGTCTCTTGGTCATTGGCTCTCCTACTCTCTTCGTTCTTTGGGCCGGCTTTTTTGTCCTCTTATTCAGCCCATATTTGGCCCATATCTTCTAGTTATAGCATGTGGGCTTGTTAAGCTTTGATAATGGGCTTTCATGATCGATTTGGGGCCCACAAGTCTCGAAAATCGTCCCATCGGGGTTTCCTGCGACAGAAGAAGCGCGTAATGAGACTTTATCAGAACGGCTTAATATTTAGACTTCCGAAAATGTGTTTAATGCATGCAAATATACCATTTCGTCCAGAAAAGTGTGTTTTACGCAATGAGATAGACTCTTACGTAGAAAAGTGGATAATTAGAGCAGTTTTACGTAGGAGAGTGCAATAACGCTAACAGGATAAGTGCTTAAAATAAGCACTTTTGAGCGAATATCACCCCTCTCTAACCCACGGAGGCGACCCCGTGGCGTGGCCCACGGGAGGTAAGTCTCTATCCTCGCCTTGAGTGCGATACTGCGCCGTTGGGTGACACATTGCCGCTTGTCTATTTGCTTTCACATCCATATTCTTCGACTTGCATGGCGTGGCCGTTAATCAATCAACTCTAAGAGAGCAGACCCAGCTCCAAATTGAAACTGGTGGAATTTCATCACCCACCTCATCATTCCAACTGATTTGATCCCAAGGCTCCATTTAATTAAAAAGAATCAAGAAGTAGAGCCAATTAGCCCGGTGTTCGAGGAAAAATCCACGCAAAGTAAACCCGCTTAACATCCAATCGAAATAAGACCACGAGCGCGGGTCCCTGTTGTCTAACACACCCATAAGTCCCTGCTACTCAAGTACACTGAGCTCGACGTGGCATCTTGGACTATTCGGCGGTTAGTTGCGTGTGGACTAGGAACACGCATCAACCCTAGCTTAACCCGAGGGAACACTCTTCTTATCCACTTGACCAATCCGGTTAGTCTGGGACGTACTTAAGTCAGCCATTGTGCCGCACGTCTGTCTAGGCTTCGGATTGCCTTGTTGTTAACTAGAGTTAGTACTAAAGGATTCGCTCTGAAGAGTGTAGCCTGGTGAGAACCTCTGAGTGCAAAACAGTTAGTCCGGCGGTTAAAAGATAAACCAGTGGTCCGCCCACTGTCATAATCTACTCTAGCCCCAAAACTAACAAAGATAATTCCTAAAATATATCCTGATTGCTTAGAATAGGATTATCTGTGCTTGGTGTGCATCATTTAGGATAGTGTTCCTCTCTGGCAACTTTTTGCCAAGTATAGAGCTTGCCTCATTAGCGTATGTCTGGTTGGACTCGCCCGAACAAGCACTTGGTTCGATCTGAGAATCACGTCCCTACAGTGGATCCTCCACTGAATTCTTCCCCATCTCTTTTCCCACCCGCCTCCCCCAGTACTACTACCTTTGTAGTCATGGCAGTCGAACGACCTCTTATCGAGACGTTCGCCCCTATCTCTGCTAATCCGCCCACTTGCATTATTCTCCCACCTACTACGGCGGTACAATTTGAGATCAGGTCGCAGACGATCTAAATGCTGCCAACCTTTTGTGGTCTCCCAAGAGAAGACCCATATTCCCATATTAGGGAATTCCAACATGTCATCCTACTTTTCAAGAATCAGAACCTCGATGATGACAATGTGCGTCTGCGAGTTTTTCCATTATCGCTCAAAGACCGAGCCTCAGATTGGCTCTACTCCTTACCCGCTGATTCAATCAGCAGTTGGAAAGAGTTGGTGGGCAAATTCATGTCTAAATTTTACCCCATGACTCGGACCAACCAAATGAAGCAACTCATCCAGGACTTTCGTCAGAAGTCCGATGAGATATTTTTTGAAGCATGGGATAGATTCCAAGACTACCTGACTAAGTGTCCCCACCATAGCATCGACAAGGGCAATCTTGTCCACGTCTTCTATAAGGGACTTACTGATGAGTCCCGGACCATGGTAGATTCAATGTGCCAAGGAAAATTCCTGCACCAAACTCCGACCGATGCATACAAATTCTTGGGAGAGTTAGGAGAAAACTCTCAACATTGGACGACTGACTCAGAGTTCAGTCGAACCACTTCAGTCCAAAGGACAACCAAGGGACATGATGCTACAGCTGATACTGAGCTTCGATCTGTCATTCAAGAGTTGAGCAAGTCAGTCTCGGCACTGGCTGTGTCTGTACAAAAGCCTACTCAACAATCTACCCCAGTCATGCATGTGGGACACGAGAGCCCTATGGAATCCTGCACCCTCTGTCTGCAACCCTCCCATACTACTGAGCATTGTCCTTTGAATGAAGGATGGTCTAATCCTCTTCAGGAAGAAGTTTGTGCTTTCAGCACATACAAACCACCCACTCAGAACTTGTATAGTCAATCTTATCATCCGGACACGAGAAACCACCCTAACTTCTCTTGGAGGCCTCAGTCTACTCAACCACAAGCTCAACCTCCACGTCAACCTCAGGGCATGTATCCTCCTGGGTTCAATCAACCTAATAGGCAATTCAATCAGGGACAATATCAGCAAAATCAGTACCCATCTACTCAGAACCAGCAGTTCCAACAGGGTCAATAGTCTGGACAACAGAGCACATTTCAGAATTAGCAAAGAGTTCCCCAGAACTTTCAGAACCAACAGATTGTCCCAACTAATTCTTCCGCCTATAACTATAATGCCCCAATGAGCTCGAGTCGCGAATTGGTGCCTCAGCTCCCATTAGCTGCCCCCCAACAGTCGGTCCCCAAACCTGGTATTGAGGACCTTCTAGCTCAACTCATTACTCAATCTATGCAACGCCTAGAGCAACAGCAACAACAATCCATGCTTCGTCTAGAGCAACGTCTAGGTAACTTGGAAGCTGAGAAAGCTAAGGGGATCTTTCCTAGCCAACCCAGTGCCAACCCTAAAGAAAATGCCAAAGGGGCAGTATATGAGATTCGGATCCCAATCTCAAAGCCAGAATGAGAATTGTCAAAGGGAGGTGCAAGCTGTAACCACCCTACGATCTGGAAAAACTGTGGACATGGGAGTCCAACCACCACCGATGCCATCTCCAGCACCCATCACTCGCACCGTGGAAACTAGTCCAAATCCTACCTCTACTTCTTCTACCTCTGCACCAACATCAGATATCCCTGTGCAGAAATCTAAGGCTAAAGACAAATCCATTTGTCGAATAAAGCCTCCCTTCCCGGACAGACTTGTCCAAGATAAGTGGGATCAGCAATTCTCTGAGATCTTAGATGTCTTTAAAGACGTCCAGATCAATATCCCATTCCTTTCTGCTATCAAACAAATCCCTTCCTATGCCAAATTCCTCAAGGACTTGTGCATAGTTAAGCGGCGTACGCATATACCCAAAGCTGCCTTCTTGGCCGAAAAAGCTACCGCGTTCATTCAACGCAATAGTGTGATCAAACACAAGGATCCAGGTAGCCCAACTGTCCAATGTGAAATTGGAGACAACTTTAGCTGCACTGCCTTGCTAGATTTAGGGGCTAGCGTTAACCTCATACCATTCTCGGTATATCAGTAGTTAGGACTGAAAGATATGAAGCCTACCAATGTCACCCTGAAATTGGCTGATCAGTCCATCAAGATTCCAAGAGGAATCATTGAAGATGTCCTAGTAAAAGTCAGACTTTTATTATCCTGTGGACTTTATCATTCTAGACACCGAGCCGTGTTAGGATAACCGCATTCCGATCATCTTAGGCCGTCCATTCCTTGCCACCGCGAACGCACACATCGGGTGCCGGGACGAAAACATGTCCATTGCTTTCGGTAACCTCAAAGCTGAGATCAACATCTTTCGTTTAATGCAACAAGATGCTGATCGCGAAGTGACCGATAAAATGTGTGCCGTTGAGAGTCTAATCCCGGACTCCACCGAAGATATTCTTAAGCAGTGTCTAGAACACTTTGGAGCTGACTTTGCAACAGAGTCAGCTATTTTTGATCTTAATGATCTTTTGGAGACTGCTCCACTGATAGAGATCCCCGCTCCGGTCATCGAGTTCGAGCCTCTGATAACCATGGCCAGAGAACCCATCATTCATTTACCTACTGAAGTCAAACCTCTTCAATCCGTGTCTTCTGTGACACCTATTTCTACTTCATCTGCTTCAATATTGGAGCTTAAGCCTCTTCCCACAGATTTTTCCTATGCCTATCTTGGTCCTAAGGAAACCTACCCTGTCATTATTGCTTCCGCTTTGTCTGAGAGTGAACGTAAGAAACTTCTCGAGCTGCTCAACGAGCACAAATCTGCGATAGGTTAGACTATAGATGATATTCGAGGCATAGACCCCTCGGTGTGCCAACATCACATCTATCTCGAGGATGAATCCAAAACCTCGCGAGAACACCAGAGGAGGTTGAACCCCGTCTTGAAAGATGTAGTCCGGGATGATGTCCTTAAACTGTTAGATGCGGGTATCATTTATCCCATCTCCGATAGCAAATGGGTGAGTCCTATTCATGTCGTCCCTAAAAAGGCAGGATTCACAGTTGTGGAAAATGAGAACAAGGAAATGGTAACCCAGCGCCTGAAGAAAGGGTGGAGAGTCTGCATCGATTACCGACGACTCAACACCAACACTAGGAAGGACCATTTTCCTTTACCCTTCATAGACCAGATGTTGGAGAGACTAGCAGGTCATTCCTATTACTGCTTCCTTGATGGTTACTCAGGGTATAATCAAATACCCATCGCCCCTGAGGATCATGAGAAAACAACTTTCACCTGTCCCTTTGGCACTTTTGCCTACAAGCGCATGCCCTTTGGCCTCTGCAATGCACCCGCGACCTTTCAAAGGTGTATGATGAGCATATTCTCTGACATGGTGGAAAAATTCCTCAAAGTCTTTATGGACGACTTCTCAGTCTTTGGGTCATCCTTTGATGACTGTCTGAACCATCTAGGGCTTGTACTTCACCGCTGTCAGGACAAGCAACTTGTCCTCAATTGGGAGAAATGCCACTTCATGGTGACGAAGGGCATTGTTCTGGGACATGTCATTTCCCATCAGGGCATTGAGGTCGACAAAGCTAAAATCGATATCATCTCGACCTTGCCTACTCCTAAGTCTGTGCGTGACATTCGGTCCTTTTTGGGACACGGAGGATTCTATAGGCGATTCATCAAGGACTTCTCTCAAATCGCTCGACCTCTGTCCCATCTTCTAGCTAAAGATAGTCCTTTCGACTTTAATGCTGACTGTGTCAAGGCATTTGAGCGTCTCAAATCTGAGCTCACTATTGCGCCCATTATCCGTCCCCCGGATTGGACTCTACCTTTCGAGGTAATGTGCGATGCTTCTGACTACGCGTTAGGCGCTGTTCTAGGGCAGAGAGTTGACAAAAGGTCACACGTGATCTACTACGCGAGCAAAACTCTTAACTCTGCCCAAATGAATTACTCCACCACTGAGAAAGAACTCCTAGCGGTAGTCTTCGCCCTTGATAAATTCCGTCAGTACCTCTTAGCCACTAAGGTGGTAGTGTACACTGATCATGCAGCCCTTCGTTATCTCATGTCGAAAAAGGAAACCAAACCTCGATTAATTCGATGGATTCTCTTACTGCAGGAATTCGACCTCGAGATTAAGGATAAGAAAGGAACTGAGAATGTAGTGGCTGATCACTTATCTAGACTGACTTTAGAGTCATCTTTCGACACCCAGCCCATCCCTGAAACCTTTCTAGACGAACAACTGTTCGCTATCTCCGTTCATCCATGGTATGCTGACATTGTCAACTACCTTGTCACCGAAGAAATGCCTTCACACTGGTCAAAACAGGACAAAAGCCAATTCCTAGCAAGAGTTAAGTACTACTCTTGGGATGACCCTTATTTGTATAAATACTGTCCTAACCAGATCATTCGTCTCTGTGTCCCTGAGTCGGACCAACTCAATATCTTGTCCTCATGTCATGATCAACCCTGTGGTGGTCATTTCAGCACTAAGAAGACTGTAGAAAAAGTCCTACAATGCGGATTCTACTGGCCTACACTATTTAAAGATGCCCATATCTACTGCAAAACCTGTCCTAATTGCCAGCATCTAGGCCGCATCTCCCAGAGGAACATGATGCCCCTCACTCCCATCCAGGTCGATGAAATATTTGACATCTGGGGCATCGACTTCATGGGCCCCTTTCCCGTTTCTTATGGTTTTGAGTACATTCTCCTTGCGGTAGACTATGTATCCAAATGGATCGAAGCCATTCCCACCAAGACCAATGACCACAAAGTGGTGGTCAAATTCCTAAAGGAATTCATCTTCGCCCGATTCGGTGCCCCTAAGGCCATCATTAGTGATGGGGGCACCCATTTCTGCAATAAGATATTCGATAAATTAATGAAAAAGTATGGGGTAACCCACAAGGTTGCCCCCTAGCTTATCATCCACAGACTAGTGGTCAAGTAGAGATTTCTAATCGTCAGATCAAGCAGATCTTGGAGAAAACGGTCAATACCACGTAAAGACTGGTCTACTCGTCTCACTGATTCTTTATGGGCATACAGAACCGCCTATAAGACCCAACTCAATATGTCTCCCTATCGTCTCGTCTTTGGGAAACCCTGTCATCTACCGGTAGAGATTGAACATCGTGCCCTATGGGCCATTAAGAAACTCAACTTCGACCTCGACTCTGCAGGGGAGGAGCGAAAACTTCAAATGAATGAGTTAGAAGAAATCAGAAATGATGCTTACAACTTGTCCAAGAATTATAAAGCAAAAATGAAGTGGATACATGACAAGAGCATCCTCAGGAAAGAGTTCCATCCAGGACAGAAGGTCCTTCTTTATAATTCTCGTCTCCATCTCTTCCCTGGGAAACTGAAATCTAGGTGGACCGGTCCTTATACGGTCACCGCAGTCACACCCTTTGGGGCAATCACTATTGAGGACCCCAAGGATCACTCCTCATTCCAGGTAAATGGCCAGCGTCTTAAGCAATTCCATGAACTTGATGTGTCGTTCATTCAGACTTTTGAAATTGATCTCATCGATCCTGCCTATGTCGACTGATGATCCACTCAGTCTCCTGAGCTCCAACTTAGTTGGGGGTGCCTGTCACCCCCGTCATGTCTGGCTGAAGACGTAAAACTTAGCGCTTTCGGAAAGGCAATTTTGGTATTCCTAGAGTACATGAGTCTCATGCATTTGTTATTACTGTGATATCTCTTGAAATGCAGGTACATTCATTCTTTCGATCATCAGATACCACACACTGTCGAGTTTCTGCCGACTTGGTAACATCCTCCCTGAACCTTTGCATCATCATCACTGATTTTTCATCATTTTATGTCCCGGTCATGAGCACCGAGGACGGTGCTGTATTTTGGTTGGGGGTGGGGTATTTACCAAAACTCATGTCTTCATTTTGGATAAAAAAAAAACTTTTTATTTTTGGGGTGATTTCCGATGTTCTCCAAAAGTTTTCTAGAATTTCAAAAAATGTGTCGAATACCCTGACTTTGATTAGCTAAAAAACCTTCGTTAAGTCAGTATTGAGGATGTCAATTTTTGTTCAAAGTTAGCGTTGAGTCAAGTCAAGCGTGACTACAGCAGGTTTGAAAACTCAAAAAACTCATATTCGGCACAATTGTACACTATTAATATCAGAGTCACCCTAAGTTTAGAAATTCTGGAGATCCTGTGAGAATAATTGTGGAGACCTAACCCAGTGAGCTTTCGAGCCTTTAATCAATTCAGAGTATTATACAACAATTCTGGGTCACAAGATGACTCACTATTCTTCATGCCCGCAATATTCGTTGAGAGATCTCATTATCTTTTGCTTCGATCATAAAACTCGGAACGACATCAACATTGGATTACTACGACAGAACCTTCTCTATATCCAGTCAAGACAGTATACATGATAGTACAAACCCTAGAAAATGATTTAGGCCATTTTTTCTGAACCATTCAGCCTTCTTACTCACCTGAATTATACTTCACTAGAAACCCTTTGAACCTTTCTATAAAAGCCTTTTCTTTGCAAACCCATCAACCTAAAATCCAGTCCAGCTACGAAACATGACTGGCTACCCTTAGTTTGAGATGGACAAAAGAATAACTGATGTGGGTGTACCGTGAAAAAGAAAAGTAAAGAAGAAGAATCAAAAGGAAAAGAAAGTGGTTCAAGCCAAAAATAAAAAAATGGAAAGAAAGTATGAAGAAGAGCTGAAAAGAAATTGAGCAGTCTCAGAAATATCAAGAAAAAGAGAAAAATATGAAAAAAAGAAAAAGAACCAGATAATGGTGTTACGCCACAGGAAAAATTCTAGAAAAGGGCAATATCCTCTCAAGATCTTTGAAATCCTGCATTCCTTTATCTCTCTACACCTGACCTAAGCCTCATTACAACCCAGGAAAGTCCTACTTGATTCTAGGATAGTACGATCATAAAATGTGGAGATTGGAGAAAGAGAAGCTATAGAGTTTGATCTGACGTTCCCGAGTGAAGTGGTATTCCAATCATGAGATCTTCTTCTGTTAAAGATGTCATTCCTTTAAATAATACATATGTGAGATCTTTGCTTTCATATATTAAATACATCTCCTCACATATAAATTGAGAGAAAAGAAGAAAACCCTTCTTGTGTGATTCTATTCTGAGTGCTAAACATGTGAGATTTGAGGTCGAGGCATAAAAACTTAGAGGTGATTTGGAAATCTTTACTGTCGGATGATGAGAACGTTGAGCACACACACACGCAGAGTCTGACTATTCTGGGTCATGATTATCAGTCTGTAGTCTTGCCAAAACTTTCCAACTCTTCGCTAGCATGTAACTATTTTTGCATCCATTCAATGATTTGACGCGGTGTTTTCCCGGAGCTAATATGAAAAAGTGTGCAGCATGTGCAGAGCCCTTTTAAGCTCATTTATTTCGCACTAATTGCCAAGGATTGGCAATATGCTGGTTGGGGGTTGTGATATTCGCTCAAAAGTGCTTATTTTAAGCAATTATCCTTTTAGCGTTATTGCATTCTCCTACGTTAAAATACTCTATTTATCTACTTTTCTACGTAAGAGTCTCTTGTGTTGCGTAGAACACACTTTTCTGGACGAAATGGTATTTTTGCATGCATTAAACACATTTTCGGAAGTCTAGACATATAGTCATTTTGATAAAGTCTCATTACGCGCTTCTTCTGTCGTAGGAAACCCCAATGGGACAATTCTCGAGACTTGTGAGCCCACATCGATCAGGAAAGCCCATTATCAAAGCTTAAAGAGCCCACATGCTATGACTAAAAGATATGGGCCAACTATGGGCTGAATAGGAGGACCAAAAAGCCGGCCCAAAGAACGAAAAGAACAGGAGAGCCAATGACCAAGAGACGGACCAAAGCGTTTAAAGCCACATGAGTCAGCAAGGAATGATAGTCTACTCTACTGGAGAAGCGTGAGGATGGTAACAGTGAAGACCAGGGTTCCAGACCCTCTCCCAATACTTTTCTCCATTTTTTTGATACTTTCTCTCTCATCTCTTCTTATTCTCTCTCTCTCTCTTCATCTCTCGATCCTCGAATCTACTGACCTAACCCCAGAACTCCTACCCTTCGGCTCTATCTCATCTCCCTTAGCTTTCTGACCGTTGGATCTTCCATCGGACCATTGGATCTTCAATCGGACCGTTGGATCTCTCTAGATCCGTCAATCTACCAATCTGGGTCCCAATCAAGTCACCATCCATCCGATCGCCATCAGACCGTCTGTCACATCATCTTGTGAGACAATGGACATCAGAAATCCATGTGGGCCAGTAGCCGGGCCCATCATCATCGACCCGCTGTCCGACCAGTTAGTGGACCCCGTGAATTTCCAAAGAATTTTAATTAAATTTCAAAAAAACGGGGGGTCCACTAATTGAGGAGATTCCCCATAGAAAAGTAGATTTTTACTTAAAAAAAAAAAAAAATTATTTTCAAAAATACCCTATTTCCATTAAAGGAAATAGGGAGCTTTATAAGAGGAGGGAGAAGGGTTCGTTCGAACCCTAATCCCCCTCCAATCTCTTCCATTCTCTCCCAAAAACTCTCTTGCCCCTTTTCCCCCTCTCTTGGCCGCTGTTTTCCTCCACTTCTCCTCCACCTTCGTCATCTTCTTCACCATTTTTCCACCGGAGTTGCAGCCTGCAACTCCGGCCACAACCTGGAACTCCGGTGAGCCCAAAAACCAGGTTCGCTCTTTTCTCCAACTCTCTACCCACGTTCCAAATTTTTGGAGGGATATCTCCCACTCTTTACCACGTTCTCAAAAAAAAAAAAAAAAAAAAAAAAAAAAAGAAAAGAAGAAGAAGAAGAAGAAGTAGAGAAGGAGGTCAGCACTCCATCTCGTCCTCTCCACCTCGATTAGCATTTTCACCAGCAAGTATCCTTGTCGGTGTTGCACCCTGCAACACCGGCCGGCAACTCCTTCAAAGACGCTAAATCCTCCCTTGCTGCTCTACCTAACTGCCATGCCGTTCTCCACCGCTGCAACAACTCTAGCTGGCTGAACATCACCGCCCACAACCTTCATCTCGCCATTAAAATCGGCGAGCTTCGAGCTCTCTCACCAGTGGTCAGTTCTGCCTCCCAAAGAAACCACCATCTTCTCCACGTGAAGGACTTGCTGCCTGCAACCCAACACCACGGCTTTGGAGGTCGTGCTTTGTTCCACGCTGGACTGTTTCTCCACCGGCTTTCCATTGCAACACTAGCAGGTCGTTAGCACATTGCTGGTTGTCTTCTATTGCAGGACAACACCCACGTTGTTGCTCCCTCCATTCTTCACCATAGCCATCTGCTACCGCCCCCACAAACTTGTTGTGCACCACCGTCTGTCTAGCACCGCCATCCACCTCTACCAGCACCGCCTTGGCCATCATCTTCTCATCACGACCAGCAACATACAGTTGCTGGCCTACCCTCCAATCACAGTGCATGACGGTCGACACCACCATTATTTTCTCCACGAATCGATCGTCCTGGATCTTCTTTTCCATGGTTAGACAGCTGCAACCACGATCATCTTGGTCGGCCATCTGAGTTGCAGGTCAACAACTTTCCAAGTTGTTGCCCTCACGACTCCACGACCTTCCTTTTCGGGCATGCAACCGGATCCTCCATTCTCTTTGCCGAAGCACCACCGACGGCTGTTGGTAAGATTTTCTGTTTCTTCATCTCAATCTCTCTCTCTCTCTCTATCTCACTCTCCCTTTCTCTTTCTAATTTCTCTCTCTTAGTTCAATCTTTTTCTAGATTAATTTGTTTTTATTTGCTTCAGTAATGGGATCCAGGCATTGTAGACTTTATTTTGTTTGATGAATAAAAATTGATTTTGGCATGTTTGTTGATTTAGTTTACAGTTTTGATAAATCCTCTCTCTAGAAAATTCCCAAAATCATGTTTTAAAAAAAAAAAAAAAAAAAATCACAAATCCACCACTCTCATCACTCCATAAATTTTTGGCATTTTTCTGGTAAAAATCCGTCATTTTATGTTCTTGATTGCGTTAACTAAACCCGAGTGCGGATCGACATCCGACATACTTCCACCATGCAAAGCATAGCTTAATTTTGCAGGAAATCTCAGATCGAAATTACAAATCTTGTTGGAATTAGGGTTTCCGTAACCAACGACGCGGGAAAAACCTATTTTCAAATGGCGCCGCTGCCGCTCGGGTTGACGGGAGTGCGAAAAAGGACGTAAAGATGGAGTTGGAAAGTTGCTGAAGCGAAAAGCTGCTCAATTTGGCCAGCCCGACCTTTTCGGGAAACTTTCTATTTGTTGTTTTTGTTGATTTTTAACAGTTTTTAAATTACTATTTTTAATGCCTCGGAAGGCCGAGTGCAATTTGTAATAATTTAGGAATTTTAACTGATTTCCAAATAACTGCTAGATCTTGTTCTAGGGTTTTTGGGCCCACAAGTCTTGAAAATCGCCCGATCGGGTTTCCTACTAGAGAAAAGCGTGTAATAAGACTCGATCAAAATGGCTTCATATCTAGACTTCAAGAAATGTGCTTAATGCATGCAAATATACCATTTCGTCTAGAAAAGTGTGTTCTACGCAATGAAATAGACTTTTAAGTAGAAAAGTAGATAAATAGAAAAGTTTTACGTAGAAGAGTGCGATAACGCTAAAAGATAATGGCTTAAAATAAATACTTTTAAGCAAATATCACTGTTCCATCATCTTCCAGCTAGCATTTGCTTTTCTTGATCCAACAGTTGTAATTGCTTAGAACTTCAGTGCCTTACAACTATACCGTGAACATCATCCTTCAATTTTTATACCATCTTCATCTTAGCCAATTGCACCTTTTATATACAGCTATCCCCCATCATGACGATTAACACGCTGGCCCACGTATACATCTCGGCTCACCAATTAACCATTCTTTTGAACACACAACAATCGACTTGCCCTGTCACGCCCTAAATTCGGATACCCAGATCTGACCTAAAAATCCGTGGATCGACCCATACTCGAACCCAAAGGTGATCCATGAATGTCCTCTAGTGGTCCAATTAGATCAATTAGACTACTAAGGTTCATTCGAAAACCCATTAAGTATAAAAAAAATCTAGACGTAAAAAATGAATAATTAAAATAATTCATAACTCAAACAATTCTATCAATCAACTAAGTGTAGATAGATGGAGGTGAGAACATGCTCTCAATTAAAGGACTACGTGCCAGTGAAAATAAATAAGTAAAATTTTAAAACAATCAAAATAAAATTTTTTAAAGTGTGGGATCGACTCCCAATCCTTACCGATCTTCTCAAGTGCACCGGAGTCTTTCATCTCAAAATCATCCCACATATCCGGCTCCTCAAAATTTGAAAATAGTATTGGTGTAGCACCGTGAGCCAAGGCCCAGTAATACAACAGTGTGTATGGCATGATGTCATACTATACAAGTTTTTAACCAAGGTATGTATCTCAATCATATAATAAGGTTAACATGAATATAAGGGTGAATGCAAGTGAGTATGGAATGCAATGCAACTAGTACCCATAACCACATAGGGTTTCCATCTTCTTCCCGCACTGGAAGCGGTCTCATTGATCTATCTGTAGGATATAATAACGTCTGGGGCCTTTCACCCTAGGGTACCGAACCCTGATTAATTGATAAAACTAATATAAACATATATAATATATTTCAACCCTGTTCCTTTATGCACCCCTTATATGAAATGACGTGATGATCATGGTATGACAACAAGATGGTACTAGGGTTACATGGCATAAGCAACACATATATTTAACATTTAAATAAGAATATAAAATGAACACATGATCATCAAAAGTAATAACATGGAAATGAACTAGGGTTAAACATGAATAACCTGTAACAATCACCAAATGTCACGATCAACACGGATAACAATATAAGCGAAATTCGTAAGAGAATCCCACACACCATGGCCGAGCCCTATGAGGGATCCATGACACAAGGTCGAACCCTAAAGAGGGATCCAAGACAGTTGGCCGAACCCTATGAGGAGATCTGAGACATATGGGTGAGATCCCCATGCATACAAGTATAGGTCAAACCATCTAGGGTTTAGTCAAACAACAAGGGCTAAACCCCTTAATAGTCGATAAGTCATGACCGAACCACTAAGGGTTCCCAAGGCCATTAATGGTCCAAAATCCAAGAATTAAAACATGTTTTTTTTCTACATAAAACATGTTTCATTGTAAAAATCAAAACATAATAAATATAAATTAGAAAAATACAAACTTAATAGATTTGAAGACTATATTTACTGAGGTTTCTATGAAAAATAAATTCAAAAATATTTATTTCTAAAATCGAAGTCAAAATTCTTAAAGAAGAGGACTGTATATAATCTAAAATTTGGAGTTTTGTAGAAAAGGTTAGCACATTAGAAAAATTATAACTAAATAAATACATATCCTAAAAATACAAAATCAACGGATCTGGAAAATAGATTCACATAGATTTATTGAAAAAAAAAGTAAAAAATATTTAGTTCCCAATTATATGTGTAAATCCTAAATCAAGTGGACCGTAGAGAATTTAGAATTCTGGGTTTTACAGAAAAGTCCAATACATTAGAAAAAGCATAACTAAATAAATAAAAATCCAAAAAAATATAAACTCAATGAATTTATAAACTAGATTCATAGAGGTATCTGTGGGAAAAAATATCTGATCAATCTCACACAATCTTCGAGGTCAGACGATTCTTATCTTGATGATGAGCAGACGACTTTGGTGTTTTAGGATGAAAACTGTTTTCTCCTCCGCGAATGATAAGATGATCTTCAGATGAGATGTGGTTGTACCTGTTGACAATACTCCGACGCTCAAGTCAATTTAGGATTTATAACAAGGTTCAGGAAAATAGTAAAATGTTTTGGAGTTTAGACTATCTAGATCTAGAGAGCAAGATCCTTTTCTCAGTCCTGAGGGTCTTGTATTTATACCCCTAGAACTGGCGTGACTCACCTTCCACGTGTCCAATCGCCATCAATCAATTATGATCTAGGAAGATTCTGTTATGAAATAGTATCTTCTTGTTAGATCCTAGCTTTTCATATTCAGTTATACCTGAGATAACTGAGGTGGCACTCTTCGTGTCAGATATTAGAATAAGGGAATATCGAAGCTATAACAGTTCGACTAACTGTCATGTGGCCAATTCTTATTGGTTAGGAAAATAACTGTAATTGAAATACTTATCTTGCTTGCAGAATCATGTATACTTCTCGAGATTGATAAAAATCCAATCCCAACAAGTAAGATGTTAGGATCTTGTCGGGGTGAGAGGAACGTTATACCCGTCGAATAAGCTGTATGATCTCGTAGGGAGGAGATGAGAGTCAATCCCGTCAAGTAGGCCATCTGACCTTGTCGGGATGTATTGAACATCAATCCTGTTAAGGATATAACCAAACCTGTTGGGATGAGTTTAAATGTTGATCCCATCATGTGTTGTTGCGATTGTCGGGGTCCGTTGAGTATCAATCCCGCTAAGAATGTTGTATGAACTTAACAAGATAAGATAATCATCACTTGCATCATGTAGGCTGCTGGACCTTGTCAGGGTGAGTTGAATATCAATCCCATTGATATTCGCTCAAAAGTGCTTATTTTAAGTAATTATCTTTTTAGCGTTATCACATTCTCTTACGTAAAATGCTCTATTTATCTACTTTTTTATGTAAGAGTCTCTTCTGTTGTGTAGAACACACTTTTTTGGACGAAATGGTATATTTGCATGCATTAAACATGCACATTCTTGGAAGTCTAGATATAAAGCCATTCTGATTAAGTCTCATTACACACTTTTCGTTATTGCAGGAAACTCGATCGGAAGAGTCTCGAGACTGGCAGGTCCACTATCAACTAAAGAAGCTTAAAATCAGATCCAGCATACTATGACAAGAAGATATGGGCCAAGTGCAGGTTGAGCCAGCGAATTGTAAAGCCAGACCAAGAATTAAGAGAGCGGATGAGGCGAAGACCAAAGAACCTAGATTAGACGATCCTCGAGATCTGGGATGCTAGGATCAACCACCATAACCCAATGAGAAGCTAAGTCCAATCCAGAGAGACCAAAAATATTGAGATGACGGTCACTTCCAAATTGGACCATTGGATCAAGAACATTAAATCTCACTCACAAGTTGCTAACTGGTAAGATGATAAGAGCATGATTCTGGATATGCCGCAGCCTAATACACTAGATAGTGTCTACACATGTCAGACAACATTACAAATTGAAGGGTCCGGATTATTGATCAGGACGACGGTTGAATCTGAGAAGTGATCATTATATATGATGGAAATCAAACGGTGAATGACATGAGGATGATGTGGCATCTTAGTCAAAATGAACGATTGCGATCGAAGAGAGTGCTCATTATTTTCAAAAATGCAAAGACGCGTTGCCATAGTATAAACTAAAAGAAGAGTTGCCAAATAAATGATCGGACAGTTTTGGAAATCAACGGTTTTGAAAGTCAAGAGTTTGGGAATTTACACGGAGATTAAAGTGGATTTAGTGCGGTTTTTGTACGCAAAGATGTAGGTGCACTGGAATTTGGGTTTTTTCGCGTCGTTGGTTACGAAAACTCTAGATCTCAACACTATTTGTAATTTCTCTGATTTGGTTCACTTTATTTGTAAAAAATTTAGATTTGCACAGTAGCTCGTGTCGGGTATCGTCCGCACTTGGGGTTAAGGCAAATAAAGAACGAATTAAAGGAAAATGCTGCTAGAATTATGGAGAGATGAGAGTGGTGGTAGATCGGATTAAAACATTCTTGATTTATGTTTTCAAATAGATCTATTAAAGCAATAATGATGCAAGACAAATAAAAGTAGAATTTAGCAATCAAATTAATCAATGACACTTTTATTCATATAAATGATTCTACAATGCAATTAAATCAAATAATTAAAATAAAACTGAAAAGCTATTTAGAGAGAGAAAATGAAGAGAGAGAAATAAAAATTAAGAGAGAGTCTAGAACCTAGAGAGAGAATGAAAGGTAGAAAGAGAAAGAGAGAAAGAGAGAAATAAGTGGTAGAGAGAGAAATTGAGAATTAGAGAAAGAAAAATAGAAGAAGATTTCTAGAGAGGGATAGAGAGAGAAAGAGGAGACTCACCATTAACACTTACCATTCAGCCTTGAGAGTGAGGATCGGCCAAGATCGTTGTGCTCCAATGTGGTGCACATTTAGGTGCACCATGAGGGAACATCATTTTGATGGAGATCAGCCATTATTGGGCCAGGCGCTTGGAGAAGAGATACACGACCAAGGGGTCGATCAGTGGTAAGGAGAGGCTAGCTTGATGGTGCACAAGTGGCTGAACTTTGGTGGAGAGAACAGTAAGAGGTGTGGATAGGTGTTGCTGGTAGCAACAGTTGAAATGGCCCTTGAGGAGAGGGGGCAAATCACGGCCTGCAAATCGGCTGGTCTGCACATCCTTGGTGAGGTTGCATGGTGGTGCAACCTTGCTGTTTGGAGCAGCAAAGAGCACCTACAGGGGAAGGTATGCGTTTCACGGTTTAGCAAGGGGTGGTAGCACTTGGATGAGCCATCAAGTTGTATGGCGGTGAAGCTTGCTGGAGTTATAGCAGCTGAGGACGGTGCTGGTTGCTTGCTATGCAACAACAACGTTGAGATACAAGGAAGATGCAAGGGAAGTCCAGTGGCTTGGGAGGAGACAAGGAGAAGATGGCCGAACTGTGGAGAGGAAATCCAGCCGGTGTATGAAGACCTTGCCTGAGTTGTAGGTTTAGAGATCAGATCGATGAAGATGAAGGAGAAAGGTGGATGCGTTGGCTACTACAGCCACTGCAAGCACCACCGTGAGGGCGCAACACCGTGAGGGAGCAACGGTTGAGGACCTGCTGGTTGCTGTGGGTAGCAAGTTGCACTGGCCGGAGTTGCAGGTTGCAACTCCAGTGAGGAAAATAAAGAAGAAGAAGAAGAAGAATCAGGTGAGAAAAGAAGAGAACTCACCGTGGAGATCATGGAGTTGCTGGTGGTTGGAAACGTACTGGTCTGCAACAGCTTGGGGAAGACTGTGGCAGATCCCACGGGAAGTGCAGTGAAGGAGGTTCCAATGGAGAGGAACCCAAACTGCTGTGCAACCACATCGTTGGCAAACAACGATGCTCTAGGTGGTGGCTGGTGATATTCGCCCAAAAGTGCTTATTTTAAGCAATTATCCTTTTAGCGTTATCGCACTCTCTTACGTAAAACTGCTCTAATTATCCACTTTTCTACGTAAGAGTCTATCTCATTGCGTAGAACACACTTTTCTAGACGAAATGGTATATTTGCATGCATTAAACATATTTTTAGAAGTCTAGATATTAAGCCGTTCTGATTAAGTCTCATTACGCGCTTCTTCTATCGTAGGAAACCCCGATGGGACAATTCTCGAGACTTGCGATCCCACATCAATCAGGAAAGCCCATTATCAAAGCTTAAAGAGCCCACATGCTATGACTAAAAGATATGGGCCAACTATGGGCTGAATAGGAGGGCCAAAAAGCCGGCCCAAAGAACGAAAAGAACAGGAGAGCCAATGACCAAGAGACGGACCAAAGCGTTTAAAGCCACATGAGTCAGCAAGGAATGATAGTCTACTCTACTGGAGAAGCGTGATGATGGTCACAGTGAAGACCAGGGTTCCAGACCCTCTGTCAATACTTTTCTCCATTTTTTTGATACTTTCTCTCTCATCTCTCCTTATTCTCTCTCTCTCTTCATCTCTCGGTCATCGAATCTACTGACCTAATCCCAGAACTCCTACCCATCGGCTCTATCTCATCTCCCTTAGCTTTCTGACCGTTGGATTTTCCATCGGACCATTGGATCTTCCATCGGACCGTTGGATCTCTCTAGATCCGTCGATCTACCAATCTGGGTCCCAATCAAGTCACCATCCATCCGATCACCAAGCAACCACCTGCTCTTACCGTTCTCTCCTCCCTCAAAGCAAAAGAAAAAAAAAAGAAAAGAGAAGGAAGATAAGAAGAAGAAGAAGAAAGAGGAGGGGGGGTACCTACCTGCTGGATCGCCCTCTCCTTGCCGTCCACATCCATCCACCAGCAACCACCATCCTCCACTTCAAGGTGCCGCTGCACCAGCCAACGCCAGCCATCTTGAACTTCTCCCCAACCACTACCAGGAAGTTGTTCCACAATTCTCCAAGTGTCTCCGGTCTTTACACGTGCAAACATCTTGGCCTTCATCACCTTGGCTGATCATCCCCGGGCTGATCATCACCTTGATTAGGGTTTTATATTCTGCCGATTTTTAGAAATCACCAATCAAGGATTTGCGATTTTTGGAAAGATTCCAAAATCTTGAAACTCTGCTTAATTAGGGTTTCCCCTCTTAGAAGTTTCCTCTTTAGAAGAATTTCTATCTTTAGAAATCCTCCGAATTTGGAAAAGTCTGCAAAAAGAAAATACCCCAAATCTAGCAGAATTTCAATTTTGGGAAATTTACCAAAATTATAAGGGATCTCGCAATCAAATCTTTCTTGGAAGATCACCACAGTTCGGGAAACTTTCCAATCTAGGTATTTTCCAATCTGGGAATTCCTAAATTTTAACCCATCTCGAATTTGGAAATTAATTCAAAAACTTGCCTAAATCCAGTGCTTGTTCAGTGAACCCTAAAAAGGCAAGGATCTTCCAAATAGAATCCCAAATACCTAGATCGTGCGATCTAACTGTTTCTGCAGGAACACGATCCAGTGTGGGTAGGGAGCGACAGCTCAAAGAGGTGGAGTCGGGCCCAAGCCTATTAGGATACCCCTCCCTAACCCACGGAGGAGACCCCGTGGCGTGGCCCACGGGAGGTAAGTCTCTATCCTCGCCTTGAGTGCGATACAGAGCAATTTTGGGTGAATCATTGCCGCTTGTCTATTTGCTTTCGCATCCATATTCTTCGACTTGCGTGGCGTGGCCGTTAATCAATCAACTCTAAGAGAGCAGACCAAGCTCCAAAATTAAAACTGGTGGGATTTCATCACCCACCTCATCATTCCAACTGATTTGATCCGAAGGCTCCATTTAATTAAAAATAATCAAGAATTAGAGCCAATTAGCCCGGTGTTCGAGGAAAAATCTACTCAAAACGAACCCGCTTAACATCCAATCGAAATAAGACCACGAGCGCGGGTCCCTATTGTCTAACACACTCATAAGTCCCTGCTACTCAAGTACACTGAGCTCGACATGGCATCTTGGACTATTCGGCGGTTAGTTGTGTGTGGACTAGAAACACGCATCAACCCTAGCTTAACCCGAGGGAACACTCTTCTTATCCACTTGACCAATCCGGTTAGTCTGGGACGTACTTAAGTCAGCCATTGTGCCGCATGTCTGTCTAAGCTTCGGATTGCCTTGTTGTTAACTAGAGTTAGTACTAAAGGATTCGCTCTGAAGAGTATAGCCTGGTGAGAACCTCTGAGTGCAAAACAGTTAGTCCGGCGGTTAAAAGATAAACCAGTGGTCCACCCACTGTCGTAATCTACTCTAGCCCCAAAACTAATAAAGATAATTTCTAAAATATATCCTGATTGCTTAGAATATGATTATCTGTACTTGGTGTGCATCATTTAGGATAGTGTTCCTCTCTGGCAACTTTTTGCCAAGTATAGAGCTTGCCTCCTTCGTGTATGCCCATTTGGAATCGTCCGAACAAACGCTTGGTTCGATCTGAGAATCACATACCTACAGTGGATCCTCTACTGAATTCTTCCCCATCTCTTTCCCCACCCGCCTCCCCCAGTTCTACTACCTTTGTAGTCATGGCAGTTGAACGACCTCTTATCGAGACGTTCGCCCCTATCTCTGCAAATTCGCCTACTTGCATTATTCTCCCACCTACTACGGCGGTACAATTTGAGATCAGGCCGCAGACGATCCAAATGCTGCCAACCTTTCGTGGTCTCCCAGGAGAAGACCCATATTCCCATATTAGGGAATTCCAACATGTCATCCTACTTTTCAAGAATCAGAACCTCGATGATAACAATGTGCGTCTGCGAGTTTTTCCATTCTCGCTCAAAGACCGAGCCTCAGATTGGCTCTACTCCTTACCCGCTAATTCAATCAGCAGTTGGAAAGAATTGGTGGGCAAATTCATGTCTAAATTTTATCCCATGACTCAGACCAACCAAATGAAGCAACTCATCCAGGACTTCCGACAGAAGTCCGATGAGAAATTTTTTGAAGCGTGGGATAGATTCCAAGACTACCTGACTAAGTGTCCCCACCATAGCATCGACAAGGGCAATCTTGTCCATGTCTTCTATAAGGGACTTACAGATGAGTCCCGGACCATGGTAGAGTCAATGTGCCAAGGAAAATTCCTGCACCAAACTCCGACCGATACATACAAATTCTTGGGAGAGTTAGGAGAAAACTCTCAACATTGGACGACTGACTCAGAGTTTAGTCGAACCACTTCAGTCCAAAGGACCACCAAGGCACATGACGCTACAACAGACACTAAGCTTCAATCTGTCATTCAAGAGTTGAGCAAGTCAGTCTCGGCACTGGCTGTGTCTGTACAAAAGCTACTCAACAATCTACCCCAGTCATGCATGTGGGACACGAGAGCCCTATGGAATCCTGCACCCTTTGTCTGCAACCCTCCCATACTACTGACCACTGTCCTTTGAATGAAGGATGGTCTAATCCTCTTCAGGAAGAAGTTTGTGCTTTCAGCACATACAAACCACCCTCTCAGCACTCGTATAGTCAATCTTATCATCCTGACACGAGAAATCACCCTAACATCTCTTGGAGGCCTCAGTCTACTCAACCTCAAGCTCAACCTCCGCGTCAACCTCAGGACATGTACCCCCCTGGGTTCAATCAACCCACTAGGCAATTCAATCAGGGTCAGTACCAGCAGAGTCAGTACCCATCTCCTCAGAACCAGCAGTTCCAATAGGGTCAATACTCTGGGCAATCGAGCACATTTCAGAATCCGCAAAGAGTTCCCCAGAACTTTCAGAACCAACAGATTGTCCCAACTAATTCTCCCGCCTATAACTATAATGCCCCGATGAGCTCGAGTCGCGAATTGGTGCCTCAGCTCCCATTAGCTGCCCCCCAACAGTCAGTCTCCAAACCTGGTATTGAGGACCTTCTAGCTAAACTCATTACTCAATCTATGCAACGCCTAGAGCAACAGCAACAGCAATCCATGCTTCGTCTAGAGCAACGTCTAGATAACTTAGAAGCTGAGAAAGCTAAGGGGATCTTTCCTAGCCAACCCATTGCCAACCCTAAAGGAAATGCCAAAGGAGCAGTATATGAGATCGGTTCCCAATCTCAAAGCCAGAATGAGAATTGTCAAGGGGAGGTGCAAGCTGTAACCACCCTACGATCTGGAAAAACTGTGGACATGGGAGTCCAACCACCACCGGTGCCATCTCCAGCAACCATCACTCGCACCGTGGAAACTAGTCCAAATACTACCTTTGCTTCCTCTTCTACCTCTGCACCAACATCAGATATCCCTGTACAGAAATCTAAGGCTAAAGACAAATCCATTTGTCGAGTAAAGCCTCCCTTCCCGGACAGACTTGTCCAAGATAAGCGAGATCAGCAATTCTCAGAGATCTTAGACGTCTTTAAAGACGTCCAGATCAATATCCCATTCCTTTCTGCTATCAAGCAAATCCCCTCCTATGCCAAATTCCTCAAGGACTTGTGCACAGTTAAGCGGCGTACGCATGTACCCAAAGCTGCCTTCTTGGTCGAAAAAGCTACCGCTTTCATTCAACACAACAGTGTGATCAAACACAAGGATCCAAGTAGCCCAACTGTCCAATGTGAAATTGGAGACAACTTTAGCTGCACTGCCTTGCTAGATTTAGGGGCTAGCGTTAACCTCATACCATTCTCGGTATATCAGCAGTTAGGACTGAAAGATATGAAGCCTACCAATGTCACCCCGAAATTGGCTGATCAGTCCATCAAGATTCCAAGAGGAATCATTGAAGATGTCCTAGTAAAAGTAGCTGACTTTTATTATCCTGTAGTCTTTATCATTCTTGACACCGAGCCGTGTCAGGATAACCGCATTCCGGTCATCCTAGGCCGTTCTTTCCTTGCCACTGCGATTGCACACATCGGGTGCCAGGACGGAAACATGTCCATTGCTTTTGGAAATCTCAAAGCTGAGGTCAATATCTTTCGTTTAATGCAACAAGATGCCGATCGCGATGTGGCCGATGAAATGTGTGCCGTTGAGAGTCTAATCCCGGACTGCACCGAAGATATTCTTAAACAGTGTCTAGCACACTTTGGGGCTGAATTTGCAACAGAGTCAGCTATTTCTGATCTCAATGATCTTTTGGCGACTGCTCCACAGCTAGAGATCCCTGCTCCACTCATCGAGTTTGAGCCTCTGATAACCATGGCCAGAGAACCCATCTTTCCTTTTACTACTGAAGTCAAACCTCTTCAATCCGTGTCTTCTGTGACACCTACTTCAACTCCATCTGCTCCAACATTGGAGCTGAAGCAACTTCCAACAGATCTTTCCTATGCCTATCTTGGTCCTAAGGAAACCTACCCTGTCATTATTGCTTCTGCTTTGTCTGAGAGTGAACGTAAGAAACTTCTCGAGCTGCTCAACGAGCACAAATCTGCGATAGGTTGGACTATAGATGATATTCGAGGCATAGATCCCTCGGTGTGCCAACATCACATCTATCTCGAGGATGAATCCAAAACCTCTCGAGAACACCAGAGGAGGTTGAACCCCGTCTTGAAGGATGTAGTCCGGGACGAGGTCCTTAAACTATTAGATGCGGGTATCATTTACCCCATCTCCGATAGCAAATGGGTGAGTCCTATTCATGTCGTCCCTAAAAAGGCAGGATTCACCGTTGTGGAAAATGAGAACAAGGAAATGGTCACCCAGCGCCTGAAGAAAGGGTGGAGAGTCTGCATCGATTACCGACGACTCAACACCAACACGAGGAAGGACCATTTTCCTTTATCCTTCATAGACCAAATGTTGGAGAGACTAGTAGGTCACTCCTATTACTGCTTCCTCGATGGTTACTCAGGGTATAATCAAATACCCATCGTCCCTGAGGATCACGAGAAGACAACTTTCACCTGTCCCTTTGGCACTTTTGCCTACAAGCGCATGCCCTTTGGCCTATGTAATGCACCCGCGACCTTTCAAAGGTGTATGATGAGCATATTCTCTGACATGGTAGAAATATTCCTTGAAGTCTTTATGGACGACTTCTCAGTTTTTTGGTCATCCTTTGATGACTGTCTAAACCATCTAGGGCTTGTACTTCACCGCTGTCAGGACAAGCGACTTGTCCTCAATTGGGAGAAATGCCACTTCTTGGTGAAGAAGGGCATTGTTCTGGGGCATGTCATTTCCCATCAGGGCATTGAGATCGACAAAGCTAAAATCGATATCATCTCGACCTTGCCTACTCCTAAGTCTGTGCGTGACATCTGGTCCTTTTTGGGACACGGAGGGTTCTATAAGCGATTCATCAAGGACTTCTCTCAAATCGCTCGACTTCTGTCTCATCTTCTGGCTAAAGATAGTCCTTTCGACTTTAATGCTGACTGTGTCAAGGCATTTGAGCATCTCAAATCTGAGCTCACTACTGCACCCATTATCCGTCCCCCGGATTGGACTCTACCTTTCGAGGTAATGTGAGATGCTTCCGACTACGCGTTAGGAGCTGTTCTCGGGCAGAGAGTTGACAAAAGGTCACACGTGATTTACTATGCGAGCAAAACTCTTAACTCTGCCCAAATGAATTACTCCACCACTGAGAAAGAACTCCTGGCGGTAGTCTTCGCCCTTGATAAATTCCGTCAGTACCTCTTAGCCACTAAGGTGGTCGTGTACACGGATCATGCAGCCCTTCGTTATCTCATGTCGAAAAAGGAAACCAAGCCTCGATTAATTCGATGGATTCTCTTACTGTAGGAATTCGACCTCGAGATTAAGGATAAGAAAGGTACTGAGAATGTAGTGGCTGATCACTTGTCTAGACTGACTTTAGAGTCATCCTTCAACACCCAGCCCATCCTTGAAACCTTTCCAGACGAACAACTGTTCACTATCTCCTTTCATCCATGGTATGCTGACATTGTCAACTATCTTGTCATCGAAGAAATGCCTTCACACTGGTCATTTGAAAGTAGAGTTTTTCCGCGTCGTTGGTTACGGAAACCCTAGAATCAACAAGATTTGTAATTATCCGAAACTTTTAACCTGTAAAATATGAACTTTTGTATAGGGATTCGTGTCGGATGTCGATCCGCACTCGGGATTAGTCGGATTAGCGCAAATAAGAACATAAAATGACAGGAAATTTCCTGAAAATGGAACACAATTTTATTCAAATCAATTTCATTCATTCGAAAATGTCTCTTACAATCAAGTAAAAATAACTGAATTATAAAGCAATAAAAAAATAAAATGAACTAGAGAGAGAAAGTAGAAAAATCTAGAGAGAGAAAGTAGAGAGGAGATTGTAGAGATAGAGAGAGAGAAAGAAGAATGAAAGTAGGTGAGAAAAGTAGGGAGAGGAAGACCTATCCTAGAGAGAGAAAGGTAGAGAGATGAGAAAAAGAAAATACTCACCATGGTAACTTACCGAATTGGTGAGCCGGATATCAGCCATCGATGAGTGAGTGAGGTTGAATCGCCAAAGGTGGACCGACATGGTGTTGCGTGGTGGTTCTCCAGCCAAGAATGGTGGTGATGAGTAGTGCGTGATTCAACTGAGTACACTTGGTGCATGATGGAGCAACTTCCTGATTTGCAAGTTTTTGAGAAGATATGGCTACGGGATCTCGAACTTGCTTCCCTGTATGAAGAAGGTGAGAAGCACCGTGATCATTGGAGGTGTGGAAGGTTGGAGGAGTTGTAGACGACGGTACAGGGTGGAAGACAAGTTGATCGTTGCACCACGCCACCAACCTATGAAGGATCAACACGTGGTTTGCAAGCAAGCTGACGAGAGATGGTGGGACAGAACTTTGCAGGCGTTTGTATGAGTGAGCAATGGTGATGGAGGCGTTGCTGGGTGTTGGTGCGTGGTGGAAGGTGTGCCCGTGTGAAGGAGGCGGCAGCAAGGTGGATGGAGGCGTTGCTGGGTGTTGGATGAGCAGTGGTGGAGCAAGGAAGGAGCCTTTTGAGATGGACGGACCAGCCAAAGAAGAGAAGCCGTTGGCTTCCTCCTCTTCCCCTCTTTCCCACTTTTTTTTTCTTTTATTTTCTCTTTGGAAGAGAGAGAGGGGTCTGCAGGGAGATAACACAAACGGTGGAGAGAAGATTTGTTGGCGGAAGAAGGTGGTACAGGAGCTGCTGGAAGGAAGGAGGAAGAAGAAGGCGGAGACGGCCGGAGTTGCAGAACTCCGGCCGGACGAAAAGATGAAGGACGCAAGAAGAAGAAGAAGAAGAAGAAGAAGACGAGAAGGAGAAGAAGAAAGGGAAGAGAAGAAGAGGAACGAAGAGAAGGAAGAGAAGAAAGAAAAGAGAAGAAGGAAGAAGGACGGCCGGAGTTGCAAACCTGCAACTCCGGCGAAGAAAGGTGAAGAAGATGAAGAAGAAAGGAGGAAGAAGAGGAGAGGGAAGTCGTGGGGAAGAAGGGAAAGGATAGGGGGAAGGAGAGGAAGAGATGGGAGAGGGATTAGGGTTCGAACGAACCCTTCTCCCTCCTCTTATAAAGCTCCCTATTTCCATTAATGGAAATAGGGTATTTTTTGAAAATAAAAAATATTATTTTTTTTTTTTTTTTTTTTTTTTAAGTAAAAACCTACTTTTCTATGGGGAATCTCCTCAATTAGTGGACCCCCCATTTAATTAAAATTATTTTTGAAATTCGCGGGGTCCACTAACTGGTCGGTCAGCGGGTCGATGAAGATGGGCCCGGCTATTGGCCCTCATGGGTTGATGATGTCCATCATCTCACAGAATGATGTGACAGACAGTCTGATGGCGATCGGATGGATGGTGACTTGATTGGGACTCAGATTGGTAGATCGACGGATCTAGAGAGATCCAACGGTCCGATTGAAGATCCAACGGTCCGATGGAAGATCCAACGGTCAGAAAGCTAAGGGAGATGAGATAGAGCTAATAGGCAGGAGTTCTGGGGTTAGGTCAGTAAATTCGAGGATCGAGAGATGAAGAGAGAGAGAGAATAAGGAGAGATGAGAGAAAAAGTATCAAAAAAAATGGAAAAAAGCACTGGCGGAGGGTCTGGAACCCTGTTCTTCACTGTGACCATCCTCACGCTTCTCCAGTAGAGTCGACCATCATTCTTTACTGACTCATGTGGCTTTAAACGCTTTGGTCCGTCTCTTGGTCATTGGCTCTCCTACTCTCTTCGTTCTTTGGGCCGACTTTTTGGTCCTCTTATTCAGCCCATATTTGGCCCATATCTTTTAGTTATAGCATGTGGGCTTGTTAAGCTTTGATAATGGGCTTTCATGATCGATTTGGGCCCACAAGTCTCGAAAATCGTCCCATCGGGGTTTCCTGCGACAGAAGAAGCGCGTAATGAGACTTTATCAGAACGGCTTAATATTTAGACTTCCGAAAATGTGTTTAATGCATGCAAATATACCATTTCGTCCAGAAAAGTGTGTTTTACGCAATGAGATAGACTCTTACGTAGAAAAGTGGATAATTAGAGCAGTTTTACGTAGGAGAGTGCGATAACGCTAACAGGATAAGTGCTTAAAATAAGCACTTTTGAGCGAATATCACAACCCCCAACCAGCATATTGCCAATCCTTGGCAATTAGTGCGAAATAAATGAGCTTAAAAGGGCTCTGCACATGCTGCACACTTTTTCAAATTAGCTCAGGGAAAATACCGTTCGTCAAATCATTGAATGGATGCAAAAACAGTTACATGCTAGCGAAGAGTTGGAAAGTTTTGGCAAGACTACAGACTGATAATCATGACCCAGAATAGTCAGACTCTGCGTGTGTGTGTGCTCAACATTCTCATCATCCGACAGTAAAGATTTCCAGATCACCTCTAAGTTTTTATGCCTCGACCTCAAATCTCACATGTTTAACACTCAGAATAGAATCACACATGAAGGGTTTTCTTCTTTTCTCTCAATTTATATGTGAGGAGATATATTTAATATAAAGAGGCAAAAGATCTCACATATGTTTTATTTGAAGGAAGGACATCTTTAACAGAAGAAGATCTCATGATTGGAATACCACTTCACTCGGGAACGTCAGATCAAACTCTATAGCTTCTCTTTCTCTAATCTCCACATTTTATGATCGTGCTATCCTAGAATCAAGTAGGACTTTCCTGGGTTGTAATGAGGCTTCGGTCAGGTGTAGAAAAATAAAGGTATACAGGATTTCAAAGATCTTGAGAGGAAATTGCCATTTTCTTGCATTTTTCCTGCGGCGTAACACCATTATCTGGTTCTTTTTCCTTTTTTTTTGTATTTTTCTCTTTTTCTTGATATTTCTGAGACTGCTCAATTTCTTTTCAGCTCTTCTTCATACTTTCTTTTCATATTTTGTTTTCAGCTTGAACCACTTTCTTTTCCTTTTGATTCTTCTTCTTTACTTTTCTTTTTCACGGTACACCCACATCAGTTATTCTTTTGTCCATCTCAAAATAAGGGTAGCCAGTCATGTTTCGTAGCTGGACTGGATTTTAGGTTGATGGGTTTACAAGAAAAGGCTTTTATAGAATGGCTCAAGGGGTTTCTAGTGAAGTATAATTCAGGTGAGTAAAAAGGCTGAATGGTTCAGAAAAATGGCCTAAATCATTTTCTAAGGTTTGCACTATCATGTATACTGTCTTGATTGGATACATAGAAGGTTCTGTTGTAATAATCCAATTTTGATGTCGTTCCGAGTTTTATGATCGAAGCAAAAGATAATGAGATCTCTCAACGAATATTGCGGGCATGAAGAATAGTGAGTCATCTTGTGACTCAGAATTGTTGTATAACACTCTGAATTGATTAAAGGTTCGAAAGCTCACTGGGTTAGGTCTCCACAATTATTCTCACAGGGTCTCTAGAGTTTCAAAACTTAGGATGACTCTGATGTTGATAGTGTACAATTGTGCCAAATCTGAGTTTTTCTGAGTTTTCAAACCTGCTGTAGTCACGCTTGAATTGACTCAACGCTAACTTTAAACAAAAATTGACATCCTCAATACTGACTTAACGGAGGTTTTCAGCTAATCAAAGTTAGGGTATTTGACACATTTTTGAAATTCTAGAAAACTTTTGGAGAACATCGGAAATCACCCCAAAAACAACATTTTTTTTTTTTTTTTTTTTTTTCTTATCAAAATGAAGACATGAGTTTTGGTAAATACCCACCCCCAATCAAAATACAGCACCGTCCTCGGTGCTCATGACCGGGTCATAAAATGATAACAAATCAGTGATGATGATGCAAAGATTCAGGAAGGATGTTACCAAGTCGGCAGAAACTCGACAGTGTGATACCTGATGATCGGAAGAATGAATGTACCTGCATTTCCAGAGATATAACAGTAATAACAAATGCATGAGACTCATGTACTCTAGGAATACCGGAATTGCCTTTCCGAAAGCGCTAAGTTTTACGTCTTCAGCCAGACATGACGGGGGTATATCAAGTACCCCCAACCAGGATAAAACTCATGGAGACTGAGTGAATCTGCAGTCTTCCTGACACCTAAGGTGGAACGGAAACAATTATCCTATCCCTTGTCTAGGTATACCTGTGTAGAACAGGTCTTTCTCAGTGTAAATTGAGAGAAGGGCATTGAGCTCTCTGAGCAGACTGACAAAAGTACGGAGTTGATCTGGGAGGGATCGAAGCTTCTCAGTAAAGATTGAGAGGAGAGTAGGAGCGGTTTCTCTGAGCAGACCCGCAAAAACATTTAGTTCAGCGGGGAGGGATAGAAGCTTCTCAGTAAAGACTGAGAAGGGAGTAGTAATGGGTTCTCTGACCGTGGTTAGCAGAGCCGCAAACTCATTGAGTTTTGCGGGAATGTATCTGAATGGAGCAGACTCCTGCAGATCAGTAATACCAGAAATATTGGACTTCGAGATGAAGTCAAACTCACAGTGTTCATGACACTTGGATAATATATCTTCGGGAGAGTCCTGAATTAGACTCTCTACGGTGCACGGGTCATTGATAATATCGATGTGGGGTGACGGGTGAAAACTGTTGACCTCTTTCTCAATGTTTCCTGATGTGATAGGGATGTTCCAATCCCTGTACTCAATATGTTCCTCCTGGATAGGGATCGGTATGTCCAGGACAGCGGGAGTCCCATGTTCTAGACATGGCTCATCAGTGAGAATGTCTGCATCCAGGGCAGAGAGAGAATTATCAGAGATAGAGATGGAACTGGGTTTCTCTGGGCTCGGTTTAGAAGTTGATGTTGTTAAGGGCACCAAAGATTGAGACACGGGTTCATCACTATTCTGGCTCATACCAAGGGAAGTGGGGAGGAACGGTAGATCTATGACAGTAGGGATCCTACGATCGAGACAAAACTCAGTGTCATGATGATCATCTTCAGGGTCCAGATTAGAAGCAGCAGTGGGAGAGTGAGAAATAGGTTGCTCTGAGGTAGGTTCAGGATGTGGTGCTTTTAAAGGCACCGAAGAAGGAAACACTGGCTCCTCAATAATCGGGCTTTCTATTTCATCTTGGCAATTTTGGTACATGGTCCAATTGTGTGACTCCTCATTATAGACAGTGGCCATGTCATTCTCCTCAGGATAGGCTATTGGTGGGCTAGTGAAGTTGACTTCCTCTCTTTCATTTTCTAATTGAACTAGACGTTGCTCCAAGCTCTCCATAGATAGCTGTTGTTGGTGCTCTAGACCTTGGAAATACTGTTGTTGCTGCGCAATGTACTGAGAGAGAAGGTCCTCTAGACCGGGTTTAGTAGCCAACGGAGGCGGTTCAGCTAAGGGGAGCTGAGGTGCCAACTCTTGATTGTAGTCTGACTGGGTATGAAAGTTGTAAGGCAAAGTGGAGTCTGGGACTAGTTGCTGACTCTGGAAATCCTGAGGGGCCCACTGTTGATCAGAATAGTCATTCTATGGATATGACGGGTACTGGGATTGCGAGTATTGCCAGTCATACTCTCCATTGGGTTGATGGAACCCGGAAGGATAATTATCCTGCGGCAATTGCTGCGGGAGGGCAGACTGTTCCCAACCAAAGTTATGGTGACTCCTATTATCCGGAGAATAAGTGTTGTCATAGGAGGTCTGCATTGGAGATGGAAAGGTACAGACATCTTGCTGGATAGGAGGGTAATATCCTACAGACTGGGAATGGTGCACAGGTTGCTGGACCGCGGCACGAAGGGCAGAGACTGAATTTTTAAGCTCTTGGAGTATAGAATTGTACTCCGGATCTCGGTGATTATCATACCCTGTAGAAGTGTGCGAGACTGGAGTATCATGATGATACGCAGAATTGTCAAACCATTGTTGAGAGTGATCACCTCGATTCTTACAGAAACTGTAGTAGGTCTCATACAGAGGCCGTTCATCTGCCATTAGAGGCGATAGAGGGGTGTGGTGGACTAACTCTCAGATCGAGTCAGTAAAAGGTGAGGACAGGTCCAACTGGGCTTCTACTTGAAAAAGCAAGCCCAAGATTTGGCAAAAAGTTGCCAAAAGGAGATACTGGAGTGGTGATTCTAAATGATGCACACCAAGCACAGATAATCCTATTCTAAACAATCAGGATATATGTTAGGCATTATCTTATTAGTTTTGGGGCTAGAGTAGATTATGACAGTGGGCGGACCACTGGTTTATCTCTTAGCCGCCGGACTAACTGTATGCACTCAGAGGTTCTCACCAGGCTACACTCTTCAGAGCGAATCCTTTAGTACTAACTCTAGTCAACAACAAGGCAATCCGAAGCCTAGACAGACGTGCGGCACAATGGCTGTCTTAAGTACGTCCCAGACTAACCGGATTGGTCAAGTGGATAAGAAGAGTTTTCCCTCGGGTTAAGCTAGGGTTGGTGCGTGTTCCTAGTCCACACGCAACTAACCGCCGAATAGTCCAAGATGCCACGTCGAGCTCAGTGTACTTGAGTAGCAGGGACTTATGGGTGTGTTAGACAACAGGGACCCGCGCTCGTGGTCTTATTTCGATTGGATGTTAAGCGGGTTCGCTTTGTGTGGATTTTTCCTCTAACACCGGGCTAATTGGCTCTACTTCTTGATTCTTTTTATTATAGATGGATCCTGGGGAGCAATTTCAGCTGGAGTGATGAGGTGGGTGATGAAATCCCACCAGTTTCAATTTGGAGCTGGGTCTGCTCTCTTAGAGTTGATTGATTAACGGCCACGCCACGCAAGTCGAATAATATGTATGCGAAAGCAAATAGACAAGCGGCAATGATTCACCCAAATTGCTCTGTATCGCACTCAAGGCGAGGATAGAGACTTACCTCCCGTGGGCCACGCCACGGGGTCTCCTCCGTGGGTTAGAGAGGGGTATACTAATGGGCTTGGGCCCGACTCCACCTCTTTGAGCTTTTGCTCTCTACCCACACTGGATCGTGTTCCTGCAGAAAAGTTAGATCGCACGGTCTAGGTAGTCGGGATTCTATTTGGAAGATCTTTGCCTTTTTAGGGTTCACAGAACAAGCACTGGATTTAGGCAAGTTTTTTGAATTAATTCCTAAGTTCGAGATGGGTTAAAATTTAGGAATTTCCAGATTGGAAAATACCTAGATTGGAAAGTTTCCCGAACTGTGGAGATCTTCCAAGAAAGATTTGATTGCGAGATCCCTTATAATTTTGGGAAATTTCCCAAAATGGAAATTCTGCTAGATTTGGGTTGTTTCCTTTTGCAGACTTTTCCAAATTCGGAAGATTTCTAAAGATAGAAATTCTTCTAAAGAGGAAACTTCTAAGAGGGGAAACCCTAATTAAGCAGATTTTCAAGATTTTGGAATCTTTCCAAAAATCGCAAATCCTTGATTGGTGATTTCTAAAAATCTGCAGAATATAAAACCCTAATTTTTTGAATTTTTAATTTATTATTTTTTTGGTATTTTCCACTTAATCTAGGGTTTCTAAAAAACCCTAGAACAAGATCTAGCAGTTAAATGGAAAGCAGTAAAATTCCTAAATTATTACAAATTTTGCACTCGGCCTTCCGAGGCATTAAAAATAGTAATTTAAAAATTGCTAAAAATCACTAAAAATCAAAAATAGAAAGTTTCCCGAAAAGGTCGGGCTGTCCAAATTGAGCAGCTTTCCGCTTCAGCAACTTTCCAATTTCGTCTTTACGTCCTTTTTCGCACTCCCGAACACCCGAGCGGCAGCGGCGCCATTTGAAAGTAGAGTTTTTCCGCGTCGTTGGTTACGGAAACCCTAGAATCAACAAGATTTGTAATTATCCGAAACTTTTAACCTGTAAAATATGAACTTTTGTATAGGGATTCGTGTCGGATGTCGATCCGCACTCGGGATTAGTCGGATTAGCGCAAATAAGAACATAAAATGACAGGAAATTTCCTGAAAATGGAACACAATTTTATTCAAATCAATTTCATTCATTCGAAAATGTCTCTTACAATCAAGTAAAAATAACTGAATTATAAAGCAATAAAAAAATAAAATGAACTAGAGAGAGAAAGTAGAAAAATCTAGAGAGAGAAAGTAGAGAGGAGATTGTAGAGATAGAGAGAGAGAAAGAAGAATGAAAGTAGGTGAGAAAAGTAGGGAGAGGAAGACCTATCCTAGAGAGAGAAAGGTAGAGAGATGAGAAAAAGAAAATACTCACCATGGTAACTTACCGAATTGGTGAGCCGGATATCAGCCATCGATGAGTGAGTGAGGTTGAATCGCCAAAGGTGGACCGACATGGTGTTGCGTGGTGGTTCTCCAGCCAAGAATGGTGGTGATGAGTAGTGCGTGATTCAACTGAGTACACTTGGTGCATGATGGAGCAACTTCCTGATTTGCAAGTTTTTGAGAAGATATGGCTACGGGATCTCGAACTTGCTTCCCTGTATGAAGAAGGTGAGAAGCACCGTGATCATTGGAGGTGTGGAAGGTTGGAGGAGTTGTAGACGACGGTACAGGGTGGAAGACAAGTTGATCGTTGCACCACGCCACCAACCTATGAAGGATCAACACGTGGTTTGCAAGCAAGCTGACGAGAGATGGTGGGACAGAACTTTGCAGGCGTTTGTATGAGTGAGCAATGGTGATGGAGGCGTTGCTGGGTGTTGGTGCGTGGTGGAAGGTGTGCCCGTGTGAAGGAGGCGGCAGCAAGGTGGATGGAGGCGTTGCTGGGTGTTGGATGAGCAGTGGTGGAGCAAGGAAGGAGCCTTTTGAGATGGACGGACCAGCCAAAGAAGAGAAGCCGTTGGCTTCCTCCTCTTCCCCTCTTTCCCACTTTTTTTTTCTTTTATTTTCTCTTTGGAAGAGAGAGAGGGGTCTGCAGGGAGATAACACAAACGGTGGAGAGAAGATTTGTTGGCGGAAGAAGGTGGTACAGGAGCTGCTGGAAGGAAGGAGGAAGAAGAAGGCGGAGACGGCCGGAGTTGCAGAACTCCGGCCGGACGAAAAGATGAAGGACGCAAGAAGAAGAAGAAGAAGAAGAAGAAGACGAGAAGGAGAAGAAGAAAGGGAAGAGAAGAAGAGGAACGAAGAGAAGGAAGAGAAGAAAGAAAAGAGAAGAAGGAAGAAGGACGGCCGGAGTTGCAAACCTGCAACTCCGGCGAAGAAAGGTGAAGAAGATGAAGAAGAAAGGAGGAAGAAGAGGAGAGGGAAGTCGTGGGGAAGAAGGGAAAGGATAGGGGGAAGGAGAGGAAGAGATGGGAGAGGGATTAGGGTTCGAACGAACCCTTCTCCCTCCTCTTATAAAGCTCCCTATTTCCATTAATGGAAATAGGGTATTTTTTGAAAATAAAAAATATTTTTTTTTTTTTTTTTTTTTTTTTTTAAGTAAAAACCTACTTTTCTATGGGGAATCTCCTCAATTAGTGGACCCCCCATTTAATTAAAATTATTTTTGAAATTCGCGGGGTCCACTAACTGGTCGGTCAGCGGGTCGATGAAGATGGGCCCGGCTATTGGCCCTCATGGGTTGATGATGTCCATCATCTCACAGAATGATGTGACAGACAGTCTGATGGCGATCGGATGGATGGTGACTTGATTGGGACTCAGATTGGTAGATCGACGGATCTAGAGAGATCCAACGGTCCGATTGAAGATCCAACGGTCCGATGGAAGATCCAACGGTCAGAAAGCTAAGGGAGATGAGATAGAGCTAATAGGCAGGAGTTCTGGGGTTAGGTCAGTAAATTCGAGGATCGAGAGATGAAGAGAGAGAGAGAATAAGGAGAGATGAGAGAAAAAGTATCAAAAAAAATGGAAAAAAGCACTGGCGGAGGGTCTGGAACCCTGTTCTTCACTGTGACCATCCTCACGCTTCTCCAGTAGAGTCGACCATCATTCTTTACTGACTCATGTGGCTTTAAACGCTTTGGTCCGTCTCTTGGTCATTGGCTCTCCTACTCTCTTCGTTCTTTGGGCCGACTTTTTGGTCCTCTTATTCAGCCCATATTTGGCCCATATCTTTTAGTTATAGCATGTGGGCTTGTTAAGCTTTGATAATGGGCTTTCATGATCGATTTGGGCCCACAAGTCTCGAAAATCGTCCCATCGGGGTTTCCTGCGACAGAAGAAGCGCGTAATGAGACTTTATCAGAACGGCTTAATATTTAGACTTCCGAAAATGTGTTTAATGCATGCAAATATACCATTTCGTCCAGAAAAGTGTGTTTTACGCAATGAGATAGACTCTTACGTAGAAAAGTGGATAATTAGAGCAGTTTTACGTAGGAGAGTGCGATAACGCTAACAGGATAAGTGCTTAAAATAAGCACTTTTGAGCGAATATCACAACCCCCAACCAGCATATTGCCAATCCTTGGCAATTAGTGCGAAATAAATGAGCTTAAAAGGGCTCTGCACATGCTGCACACTTTTTCAAATTAGCTCAGGGAAAATACCGTTCGTCAAATCATTGAATGGATGCAAAAACAGTTACATGCTAGCGAAGAGTTGGAAAGTTTTGGCAAGACTACAGACTGATAATCATGACCCAGAATAGTCAGACTCTGCGTGTGTGTGTGCTCAACATTCTCATCATCCGACAGTAAAGATTTCCAGATCACCTCTAAGTTTTTATGCCTCGACCTCAAATCTCACATGTTTAACACTCAGAATAGAATCACACATGAAGGGTTTTCTTCTTTTCTCTCAATTTATATGTGAGGAGATATATTTAATATAAAGAGGCAAAAGATCTCACATATGTTTTATTTGAAGGAAGGACATCTTTAACAGAAGAAGATCTCATGATTGGAATACCACTTCACTCGGGAACGTCAGATCAAACTCTATAGCTTCTCTTTCTCTAATCTCCACATTTTATGATCGTGCTATCCTAGAATCAAGTAGGACTTTCCTGGGTTGTAATGAGGCTTCGGTCAGGTGTAGAAAAATAAAGGTATACAGGATTTCAAAGATCTTGAGAGGAAATTGCCATTTTCTTGCATTTTTCCTGCGGCGTAACACCATTATCTGGTTCTTTTTCCTTTTTTTTTGTATTTTTCTCTTTTTCTTGATATTTCTGAGACTGCTCAATTTCTTTTCAGCTCTTCTTCATACTTTCTTTTCATATTTTGTTTTCAGCTTGAACCACTTTCTTTTCCTTTTGATTCTTCTTCTTTACTTTTCTTTTTCACGGTACACCCACATCAGTTATTCTTTTGTCCATCTCAAAATAAGGGTAGCCAGTCATGTTTCGTAGCTGGACTGGATTTTAGGTTGATGGGTTTACAAGAAAAGGCTTTTATAGAATGGCTCAAGGGGTTTCTAGTGAAGTATAATTCAGGTGAGTAAAAAGGCTGAATGGTTCAGAAAAATGGCCTAAATCATTTTCTAAGGTTTGCACTATCATGTATACTGTCTTGATTGGATACATAGAAGGTTCTGTTGTAATAATCCAATTTTGATGTCGTTCCGAGTTTTATGATCGAAGCAAAAGATAATGAGATCTCTCAACGAATATTGCGGGCATGAAGAATAGTGAGTCATCTTGTGACTCAGAATTGTTGTATAACACTCTGAATTGATTAAAGGTTCGAAAGCTCACTGGGTTAGGTCTCCACAATTATTCTCACAGGGTCTCTAGAGTTTCAAAACTTAGGATGACTCTGATGTTGATAGTGTACAATTGTGCCAAATCTGAGTTTTTCTGAGTTTTCAAACCTGCTGTAGTCACGCTTGAATTGACTCAACGCTAACTTTAAACAAAAATTGACATCCTCAATACTGACTTAACGGAGGTTTTCAGCTAATCAAAGTTAGGGTATTTGACACATTTTTGAAATTCTAGAAAACTTTTGGAGAACATCGGAAATCACCCCAAAAACAACATTTTTTTTTTTTTTTTTTTTTTTTTCTTATCAAAATGAAGACATGAGTTTTGGTAAATACCCACCCCCAATCAAAATACAGCACCGTCCTCGGTGCTCATGACCGGGTCATAAAATGATAACAAATCAGTGATGATGATGCAAAGATTCAGGAAGGATGTTACCAAGTCGGCAGAAACTCGACAGTGTGATACCTGATGATCGGAAGAATGAATGTACCTGCATTTCCAGAGATATAACAGTAATAACAAATGCATGAGACTCATGTACTCTAGGAATACCGGAATTGCCTTTCCGAAAGCGCTAAGTTTTACGTCTTCAGCCAGACATGACGGGGGTATATCAAGTACCCCCAACCAGGATAAAACTCATGGAGACTGAGTGAATCTGCAGTCTTCCTGACACCTAAGGTGGAACGGAAACAATTATCCTATCCCTTGTCTAGGTATACCTGTGTAGAACAGGTCTTTCTCAGTGTAAATTGAGAGAAGGGCATTGAGCTCTCTGAGCAGACTGACAAAAGTACGGAGTTGATCTGGGAGGGATCGAAGCTTCTCAGTAAAGATTGAGAGGAGAGTAGGAGCGGTTTCTCTGAGCAGACCCGCAAAAACATTTAGTTCAGCGGGGAGGGATAGAAGCTTCTCAGTAAAGACTGAGAAGGGAGTAGTAGTGGGTTCTCTGACCGTGGTTAGCAGAGCCGCAAACTCATTGAGTTTTGCGGGAATGTATCTGAATGGAGCAGACTCCTGCAGATCAGTAATACCAGAAATATTGGACTTCGAGATGAAGTCAAACTCACAGTGTTCATGACACTTGGATAATATATCTTCGGGAGAGTCCTGAATTAGACTCTCTACGGTGCACGGGTCATTGATAATATCGATGTAGGGTGACGGGTGAAAACTGTTGACCTCTTTCTCAATGTTTCCTGATGTGATAGGGATGTTCCAATCCCTGTACTCAATATGTTCCTCCTCGATAGGGATCGGTATGTCCAGGACAGCGGGAGTCCCATGTTCTAGACATGGCTCATCAGTGAGAATGTCTGCATCCAGGGCAGAGAGAGAATTATCAGAGATAGAGATGGAACTGGGTTTCTCTGGGCTCGGTCTAGAAGTTGATGTTGTTAAGGGCACCAAAGATTGAGACACGGGTTCATCACTATTGTTGCACAATCCAAGGGAGGTGGGGAGGAACGGTAGATCAATGACAGTTGGGATCCTACAATCGAGACACAGCTCAGTGTCATGAAGATCGACATCAGGGGCAGCAGAGGTAGAGTGAGAATTAGGTTGCTCTGAGGTAGGTTCAGATTTGGTGCTGTTAAAGGCACCGAAGAAGGAAACACTGGCTCCTCAATAATCGGGCTTTCTATTTCATCTTGGCAATTTTGGTACATGGTCCAATTGTGTGACTCCTCATTATAGACAGTGGCCATGTCATTCTCCTCAGGATAGGCTATTGGTGGGCTAGTGAAGTTGACTTCCTCTCTTTCATTTTCTAATTGAACTAGACGTTGCTCCAAGCTCTCCATAGATAGCTGTTGTTGGTGCTCTAGACCTTGGAAATACTGTTGTTGCTGCGCAATGTACTGAGAGAGAAGGTCCTCTAGACCGGGTTTAGTAGCCAACGGAGGCGGTTCAGCTAAGGGGAGCTGAGGTGCCAACTCTTGATTGTAGTCTGACTGGGTATGAAAGTTGTAAGGCAAAGTGGAGTCTGGGACTAGTTGCTGACTCTGGAAATCCTGAGGGGCCCACTGTTGATCAGAATAGTCATTCTATGGATATGACGGGTACTGGGATTGCGAGTATTGCCAGTCATACTCTCCATTGGGTTGATGGAACCCGGAAGGATAATTATCCTGCGGCAATTGCTGCGGGAGGGCAGACTGTTCCCAACCAAAGTTATGGTGACTCCTATTATCCGGAGAATAAGTGTTGTCATAGGAGGTCTGCATTGGAGATGGAAAGGTACAGACATCTTGCTGGATAGGAGGGTAATATCCTACAGACTGGGAATGGTGCACAGGTTGCTGGACCGCGGCACGAAGGGCAGAGACTGAATTTTTAAGCTCTTGGAGTATAGAATTGTACTCCGGATCTCGGTGATTATCATACCCTGTAGAAGTGTGCGAGACTGGAGTATCATGATGATACGCAGAATTGTCAAACCATTGTTGAGAGTGATCACCTCGATTCTCACAGAAACTGTAGTAGGTCTCATACAGAGGCCGTTCATCTGCCATTAGAGGCGATAGAGGGGTGTGGTGGACTAACTCTCAGATCGAGTCAGTAAAAGGTGAGGACAGGTCCAACTGGGCTTCTACTTGAAAAAGCAAGCCCAAGATTTGGCAAAAAGTTGCCAAAAGGAGATACTGGAGTGGTGATTCTAAATGATGCACACCAAGCACAGATAATCCTATTCTAAACAATCAGGATATATGTTAGGCATTATCTTATTAGTTTTGGGGCTAGAGTAGATTATGACAGTGGGCGGACCACTGGTTTATCTCTTAGCCGCCGGACTAACTGTATGCACTCAGAGGTTCTCACCAGGCTACACTCTTCAGAGCGAATCCTTTAGTACTAACTCTAGTCAACAACAAGGCAATCCGAAGCCTAGACAGACGTGCGGCACAATGGCTGTCTTAAGTACGTCCCAGACTAACCGGATTGGTCAAGTGGATAAGAAGAGTGTTCCCTCGGGTTAAGCTAGGGTTGGTGCGTGTTCCTAGTCCACACGCAACTAACCGCCGAATAGTCCAAGATGCCACGTCGAGCTCAGTGTACTTGAGTAGCAGGGACTTATGGGTGTGTTAGACAACAGGGACCCGCGCTCGTGGTCTTATTTCGATTGGATGTTAAGCGGGTTCGCTTTGTGTGGATTTTTCCTCTAACACCGGGCTAATTGGCTCTACTTCTTGATTCTTTTTATTATAGATGGATCCTGGGGAGCAATTTCAGCTGGAGTGATGAGGTGGGTGATGAAATCCCACCAGTTTCAATTTGGAGCTGGGTCTGCTCTCTTAGAGTTGATTGATTAACGGCCACGCCACGCAAGTCGAATAATATGTATGCGAAAGCAAATAGACAAGCGGCAATGATTCACCCAAATTGCTCTGTATCGCACTCAAGGCGAGGATAGAGACTTACCTCCCGTGGGCCACGCCACGGGGTCTCCTCCGTGGGTTAGAGAGGGGTATACTAATGGGCTTGGGCCCGACTCCACCTCTTTGAGCTTTCGCTCTCTACCCACACTGGATCGTGTTCCTGCAGAAAAGTTAGATCGCACGGTCTAGGTAGTCGGGATTCTATTTGGAAGATCTTGCCTTTTTAGGGTTCACAGAACAAGCACTGGATTTAGGCAAGTTTTTGAATTAGTTCCTAAGTTCGAGATGGGTTAAAATTTAGGAATTCCAGATTGGAAAATACCTAGATTGGAAAGTTTCCCGAACTGTGGAGATCTTCCAAGAAAGATTTGATTGCGAGATCCCTTATAATTTTGGAAATTTCCCAAAATGGAAATTCTGCTAGATTTGGGATGTTTCCTTTTGCAGACTTTTCCAAATTCGGAAGATTTCTAAAGATAGAAATTCTTCTAAAGAGGAAACTTCTAAGAGGGGAAACCCTAATTAAGCAGAGTTTCAAGATTTTGGAATCTTTCCAAAAATCGCAAATCCTTGATTGGTGATTTCTAAAAATCTGCAGAATATAAAACCCTAATTTTTTTGAATTTTTAATTTATTATTTTTTTGGTATTTTCCACTTAATCTAGGGTTTCTAAAAAACCCTAGAACAAGATCTAGCAGTTAATTGGAAAGCAGTAAAATTCCTAAATTATTACAAATTTGCACTCGGCCTTCCGAGGCATTAAAAATAGTAATTTAAAAACTGCTAAAAATCACTAAAAATCAAAAATAGAAAGTTTCCCGAAAAGGTCGGGCTGTCCAAATTGAGCAGCTTTCGCTTCAGCAACTTTCCAATTCGTCTTTACGTCCTTTTTCGCACTCCCGAACACCCGAGCGGCAGCGGCGCCATTTGAAAGTAGAATTTTTCCGCGTCGTTGGTACGGAAACCCTAACTTCAACAATATTTGTAATTATCCGAGACTTTTAACCTGTAAAATATGAACTTTTGTATAGGGATTCGTGTCGGATGTCGATCCGCACTCGGGATTAGTCGGATTAGCGCAAATAAGAACATAAAATGACAGGAAATTTCCTGAAAATGGAACACAATTTTATTCAAATCAATTTCATTCATTCGAAAATGTCTCTTACAATCAAGTAAAAATAACTGAATTATAAAGCAATAAAAAAATAAAATGAACTAGAGAGAGAAAGTAGAAAAATCTAGAGAGAGAAAGTAGAGAGGAGATTGTAGAGATAGAGAGAGAGAAAGAAGAATGAAAGTAGGTGAGAAAAGTAGGGAGAGGAAGACCTATCCTAGAGAGAGAAAGGTAGAGAGATGAGAAAAAGAAAATACTCACCATGGTAACTTACCGAATTGGTGAGCCGGATATCAGCCATCGATGAGTGAGTGAGGTTGAATCGCCAAAGGTGGACCGACATGGTGTTGCGTGGTGGTTCTCCAGCCAAGAATGGTGGTGATGAGTAGTGCGTGATTCAACTGAGTACACTTGGTGCATGATGGAGCAACTTCCTGATTTGCAAGTTTTTGAGAAGATATGGCTACGGGATCTCGAACTTGCTTCCCTGTATGAAGAAGGTGAGAAGCACCGTGATCATTGGAGGTGTGGAAGGTTGGAGGAGTTGTAGACGACGGTACAGGGTGGAAGACAAGTTGATCGTTGCACCACGCCACCAACCTATGAAGGATCAACACGTGGTTTGCAAGCAAGCTGACGAGAGATGGTGGGACAGAACTTTGCAGGCGTTTGTATGAGTGAGCAATGGTGATGGAGGCGTTGCTGGGTGTTGGTGCGTGGTGGAAGGTGTGCCCGTGTGAAGGAGGCGGCAGCAAGGTGGATGGAGGCGTTGCTGGGTGTTGGATGAGCAGTGGTGGAGCAAGGAAGGAGCCTTTTGAGATGGACGGACCAGCCAAAGAAGAGAAGCCGTTGGCTTCCTCCTCTTCCCCTCTTTCCCACTTTTTTTTTCTTTTATTTTCTCTTTGGAAGAGAGAGAGGGGTCTGCAGGGAGATAACACAAACGGTGGAGAGAAGATTTGTTGGCGGAAGAAGGTGGTACAGGAGCTGCTGGAAGGAAGGAGGAAGAAGAAGGCGGAGACGGCCGGAGTTGCAGAACTCCGGCCGGACGAAAAGATGAAGGACGCAAGAAGAAGAAGAAGAAGAAGAAGAAGACGAGAAGGAGAAGAAGAAAGGGAAGAGAAGAAGAGGAACGAAGAGAAGGAAGAGAAGAAAGAAAAGAGAAGAAGGAAGAAGGACGGCCGGAGTTGCAAACCTGCAACTCCGGCGAAGAAAGGTGAAGAAGATGAAGAAGAAAGGAGGAAGAAGAGGAGAGGGAAGTCGTGGGGAAGAAGGGAAAGGATAGGGGGAAGGAGAGGAAGAGATTGGAGAGGGATTAGGGTTCGAACGAACCCTTCTCCTCCTCTTATAAAGCTCCCTATTTCCATTAATGGAAATAGGGTATTTTTTGAAAATAAAAAATATTTTTTTTTTTTTTTTTTTTTTTTTTTTTTAAGTAAAAACCTACTTTTCTATGGGGAATCTCCTCAATTAGTGGACCCCCCATTTAATTAAAATTATTTTTGAAATTCGCGGGGTCCACTAACTGGTCGGTCAGCGGGTCGATGAAGATGGGCCCGGCTATTGGCCCTCATGGGTTGATGATGTCCATCATCTCACAAGATGATGTGACAGACAGTCTGATGGCGATCGGATGGATGGTGACTTGATTGGGACTCAGATTGGTAGATCGACGGATCTAGAGAGATCCAACGGTCCGATTGAAGATCCAACGGTCCGATGGAAGATCCAACGGTCAGAAAGCTAAGGGAGATGAGATAGAGCTAATAGGCAGGAGTTCTGGGGTTAGGTCAGTAGATTCGAGGATCGAGAGATGAAGAGAGAGAGAGAATAAGGAGAGATGAGAGAAAAAGTATCAAAAAAAATGGAAAAAAGCACTGGCGGAGGGTCTGGAACCCTGTTCTTCACTGTGACCATCCTCACGCTTCTCCAGTAGAGTCGACCATCATTCTTTGCTGACTCATGTGGCTTTAAACACTTTGGTCCGTCTCTTGGTCATTGGCTCTCCTACTCTCTTCGTTCTTTGGGCCGACTTTTTGGTCCTCTTATTCAGCCCATATTTGGCCCATATCTTCTAGTTATAGCATGTGGGCTTGTTAAGCTTTGATAATGGGCTTTCATGATCGATTTGGGCCCACAAGTCTCGAGAATCGTCCCATCGGGGTTTCCTGCGACAGAAGAAGCGCGTAATGAGACTTTATCAGAACGGCTTAATATCTAGACTTCGAAAATGTGTTTAATGCATGCAAATATACCATTTCGTCCAGAAAAGTGTGTTCTACGCAAAGAGATAGACTCTTACGTAGAAAAGTAGGATAATTAGAGTATTTTACGTAGGAGAGTGCGATAACGCTAACAGGATAAGTGCTTAAAATAAGCACTTTTGAGCGAATATCACAACCCCCAACCAGCATATTGCCAATCCTTGGCAATTAGTGCGAAATAAATGAGCTTAAAAGGGCTCTGCACATGCTGCACACTTTTTCAAATTAGCTCAGGGAAAATACCGTTCGTCAAATCATTGAATGGATGCAAAAACAGTTACATGCTAGCGAAGAGTTGGAAAGTTTTGGCAAGACTACAGACTGATAATCATGACCCAGAATAGTCAGACTCTGCGTGTGTGTGTGCTCAACATTCTCATCATCCGACAGTAAAGATTTCCAGATCACCTCTAAGTTTTTATGCCTCGACCTCAAATCTCACACGTTTAGCACTCAGAATAGAATCACACATGAAGGGTTTTCTTCTTTTCTCTCAATTTATATGTGAGGAGATATATTTAATATAAAGAGGCAAAGATCTCACATATGTTTTATTTGAAGGAAGGACATCTTTAACAGAAGAAGATCTCATGATTGGAATACCACTTCACTCGGGAACGTCAGATCAAACTCTATAGCTTCTCTTCTCTAATCTCCACATTTTATGATCGTGCTATCCTAGAATCAAGTAGGACTTTCCTGGGTTGTAATGAGGCTTAGGTCAGGTGTAGAGAGATAAAGGTATACAGGATTTCAAAGATCTTGAGAGGAAATTGCCATTTTCTTGCATTTTTCCTGCGGCGTAACACCATTATCTGGTTCTTTTTCCTTTTTTTTGTATTTTTCTCTTTTTCTTGATATTTCTGAGACTGCTCAATTTCTTTTCAGCTCTTCTTCATACTTTCTTTTCATATTTTGTTTTCAGCTTGAACCACTTTCTTTTCCTTTTGATTCTTCTTCTTTACTTTTCTTTTCACGGTACACCCACATCAGTTATTCTTTTGTCCATCTCAAAAGTAGGGTAGCTAGTACACTTTCGTAGCTGACTGGATTTTAGGTTGATGGGTTTACAAGAAAAGGCTTTATAGAATGGCTCAAGGGGTTTCTAGTGAAGTATAATTCAGGTGAGTAAAAAGGCTGAATGGTTCAGAAAAATGGCCTAAATCATTTTCTAGGGTTTGCACTATCATGTATACTGTCTTGACTGGATACATAGAAGGTTCTGTCGTAGTAATCCAATGTTGATGTCGTTCCGAGTTTTATGATCGAAGCAAAAGATAATGAGATCTCTCAACGAATATTGCGGGCATGAAGAATAGTGAGTCATCTTGTGACTCAGATTGTTGTATAACACTCTGAATTGATTAAAGGCTCGAAAGCTCACTGGGTTAGGTCTCCACAATTATTCTCACAGGATCTCTAGAGTTTCAAAACTTAGGATGACTCTGATGTTGATAGTGTACAATTGTGCCAAATCTGAGTTTTTCTGAGTTTTCAAACCTGCTGTAGTCACGCCTGACTTGACTCGACGCTAACTTTAAACAAAAATTGACATCCTCAATACTGACTTAACGGAGGTTTTCAGCTAATCAAAGTCAGGGTATTTGACACATTTTTGAAATTCTAGAAAACTTTTGGAGAACATCGGAAATCACCCCAAAAATAACATTTTTTTTTATTTTTTTTTTTTTTTCTTATCAAAATGAAGACATGAGTTTTGGTAAATACCCACCCCCAATCAAAATACAGCACCGTCCTCGGTGCTCATGACCGGGTCATAAAATGATAACAAATCAGTGATGATGATGCAAAGATTCAGGAAGGATGTTACCAAGTCGGCAGAAACTCGACAGTGTGTGTACCTGATGATCGGAAGAATGAATGTACCTGCATTTCCAGAGATATAACAGTAATAACAAATGCATGAGACTCATGTACTCTAGGAATACCGGAATTGCCTTTCCGAAAGCGCTAAGTTTTACGTCTTCAGCCAGACATGACGGGGGTATATCAAGTACCCCCAACCAGGATAAAACTCATGGAGACTGAGTGAATCTGCAGTCTTCCTGACACCTAAGGTGGAACGGAAACAATTATCCTATCCCTTGTCTAGGTATACCTGTGTAGAACAGGTCTTTCTCAGTGTAAATGAGAGAAGGGCATTGAGCTCTCTGAGTAGCCTACAAAAGTGTGTAGTTGAGTAGGGAGGGATCGAAGCTTCTCAGTAAAAACTGAGAGGACAGAGTAGGAGTAGGTTCTCTGAGCAGACCCGCAAAAACATTTAGTTCAGTGGGGAGGGATAGAAGCTTCTCAGTAAAGACTGAGAAGGGAGTAGTAGTGGGTTCTCTGACCGTGGTTAGCAGAGCCGCAAACTCATTGAGTTTTGCGGGAATGTATCTGAATGGAGCAGACTCCTGCAGATCAGTAATACCAGAAATGTTGGACTCGAGATGAAGTCAGACTCACAGTGTTCATGACACTTAGATAATATATCTTCGAGAGATCCTGAGTTAGACTCTCTACGGCACACGGGTTATCGAAAATATCGACGTAGGGTGACGGGTGAAAACTGTTGACCTCTTTCTCAATGTTTCCTGATGTGATAGGGATGTTCCAATCCCTGTACTCAATATGTTCCTCCTCGATAGGGATCGGTATGTCCAGGACAGCGGGAGTCCCATGTTCTAGACATGGCTCATCAGTGAGAATGTCTGCATCCAGGGCAGAGAGAGAATTATCAGAGATAGAGATGGAACTGGGTTTCTCTGGGCTCGGTCTAGAAGTTGATGTTGTTAAGGGCACCAAAGATTGAGACACGGGTTCATCACTATTCTGGCACATACCAAGGGAAGTGGGGAGGAACGGTAGATCTATGACAGTAGGGATCCTACGATCGAGACAAAACTCAGTGTCATGATGATCATCTTCAGGGTCAGATTAGAAGCAGCAGTGGAGAGTGAGAAATAGGTTGCTCTGAGGTAGGTTCAGGATGTGGTGCTTTTAAAGGCACCGAAGAAGGAAACACTGGCTCCTCAATAATCGGGCTTTCTATTTCATCTTGGCAATTTTGGTACATGGTCCAATTGTGTGACTCCTCATTATAGACAGTGGCCATGTCATTCTCCTCAGGATAGGCTATTGGTGGGCTAGTGAAGTTGACTTCCTCTCTTTCATTTTCTAATTGAACTAGACGTTGCTCCAAGCTCTCCATAGATAGCTGTTGTTGGTGCTCTAGACCTTGGAAATACTGTTGTTGCTGCGCAATGTACTGAGAGAGAAGGTCCTCTAGACCGGGTTTAGTAGCCAACGGAGGCGGTTCAGCTAAGGGGAGCTGAGGTGCCAACTCTTGATTGTAGTCTGACTGGGTATGAAAGTTGTAAGGCAAAGTGGAGTCTGGGACTAGTTGCTGACTCTGAAATCCTGAGGGGCCCACTGTTGATCAGAATAGTCATTCTGTGGATATGACGGGTACTGGGATTGCGAGTATTGCCAGTCATACTCTCCATTGGGTTGATGGAACCCGGAAGGATAATTATCCTACGGCAGTTGCTGCGGGAGGGCAGACTGTTCCCAACCAAAGTTATGGTGACTCCTATTATCCGGATGATAAGTGTTGTCATAGGAGGTCTGCATTGGAGATGGAAAGGTCAGACATCTTGCTGGATAGGAGGGTAATATCCTACAGACTGGGAATGGTGCACAGGTTGCTGGACCGCGGCACGAAGGGCAGAGACTGAATTTTTAAGCTCTTGGAGTATAGAATTGTACTCCGGATCTCGGTGATTATCATACCCTGTAGAAGTGTGCGCGACTGGAGTATCATGATGATACGCAGAATTGTCAAACCATTGTTGAGAGTGATCACCTCGATTCTCACAGAAACTGTAGTAGGTCTCATACAGAGGCCGTTCATCTGCCATTAGAGGCGATAGAGGGGTGTGGTGGACTAACTCTCAGATCGAGTCAGTAAAAGGTGAGGACAGGTCCAACTGGGCTTCTACTTGAAAAAGCAAGCCCAAGATTTGGCAAAAAGTTGCCAAAAGGAGATACTGGAGTGGTGATTCTAAATGATGCACACCAAGCACAGATAATCCTATTCTAAACAATCAGGATATATGTTAGGCATTATCTTATTAGTTTTGGGGCTAGAGTAGATTATGACAGTGGGCGGACCACTGGTTTATCTCTTAGCCGCCGGACTAACTTGTCTGCACTCAGAGGTTCTCACCAGGCTACACTCTTCAGAGCGAATCCTTTAGTACTAACTCTAGTCAACAACAAGGCAATCCGAAGCCTAGACAGACGTGCGGCACAATGGCTGTCTTAAGTACGTCCCAGACTAACCGGATTGGTCAAGTGTATAAGAAGAGTGTTCCCTCGGGTTAAGCTAGGGTTGGTGCGTGTTCCTAGTCCACACGCAACTAACCGCCGAATAGTCCAAGATGCCACGTCGAGCTCAGTGTACTTGAGTAGCAGGGACTTATGGGTGTGTTAGACAACAGGGACCCGCGCTCGTGGTCTTATTTCGATTGGATGTTAAGCGGGTTCGCTTTGTGTGGATTTTTCCTCTAACACCGGGCTAATTGGCTCTACTTCTTGATTCTTTTTATTATAGATGGATCCTGGGGAGCAATTTCAGCTGGAGTGATGAGGTGGGTGATGAAATCCCACCAGTTTCAATTTGGAGCTGGGTCTGCTCTCTTAGAGTTGATTGATTAACGGCCACGCCACGCAAGTCGAATAATATGTATGCGAAAGCAAATAGACAAGCGGCAATGATTCACCCAAATTGCTCTGTATCGCACTCAAGGCGAGGATAGAGACTTACCTCCCGTGGGCCACGCCACGGGGTCTCCTCCGTGGGTTAGAGAGGGGTATACTAATGGGCTTGGGCCCGACTCCACCTCTTTGAGCTTTCGCTCTCTACCCACACTGGATCGTGTTCCTGCAGAAAAGTTAGATCGCACGGTCTAGGTAGTCGGGATTCTATTTGGAAGATCTTGCCTTTTTAGGGTTCACAGAACAAGCACTGATTTAGGCAAGTTTTTGAATTAGTTTCCTAAGTTCGAGATGGGTTAAAATTTAGAATTTCCAGATTGGAAAATACCTAGATTGGAAAGTTTCCCGAACTGTGGAGATCTTCCAAGAAAGATTTGATTGCGAGATCCCTTATAATTTTGGGAAATTTCCCAAAATGGAAATTCTGCTAGATTTGGGTTGTTTCCTTTTGCAGACTTTTCCAAATTCGGAAGATTTCTAAAGATAGAAATTCTTCTAAAGAGGAAACTTCTAAGAGGGGAAACCCTAATTAAGCAGATTATCAAGATTTTGGAATCTTTCCAAAAATCGCAAATCCTTGATTGGTGATTTCTAAAAATCTGCAGAATATAAAACCCTAATTTTTTGAATTTTTAATTTATTATTTTTTTGGTATTTTCCACTTAATCTAGGGTTTCTAAAAAACCCTAGAACAAGATCTAGCAGTTAAATGGAAAGCAGTAAAATTCCTAAATTATTACAAATTTGCACTCGGCCTTCCGAGGCATTAAAAATAGTAATTTAAAAACTGCTAAAAATCACTAAAAATCAAAAATAGAAAGTTTCCCGAAAAGGTCGGGCTGTCCAAATTGAGCAGCTTTCCGCTTCAGCAACTTTCCAATTCGTCTTTACGTCCTTTTTCGCACTCCCGAACACCCGAGCGGCAGCGGCGCCATTTGAAAGTAGAGTTTTTCCGCGTCGTTGGTACGGAAACCCTAGAATCAACAAGATTTGTAATTATCCGAAACTTTTAACCTGTAAAATATGAACTTTTGTATAGGGATTCGTGTCGGATGTCGATCCGCACTCGGGATTAGTCGGATTAGCGCAAATAAGAACATAAAATGACAGGAAATTTCCTGAAAATGGAACACAATTTTATTCAAATCAATTTCATTCATTCGAAAATGTCTCTTACAATCAAGTAAAAATAACTGAATTATAAAGCAATAAAAAAATAAAATGAACTAGAGAGAGAAAGTAGAAAAATCTAGAGAGAGAAAGTAGAGAGGAGATTGTAGAGATAGAGAGAGAGAAAGAAGAATGAAAGTAGGTGAGAAAAGTAGGGAGAGGAAGACCTATCCTAGAGAGAGAAAGGTAGAGAGATGAGAAAAAGAAAATACTCACCATGGTAACTTACCGAATTGGTGAGCCGGATATCAGCCATCGATGAGTGAGTGAGGTTGAATCGCCAAAGGTGGACCGACATGGTGTTGCGTGGTGGTTCTCCAGCCAAGAATGGTGGTGATGAGTAGTGCGTGATTCAACTGAGTACACTTGGTGCATGATGGAGCAACTTCCTGATTTGCAAGTTTTTGAGAAGATATGGCTACGGGATCTCGAACTTGCTTCCCTGTATGAAGAAGGTGAGAAGCACCGTGATCATTGGAGGTGTGGAAGGTTGGAGGAGTTGTAGACGACGGTACAGGGTGGAAGACAAGTTGATCGTTGCACCACGCCACCAACCTATGAAGGATCAACACGTGGTTTGCAAGCAAGCTGACGAGAGATGGTGGGACAGAACTTTGCAGGCGTTTGTATGAGTGAGCAATGGTGATGGAGGCGTTGCTGGGTGTTGGTGCGTGGTGGAAGGTGTGCCCGTGTGAAGGAGGCGGCAGCAAGGTGGATGGAGGCGTTGCTGGGTGTTGGATGAGCAGTGGTGGAGCAAGGAAGGAGCCTTTTGAGATGGACGGACCAGCCAAAGAAGAGAAGCCGTTGGCTTCCTCCTCTTCCCCTCTTTCCCACTTTTTTTTTCTTTTATTTTCTCTTTGGAAGAGAGAGAGGGGTCTGCAGGGAGATAACACAAACGGTGGAGAGAAGATTTGTTGGCGGAAGAAGGTGGTACAGGAGCTGCTGGAAGGAAGGAGGAAGAAGAAGGCGGAGACGGCCGGAGTTGCAGAACTCCGGCCGGACGAAAAGATGAAGGACGCAAGAAGAAGAAGAAGAAGAAGAAGAAGACGAGAAGGAGAAGAAGAAAGGGAAGAGAAGAAGAGGAACGAAGAGAAGGAAGAGAAGAAAGAAAAGAGAAGAAGGAAGAAGGACGGCCGGAGTTGCAAACCTGCAACTCCGGCGAAGAAAGGTGAAGAAGATGAAGAAGAAAGGAGGAAGAAGAGGAGAGGGAAGTCGTGGGGAAGAAGGGAAAGGATAGGGGGAAGGAGAGGAAGAGATGGGAGAGGGATTAGGGTTCGAACGAACCCTTCTCCCTCCTCTTATAAAGCTCCCTATTTCCATTAATGGAAATAGGGTATTTTTTGAAAATAAAAAATATTTTTTTTTTTTTTTTTTTTTTTTTTTTAAGTAAAAACCTACTTTTCTATGGGGAATCTCCTCAATTAGTGGACCCCCCATTTAATTAAAATTATTTTTGAAATTCGCGGGGTCCACTAACTGGTCGGTCAGCGGGTCGATGAAGATGGGCCCGGCTATTGGCCCTCATGGGTTGATGATGTCCATCATCTCACAGAATGATGTGACAGACAGTCTGATGGCGATCGGATGGATGGTGACTTGATTGGGACTCAGATTGGTAGATCGACGGATCTAGAGAGATCCAACGGTCCGATTGAAGATCCAACGGTCCGATGGAAGATCCAACGGTCAGAAAGCTAAGGGAGATGAGATAGAGCTAATAGGCAGGAGTTCTGGGGTTAGGTCAGTAAATTCGAGGATCGAGAGATGAAGAGAGAGAGAGAATAAGGAGAGATGAGAGAAAAAGTATCAAAAAAAATGGAAAAAAGCACTGGCGGAGGGTCTGGAACCCTGTTCTTCACTGTGACCATCCTCACGCTTCTCCAGTAGAGTCGACCATCATTCTTTGCTGACTCATGTGGCTTTAAACGCTTTGGTCCGTCTCTTGGTCATTGGCTCTCCTACTCTCTTCGTTCTTTGGGCCGACTTTTTGGTCCTCTTATTCAGCCCATATTTGGCCCATATCTTCTAGTTATAGCATGTGGGCTTGTTAAGCTTTGATAATGGGCTTTCATGATCGATTTGGGCCCACAAGTCTCGAAAATCGTCCCATCGGGGTTTCCTGCGACAGAAGAAGCGCGTAATGAGACTTTATCAGAACGGCTTAATATTTAGACTTCCGAAAATGTGTTTAATGCATGCAAATATACCATTTCGTCCAGAAAAGTGTGTTTTACGCAATGAGATAGACTCTTACGTAGAAAAGTGGATAATTAGAGCAGTTTTACGTAGGAGAGTGCGATAACGCTAACAGGATAAGTGCTTAAAATAAGCACTTTTGAGCGAATATCACTTCCGACTACGCGTTAGGAGCTGTTCTCGGGCAGAGAGTTGACAAAAGGTCACACGTGATTTACTATGCGAGCAAAACTCTTAACTCTGCCCAAATGAATTACTCCACCACTGAGAAAGAACTCCTGGCGGTAGTCTTCGCCCTTGATAAATTCCGTCAGTACCTCTTAGCCACTAAGGTGGTCGTGTACACGGATCATGCAGCCCTTTGTTATCTCATGTCGAAAAAGGAAACCAAGCCTCGATTAATTCGATGGATTCTCTTACTGTAGGAATTCGACCTCGAGATTAAGGATAAGAAAGGTACTGAGAATGTAGTGGCTGATCACTTGTCTAGACTGACTTTAGAGTCATCCTTCAACACCCAGCCCATCCTTGAAACCTTTCCAGACGAACAACTGTTCACTATCTCCTTTCATCCATGGTATGCTGACATTGTCAACTATCTTGTCATCGAAGAAATGCCTTCACACTGGTCAAAATAGGACAAAAACCAATTCCTAGCAAGAGTTAAGTACTACTCTTGGGATGACCCTTATTTATATAAATACTGTCCTGACCAAATCATTCGTCTCTGTGTACCTGAGTCGGACCAACTCAAAATCTTGTCCTCGTGTCATGACCAACCTTGTGGTGGTCATTTCAGCACTAAGAAGACTGCAAAAAAAGTCCTGCAATGCGGATTCTACTGGCCTACACTATTTAAAGATGCCCATATCTACTACAAAACCTGTCTTAATTGCCAACATCTAGGCCGCATCTCCCAGAGGAACATGATGCCCCTCACTCCCATCCAGGTCGATGAAATATTTGACATCTGGGGCATCGACGTCATGGGCCCCTTTCCCGTTTCCTATGGTTTTGAGTACATTCTCCTTGCGGTAGACTATGTATCCAAATGGATAGAAGCCATTCCCACCAAGACCAATGACCACAAAGTGGTGGTCAAATTCCTAAAGGAGTTCATCTTCGCCCGGTTCGGTGCTCCTAAGGTCATCATTAGTGATGGAGGCACCCATTTTTGCAATAGGATATTCGAGAAATTAATGAAAAAGTATGGGGTAACCCACAAGGTTGCCCTAGCTTATCATCCACAGACTAGTGGTCAAGTAGAGGTTTCTAATCGTCAGATCAAGCAGATCTTGGAGAAGACAGTCAATACCACACGTAAAGACTGGTCTACTCATCTCACTGATGCTTTATGGGCATACAAAACCGCCTACAAAACCCCACTCAATATGTCTCCCTATCGTCTCGTCTTTGGGAAACCTTGTCATCTACCGGTAGAGATTGAACATCGTGCCCTGTGGGCCATTAAGAAACTCAACTTCGACCTCAACTCTGCAGGGGAGGAGAGAAAACTTCAAATGAATGAGTTAGAAGAACTCAGAAATGATGCCTACAACTTGTCCAAGAATTACAAAGCAAAAATGAAGTGGATACATGACAAGAGCATCCTCAGGAAAGAGTTCCATCCAGGACAGAAGGTCCTTCTTTATAATTCCCGTCTTCATCTCTTCCCTGGGAAATTGAAATCTAGGTGGACCGGTCCTTATACGGTCACAGCAATCACACCCTTCGGGGCAATCACTATTGAGGATCCCAAGGATCACTCCTCTTTTCAGGTCAATGGGCAGCGTCTAAAACAGTTCCATGAACTTGACGTATTGTTCATTCAGACTTTTGAGATCGATCTCATCGATCCTGTCTATGTCGACTGATGATCCACTCAGTCTCCTGTGTTCCAACTTGGTTGGGGGTGCCTGTCACGCCCGTTGTGTCTGGCTGAAGACGTAAAACTTAGCGCTTTCGGAAAGGCAATTCCGGTATTCCTAGAGTACATGAGTCTCATGCATTTGTTATTATTGTTATATCTTTGGACATGCGGGTACATTCATTCTTCCGATCATCAGGTACCAAACACTGTCGAGTTTCTGCCGACTTGGTAACATCCTCCCTGAACCTTTGCATCATCATCACTGATTTTTCATCATTTTATGTCCCGGTCATGAGCACCAAGGACGGTGCTGTATTTTGGTTGGGGGTGGGTATTTACCAAAACTCATGTCTTCATTTTGATAAAAAAAAAATGTTGTTTTTGGGGTGATTTCCGATGTTCTCTAAAAGTTTTCTAGAATTTCAAAAATGTGTCAAATACCCTGGCTTTGATTAGCTGAAAACCTCGTTAAGTCAGTATTGAGGATGTCAATTTTTGTTAGCGTTGAGTCAAGTCAAGCGTGACTACAGCAGGTTTGAAAACTCAGAAAAACTCATATTCGGCACAATTGTACACTATCAATATCAGAGTCATCCTAAGTTTAGAAAGTTTGGAGATCCTGTGAGAATAATTGTGGAGACCTAACCCAGTGAGCTTTCGAGCCTTTAATCAATTCAGAGGATTATACAACAATTCTGTGCCACAAGATGACTCACTATTCTTCTTGCCCGCAATATTCGTTGAGAGATCTCATTATCTTTTGCTTCGATCATAAAACTCGGAACGACATCAAAAATTGGATTACTACAACAGAACCTTCTCTGTATCCAGTCAAGACAATATGCATGGTAGTGCAAACTCTAGAAAATGATTTAGGCCATTTTTCTGAACCATTCAGCCTTTTTACTCACCTGAATTATACTTCACTAGAAACCCCTTGAACCCTTCTATAAAAGCCTTTTCTTTGTAAACCCATCAACCTAAAATCCAATCCAGCTACGAAGCATGACTGGCTACCCTTATTTTGAGATGGACAAAAGAATAACTGATATGGGTGTACCGTGAAAAGAAAAGTAAAGAAGAAGAATCAAAAGAAAAAGAAAGTGGTTCAAGTTGAAAACAAAATATGGAAAGAAAGTATGAAAAAGTGCTGAAAAGAAATTGAGCAGTCTCAGAAATATCAAGAAAAAGAGAAAAATACAAGAAAAGGAAAAAGAACCAGATAATGGTGTTACGCCGCAGGAAAAATGCAAGAAAATGGCAATATCCTCTCAAGATCTTTGAAATCCTGTATACCTTTATTTTTCTACACCTGACCTAAGCCTCATTACAACCCAGGAAAGTCCTACTTGATTCTAGGATAGCACGATCATAAAATGTGGAGATTGGAGAAGGAGAAGCTATAGAGTTTGATCTAACGTTCCCGAGTGAAGTGGTATTCCAATCATGAGATCTTCTTCTGTTAAAGATGTCCTTCCTTTAAATAATACATATGTGAGATCTTTGCTTTCATATATCAACACATCTCCTCACATATAAATTGAGAGAAAAGAAGAAAACCCTTCTTGTGTGATTCTATTCTGAGTGCTAAACATGTGAGATTTGAGGTCGAGGCATAAAAACTTAGAGGTGATCTGGAAATCTTTACTGTCGGATTATGAGAATGTTGAGCACACACACACGCAGAGTCTGACTATTCTGGGTCATGATTATCAGTCTGTAGTCTTGCCAAAATATTCCAACTCTTCGCTAGCATGTAACTATTTTTGCATCCATTCAATGATTTGACGAACGGTGTTTTCCCTGAGCTAATATGAAAAAGTGTGCAGCATGTGCAGAGCCCTTTTAAGCTCATTTATTTCGCACTAATTGCCAAGGATTGGCAATATGCTGGTTGGGGGTTGTGATATTCGCTCAAAAGTACTTATTTTAAGCAATTATCCTTTTAGCGTTATCGCACTCTCCTACGTAAAACTGCTCTAATTATTCATTTTTCTACGTAAGAGTCTATCTCATTGCGTAGAACACACTTTTCTGGATGAAATGGTATATTTGCATGCATTAAACACATTTTTAGAAGTCTAGATATTAAGCCATTCTGATTAAGTCTCATTACGCGCTTCTTCTATCGTAGGAAACCCCGATGGGACAATTCTCGAGACTTGCGAGCCCACATCAATCAGGAAAGCCCATTATCAAAGCTTAAAGAGCCCACATGCTATGACTAAAAGATATGGGCCAACTATGGGCTGAATAGGAGGACCAAAAAGCCGGCCCAAAGAACGAAAAGAACAGGAGAGCCAATGACCAAGAGACGGACCAAAGTGTTTAAAGCCACATGAGTCAGCAAGGAATGATAGTCTACTATACTGGAGAAGCGTGATGATGGTCACAGTGAAGACCAAGGTTCCAGACCCTCTGTCAATACTTTTCTCCATTTTTTTGATACTTTCTCTCTCATCTCTCCTTATTCTCTCTCTCTCTTCATCTCTCGGTCCTCGAATCGACTGACCTAACCCCAGAACTCCTGCCCATCGGCTCTATCTCATCTCCCTTAGCTTTCTGACCGTTGGATCTTCCATCGGACTGTTGGATCTTCCATCGGACCGTTGGATCTCTCTAGATCCGTCGATCTACCAATCTGGGTCCCAATCAAGTCACCATTCATCCGATCGCCATCAGACTGTCTGTGACATCATCTTGTGAGACGATGGACATCATCAATCTATGTGGGCCAATAGCCGGGCCCATCATCATCGACTCACTGTCCGACCAGTTAGTGGACCCCGTGAACTTTAAAATAATTTTAATTAAATTTTAAAAAATGGGGGGTCCACTAAATGGGGACATTCCCCAAAGAAAAATAGCATTTTACTTAAAATATATATATATATATATATATATATATATATATATATATATATATATATATATATATATATATTTTTTTTATTTCAAAAAAATCCCTATTTCCATTAAAGGAAATAGGGAGCTTTAAAAGGGGAAGGAGAAGGGTTCTTTGGAACCCTAATCCCCCTCCTATCTCTTGCTCTATCTTTCCAAAACCATCCCGAACGTTTTCGCTCCTTCTTGCTCCTTCTTTCTCCTCTTTTTCTTCCACCCTCTTCGTCTTCATCTTCACGTTTTCATCGGAGTTGCAAGTTGCAACTCCGGCCGACAACTCTCCCATGATCTGTTCTTCACGTTGAGGAAGAACGACGTTCTCCCTTCTATCCCTCTCTAGCACGTCCTCTTCTTGGGGACGTGTTCTCTTGTTGCAGGTGGTGGCGATCTCATCTCCAGCACCCTCGCCTGTTGCTGCCGCCTCCTTGCTGCTCCATTACCACCGCCTGTTACAGCAACCGCCCCCTTCATTCTCTCTCTCACCCCTCCACGTTTTTACAGATCCTTCTCCCCCAAGCCATTAACCTCTTCTGATGTGCTCCACCACGCTCCGAACTCTCTCCCTTTTCTTTCTCATATAAAAAAAAAAAAAGAGAAGAGGAAGAAAAGAAGAGAAGAGAAGAGGAGAGGAGGGCATACCTCCCTTTTGCCCTAGCCTCCATTGACGCCTGCTGCCTTGTTGCAGCAGCATCCCTCCACCATCTCTTTCACGTCCTAACCTGCAACTTCTCTCCCTCAACGCCCCTTGCTCCATCTGTCTCCCACGAGCTTCTCCAACGTGTCTGCTACCTGCCATCTCCTTCTCACCTCACCAACCCCTCTCCACTATCAACTGCTGTCACACCCCGAATCCGGATACCTAGTTACGACCCAAAAATCCGTGGATCGACCCGTACCCGAACCCAGAGGTGATCCATGAATGTCCCCTAGTGGTCCAATTAGGTCAATTAGACTACTAAGGTTCATTCGAAAACCCACTAAGTAAAAAAAAGAAAATAGTAGGAAACAAATAATTTAAATAATTTATAATTCAAATAATTCAATCAATCAACTAAATGTGGAGAGATGGAAGTGAGAACATGCTCTCAAAAAAAGGCTTACATGCCCGTGAAAATAAATAAATAATGTAATAAAATAATCAAATATAACTTTCTAAAGGGTGGGATCGACTCCCAAATCCTCGCCGATCTCCTCGAATGCACCGGAGTCTTTCGTCTCAAAATCATCTCACGTACTCGACTCCTCAAAATCTGAAAATGGTATCGGTGTAGCACCGTGAGCCGAGGCCCAGTAACACAACAGTGTGCATGGTATGATATCATACTATACAAGTTTTTTAATCAAGATATGCATCTCAATCGTATAATAAGGATGGCATGAATATGAGGATGAATGCAGATGAGTAAGGGATGCCAATGCAACTAGTACCCATAACCACATAGGGTCTCCATCTCCTTCCCGCACTGGGAGCGGTCTCATTGACCCATCTGCAGGATATAGTAACGTCTGGGCCTTTCACCCTAGGGTACCGAACCCTGATTAATTGATAAAACCAATATAAACGTATATATTATACTTCAACCCCGTTTCCTTATGCACCCCTTATATGAAATGACGTGATAATCATGGTATGACAACAAGATGTACTAGGGTTACATGACATAAGCACACATGTATTTAACATTTAAATAAAAATATAAAATGAACCAATGATTATTAAGAGTAATAATATGGGAACGAATTAGGGTTAACCATGAATAACATGTAACAATCACTGAAAGTAGGGTTTTTCCGCGTCGTTGGTAACGGAAACCCTAATCTCAACACATTTTTGTAATTATCCGATTCTTTTTCACTCAAATCCTGCAAAAATCACAGGCTTGTACAGTGGCTCGTGTCGGATGTCGATCCGCACTCGGGGTTAGTTAGCGCGACTCATGAACATGCAATGACGGATTTTTATCAAGAAAACATGGAGAGGTGAGAATGATGATCGATTTAAAATAATTATTGGCTACTTTTAGAGAGAGAAATTTCCCACAAGTAATTAAGACGAGAATAAATTGAGAATAAGACTGAAAACACAATACTGCAAAATCAATTAAACTTTATTCAATCATAGTGCTTACAAACTATCTTTGTAGAAATTACTAAAAACTTGACTATAAAGCATTAAAATTCTAGAGAGATTTAGAGATAGAAATAAGAACTAGAGAGAGAAAGTGAGATAGAGAGAAGAATAGCTAGAGAGAGAAACTAGGGAGAGAACATAAAGAAAGGAGTTTTAGATAGAGAGAAGGAGAAACCTATATAGAAAGAAAAAGATTGAGGGTTATAGAGAGAAAAACTATACCTTGAATTTACCCAGATTTAGCCAATGGTTAGATCAGCCAAGAGAACATGAAAAGATGAGATCCGATGCATGGTGGCTGTTGTGCATGGTGAACGGGTCGAGAGGATCTGCCCAATGTGAGAAGATCAAGCTTGCTTGGATAGATCGGCCAAAGGAGGTGATTCAGCCATGTCGAGATCCCGACATGGTTCATAAAGCCCTATCCGGAGGAATGAATGGTGGTGGCCCAATGAGGCGGTGAGGTGGAGCAAAAGAGGGAAGGGTTGCTGGTGCAAAACGGTTGAAGGCGCTGCACCCTTCTTTGCTCACCACGAGGTGATCAATCCGTGAGGACAGGGAAGGTGCGACAGTTGGCAAGTGGTGATGACGATGGAGGTGGAGGGTGGACCAATCTAAGGAGAGGAGCCTCACAACTTCTTCATCCCTTCTTTCTTTTTCTTATTTTCTTTTTTTTGTTTTTTTTTTTTTCTTTGCTGCCCTTTTTTTTTTTTTTCTGTGAAGGATCCTAACGGTTTGGCCGTTTGTGGCTGGTGTAGCAGTAAGGAGAGATGGATGGTGTCGATGGTGAAGGACGGCTGAAGGTGGCTCGCCGGACTGGTGTTGCAAGTGCTACCTTGCGAGTTGCAGGCGGTGCTTGGGAGTGAGAATGGAGAGCGTGGAGAGGAGAGGCCGACCGGAGTTGCAGGTCTGCAACTCCGGTGATGAAAGTTCACGCCGGTTGCAACGTGGTGCAGCCTTGCTGTTTTTGAGCAGCAAGGTGGGAGAGGAAGATTAGTAGCAGCACTGGAAGACCTCCTGCTGGCGCGTGGATGAAGAGCACAAGAGATGTGCGGTCGTTAATGGAGGTCGCCGGAGTTGCAACCTGCAACTCCGGTGATCTTGAAAAAAAAATTTTCTTTTTTTTTTTTTTTTTTTCTGTTTAAGAAATGGTGGAAAGTGAGGTCGGCTGAGAAGGAGGAGGAGGAAAGGGGCGGCTGAGGAAGAGGAGGAAGAAGGGGGCTGCTGGTTTTGATGGAGGGAATGAGGAGTTGAAGTTAGGGGCGGTGGTGCAGTCCGTGGAGAACGTGGAGATTTGGTTGGAGAATGTGGGACGGTGGCAGTAGCAGCAGCAGCGGCAAGGAGCTCTCTTCTTTTAAAAACGTTGAGTGAATGGCTGGGGGTCTTGATGGAGGAACGGCTGGTGGTGTGGGCGTAATGGCAGCAAGAAGAAGGAATTCTTCTTATTCCAAAACGTGGATAGAATCCAAAGGGGGTAACGGCTTATTAGTGAGAAGAGAGAGTTCATTAGGGTTTTTGGGGGTTCTTTTTAAAGTGAGAGGAAGAGAGAGGACGTGCCTCTCCTCTCCAGCATGGATCTCCTTTGCTCAAGAATAGAAAGCTTCCACATGCTCCACTCCTTCCAAAAATTGGAGATTTCTATATATTCTTCTTTATGCCACCTCACCCATGGTTTTAAACTCCACCATCCATCTTTGAAAACATCAACCCTTTAATCTGCCCGTCCATTTTCCCTTCTTAACTTGATGTGGGGCCCGCTTGCTTTCTGTCATGTCATAAGTGTGTTGAGAATATCTTCTTCTTAATGCACCCACTGTTAATTTGTATACACCCCTGCTCTTCATACCCACCGTTCTTCTTTGTGCACCTTTGCTTCTTAGTTTCGTTCACCCACTTTTAAAAATCATGCACATAGCATCTGGGTCCCTCTTGCTTTGATCATTCGATGTTCTTTGTAAAGAAACCTACTGTTTCCCTCCATCGATCAACGGTTAGCAACCCTTGGTCCATAACCTCAGTCCATCAATTTGGTTCACACAAGGGTCCAACATCGTGACCCATTGATTTGGTCCACGGTACTAGCCCACTAACTGTAGTTCACTAGCCCATCAACATGGCCTGCTTCTTTGTAGAGTGTGCCCAGTGGCTCATCTACTCGAATGGTGCAATCACGGTTCGTCTTTGATCACCTAATTGTCTCTTTTGTGTCTTCATGCCATTCATACCCACTTGTCAAGTAACCCTTCATCGAGTACTATCTCAATTCAGTACACATCGTGTGGTGAAATAATCACCATCGTTCACTTTGATGAAGATCCAACAGTCAAGATCTGCCCTTGGTGTTGCTTTCTCTCTTAGGTTCACTGGGCTTTGGTACTTGGCTTGCAAGTTTCGAGAATCGTCCGATTGGGGTTTCCTGCGACAGAAGAAGCGCGTAATGAGACTTTATCAGAACGACTCAATGTCTAGACTTCCAAAAATGTGTTTAATGCATGCAAATATACCATTTCGTCCAGAAAAGTGTGTTCTACGCAACAAAAGAGACTCTTACGTAGAAAAGTAGATAAATAGAGTATTTTAACGTGGGAGAATGCAATAACGCTAACAGGATAATTGCTTAAAATAAGCACTTTTGAGCGAATATCACAACCCCCAACCAGCATATTGCCAATCCTTGGCAATTAGTGCGAAATACATGAGCTTAAAAGGGCTCTGCACATGCTGCACACTTTTTCATATTAGCTCAGGGAGAACCCCGTTCGTCAAATCATTGAATGGATGCAAAAACAGTTACATGCTAGCGAAGAGTTGGAAAGTTTTGGCAAGACTACAGACTGATAATCATGACCCAGAATAGTCAGACTCTGCGTGTGTGTGTGCTCAACGTTCTCATCATCCGACAGTAAAGATTTCCAGATCACCTCTAAGTTTTTATGCCTCAACCTCAAATCTCACATGTTTAGCACTCAGAATAGAATCACACAAGAAGGGTTTTCTTCTTTTCTCTCAATTTATATGTGAGGAGATGTATTTAATATAAAGAGGCAAAAGATCTCACATATGTTTTATTTGAAGGAAGGACATCTTTAACAGAAGAAGATCTCATGATTGGAATACCACTTCACTCGGGAACGTCAGATCAAACTCTATAGCTTCTCTTTCTCCAATCTCCACATTTTATGATCGTGCTATCCTAGAATCAAGTAGGACTTTCCTGGGTTGTAATGAGGCTTAGGTCAGGTGTAGAAAAATAAAGGTATACAGGATTTCAAAGATCTTGAGAGGATATTGCCATTTTCTTGAATTTTTCCTGCGACGTAACACCATTATCTGGTTCTTTTTCCTTTTTTCGTATTTTTCTCTTTTTCTTGATATTTCTGAGACTGCTCAATTTCTTTTCAGCTCTTCTTCATACTTTCTTTTCATATTTTGTTTTCAGCTTGAACCACTTTCTTTTCCTTTTGATTCTTCTTCTTTACTTTTCTTTTCACGGTACACCCACATCAGTTATTCTTTTGTCCATCTCAAAATAAGGGTAGCCAGTCATGTTTCGTAGCTGGACTGGATTTTAGGTTGATGGGTTTGCAAATAAAAGGCTTTTATAGAAAGGTTCAAGGGGTTTCTAGTGAAGTATAATTCAGGTGAGTAAAAAGGCTGAATGGTTCAGAAAAATGGCCTAAATCATTTTCTAGGGTTTGCACTATCATGTATACTGTCTTGACTGGATACAGAGAAGGTTCTGTCGTAGTAATCCAATGTTGATGTCGTTCCGAGTTCCATGATCGAAGCAAAAGATAATGAGATCTCTCAACGAATATTGCGGGCATGAAGAATAGTGAGTCATCTTGTGACTCAGGATTATTGTATAACTCTCCGAAATGATTAAAGGCTCGAAAGCTTACTGGGTTAGGTCTCCACAATTCTTCTCACAGGATCTCTAGAATTTCCAAACTTAGGATGACTCTGATGTTGATAGTGTACAATTGTGCCGAATCTGATTTTTTCTAAGTTTTCAAACCTGCTGTAGTCACACTTGACTTGACTCAACGCTAACTTTAAACAAAAATTGACATCCTCAATACTGACTTAACGGAGGTTTTCAGCTAATCAAAGTCAGGGTATTTGACACATTTTTGAAATTCTAGAAAACTTTTGGAGAACATCGGAAATCACCCCAAAAACAACATTTTTTTTTTTTTTTTTTTTTTTTTTTTTTTTTTTTTTCAAAATGAAGACATGAGTTTTGGTAAATACCCCACCCCCAACCAAAATACAGCACCGTCCTCGGTGCTCATGACCGGGACATAAAATGATAACAAATCAATGATGATGATGCAAAGATTCAGGAAGGATGTTACCAAGTCGGCAGAAACTCGACAGTGTGTGGTACCTGATGATCGGAAGAATGATTGTACCTGCATTTCCAGAGATATAACAGTAATAACAAATGCATGAGACTCATGTACTCTAGGAATACCGGAATTGCCTTTCCGAAAGCGCTAAGTTTTACGTCTTCAGCCAGACATGACGGGGGTGACAGGCACCCCCAACCAAGTTGGAGCACAGGAGACTGAGTAGATCATCAGTCGACATAGGTAGGATCGATGAGATCGATCTCAAAAGTCTGAATGAACAATACGTCAAGTTCATGGAACTGTTTTAGACGCTGCCCATTGACCTGAAAAGAGGAGTGATCCTTGGGATCCTCAATAGTGATTGCCCCAAAGGGTGTGACTGCGGTGACCGTATACGGACCGGTCCACCTAGATTTCAGTTTCCCAGGGAAGAGATGAAGACGAGAATTATAAAGAAGGACCTTCTGTCCTGGATGGAACTCTTTCCTGAGGATGCTCTTGTCATGTATCCACTTCATTTTGGCTTTGTAATTCTTGGACAAGTTGTAGGCATCATTTCTGAGTTCTTCTAACTCATTCATTTGAAGTTTTCGCTCTTCTCCTGCAGATTCGAGGTCGAAGTTGAGTTTCTTAATGGCCCATAGGGCACGATGTTCAATCTCTACCGGTAGATGACAAGGTTTCCCAAAGACCAGACGATAGGGAGACATATTGAGTGGGGTCTTGTAGGCGGTTCTGTATGCCCATAAAGCATCAGTGAGACGAGTAGACCAGTCTTTACGTGTGGTATTGACTGTCTTCTCCAAGATCTGCTTGATCTGACGATTAGAAACCTCCACTTGACCACTAGTTTGCGGATGATAAGCTAGGGCAACCTTGTGGGTTACCCCATACTTTTTCATTAATTTCTCGAATATCCTATTGCAGAAATGGGTGCCCCCATCACTAATGATGGCCTTAGGGGCACCGAATCTGGCGAAGATGAACTCCTTTAGGAATTTGACTACCACTTTGTGGTCATTGGTCTTGGTGGGAATGGCTTCTATCCATTTGGATACATAGTCTACCGCAAGGAGAATGTACTCAAAACCATAGGAAATGGGAAAGGGGCCCATGAAGTCGATGCCCCAAATGTCAAATATTTCATCGACTTGGATGGGAGTGAGGGGCATCATGTTCCTCTGGGAGATGCGGCCTAGATGCTGACAATTAGGACAGGTTTTGCTGTAGATGTGGGCATCTTTAAATAATGTGGGCCAGTAGAATCCGCATTGCAGCACTTTTTCTGCAGTCTTCTTAGTGCTGAAATGACCACCACAAGGTTGGTCATGGCACGAGGATAAGATATTGAGTTGGTCCGACTCAGGGACACAGAGACGAATGATCTGGTCAGGACAGTATTTATACAAATAAGGATCATCCCAAGAGTAGTACTTAACTCTTGCTAGGAATTGGCTTTTGTCCTGTTTTGACCAGTGTGAAGGCATTTCTTCGGTGACAAGGTAGTTGACAATATCAGCGTACCAAGGATTAACAGAAATGGCGAACAGTTGTTCGTCTGGAAAGGTTTCAGGGATGGGCTGGGTGTCGAAGGATGACTCTAAAGTCAGTCTAGACAAGTGATCAGCCACTACATTCTCAGTTCCTTTCTTATCCTTAATCTCGAGGTCGAATTCCTGCAGTAAGAGAATCCATCGAATTAATCGAGGCTTGGTTTCCTTTTTCGACATGAGATAACGAAGGGCTGCATGATCAGTGTACACAACCACCTTAGTGGCTAAGAGGTACTGACGAAATTTATCAAGGGCGAAGACTACCGCCAGGAGTTCTTTCTCAGTGGTGGAGTAATTCATTTGGGCAGAGTTAAGAGTTTTGCTCGCGTAGTAGATCACATGGGATCGTTTGTCAATTCTCTGCCCTAGAACGGCGCCTAACGCGTAGTCAGAAGCATCGCACATTACCTCAAAAGGTAGAGTCCAATCCGGGGGACGGATAATGGGCGCAGTAGTGAGCTCAGATTTGAGACGCTCAAATGCCTTGACACAGTCAGCATTAAAGTCGAAAGGACTATCTTTAGCCAGAAGATGGGACAGAGGTCGAGCGATTTGAGAGAAGTCCTTGATGAATCGCCTATAGAATCCTCCGTGTCCCAAAAAGGATCGGATGTCACGCACGGACTTAGGAATGGGCAAGGTCGAGATGATATCGATTTTAGCTTTGTCGACCTCAATGCCCTGATGGGAAATGACATGTCCCAGAACAATGCCCTTCTTCACCATGAAGTGGCATTTCTCCCAATTGAGGACAAGTCGCTTGTCCTGACAGCGTTGAAGTACCAGCCCTAGATGGTTCAGACAGTCATCAAAGGATGACCCAAAAACTGAGAAGTCGTCCATAAAGACTTCGAGGAATTTTTCCACCATGTCAGAGAATATACTCATCATACACCTTTGAAAGGTTGCGGGTGCATTGCAGAGGCCAAAGGGCATGCGCTTGTAGGCAAAAGTGCCAAAGGGACAAGTGAAGGTTGTCTTCTCGTGATCCTCAGGGGCGATTGGTATTTGATTATACCCTGAGTAACCATCGAGGAAGCAGTAATAGGAGTGACCTGCTAATCTCTCCAACATTTGGTCTATGAAGGGTAAAGGAAAATGGTCCTTCCTCGTGTTGGTGTTGAGTCGTCGGTAATCGATGCAGACTCTCCACCCTTTCTTCAGGCGCTGGGTTACCATTTCTTTGTTCTCATTTTCCACAACTGTGAATCCTGCCTTTTTAGGGACGACATGAATAGGACTCACCCATTTGCTATCGGAGATGGGGTAAATGATACCCGCATCTAACAGTTTAAGGACCTCGTCCCGGACTACATCTTTCAAGACGGGGTTCAACCTCCTCTGGTGTTCTCGAGAGGTTTTGGATTCATCCTCGAGATAGATGTGATGTTGGCACACCGAGGGGTCTATACCTCGAATATCATCTATAGTCCACCCTATCGCAGATTTGTGCTTGTTGAGCAGCTCGAGAAGTTTCTTACGTTCACTCACAGATAAAGCGGAAGCAAGAATGACAGGGTAGGTTTCCTTAGGACCAAGATAGGCATAGGAAAGATCTGTGGGAAGAGGCTTAAGCTCCAATATTGGAGCAGATGGAGTAGAAATAAGTGTCACAGAAGACACGGATTGAAGAGGTTTGAATTCAGTAGGTAAAGGAAGGATGGGTTCTCTGGCCATGGTTATCAGAGGCTCGAACTCGATGAGAGGAGCGGGGATCTCTATCAGTGGAGCAGTCTCCAAAAGATCATTGAGATCAGAAATAGCTGACTCTGTTGCAAAGTCAGCTCCAAAGTGTTCTAGACACTGCTTAAGAATATCTTCGGTGGAGTCCGGGATTAGACTCTCAACGGTACACATTTCATCGGTCACTTCGCGATCGGCATCTTGTTGCATTAAACGAAAGATGTTGACCTCAGCTTTGAGGTTACCGAAAGCAATGGACATGTTTCCGTCTCGGCACCCGATGTGTGCGTTCGCGGTGGCAAGGAATGGACGGCCTAAGATGACTGGAATGCGGTTGTCGTGACACGGCTCGGTGTCTAGAATGATAAAGTCCACAGGATAATAAAAGTCAGCGACTTTTACTAGGACATCTTCAATGATTCCTCTTGGAATCTTGATGGACTGATCAGCCAATTTCAGGGTGACATTGGTAGGCTTCATATCTTTCAGTCCTAACTGCTGATATACCGAGAATGGTATGAGGTTAACGCTAGCCCCTAAATCTAGCAAGGCAGTGCAGCTAAAGTTGTCACCAATTTCACATTGGACAGTTGGGCTACCTGGATCCTTGTGTTTGATTACACTATTGCGTTGAATGAACGCGGTAGCTTTTTCGGCCAAGAAGGCAGCTTTGGGTACATGCGTACGCCGCTTAACTGTGCACAAGTCTTTGAGAAATTTGGCATAGGAAGGGATTTGCTTGATAGCAGAAAGGAATGGGATATTGATCTGGACGTCTTTAAAGACGTCTAAGATCTCTGAGAATTGCTGATCCCGCTTATCTTGGACAAGTCTGTCCGGGAAGGGAGGCTTTACTCGACAAATGGATTTGTCTTTAGCCTTAGATTTCTGCACAGGGATATCTGATGTTGGTGCAGAGGTAGAAGAAGCAGAGGTAGGATTAGTACTAGTTTCTTCTGTACGAGTGATGGGTGCTGGAGATGGCACCGGTGGTGGTTGGACTCCCATGTCCACAGTTTTTCCAGATCGGAGGGTGGTTACAGCTTGCACCTCCCCTTGACACTTCTCATTCTGGCTTTGAGATTGGGATCCGATCTCATATACTGCCCCTTTGGCGTTTCCTTTAGGGTTGGCAATGGGTTGGCTAGGAAAGATCCCCTTAGCTTTCTCAGCTTCCAAGTTACCTAGACGTTGCTCTAGACGAAGCATGGATTGCTGTTGCTGTTGCTCTAGGCGTTGCATAGATTGTTGTTGCTGAGTAATGAGTTGAGCTAGAAGGTCTTCGATACCAGATTTGGGGACCGACTGTTGGGGAACAGCTAATGGGAGCTGAGGCACCAATTCGCGACTCGAGCTCATTGGGGCATTATAGTTATAGGCTGGAGAATTAGTTGGGACAATCGGTTGGTTCTGAAAGGTCTGTGGGACTCTTTGCTGATTCTGAAATGTGCTCGATTGTCCAGAGTATTGACCCTGTTGGAATTGCTGGTTCTGAGTAGATGGGTACTGATTCTGCTGGTACTGACCCTGATTGAATTGCCTATTGGGTTGATTGAACCCAGGAGGATACATGCCCTGAGGTTGACGTTGAGGTTGAGCTTGTGGTTGAGTAGACTGAGGCCTCCAAGAAAAGTTAGGGTGGTTTCTCGTGTCCGGATGATAAGATTGACTATACGAGTTCTGAGTAGGAGGTTTGTATGTGCTGAAAGCACAAACTTCTTCCTGAAGAGGATTAGACCATCCTTCATTTAAAGGACAATGCTCAGTAGTATGGGAGGGTTGCAGACAGAGGGTACAGGATTCCATAGGGCTCTCGTGTCCCACATGCATGACTGGGGTAGATTGTTGAGTAGGCTTTTGTACAGACACAGCCAGTGCCGAGACTGACTTGCTCAACTCTTGAATGACAGATCGAAGCTCAGTATCAGCTGTAGCATCATGTCCCTTGGTTGTCCTTTGGACCGAAGTGGTTCGACTAAACTCTGAGTCAGTCGTCCAATGTTGAGAGTTTTCTCCTAACTCGCCCAAGAATTTGTATGCATCGGTCGGAGTTTGGTGCAGGAATTTTCCTTGGCACATTGACTCTACCATGGTCCGGGACTCATCAGTAAGTCCCTTATAGAAGACGTGGACAAGATTGCCCTTGTCGATGCTATGGTGGGGACACTTAGTCAGGTAGTCTTGGAATCTATCCCACGCTTCAAAAAATTTCTCATCGGACTTTTGTCGAAAGTCCTGGATGAGTTGCTTCATTTGGTTGGTCCGAGTCATGGGGTAGAATTTAGACATGAATTTGCCTACCAATTCTTTCCAACTGCTGATTGAATCAGCGGGTAAGGAGTAGAGCCAATCTGAGGCTCGGTCTTTGAGCGAGAATGGGAAAACTCGCAGACGAACATTGTCATCATCAAGGTTCTGATTCTTGAAAAGTAGGATGACATGTTGGAATTCCCTAATATGGGAATATGGGTCTTCTCTTGGGAGACCACGAAAGGTAGGCAGCATTTGGATCGTCTGCGGCCTGATCTCAAATTGTACCGCCGTAGTAGGTGGGAGAACAATGCAAGTGGGCGGATTGGCAGAGATAGGAGCGAACGTCTCGATAAGAGGTCGTTCGACTGCCATGACTACAAAGGTAGTAGTACTGGGGGAGGCGGGTGGTGAAAGAGATGGGGAAGAATTCAGTGGAGGATCCACTGTAGGGATGTGATTCTCAGATCGAACCAAGCGTTTGTTCGGACGATTCCAAACGGGCATACGCGAATGAGGCAAGCTCTATACTTGGCAAAAAGTTGCCAGAGAGGAACACTATCCTAAATGATGCACACCAAGCACAGATAATCCTATTCTAAGCAATCAGGATATATTTTAGGAATTATCTTTGTTAGTTTTGGGGCTAGAGTAGATTATGACAGTGGGCGGACCACTGGTTTATCTTTTAACCGCCGGACTAACTGTTTTGCACTCAGAGGTTCTCACCAGGCTACACTCTTCAGAGCGAATCCTTTAGTACTAACTCTAGTTAACAACAAGGCAATCCGAAGCCTAGACAGACGTGCGGCACAATGGCTGACTTAAGTACGTCCCAGACTAACCGGATTGGTCAAGTGTATAAGAAGAGTGTTCCCTCGGGTTAAGCTAGGGTTGGTGCGTGTTCCTAGTCCACACGCAACTAACCGCCGAATAGTCCAAGATGCCACGTCGAGCTCAGTGTACTTGAGTAGCAGGGACTTATGGGTGTGTTAGACAACAGGGACCCGCGCTCGTGGTCTTATTTCGATTGGATGTTAAGCGGGTTCGCTTTGCGTGGATTTTTCCTCGAACACCGGGCTAATTGGCTCTACTTCTTGATTCTTTTTATTATAGATGGATCCTGGGGATCAATATCAGCTGGAGTGATGAGGTGGGTGATGAAATCCCACCAGTTTCAATTTTGGAGCTGGGTCTGCTCTCTTAGAGTTGATTGATTAACGGCCACTCCACGCAAGTCGAATAAGTTGTTGCTATAAAACAAATAGACAAACGGCAATGATGCACCCAATATGCTCTGTATCGCACTCAAGGCGAGGATAGAGACTTACCTCCCGTGGGCCACGCCACGGGGTCTCCTCCGTGGGTTAGAGAGGGGTATCCTAATGGGCTTGGGCCCGACTCCACCTCTTTGAGCTTTTGCTCTCTACCCACACTGGATCGTGTTCCTGCAGAAAAGTTAGATCACACGGTCTAGGTAGTCGGGATTCTATTTGGAAGATCTTTGCCTTTTTAGGGTTCACAGAACAAGCACTGGATTTAGGCAAGTTTTTGAATTAATTTCCAAGTTCGAGATGGGTTAAAATTTAGGAATTCCCAGATTGGAAAATACCTAGATTGGAAAGTTTCCCGAACTGTGGAGATCTTCCAAGAAAGATTTGATTGCGAGATCCCTTATAATTTTGGGAAATTTCCCAAAATTGAAATTCTGCTAGATTTGGGATGTTTCCTTTTGCAGACTTTTCCAAATTCGGAAGATTTCTAAAGATAGAAATTCTTCTAAAGAGGAAACTTCTAAGAGGGGAAACCCTAATTAAGCAGAGTTTCAAGATTTTGGAATCTTTCCAAAAATCACAAATCTTTGATTGGTGATTTCTAAAAATCTGCAGAATATAAAACCCTAATTTTTTTGAATTTTGATTTTTTTTAATTTTTTTGGTAATTTCCACTTAATCTAGGGTTTCTAAAAAAACCCTAGAACAAGATCTAGCAGTTATATGGAAAGCAATAAAATTCCTAAATTATTACAAATTGCACTCGGCCTTCCGAGGCATTAAAAATAGTAATTTAAAACTGCTAAAAATCACTAAAAATCAAAAATAGAAAGTTTCCCGAAAAGGTCGGGCTGTCCAAATTGAGCAGCTTTCCGCTTCAGCAACTTTCCAATTCCGTCTTTACGTCCTTTTTCGCACTCCCGTACACCCGAGCGGCAGCGGCGCCATTTGAAAGTAGGGTTTTTCCGCGTCGTTGGTAACGGAAACCCTAATCTCAACACATTTTTGTAATTATCCGATTCTTTTTCACTCAAATCCTGCAAAAATCACAGGCTTGTACAGTGGCTCGTGTCGGATGTCGATCCGCACTCGGGGTTAGTTAGCGCGACTCATGAACATGCAATGACGGATTTTTATCAAGAAAACATGGAGAGGTGAGAATGATGATCGATTTAAAATAATTATTGGCTACTTTTAGAGAGAGAAATTTCCCACAAGTAATTAAGACGAGAATAAATTGAGAATAAGACTGAAAACACAATACTGCAAAATCAATTAAACTTTATTCAATCATAGTGCTTACAAACTATCTTTGTAGAAATTACTAAAAACTTGACTATAAAGCATTAAAATTCTAGAGAGATTTAGAGATAGAAATAAGAACTAGAGAGAGAAAGTGAGATAGAGAGAAGAATAGCTAGAGAGAGAAACTAGGGAGAGAACATAAAGAAAGGAGTTTTAGATAGAGAGAAGGAGAAACCTATATAGAAAGAAAAAGATTGAGGGTTATAGAGAGAAAAACTATACCTTGAATTTACCCAGATTTAGCCAATGGTTAGATCAGCCAAGAGAACATGAAAAGATGAGATCCGATGCATGGTGGCTGTTGTGCATGGTGAACGGGTCGAGAGGATCTGCCCAATGTGAGAAGATCAAGCTTGCTTGGATAGATCGGCCAAAGGAGGTGATTCAGCCATGTCGAGATCCCGACATGGTTCATAAAGCCCTATCCGGAGGAATGAATGGTGGTGGCCCAATGAGGCGGTGAGGTGGAGCAAAAGAGGGAAGGGTTGCTGGTGCAAAACGGTTGAAGGCGCTGCACCCTTCTTTGCTCACCACGAGGTGATCAATCCGTGAGGACAGGGAAGGTGCGACAGTTGGCAAGTGGTGATGACGATGGAGGTGGAGGGTGGACCAATCTAAGGAGAGGAGCCTCACAACTTCTTCATCCCTTCTTTCTTTTTCTTATTTTCTTTTTTTTGTTTTTTTTTTTTTCTTTGCTGCCCTTTTTTTTTTTTTTCTGTGAAGGATCCTAACGGTTTGGCCGTTTGTGGCTGGTGTAGCAGTAAGGAGAGATGGATGGTGTCGATGGTGAAGGACGGCTGAAGGTGGCTCGCCGGACTGGTGTTGCAAGTGCTACCTTGCGAGTTGCAGGCGGTGCTTGGGAGTGAGAATGGAGAGCGTGGAGAGGAGAGGCCGACCGGAGTTGCAGGTCTGCAACTCCGGTGATGAAAGTTCACGCCGGTTGCAACGTGGTGCAGCCTTGCTGTTTTTGAGCAGCAAGGTGGGAGAGGAAGATTAGTAGCAGCACTGGAAGACCTCCTGCTGGCGCGTGGATGAAGAGCACAAGAGATGTGCGGTCGTTAATGGAGGTCGCCGGAGTTGCAACCTGCAACTCCGGTGATCTTGAAAAAAAAATTTTCTTTTTTTTTTTTTTTTTTTCTGTTTAAGAAATGGTGGAAAGTGAGGTCGGCTGAGAAGGAGGAGGAGGAAAGGGGCGGCTGAGGAAGAGGAGGAAGAAGGGGGCTGCTGGTTTTGATGGAGGGAATGAGGAGTTGAAGTTAGGGGCGGTGGTGCAGTCCGTGGAGAACGTGGAGATTTGGTTGGAGAATGTGGGACGGTGGCAGTAGCAGCAGCAGCGGCAAGGAGCTCTCTTCTTTTAAAAACGTTGAGTGAATGGCTGGGGGTCTTGATGGAGGAACGGCTGGTGGTGTGGGCGTAATGGCAGCAAGAAGAAGGAATTCTTCTTATTCCAAAACGTGGATAGAATCCAAAGGGGGTAACGGCTTATTAGTGAGAAGAGAGAGTTCATTAGGGTTTTTGGGGGTTCTTTTTAAAGTGAGAGGAAGAGAGAGGACGTGCCTCTCCTCTCCAGCATGGATCTCCTTTGCTCAAGAATAGAAAGCTTCCACATGCTCCACTCCTTCCAAAAATTGGAGATTTCTATATATTCTTCTTTATGCCACCTCACCCATGGTTTTAAACTCCACCATCCATCTTTGAAAACATCAACCCTTTAATCTGCCCGTCCATTTTCCCTTCTTAACTTGATGTGGGGCCCGCTTGCTTTCTGTCATGTCATAAGTGTGTTGAGAATATCTTCTTCTTAATGCACCCACTGTTAATTTGTATACACCCCTGCTCTTCATACCCACCGTTCTTCTTTGTGCACCTTTGCTTCTTAGTTTCGTTCACCCACTTTTAAAAATCATGCACATAGCATCTGGGTCCCTCTTGCTTTGATCATTCGATGTTCTTTGTAAAGAAACCTACTGTTTCCCTCCATCGATCAACGGTTAGCAACCCTTGGTCCATAACCTCAGTCCATCAATTTGGTTCACACAAGGGTCCAACATCGTGACCCATTGATTTGGTCCACGGTACTAGCCCACTAACTGTAGTTCACTAGCCCATCAACATGGCCTGCTTCTTTGTAGAGTGTGCCCAGTGGCTCATCTACTCGAATGGTGCAATCACGGTTCGTCTTTGATCACCTAATTGTCTCTTTTGTGTCTTCATGCCATTCATACCCACTTGTCAAGTAACCCTTCATCGAGTACTATCTCAATTCAGTACACATCGTGTGGTGAAATAATCACCATCGTTCACTTTGATGAAGATCCAACAGTCAAGATCTGCCCTTGGTGTTGCTTTCTCTCTTAGGTTCACTGGGCTTTGGTACTTGGCTTGCAAGTTTCGAGAATCGTCCGATTGGGGTTTCCTGCGACAGAAGAAGCGCGTAATGAGACTTTATCAGAACGACTCAATGTCTAGACTTCCAAAAATGTGTTTAATGCATGCAAATATACCATTTCGTCCAGAAAAGTGTGTTCTACGCAACAAAAGAGACTCTTACGTAGAAAAGTAGATAAATAGAGTATTTTAACGTGGGAGAATGCAATAACGCTAACAGGATAATTGCTTAAAATAAGCACTTTTGAGCGAATATCAATCACCGAAGGTCACGATCAACACGGATGAATAATATAAGCGGAAATCACAAGACAATCCAACACACCATGGCCGAACCCTATGAGGGATCCATGACACAAGGTCGAACCCTAAAGAGGGATCCAAGACACTTGGCCGAACCCTATGAGGGATCCAAGACACATGGGTGGGATCCCAATGCATACAAGTATAGGTCGAACCACCTAGGTATAATAGTCAATAAGACATGACCAAATATCACAATCAACATCGATGAATAATATAAGTGAAAATCGCAAGAGAATCCAACACGCCATGGCCGAACCCTATGAGGGATCCATGACACAAGGTCGAACCCTAAAGAGGGATCCAAGACACTTGGCCGAACCCTATGAGAGATCCAAGACACATGGGTGGGATCCCCATGCATACAGGTATAGGTCAAACCATCTAGGGTTTAGTCAAACAACAAGGTTAAAACCTTAATAGTTAATAATCATGACCAAACCACGAACAATTAATAGATTTTTTACAAAAAATGTACTATATTATAAAAATCATAACTAAATAAATATGAATTAGAAAAATATAAACTCAATGGATTTAAAAACTAGATTCATAGAGGTTTTTAGGAAAAATAAATAGAAAAATATTCAGATTCAAAATATAGGTCAAAACTCCTAATTAATTGGGCTGGACAGAATTCAGGATACAGAAAAGTCTTGCATATTTGAAAAATCATAACTTAATCAATACAAATCAGAAAAATACAAACTCAAAGGTTCTAAAAACTAGATTGATAGAGGTATCTGTGAAAAATAATTATAAAAATATTTAGGTTAAAAATATGGATCGAAATCTTAGGTAAAGTGGACCGTGTAAAATCTGAAATTCTGGGTTTTACAGAAAAGTCCAACACGTTTGAAAAATCATAACTTAATCAATACAAATCAGAAAAATATAAACTCAAAGGTTCTAGAAACTAGATTGATAGAGGTATCTATGAAAAATAATTAGAAAAATATTTAGGTTAACAATATAGATCGAAATCTCAAGTGAAGTGGACCGTATAAAATCTGGAATTCTGGGTTTTACAGAAAAGTCTAGCACGTTTGAAAAATCATAACTTAATCAATACAAATCAGAAAAATATAAACTCAAAGGTTCTAGAAATTAGATTGATAGAGGTATCCATGAAAAATAATTAGAAAAATATTTAAGTTAAAAATATAGATCGAAATCCCAAGTGGATCGGACCGTGTAAAATCTAAAATTCTGGGTTTTTTGGTAAAGTCATACAAGTTAGAAAAATCATAACTTAATCAATAAAAATCAAAAAAATACAAACTAAACGATTTTGAAAAATAGATTCACAGAGTATTAAAAAAAAATAATTATAAAAATATTTAAATTATAAAAATATAACGAAAATAATAAAGAACATAATCATCTGTTATAGGTACAAAATAGATCATGGCCAAACCCATTATAGTGGCCCAAAATAAAGATCAACCCAATAAGAATAAAGTAAATATTGTTGAAATTAATTTATAATGAGTATCAACCATTATCTAATGAAAGAAAAATAAAATCTTGAAGAAAAACAAGTATAGGATGGATCAAGCGCACTTACCTCAAGGTTTCTTGAACTTTAATGAAAATCAAAAGTTTCTTCAAATTTGAAAGTCGTCGGATCGTCCTCTCTTCGGAGTATGTTCTTCAAATCAGAGTCCCCGTCAATTCTCCCTTCTTACTCGAATGCGATCGGTGCCCGGATGAAGGTTTAATGGAGCTTGCTCTATTCTTCGATGGAGTTGGGTTTGTGAAAGCTTCTAAAGCTTTAGGGTTTTTAATAAATAGATTTAGGGAAGGATTAGGGTTTCTATTTTGTTGAAATTCGTAACTAGCAAAGGGATGACTTTTTCAACCCTCAAAAACTTATATTTTACACTACTAATGGGTTAGAAATGGGTCCAAGGCCCATATATAACAACTAGGCTCAATTTAAGAATATTATTAAGCCCAAAAGACTTCTAGATCGGCCATACGGCCCCACCCAACAATCATAACACAAATAATTATAAATTAATTCAATCAAACTATATTATATAATTTAAAAGTCCATACAATAAGGTATTGACACATGTCACACACACAAATCATAAAAACGTTCAAAACTCTAGAAAAGTGTCAAATGACATCGGAATGACCCGAAAGTGATTTGCGGATCCCACGCTTATTAAATAAATAAAATATAATTAAATATTATTTTTGAAAAATATGCGAATGGTAGGAAGTTCAAAAATTATAAAAATACTATTTTTGTCAAAATCTCCCAAAATCTCCCGCTAGGGTTTTCATGTCTCAAGAAAGGTTTCAAATTTCACAGGTAAGTTGGTAAGGATAAAATAGGAATATTTTTGGTGTCTCGGGCCCACAAAATAATTTTTTTATAAAAGTTTTGGAATGTTAGCTGGGGAAAGAAAAAGTCCCCTGCAAATTATGGTTTATTATTTTTAGCAAGAATTTAGCCCTAAAGAGCAAGTTTAAAAAATAGTCGGTTTTTCAAAGTTGTCAGAACGAATCCAAATTAAATACACATACTCATACATGATATTAAACAATAAAAACAATAATAAGAGTCTGAAAAAGTTTCAGGTTTTCATTATTAGGTGAATTTACCATAATACCCTAGAATGAAAGTTCGGGGTATTACAATCTACCCCCCTTAAAGAAAATTTCGTCCCCGAAATTCGAACCTCCTCAAAGAAATTCTCAGCCTAGTCTGTCAAATCTGATTAGTTAACTAATCAATTCAGGCAAACCTAGTTAGCTTGGTTAACAAACTTTATAGCTACACACAGTTAGATTGGCCAACTTAATCAATATAGTAAACCTAGCCAAACTGGTCATCTAAATCTAGTCTAATCCAGTCAAGTTAGTTATCTACGTCTAGTCAACATAACTATGCTGGTCAAACTAGTCAATATAGTCAACCTTAGTCAAACTGGTAAACTTGATCAATCTAATCGACCTAATCAGCTGGTAAAACTAATAAATCTATCTTCCACTCAAACTGGTCATGCTAGTCAACTGGCCTACTAGTCAAAATAGTCAGACTGTCCAATTAAGATCATCTGAGGGTATAATTCTGTCAACATACCATTCTGCCACAATCTCCTTGATAAGGTGTGACAGTGTTAGGTTTGCGACATAGTCAAGCATAATATAAAATCAAGTATTATAATAATATACATACAAACAATAGTACACAATCACTATTTATAAGTATTACAAACAATCAGAGTGCTCTAGATTATAGTATTTCTAAGTGTCTCTAATATATATACTAAAAGGTAACGGTCTCCATAACAAGAATGGACACATTAACCAGATCCTCTAATGGTCTCCATTACACGGGTCACTAGGGTAATCTACTGACTGTGCTCTAATACCATTCTATCATACACAACTCAAATTATGCATAGACCCATTACACACAAATCCCTAGGTGTCTGAAGCCTAAGCTCTGATACCACTCTGTCACACCCCGAATCCGGATACCTAGTTACGACTCGAAAATCCGTGGATCGACCCGTACCCGAACCCAGAGGTGATCCATGAATGTCCCCTAGTGGTCCAATTAGGTCAATTAGACTACTAAGGTTCATTCGAAAACCCACTAAGTAAAAAAAAGAAAATAGTAGGAAACAAATAATTCAAATAATTTATAATTCAAATAATTCAATCAATCAACTAAATGTGGAGAGATGGAAGTGAGAACATGCTCTCAAAAAAAGGCTTACATGCCCGTGAAAATAAATAAATAATGTAATAAAATAATCAAATATAACTTTCTAAAGTGTGGGATCGACTCCCAAATCCTCGCCGATCTCCTCGAATGCACCGGAGTCTTTCGTCTCAAAATCATCTCACGTACTCGACTCCTCAAAATCTGAAAATGGTATCGGTGTAGCACCGTGAGCCGAGGCCCAGTAACACAACAGTGTGCATGGTATGATATCATACTATACAAGTTTTTTAATCAAGATATCCATCTCAATCGTATAATAAGGATGGCATGAATATGAGGATGAATGCAGATGAGTAAGGGATGCCAATGCAACTAGTACCCATAACCACATAGGGTCTCCATCTCCTTCCCGCACTGGGAGCGGTCTCATTGACCCATCTGCAGGATATAGTAACGTCTGGGGCCTTTCACCCTAGGGTACCGAACCCTGATTAATTGATAAAACCAATATAAACGTATATAATATACTTCAACCCCGTTCCCTTATGCACCCCTTATATGAAATGACGTGATAATCATGGTATGACAACAAGATGTACTAGGGTTACATGACATAAGCACACATGTATTTAACATTTAAATAAAAATATAAAATGAACCAATGATTATTAAGAGTAATAATATGGGAACGAATTAGGGTTAACCATGAATAACATGTAACAATCACCGAAGGTCACGATCAACACGGATGAATAATATAAGCGGAAATCACAAGACAATCCAACACACCATGGCCGAACCCTATGAGGGATCCATGACACAAGGTCGAACCCTAAAGAGGGATCCAAGACACTTGGCCGAACCCTATGAGGGATCCAAGACACATGGGTGGGATCCCAATGCATACAAGTATAGGTCGAACCACCTAGGTATAATAGTCAATAAGACATGACCAAATATCACAATCAATATCGATGAATAATATAAGTGAAAATCGCAAGAGAATCCAACACGCCATGGCCGAACCCTATGAGGGATCCATGACACAAGGTCGAACCCTAAAGAGGGATCCAAGACACTTGGCCGAACCCTATGAGAGATCCAAGACACATGGGTGGGATCCCCATGCATACAGGTATAGGTCAAACCATCTAGGATTTAGTCAAACAACAAGGTTAAAACCTTAATAGTTAATAATCATGACCGAACCACGAACAATTAATAGATTTTTTACAAAAAATGTACTATATTATAAAAATCATAACTAAATAAATATGAATTAAAAAAATATAAACTCAATGGATTTAAAAACTAGATTCATAGAGGTTTTTAGGAAAAATAAATAGAAAAATATTCAGATTCAAAATATAGGTCAAAACTCCTAATTAATTGGGCTGGACAGAATTCAGGATACAGAAAAGTCTTGCATATTTGAAAAATTATAACTTAATCAATACAAATCAGAAAAATACAAACTCAAAGGTTCTAGAAACTAGATTGATAGAGGTATCTGTGAAAAATAATTATAAAAATATTTAGGTTAAAAATATGGATCGAAATCTTAGGTAAAGTGGACCGTGTAAAATCTGAAATTCTGGGTTTTACAGAAAAGTCCAACACGTTTGAAAAATCATAACTTAATCAATACAAATCAGAAAAATATAAACTCAAAGGTTCTAGAAACTAGATTGATAGAGGTATCTATGAAAAATAATTAGAAAAATATTTAGGTTAACAATATAGATCGAAATCTCAAGTGAAGTGGACCGTGTAAAATCTGGAATTCTGGGTTTTACAGAAAAGTCTAGCACGTTTGAAAAATCATAACTTAATCAATACAAATCAGAAAAATATAAACTCAAAGGTTCTAGAAATTAGATTGATAGAGGTATCCATGAAAAATAATTAGAAAAATATTTAAGTTAAAAATATAGATCGAAATCCCAAGTGGATCGGACCGTGTAAAATCTAAAATTCTGGGTTTTTTGGTAAAGTCATACAAGTTAGAAAAATCATAACTTAATCAATAAAAATCAAAAAAATACAAACTAAACGATTTTGAAAAATAGATTTACAGAGTATTAAAAAAAATAATTATAAAAATATTTAAATTATAAAAATACAACGAAAATAATAAAGAACATAATCATCTGTTATAGGTACAAAATAGATCATGGCCAAACCCATTATAGTGGCCCAAAATAAAGATCAACCCAATAAGAATAAAATAAATATTGTTGAAATTAATTTATAATGAGTATCAACCATTATTTAATGAAAGAAAAACAAAATCTTGAAGAAAAACAAGTATAGGATGGATCAAGCGCACTTACCTCAAGGTTTCTTGAACTTTAATGAAAATCAAAAGTTTCTTCAAATTTGAAAGTCGTCGGATCGTCTTCTCTTTGGAGTATGTTCTTCAAATCAGAGTCCCCGTCAATTCTCCCTTCTTGCTCGAATGCGATCGGTGCCCGGATGAAGGTTTAATGGAGCTTGCTCTATTCTTCGATGGAGTTGGGTTTGTGAAAGCTTCTAAAGCTTTAGGGTTTTTAATAAATAGATTTAGGGAAGGATTAGGGTTTCTATTTTGTTGAAATTCGTAATTAGCAAAGGGATGACTTTTTCAACCCTCAAAAACTTATATTTTACACTACTAATGGGTTAGAAATGGGTCCAAGGCCCATATATAACAACTAGGCTCAATTTAAGAATATTATTAAGCCCAAAAGACTTCTAGATCGGCCATACGGCCCCACCCAACAATCATAACACAAATAATTATAAATTAATTCAATCAAACTATATTATATAATTTAAAAGTCCATACAATAAGGTATTGACACATGTCACACACACAAATCATAAAAACGTTCAAAACTCTAGAAAAGTGTCAAATGACATCGGAATGACCCGAAAGTGATTTGCGGATCCCACGCTTATTAAATAAATAAAATATAATTAAATATTATTTTTGAAAAATATGCGAATGGTAGGAAGTTCAAAAATTATAAAAATACTATTTTTGTCAAAATCTCCCAAAATCTCCCGCTAGGGTTTTCATGTCTCAAGAAAGGTTTCAAATTTCACAGGTAAGTTGGTAAGGATAAAATAGGAATATTTTTGGTGTCTCGGGCCCACAAAATAATTTTTTTATAAAAGTTTTGGAATGTTAGCTGGGGAAAGAAAAAGTCCCCTGCAAATTATGGTTCATTATTTTTAGCAAGAATTTGGCCCTAAAGAGCAAGTTTAAAAAATAGTAGGTTTTTCAAAGTTGTCAGAACGAATCCAAATTAAATACACATACTCATACATGATATTAAAGAATAAAAACAATAATAAGAGTCTGAAAAAGTTTCAGGTTTTCATTATTAGGTGAATTTACCATAATACCCTAGAACGAAAGTTCGGGGTATTACAACTGCCATCTCCAAGACCGCCCAGCAACTCTTGGACGCTGCTGCCCTTTGCTAGCGGCAACACCAAGCAACCACATGCTCTTACCGTTCTCTCCTCCCTCAAAGCAAAAGAAAAAAAAAAAAGAGAAGGAAGATAAGAATAAGAAGAAGAAAGAGGAGGGGGGGTACCTACCTGCTGGATCGCCCTTTCCTTGCCGTCCACATCCATCCACCAGCAGCCACCATCCTCCACTTCAAGGTGCCGCTGCACCAGCCAACGCCAGCCATCTTGAACTTCTCCCCAACCACTACCAGCAAGTTGTTCCACAATTCTCCAAGTGTCTCCGGTCTTTACACGTGCAAACTTCTTGGCCTTCATCACCTTGGCTGATCATCCCCGGGCCGAACCACTCACCGGGCTGATCTTATCTCTCCAAATAAGTTTAAGGTAAAGCAATTTTTTACCATAGTTTCTTTCTCTTTCATCATTTTCTCTCTCTTCTGTAGTTTCTCTCTCCTCTGTAGATTCTCTCTCTAGTTTTCTCTCTCTACCTTTCATGCTTTTTAGGTTTTTTTAATTCTCTTGTTTTTGTTATCCATCAGTGTAAACATCTTAATTTTATTCAATGAAATTAGTTTCTTTTGAATTATCGTTTTTATTCTCTTTTAATAGTAATTTTGAATTTTATCTGCATGTTAATCACTTTAATGGAGAATCAATCTTCAACATAAAAATCATGTTTTAAAATCTCGTGATCATCATTCTCACCATTCCATCCTTTTTAGTGGCAATTTCTGAGAAAAAAATTCGTCATTTCAAGTTATCTGCTTGCACAAACTAAACCCGAGTGCGGATCGACATCCGACACAAATCCCTATACAATATCGCATATTTTGCAGGAATTAAATTGGAAAAGATACAAATTTAGTTGGAATTAGGGTTTCCGTAACCAACGACGCGGGAAAAACCTACTTTCAGCTAGTGCGCCCACGGGAGTTGTAGACCTGCAACTCAATGTTGCAGGTCGGTGGAGTGCTGGTCGTGCTTGGAAGTCAGCACTTGGGAGGAGAGAACGATGCAGATATGGTCTGCACACCTTGTGAATCAGATCTGCTGTTGGTTGGTCTTGATGCACTGGTTGTGGGAGAACGGTGGTGCAGATGACGTGGTGATCAGAATCACCAACAGCAAGGTGATGGAGATAACTCCAGCAATGGTATTTCAGAGGTGATTTTGCTGGGGTTGCATGTGCTGTGCTGAAGAAGAAGAAGAAGAAGAAGGAAGGGAAGAGGAAGAAATGGAAGAAACTTGGGGGTTGCTGGCTGTCACACAGTCTACCCTAAAGATCGTTTCTTCATAAAGAACTAGGGAACTAGACATGAAGAGAGGGGATTTTTGCCGGTGTCAATGGCAGCTACGTGAGGTAAAGGATTGGGAGAAAGAGAGGTGGTTAAGAGAAGAAGGGATAGGATTTTAGAAGGGGGAGGGAATCGAGTTTCCCAAAAGAGGTTGTAAACCTCTTATAGGTTGCTAGAGAGAGAGAGGAAAGATTCTTCTCTTCAAGGATAAGTGACCACGTGGATAGGAGAAAGAAATGGTCTTGGAAGACCTTTTCTCCATGGGAATGAGCTACGGGCCATTGATATTCGCTTAAAAGTGCTTGTTTTAAGCCATCATCCTTTAGCGTTATCGCACTCTCCTACGTTAAACTTTCCTATTTATCCACTTTGCCACGTGAGAGTCTCTTTCATTGTGTAGAACACACTTTTCTAGACGAAATGATATATTTGCGTGCATTAAACGCATTTCTGGAGGTCTAGATATAAAGTCGTTTTGATCAAATCTCATTACGCGCTTTTCTCTTGTAGGAAACCCGATCAGGCGATTCTCGATACTTGCGGCCCACAAATTACCAAAGAAGCCTAAAATCAAAGCTTAAAGAGCTAAGAGGCTATGACTAGAAGATACAGGCCAAGTATAGATTAAGTCAGAGGATCGTAGAGCCGGACCAAGAGCCAAGAGAGAGACAAAGCAGAAGCCTACTGAAGACTACATTGAAGATTAGGGTTCAAGACCCTTCGCCAGTTATTTTCTCTTTATTTTGTATTACTTTCTCTCTCTTCTCTCTCCGTCTCTCTAAACCCTGACCTCTAACATTTAGATCATCTCATACTACCTTTAGATCCTTAGATCAACCGTCTGATCCCCATCTTTATGATCTAACTACCCATATCCTACCATCTGATCATCAGATGGATTATCCTAACCCTCCGATTTCCATCATCTAACCTCAGATTTCATCTCCTCTAGCTCTATCCCATTTCTCACGGCTTTTCTACCGCTAGATCTTCTTTTCCACCGTTAGATTTTCAATCGGACCGTTAGATCCCTCATTGGACTGTTGGATCTCTCCAGATTTGATGGTTCGCTAATCTTGGGACTAACCAAATGATCGATCCACTCATTCATCCCATGGCCCATGGCTCACTGGCATTCTTTGGACCCTATGGCCTTCGCCAATCTCGACCCCATCTTAGTGGCCAAAGGGCCCACTTGGGAAGCCCAGCGAATAGGCCCAACTCAAGCTCTAATCCTATGGCCAAGATCGATTATTCCATCCATTCTTAACTTCTCAATCCCACGGCTTCATTGTAGTTGGAATGAGGGAGAAACGGTCTCCCATGACCATTTCCCCTCAATGACCCACGTGGATCCCTCTAATCCTACAACTAACTCCCCTACTATTATGACAAAACCAACTCTCTCCTTTTCCTATCTCTCTCTAACCCACGCTCATTGAGGTTCAATCTCTCTCATTGGAAAAGAAGAAGAACCGTGAGCTCCTCCCTATCATTTGCTCGTCCACCATGGTGTGCAAGACCACCGTCTCTCCCACTCTACATGCTGGTATTCTTCAATTGCAGGTGCACCTACAGATCCATTTTCACCACCGTTTTGGGCAGACTTGCAACTCCGGCAGGTCTGCAACCTTCTCCAACCGGACAACAACTCCTTGGCAGCACTTGCAAGTGCACTAGCAGATTTGGAACCAACATAAGCGTCCTCTCCTCCTTGCTAAACGACGACCTACAAGCTCCGATCTGCAACCTGAGCTCCTGTCCTCCACCATCTTCCTTTCCCTCACCAGAGTTGCAGACCTACAACTCCGGCCAGCCACCCTTCATGTCTTCTTCCTCAGTCCTTCTCCACTGCTTGCAGGTTCATTTATCACCACCACGTCCACCTTGTTGGACACATCAGCAACACCTGCAGGTCACATTCCATCCTCCATATGCAACACAGATCCACCAACATTTTATGGGCAGACCTGCAACTCCGGTAGGTTTGCAACCATGGGCTTCTTCTTCTCCGGTGCTGCCCTCCTCCAACCATCTTCACCACCTACAACGCCCTCATCTTCTTCCCACAACGGATTGGTTTGGAGTCCCCCTCTCAACCGAAAATCTCCTCCACTAGTGATGCAGTCCTTCACTAAGTTGATCTCTTATAGAAGTTGCAACTCCTCACCATTGCAGATCACCGTTGATCACCAAACGATGCCCCATACAGGTGAGTTTCAAGGGCTCCACAACCTGCTGAACCCCTTGGCTCCTTGCACCACACCACCTTGGATCAACATCCTGCTCCTTCGTGCAGCCACCATCTTTCTGGTGTTCTCTATTTTTTGCACCAACAACTCCAAGCATACCGCCCTTTCTAGTCCTCCTCCAAATCAGGCCGACCTTGGCTCGTCATTCATCCATCACCACTCCACCAGGTGCGTATTCGTGAAGGAATAGCTAGCCACCATTAAACCTGCAACTCTTTGCAGGTCACAGGCTTCACGGCTCTGCCAGTTGCAGCCACAGTGCAAGGCAACTCTGTTCTGCCCACCACCTTCAACGTCTTCACTTCATTCAGCTGCTATTCCCATGATTGCACTTGCTGCAACACACCTGCAAGTTCACGGCCTGCAAGAGTGTAGGCCGTTAGCCCCACCACTTAGGTCAGGATCCATCACTTCTTCACCGGTTCAACCCCACACTGATACACATCCCGTGAAAATGGTTTGCAGCTCCATCTCTTGCCGGTGAACTCCTACTTCTTCCACCTGCTACCGCCCCTACAAACCAGCAAGCATCACTTGCCGTCCTCCTCCATCTCCTGAATCTCAGGTGAGTTCTTCTTCTTCTTCAATTTCTCTATCACCGGAGTTACCGCCTGTAACTCTGGCTGATCTAAACAGTTGCACAGCCTGCAACTATTTTCCTCTTCTCCTCATCTGTGTGTTGACGATCCAGCACCCTTCCATCACCGTTCCACCTCCCTAAATAAACACCACGTACTCTCCTCTTCCCTTCCTTATTCTCCTTCTTCTTCAATCAGTTACCGGAGTTGCAGACCTGCAACTCCAGCAATCAGATCTGCAACTCACCTCACACCATGAGCACTTGCTACTCCCATCTTCTTCTCCCTCCATCACTTTGCCTTCACCAGCCATCCTTCACCACTTACCGAAGGACCAGTCACTGAGCTCCTCTCCTTTAGTGCTCGTTGCCTCACATGTTGGCCCCCTTCATCTCTATGGGCCGATTTTCCATGTTCTTCATGACTTTGATCTCCTTGCTGCCTATGTGTGGGAGCACTAGCCAGCACACCTCTCATTCTCACATGCCGTGCTCATCACCCATCAAACTATGGACGAACCAACAAAGACTCATCCCATTCTATGGCTGAATCCTTCTCCATGCAAGGCCACTACTTGGCCAAATCACATGGCCATCACTTTGGCTGATCCATTGATCTCAGTCCGATCCAATCATTGGTAAGTGTGGAAGGTAATTTTTTCTCTCATCTTCACTTTCTCTCTCTACCTTTGATCTGTTCTTGCTTTCTCTCTCTTCTTTTTTTACTTTTTTTCTCTAGAAATTTGTCTCTCTTTAGGGATATTTTTCTCTCTCTACATAGTTTCTCGCACTTTCTCTCTCTAATGTTTACTTTCTCTCTCTAGATGACATGGAAGGGACGTGACATCCCTAATCCCGTGTTCTCTTTCTAGAGTGAGATTTCTCTCTCTAGATCCTCTTTCTACTTTCTCAGGCCGATTGCCTATTCACTTGGCCGACTCCTTTCGGCGAGTGAAAAGGTGAGCTTCTTAGGGCACATTATCGTACATTTGCTAATTCACATCTACCTTGTCAGCCGGTAAGATCCGATGTGGATTCCACGATTGAGTAGCATTCCATGAAATTTGGATGGTCCTCTTCTTGATCGGTAGCGCCCTTAGCTCCAAAGGTCATGGGATGCTTTTCTGTGAAAACCCTTCTCTTGATTGAAGCATTCATCGAAGTCTTGGACGATCCTCTTCTTGATCGGTAGCGCCCTTAGCTCTGAGATTTCATTGGACATTTCTTTCTCTTAGCCCTTCTCTCGATTGAGCAGTATTCCATGAAATTTGGACGGTCCTCTTCTTGATCAGTAGCGCCCTTAGCTCCAAAGGTCATGGGATGCTTCTCTGTCAAAACTCTTCTCTTGATTGAAGCATTCATCGAAGTCTTGGACGATCTTCTTCTTGATCGGTAGCGCCCTTAGCTCTGAGATTTCAATGGAAGTTTCTTTCCCTTACTTCTTCATCTCTCAACCCTTTATATGCTTTTTTACATGCTTTCTTTATTTCTATTATTTTGATTTATTTTCGCACTCTTTAATGATTAATGAAGTTGATTTTGATATTTTGGTATTTTGAATCTCAAATGAATGTTGTTTTTAAATCGACTCGCCCTTCTCATCTCTTCCACCATTCTCAATTTTCTCTGTATATTATTTGTCAGTTTTAATTCCTTATTGCGCTCACTCACACCGAGTGCGGATCGACATCCGACACGTACTGCTATACAAGTTACATTTTGCAGATCATTGGATTTTACAATTATTATTGAAGTTATGGTTTTCGAATTGACGACACGGAAAAAACCTTACTTTAAAATGACGCCGTTGCCGCTCGGTGTACTGATATTCGCTTAAAAGTGTGTATTTTTCACTGTTATCTTCTAAGCGTTTTCATACTCTCCTACGTTAAAATGATCTATTTATCTACTTTTCTACGTAAGAGTCTCTTTTGTTACGTAGAACACACTTTTCTGGACGAAATGGTATATTTGCATGCATTAAACACATTTTTGGAAGTCTAGACATTGAGTCGTTCTGATAAAGTCTCATTATGCGCTTCTTCTGTCGCAGGAAACCCCGACGGGACAATTCTCAAGACTTGCGAGCCCACATTAATTAGGAAAGCCCATTATCAAAGCTTAAAGAGCCCACATGCTATGACTAGAAGATATGGGCCAACTATGGGCTGAATAAGATGACCAAAAAGCCGGCCCAAAGAACGAAGAGAATAGGAGAGCCAATGACCAAGAGACGGACCAAAGCATTTAAAGCCACATGAGTCAGCAAGGCATGATAGTCTACTCTACTGGAGAAGCGTGAGGATGGTTACAGTGAAGACCAGGGTTCCAGACCCTCTGTCAATACTTTTATCTCCATTTTCTGATACTTTCTCTCTCATCTCTCCTTATTCTCTCTCTTTTCATCTCTCGGTCCTCGAATCTACTGACCTAACCCCATAACTCCTGTCCATCGGCTCTATCTCATCTCCCTTAGCTTTCTGACCGTTGGATCTTTCATCGGACCGTTGGATCTTCAATCGGACCGTTGGATCTTTCTAGATCCGTCGATCTACCAATCTGGGTCCCAATCAAGTCACCATCCATCCGATCGCCATTAGACTGTCTGTCACATCATCTTGTGAGATGATGGACATCATCAATCCATGTGGACCAGTAGCCGGGCCCATCATCATCGACCCGCTGTCCGACCAGTTAGTGGACCCCGTGAATTTCAAAATAATTTTAATTAAATTTTAAAAAATGGGGGGTCCACTAAATGGGGACATTTCCCAAAGAAAAGTAGACTTTTACTTAAAAAAAAAAATTATTTTTTTATTTCAAAAATTTCCTAATTTCCATTAATGGAAACTAGGGAGCTTTAAAAAGGGAAGGAGAAGGGTTCTTTGGAACCCTAATCCCCCTCTTTTCTTCTCCTCTCCTTCCCCCTATCCTTTCCCTTCTTCCCCCCCCCTTTCTTCTCCTCTTCTTCCGCATTTCTTCTTCGTCTCCTTCACCATTCTTCGCCGGAGTTGCAGGTTTGCAACTCCGGCCATTTGTCTCCTCCTTATTCTCTTCTTGTTCTTCTTCTCCTCCTCCAGCCACTGCCCAACCCCCTGCTCACCACGCCAAGAACCATCCTCTCCTTCTCTTTCTTCTTCTTCTTCTTCTTCTTCTTCTTCTTCTTCTTCTTCTTCTTCTTCTTCTTCTTCATCTTCTTTTTCCTTCTTCTCGTTTTCTCCGGCCGGAGTTTTGCAACTCCGGCAACGCGCCTCGTCCTTCTCCTTTTCAACTTCTCCCTTCTTCTCCTTTTCTCCTCCTTGTAGCTGCATCGCTCTGCCTGCCCCCCACTTCTTCCTCGCCTGCCACGCAACGCTCCCAAAACGCTGCTGCACCATGTACCGCCTCCACCACGACCTGCAACTCTTGAGTTGCAGGTCCGCCTGCAACCTCCACACCGCCTTAGCCTTGACTCTTCAACGCCATCATCTCCTCTGGTCTCCACCACCGAGGGCAACACCAGCAGCACCACTCGCTTCCAGTCGTGCTACCGGTGAGACAGCAAACCGTCTTCTCCCCTCGACGGACTGGACCTCCTCTACCTCCTCACAACAGCACCGCCCTCTCCATCCTCTCTCAATGAGCAGCAGTCTCCATTAGAGAGAAAATCCACCTTTAGCAGCTGTCTTTCCTCTCTCGTTCTTCATCTTCTTCAAAATAAAAATAAAAAAAAGAAAAGAAAAGAGAGGAAGAGAAGAAAGAAAAGGGGAGGTGGCCTACCTGCTGCTCTACCGAACAGCAACGTTGTTCTCTTCTACTTGCACCTCCCATCTTCACAGCCCCTTGCATCACACCAACAGAACCCCCCTCCATCACCTCCTTGCTGCATCTTCACCGTTGCAGCTGGATTGCCACCCATCTCCTCCATCAAAGCACCACGTTGTGCTGCTCATCAACCACCTGCCCGTGCAACCTTCGACGCCCGGCATCCCATTTATGCTTCCCCTCTTGGTCGGACTACAACCAAACCAATGGTGAGTGTTCGTCACTTTTCTCTCTCTAAAAATCTCACATTTCTCTCACTAGTTTCTCTTTCATCTTTTAGTATTTTCTCTCTTTAAATCTTCATAAGGTTTTGTTTATTTGCTTTTTAGTTTGATGTTAATTCAATGTCGAGTCAATGTAATGAATGGTTGTTTATGCATTAATGAAGAATTTTATGTGATATTTAGAGTTTGATTTGTTTCGCATCTTTCTTGTTTTTAATTAGTTGGTAATGATATCTCTATCGAAATAATGTTTTTAAATCCATAATATAACCACCATTCTCACCTCTCCATTCTGTCTTTTTAGCAATTTCTATGGAAAATTTTGTCATTTCATGCTCTAAATCGCACTAATCCGACTAATCCCGAGTGCGGATCGACATCCGACACAAATCCCTATACAAATCTGTCAATTTTGCAGGATAATCGGATAAAAATTAAAAATGTGTTGAAGTTAGGGTTTCCGTAACCAACGACGCGGAAAAATCTGACTTTCATGTACAGAAATGCATAAAGGAATAAAGATGACGAGAATGTACTTTCAAATGGCGCCGTTGCCACTCGGTTTACAGGAATGCGTAAAGGAATGAAGACGACGAAAACAGAAAGATCCGGACATTTGAAAACTTTCTATTTGCAGATTTTTAGTATTATTTTATTATGCCTCGGAAGGCCGGGTGCAAAGTTGTAATCGGACACCTTGATTAGTACCATATCTAGATGTGTGTTCGAGGGTTTTAGAAACCCTCGATTGAGAGCCTAACTCACAAAAAAAAATTAAAAAAATTGAAAAATGCTTGTTTCCATTTCTGCACATTTTAGGATATTTGCATATGGGAAGATTGCATTTTTGGATGCTTTCCAAATCGGGAAGTTTCCATCTCTGCAAGGTTTCCATTCTTGAGAAATTTCATTGGAATCAAGCTTATTTGGAAAATTTTCGAATTGGACGAAATTCTATACTTAGAAATTTTTATTTTTAGAGGATTTCTAGATGTGGAATGTCCCCTTTTTGGAAGGTTTCCAATACGGAAAGAAACCCTAATTTTAGTAAGTTTTTAGATTTAGGAAACTTCTACTTTTGAAAATTTTTTCTAACTTGGAGACACTCTTAAATTGGAAAGGTCTATTAGGGGGTTGATAGTTGTTTAGTCAACTCTTATAAATAGTAACTTTCTAATTTACCCTACCTAATTGATTGATTGATTGCTTACCCACCCAAGGTAGGGACATTCCAAACAAATATTCCCACACCCTAGACCCATATCGTATACTAATTTGTATACAGGATTGCGAATCTAAATGCGGGTAGGGAGCGAAAGCTCACTACGGAGGAAACGGGCCAAATCCATGAAGATACCCCTCCTTACCTCGAAGAGGAGACCTCGTGGCGTGGCCTACGGGAGGTAAGTCCCTTCCCTCGCCTTGAGTGCAATACTGTGCAATTGGGTGATTATAATGCCGCGTGTTTATTTGCTTTTAGCAACAACTTATTCGCACTACGTGGATGTGGCCACTAATTAATGAACCCTAATTGAGTAGACCCAGCTCTAACTTGAAACTAGTGGGATTTCATCACCCACCTCATCACTCCAGCTGAGTTTGATCCCCAGATCCACCATTAATAAAATGAATCAAGAGCTAGAGTCAAATTAGATCGGTGTTCGAGGAAAACTCCACATAAAGCGACTCCTTCAAATATCAAGTCGAATAAGTCTATGAGTGCGGGTCCCTGTTATCTAACACACCCATAGGTCCCTACTACTCAAGTATACCGAGCTTGTAAGTGGCATCCTTGATTGTTTGTCGGATTAGCTTAGTGTTGGATTAGGAACACAAACCTACCCTAGCTTATACTAATGGAATACTAATCTCCATTGCTTGACAAATTCGGTTAGTCTAGGGCGTACTTAAGTCAGCCGATGTGCCGCACGTCTGTCTAGGCTTCGGATTATCTTGCGATGAATTTGAGTTAGTACTGAAGCATTTGCTTTGAAGAGTGTATCCTAGTGAGAACCCAAGAGTGACAAAGTTAGTCCGGCAGTAAACAAGATAAACCAGTGGTCCGCCCACTGTCATAATCTACCATACCCCACAAACTAACAAGATAAATCCTCAAACTTATACTGATTGGTTTTAGACATAGGATTATCTTGCTTGCTCTATGTGCATCATTTAGGATCACTACTCCAGTGTCTCCTTTTAATCGATTCTAGGGCTTATTTTTTATGAGTTCAAAAGCCACATCGTTTGACTCGATCTGAGAGTCTTTCGATCTTCAATACCCTAATCTTGGATAGGGGTGCTTACTATAAACCCCACTGGAGTCTGCTCCACTAAATCCATCCCCGATACACACTGTGTCTTCAGCTCTGCTAACCATGGTTAGAGACTCCCTTTGCTCAGTCTCTTACTGATGAGAGAACCGTACTGCAATCCCATACCCGCTCCTCTTTCAGAGTTTGTGGCTCTGCTAACCACGGTCAGAGAAACCTCTCAGTATCTACTGAGAAAGAACCTATTCGTACTACTGCTGGGTTTGGTTAGCTCAAAGGAAGTGTCCTGCTCCAACTGATGAGCTGGATGACTGATGATTCACTCAGTCTCCCTGTGGTTCAACTTGGTTGGGGGTGCTTATCACTCCCGTTATGTCTGGCTGAAGACGTAAAACTTAGCGCTTTCAAAAATGTAATTCCGGTATTCGTAGTCACATGAGTCGCATGCATATTTTATTGATAGTTTCCATGTAGGTACCATCAATACAGAAAATTATCTGGTACTAGACAGTATTCTTTCATGCCCCCTTGGTAACATCCTCCCTAAAACTCCGTGCATCATTATCGATATTTCATCATTTTCTTGATCTCGGTCATGAGCACCGAGGACGGTGCTATATGTTGGTTGGGGGTTGAAAGTAGGATTTTTCCGCGTCGTTGGTTACGAAAACCTTAGATCTCAACAATATTTGTAATTTCTCCGAATTGGTTCACTTAATCTACAAATAAGCAGACTTACATAGTGGGTCGTGTCGGATATCGTCCGCACTCGGGATTAGTTAGTACAATAAGAAACAAGAATAATAAAAAAATGCTCAGAATAAATGAAAGAGTGAGAATGGTGGAGGTTGATTTAAAATATGTTTGAGATTGTTGTTAAAACTATTAGAATGAAAAAAAATAAGAGAAACGAGAATGAAAAACACAATAAATGAAAACAACTTGAATTTAAAACTTGTTCATTAAACTAAAAATAAATGCTTACAATGCTTGTCCAAATGCTTTACAACGGAAATAACATTAAACCAAATTAATCTAGAAAGCCATTAACATATTACCCTAGAAAGCATGTAAAGGTAGAGAGGAAAAGAAAAGAGAGAAAGAAGGTAGGAAGGTTAGAGAGATGAATTAGAGAGAAGCTTACCATTGAAGAGGTAGATGGTGTAACTTTGATTGGATCAACCTCAATAGGATTGAGGATTGTAGTCTTTGATTGTGGCGGATGGAATGGGCAGCAAGGAGACGTTGCTATTTGACGCTTTGCACCTCGAGGTAGAGGCGTTAATGGTGAGCTCGCTAGAGTTACTCGTCGAAGAAGAATGGTGAAGAAGAAGAGAAAGAAAGAAGAAAGAGAGGAAGAGAAGGGGGAGGGAACCAACCCAAGAAGGAGAGATCGTAGATCTCTTATAGACTTTTTTTTTTTTTTTGCTTGTTGTAAAAATGATGACTGTTGGATCTAGAGAGATCCAACGGTTGGGAATGGGTTAGTTAGATGAGAGAGAGAGTGACTAGGATAAAGAGATATGGGGAGAGAAGAATTGGTCAAGTGAGACCAATTCTCTCTTGTTGTTGCAAATGGGCATGAGCATGGGTAATGGGCATGGGTCATGGGTATGGGTCATGGGCCTATGTCATGGGCCAAGATAGATAGATAAAGAGAGAAATAGGAGAGAAGTGAGAGAAAAATACAAAAATAAAAGCATTGGAGGGTCTTGAACCCTGGTCTTCTTTATTCTCTCTCGTCCGCTCCACCAATAAGTTAAACTTATCCTTTGATGTCAATTGGTGTGGCCTTTAACACCTAAGTCTTTCTCTTGGTCTCCAGCTATTCTTCTCTCTCTTAGTCCTTGTTCCGACTCTACGATCCTCTAGCTTTGCCCATGCATGTCTTCTATCTTTTTATCCTATCCTGTTGGCTCTTTAAGCTTTGATAGAAGTCTTCTGTGGTTGATCGTGGCCCGCCAGTCCTCGAGAATCGCTCGATAGGGTCTCCTACAAGTGAAAAAGCACGTAATGAAATTCAACTAAAACGGCTTGATACTGGACTATCCGAAATGCGTATATTTCATGCAAATAGTCGATTTTCGTCTAAAGAATGCATTCTACGCAATGGAAGAAACTCTTATATGGAAAAGTCGACAAAAAGAAAAGATTTTCCGTAGGAGAATATGACATCGCTATAAGGATAATGGCTTAAAATAAGCACTTTTGAGCGAATATCAGGGGTGGGTATTTACTAAAACTCATGTTTTCATTTTGATAAATTTTTAAAAAAATAATAAAATATAAAAAAAAAACCATTGTATTTTTGGGTGTTTTCCGATGATTTTCAATGTTTTCCAGAACTTCCAAAATGTGTCAAATATCCTAACTTTTATTAGTTAGAAATATCCGTGAAATCGTTTTATAAAGGATGACATTTTCCGTGTTACATGCTAGCTTTGAGTCAAGTCAAGTCAAGCGTGACTACAACAGATTTGAAAACTTAGAAAAACTCAGATTGCGCACAAATTGTACACGTTCATCATCAGAGTCATCATAAGTTTAGAATCTCTAAAGATCCTAGAAGAATATTTGTAGAGACCTAACCTAGTGCGCTTTCGAGTCTTTCATCAATTCAGAGGGTTATACTACAACTCCGAGTCACAAGATGACTCACTATTTATTCATGTCCGCAAAACTTGTTGAGAGATCTCATTATCCTTTGTATTGATCATGGAACTCGGAACGACTTCAAAATTGGATTATTACGACAGAACCTTTTTCTATATCTATTCAAAACATGTTACATGAGAGTGCAAACCCTAGAAAATGATTTAGGCAATCTTTTTAAACCTTTCAACCTTTTTAGTTTATTTTAAATCTCTACCGTTTGAAACCCTTTAGAGCCTTTATGAAAAGCCTTTCCTTGTTAAGCCCATTAACCAATAATCCAGTCCAGTTACGAAGTATGACTCGCGACCCTACTTCTAAGAAGGATAGAGGAATAATTGATATGGGTGTACCATGAAAAGAAAAGACAAGAAAAAGTCTAGAAAAAGACAAGTGGTTCAAGCTGAAAAGAGTTTATGAAAAGGAAGTATGAAAAAAGAGCTGAAAACAAATTGAGCAGTTTTAGAAATATCGAAAAAAAGAGAAAAATACTAAAGAAGGAAAAGAAACAGATAATGATTTTACACCCGCAGGAAAAATATAAGAAAATCAAGATATCCTCTCAGAAGCGTTGAAATCCTGTATCCTCTTATTTTTCTACATCTGACCTAAGCCTCATTACAACCTATGAGAGTCCTACTTGATTCTAGGATAGCACGATCATTAATGTAGAGAATGGAGAAAGAGAAGCTATAGAGTTTGATCTAACATTCCCAAGTGAAATGATATTCCTATCATGAGATCTTCTTCTATTAAAATTGTCCTTCCTTCAAATAATACATATGTGAGATATTTATTTTTATCAATATGTCTCCTCACATATAAATTGAGAGAAAAGAAATAAAACCACTGACGAGTGATCATTTCTGAGTGTTTTACAAGTGAGATTTGAGGTCAGGGCATACAATCTCTTAGGTGATTTGGAACTCTTCACTGTCGGATGATGATAATTTTGACCACACACACACGTCGAGTCTGCCTATTCTAGGTCATGATTATCAATCTGTAGTCTTGTCAAAACTTCATGACTATCTATTAACTTGTAACTATTTTTGCATCTATACGATAATTTGACGACCGGTGTTTTCCTTCAGCTAATATGAAAAAAGTGTGCTGCATGTGCAGAGCCCTTTTAAGCTCATTTATTTCGCACTAATTGCCAAGGATTGGCAATATGCTGGTTGGGGGTTGTGATATTCGCTTAAAAGTGCTTATTTTAAGCCATTATCCTTTAGCGTTATTGCACTCTCCTACGCAAAACTTTCTTATTTATCCACTTTGCCACGTGAGAGTCTCTTTCATTGTGTAGAACACACTTTTCTGGACGAAATGATATATTTGCATGCATTAAATGCATTTCTAGAGGTCTAGATATAAAGTCATTTTGATCAAATCTCATTACGTGCTTTTTTCTTGTAGGAAACCCGATCAGGTGATTCTCGATACTTGCGGGCCCACAAATTACCAAAGAAGCCTAAAATCAAAGCTTAAAGAGCTAAGAAGTTATGACTAGAAGATACAGTCCAAGTATAGATCAAGTCAGAGGATCGTAGAGTCGGACCAAGAACCAAGAGAGAGATAAAGCTGAAGCCTACTGAAGACTACGTTGAAGATCAGGGTTCAAGACCCTTCGCCAGTTATTTTCTCAATATTTTGTATTACTTTCTCTCTCTTCTCTCTCCGTCTCTCTAAACCCAGACCTCTAACACTTAGATCATCTCATACTACCTTTAGATCCTTAGATCAACCGTCTGATCCCCCTCTTCATGATCTAACTGCCCATATCCTACCATCTGATCATCAGATGGATTATCCTAACCCTTCAATTTCCATCATCTAACCTCAGATTTCATCTCCTCTAGCTCTATCCCATCTCTCATGGCTTTTCTACCGCTAGATCTTCTTTTCCACCGTTAGATTTTCAATCGGATCGTTAGATCGCTCATTGGACTGTTGGATCTCTCTAGATCCGACGGTTCGCCAATCTTGGGACTAACCAAATCATCGATCCACTCATTCATCCCATGGCCCATGGCTCACTGGCATTCTCTGGACCCCCATGGCCTTCGCCAATCTAGACCCCATCTTAGTGGCCAAAGGGCCTACTTGAGAAGCCCAGCGAATAGGCCCAACTCAAGCTCTAATCCTATGGCCAAGATTGATTATTCCATCCATTCTTAACTTCTCAATCCCATGGCTTCATTGTAGTTGGAATGAGGGAGAAACGGTCTCCCATGACCATTTCCCCTCAATGACCCACGTGGATCCCTCTAATCCTACAACTAACTCCCCTACTTCTATGACAAAACCAACTCTCTCATTTTCCTATCTCTCTCTAACCCACGCTCATTGAGGTTCAATCTCTCTCATTGGTAAAGAAGAAGAACCGTGAGCTCCTCCCTATCATTTGCTCGTCCACCATGGTGTGCAAGACCACCGTCTCTCCCACTCCTACTTGCTTGTATTCTTCAATTGCAGGTGCACTTACAGATCCATCTTCACCACCGTTATGGACAGACTTGCAACTCCGGCAGGTTTGCAACCTTCTCCAACCGGACAACAACTCCTTGGCAGCACCTCCAAGTGCACTAACAGATCTGGAACTGACGTAAGCGTCCTCTCCTCCTTGCTAAATGACGACCTACAAGCTCCGATCTGCAACCTGAGCTCCTGTCCTCCACCATCTTCCTTTCCCTCACCGGAGTTGCAGACCTGCAACTCCGGCCAGCCACCCTTCATGTCTTTTTCCTCAGTCCTTCTCTATTGCTTGCAGGTTCGTTTATCACCACCACGTCCACCTTGCTGGACACATCAGCAACACCTGCAGGTCACATTCCATCCTCCATATGCAACACAGATCCACCAACATTTTATGGGCAGACCTGCAACTCCGGTAGGTTTGCAACCGTGGGCTTCTTCTTCTCCGGTGCTGCCCTCCTCCAACCATCTTCACCACCTACAACGCCCTCATCTTCTTCCCACAACGGATTGGTTTGGAGTCCCCCTCTCAACCGAAAATCTCCTCCACTGGTGATGCAGTCCTTCACCAAGTTGATCTCTTATAGAAGCTGCAACTCCTCACCATTGCAGATCATCGTTGATCACCAAATGATGCCCCATACAGGTGAGTTTCAAGGGCTCCACAACCTGCTGGACCCGTTGGCTCCTTGCACCACACCACCTTGGATCAACGTCCTGCTCCTTCTTTGGGCAGCCACCATCTTTCTGGTGTTGTCCATTTTTTGCACCAACAACTCCAAGCACACCGCCCTTTTTGGTCCTCCTCCAAATCAGGCCGACCTTGGCTCCTCATTCATCCATCACCACTCTGCCAGGTGCGTATTCGTGAAGGAATAGCTAGCCACCATTAAACCTGCAACTCTTTGCAAGTTCACCGCAGGTCACAGGCTTCACGGCTCTGCCAGTTGCAGCCACAGTGCAAGGCAACTCCGTTCTGCCCACCACCTTCAACGTCTTCACTTCATTCGGCTGCTATTCCCACGATTGCACTTGCTGCAACACACCTGTAAGTTCACGGCCTGCAAGAGTGCAGGCCATTAGCTCCACCACTTAGGTCAGGATCCATCACTTCTTCACTGGTTCAACCCCACACTGATACACATCTCGTGAAAACGGTTTGCATCTCCATCTCTTGCCGGTGAACTCCTACTTCTTCCACCTGCTACCGCCCCTACAAACTAGCAAGCATCACTTGCCGTCCTCCTCCATCTCTTGAATCTCAGGTGAGTTCTTCTTCTTCTTCAATTTCTCTATCACCGGAGTTACCGCCTACAACTCCGGTCGATCTAAACAGTTGTACAGCCTGCAACTATTTTCCTCTTCTCCTCATCTGTGTGTTGACGATCCAGTACCCTTCCATCACCGTTCCACCTCCCTAAATAAACACCATGTACTCTCCTCTTCCCCTCCTTATTCTCATTCTTCTTCTTCAATCAGTTACCGGAGTTGTAGACTTGCAACTCCGACAATCAGATCTGCAACTCACCTCACTCCACGAGCACTTGCTCCTCCCATCTTCTTCTCCTTCCATCACTTTGCCTTCATCAGCCATCCTTTACCACTTACCGAAGGACCAATCACTGAGCTCCTCTCCTTTAGTGCTCGCTGCCTCACATGTTGGTCCCCTTCATCTCCATGGGCCGATTTTCCATGTTCTCCATGGCTTTGATCTCCTTGCTGCCTGTGTGTGGGAGCACCAGCCAGCACACCTCTCATTCTCCACATGCCGTGCTCATCACCCATCAAATCATGGACGAACCAACAAAGACTCATCCCATTCTATGGCTGAATTCTTCTCCATGCAAGGCCACTACTTGGCCAAATCACATGGACATCACTTTGGCTGATCCATTGATCTCAGTCCAATCTAATCATTGGTAAGTGTGGAAGGTAATTTTTTCTCTCATCTTCACTTTTTCTCTCTACTTTTGATCTGTTCTTGCTTTCTCTCTCTTCTTTCTTTACTTTCTCTCTCCAGAAATTTGTCTCTCTTTAGGGATATTTTTCTCTCTCTAATGTTTACTTTCTCTCTCTAGATGACATGAAAGGCACGTGACATCCCTAATCCCGTGTTCTCTCTCTAGAGTGAGATTTCTCTCTCTAAGTCCATTTTATCTCTCTAGATCCTCTTCCTACTTTCTCAGGCCGATCGCCTATTCACTTGGCCGACTCCTTTCGGAGAGTGAAAAGGCAAGCTTCTTAGGGCACATTATCGTACATTTGCTAATTCACATCTACCTTGTCAGCCGGTAAGATCCGATGTGGATTCCACGATTGAGTAGCATTCCATGAAATTTGGATGGTCCTCTTCTTGATCGGTAGCGCCCTTAGCTCCAAAGGTCATGGGATGCTTTTCTGTGAAAACCCTTCTCTTGATTGAAGCATTCATCGAAGTCTTGGACGATCCTCTTCTTGATCGGTAGCGCCCTTAGCTCTGAGATTTCATTGGACATTTCTTTCTCTTAGCCCTTCTCTCGATTGAGCAGTATTCCATGAAATTTGGACGGTCCTCTTCTTGATCGGTATCGTCCTTAGCTCCAAAGGTCATGGGATGCTTCTCTGTCAAAACTCTTCTCTTGATTAAAGCATTCATCGAAGTCTTGGACGATCTTCTTCTTGATCGGTAGCGCCCTTAGCTCTGAGATTTCAATGGACGTTTCTTTCCCTTACTTCTTCATCTCTCAACCCTTTATATGCTTTCTTTATTTCTGTTATTTTGATTTATGTACGCACTCTTTAATGATTAATGAAGTTGATTTTGATATTTTGGTATTCTGAATCTCAAATGAATGTTATTTTTAAATCGACTTGCCCTTCTCATCTCTTTCACCATTCTCATTTTTCTCTGTATATTATTTGTCAGTTTTAATTCCTTATTGCGCTAACTGAATTCGCTCAAAAGTGCTTATTTTAAGTCATTATCCTTATAGCGAGGTCGCATTCTCCTACGTAAAACTTGTCTTTTCGTCGACTTTTTCATGTAAGAGTTTCTTCCAATGCGTAGAGCGCATTATTGAGACGAAAATTGACTACTTGCATGAAATATACGCATGTCGGATAATTTAGATATGAAGCCATTTTGATTAAGTCTCACGCACTTTCTCTTGCAGGAAACCCGATCGGACGATTTTCGAGAATTGCGGGCCCACGATCAACCATAGAAGCCTAATATCCAAGCTTAAGGAGTCAACAAGCTATGACAAGAAGATACCGGCCAAGTACAGATCAAGTCAGAGGATCGTAGAGCCAAATAAAGAACCAAGAGAGAGGCAAAGCTGAAGACCAAGAGACGGGCCAAAGTGATTCAAAGTCGCACCAACTGACATAAAATGACGGCTTACGTAATTGGCGAAGCTGACGGAAGATTACATTGAAGATCAGGGTTCAGGACCCTCCGCCAGCTCTTTTGCCTTTATTTTGTATTATTTTCCCTCTCCTCTCTCCTAATTCTCTCCATCTCTCAAGATTCTAATATCTAACTCATAGATCATCTCATCCTACCATTAGATCCCCAGATCTACCATCCGATCCCCCTCTCCATGATCGAATTGCCTATATCTCACCATCCGATCCTTAGATCGATCATTCATCTGACCGTTGGATCTCTCCAGATCCTACGGTCCGCCAATTGTGGACCAAGTCAAACCGCCACCTCATCTCATCAAATTATCATAGTTCCATCATCTTACGGCCCACATGGCCTTAGTGGTCCACAAAGCCCATGGCCAAGTGGCCCACAAACAAATTGGAAGCCCACGGCCTTGTAACCCGTCCTAGAGCCTATGGTGTTTTTGGGCTCATTTACCATTTTTCTCCCCTGGCGGCCAAACGCACCCTAACCCATAGCCTCGCAAGAGGCCCATATCCATTTGGCCCATTAGGCCGCTTATCCTTGAGCCCATGCCCATGCCCATGACCCATGCCCAATCCTTCGGTCCATTATCCCTGTGGCTCACTGGCTGACATGTGGCAATTTCCCTGGCCTAATTCTATGGCCTTTAACCTACCCATTTAATAGCCCAAGGCCTATGGATTTATGACCCAATCAAAGCAAGTGGCCAACATAAACCCATGGGCTCTCACAAGTCCACATTCAAGCCAATGGGAGAAGTGGTCAACCTTGACCACTTCTCATCAATCCCCAACTTCATTCCTACGGTTTCTCTCTCCCACAACGAACCACTCCCTTTAAAAGAGAGAGAAACCTTGGGTTTCTTTTTGGTTCCCTCCCCCTTTCCTTTCTCTATTCTCTAAACCTATCCCTCTCTCCTCTATCTTCGAATCTATCTCGTCTCTCTCACCATCATTTTGGAGTTGCAAACCTGCAACTCCAGCATGCATCATTCAACCATCCACCTATTGTTAATCTTCCACGTTGCTGGATTGTTCTGATCGACAGCTTGAAGGTTTACAACTTCTTCCTCCACGGATCAAATTTTCTTAGGCAGCAACGGACTGTTGCTCCTCCACAAATCTCCTCATAAACAACTCTCCAGCAACATCTCCTTGCTGTCCGTTTTCATCCCATGAACCTGCATTACAACCTGATGGTGTTTTGCTTCTCTCCAATTTGCACCTTCTCCAGAACTTCTCTTCTACCACTGTGAGAAGCACTCTTCCTCCTTGCACAACCTTGAATCACCATCATCGCCGGTAGCACCTGCAACACCAAGAAAGGAACCACAAGATAGCTCCATTTTCATTGCTGCCATCACCTGCAACTCTCACTTGCAGGTGTGCGGTCCGAACTACATCTCACACCAACCTGCTGTTGCAATCAGCACTCTTCTCTTGAGTGTTTAGTACAGCATCTTGCTGCCTTCCATCTCTGCACTTCTTCTTCTTCTTCTTCTTCTTCTTCTTCTTCTTCTTCTTCTTCTCTGACCGGAGTCCTGCAACTCCGGCCATCTTCAACGTCTTCTTCTTCCTTCTCTTCTCTGTCTTCTCTTTTGATCTCTCTTCTTCACCTGTGCTTGCTGCTACAACAGCTGTCTGCGCCTCCTGCAACCATCGCCACCTCTGCCCACTGTGCTTGCCACGGTCTGTTGCTCCGTTGCAACAGAGCTCCGCCACCCCCATCACAACTCCTCCACTTGTAGCAGCGTTGCTGCCCTTCTGCTTCTCCACCTGAGCTCCTATCACCTTCATCTCCGCCTCCCAGAAGCACCCTCTTGCACTGCCTGTTGCTGCTGCTGCACATCTCCATGAGATCTGCAATCGGATTGTGAGTTGATCCTCTTTCTTCCATCAGCAAGCTGCAAACCCTCCGCCTAGCACCACCTGCAAGTTTGACCGTTGCAAGCTTATCCATCGTGACTGCACACGGCCTGAGGCGTCTCCTTCTTCTTTTCCGCCAGCCTTCTCTTCAGTGCCAATCTCCAACACCAACTACAAAATTCTCCCCTGTAGCAGTCCGTGTTGCCTTCTCACTATCACGACCTGCTGCAACTACCCCTTCTTTCTCATCACCACCACCACCTACTGCCATTTCCATCCATCTCCAGTCACTGCCTGTGATAAAGGAGGAACCAGCACTTGTACCAGTTGCAAACCTGCAACTCTGCACCTTGCTGAATCGTGGACAGCACCCCCTCATCAATAGAGCTCCTCCTCACATTTTATACCAGGTTGCCCACTATTGTATGCGTGACTGCAACTCCCACATCTTATCACAGCCCCGTATACTAGCAGACCTATTGCACCCATGCCCGTGTCCATCCTCTTCATCCATCAATGGTCATCTCCCCTCCTAGTAAGAAACACCATCACGCTACCCATCTATTGGCCGATCTCGTTCAAGGTAAGTGCATGAGGTAGTTTTTCTTTCTTCTTTCAGGTTTATTTCCCTACCTTATTCTCTTTCTCTTTAATTTTCACTTTCTCTCTCTAAATTAATCCTCGCCATTTTCTCTCTCTAGATCTCTTTCATTTTCGATTCTTCTCTCTAAATGTTCACTTTCTCTCTCTAAATTCTTCTTTCTCTCTCTAAAAGCTTATGTTTCTCCTTATTTTCGCTCTCTAAGTTTTGATTTTCTCTCTAATTGTTACTTTTTTTAAGATAAATTTGATTTCAGTAATTAAATTGTTAAATGCAAATTAAATTTGAATAATGATTTTGTTCATTTTATTTTGAAGTTTGATGTTTGATTTGTCACATTTTGTTTACAGTATTCTTGGTAATATTCATCTCCAAAACTATGTTTTAAAATCACTGATTCACCATTCTCATCTCTTTTATCCATTTCAAGCATTTTCTTTGTTTTTGTGTTCCGATAAATTGTGTTCCCTGACCCTGAGTGCGGATTCGACATCCGACCTACCACTGTGCGAAGAATATCATATTTTGCAGGAATTAAAGTCTCAGATTACAAATATTATTGAACTTTAGGGTTTCCGTAACCAACGACGCAGAAAACCCTAATTTCACTAACTCACACCGAGTGCGGATCGACATCCGACACGTACTGCTATACAAGTTACATTTTGCAGATAATTGGATTTTATAAATATTGTTGAAGTTAGGGTTTTTTAATTGACGACACAGAAAAAACCTTACTTTCAACCATGACATGATGTGACACCATGGGCCTTGGGCATATATGATGGCCCACTAGGATTTGGGCTTGAGAGAGTGGGTTGTGGGCCATGTTATGAGAGAAATGGTAAATGAGCCCAAAACACCATGGGCTCTAGGACTGGTTACGAGGCCGTGGGCTTCTAATTTGCTTGTGGGCCACTTGGCCATGGGCTTTGTGGACCACTAAGGCCATGGGGGCCGTAAGATGATGGAACTATGATAATTTGATGATGAGGTGGCGGTTTGACTTGGTCCACAATTGGCGGACCCCTAGGATCTGGAGAGATCGAACGGTCAGATGAATGATTTAAGGGTCGAATTGAAGATCTAACGGTAGAAGAACTATGAGAGATGGAATAAAGCTAAAGGAGAGAAGATCTAAGGTTAGATGATGGAGATCAGAGGGTTAGGATGATCGATCTAAGGATCGGATGGTGAGATATAGGCAATTCGATCATGGAGAGGGGGATCGGATGGTAGATCTGGGGATCTAATGGTAGGATGAGATGATCTACGGGTTAGATATTAGAGTCAAGAGAGATGGAGAGAGAATTAGGAGAGAGGAGAGAGAAAATAATACAAAATAAAGGCAAAAGAACTGGCGGAGGGTCATGAACCCTGATCTTCAATGTAATCTTCTGTCTGCTTCACCTATTACGTAAGCCGTCATTTTATGTCAGTTGGTGCGGCTTTGAATCACTTTGGCCCATCTCTTGGTCTTCAGCTTTGCCTCTCTCTTGGTTCTTTATCTGGCTCTATGATCCTCTGACTTGACTCGTACTTGGCCGATATCTTCTTGTCATAACTTGTTGATTCCTTAAGCTTTGATATTAGGCTTCTATGGTTGATCGTGGGCCCGCAAGTCTTGAAAATCGCCCGATCGGGTTTCCTACGAGAGAAAAATGCGTAATGAGACTTAATCAAAACGGCTTCGTATCTAAACTATCCAAAATGCGTATTGAAAGTAGGGTTTTTTCGGTCGTTGGACGGAAACCCAAGATTTCAACACATTTGTATAATCCGCTTCATTTTCTGTAAAAATTATGAATTCTAGTATGGTGGGAAGTGTCGGATGTTGATCCGCACTCCGAGTTAGGGCAATGCATTATTGAAACATACTAATGACGGAAAATTACAAAAAAAACTTAGAGGGATGAGAATGATGGACATCGATTTTCAAAACATGTTCTAGTGAGGGTTATTGTAAAAAACACAATAAGATCTAAAAAAGAATTTATTCATCGAATCTATTTCAACTTACAATGTTCAACTTCAAATTGCATAAAACAAATAAAGTAGATAAAGAGAGATAAAAAAGCAAAATGAAAAGATAGAGAGAGAAAGAAACATCAAGAGAGAGAAAAAGATAACAAGTGAGATCTAGAAAGAGAAAGAGGGTTTTAGAGAGAGAAAAAAAAGATTATGAAAGATCTAGAGGGAGAGTTGAAGAATAACCTAGAGAGAGATAATTCAAGTCAAACTTACCACAATTCGGCCATTGAAGATGATGGTGGTTATGAGAATGGAGTTCGCTGTTGTGGAGGGGTGCATGAAGGCGGCCTAGTGATCATCGAGATGGTGATTCACGTGGTGGTTGGAAGGTATGTGAACGAAGAGATGCGGATTATGGCCAGTTGAGATGAATCGCTGGCGAACTATGGATGGCCGAAAGCTTGGTGGAAACAAGGAGGGACAAGGCCGTTGATGGATTGGATTGGATGGTTACTGGCCGGATGATTGTAGGTGCACACAACAGAATTGAGGGTGGGTTAATTGCTTTGATGAGAGAATGCACGTTGCTGGGTGCTTAGGAGAGAAATCAGTAAAGATAAGGTAGGTGAAGCAGCAGGAGGAAGAACGGTGAGGTTCTTGCAGCAGGTTTTGGGCGGAGATGATGGTGGTGGTGAAGAACGCGGAGGCCAGCAGGTGAGGGGAATGAAGCGGAGGCGGCCGGAGTTGCTGCCTGCAACTCCGGCAGTGGAAGTGATGAAGAAGATGAAGAGGGTCATGGCCTAGCCGTGAGTGGTGGTAGAGCATGCATGCGGAATGGGGAGGAGAACTAGAAGAATATGGAGCAGAAGAGGAAGAAGAAGAAGAAAAATGAAGAAGAAGAGGAGCTTACCAGCGTTAATGGAGGTGGGAGCAAGTGTAGGCTGGTGGAGAAGACACCGGCGAAGGTTGAACCAGCAACGTTGATGGCTTCAGTGGTAGTCCGGGGCTTGAGGATGGAGAGGGGCAACCTTGAGGCAGCGATGTACAGCAGGCGGAGGTGCTGCAAAAGGTTGCGGCCAGAGTTGCAGCCTGCAACTCCGGTGAAAACATAAAGAGGAAGGCGAAGCAGAAGAAGAGAAAATGGAGCCAAAGAAGAGGGGAATGATGAGAAGATGGTTTTGGAGAGTGAGAGGAGAAGAAAAGAGAGGGATTTGCCAGTTCGTTTTGGTGATGGAGGTAACGGATGCCGGCGTTAATGGAGCTTGCCGGAGTTGCAACCTGCAACTCCGGCAATCTTTTTTTTTTTTCTTTATTTCTTCTTTTCTCTTCTCTTCTTCTTCTGTTCTAACTTTGTAATGGTGAAAGAGAGAGAGTTAAGAGTAGGAGAAGGTGATAACTCACTGGAGTTATGGGTTTGACGGCATCAATAATGGTGGAAATGACGATTAGAGAGGTGGAGGCGTGAGAGGCAGCAGGCGAGAGGGGGCAGAAGAAGCTGAAGTGAAGAAGAAGAAGTAAGAAGAAAGAAGAAAGGAGAAAGAAGAAGAAGAAGAAGAAGAAGAAGAAGAAGAAGAAGAAGAAGAAGGTAGAAAGAAGAGGATAGTGAAGCCAGCGCACCAGTCCGGTGGTGGCTCGCCAGAGAGGAAGGAATGGAGAATAAGAATAAGAAGAAGAAAGACGAAAGAGGAGAGAAGAGAAAGGGGGGGGGGAACCAAAGAAGAGAAGAGAAGGATCTCTTCAAAAAGAGAAACTGTGGGTTTCGTTTCTAAATAAAATATTTTTTTTCTTTTTTTTTTATTTTGATTTGGGGAATGAGAGAGGGTTGTGGGCCGTTGGGCCAAGGCTTTTAAAATGGGTGGTCAAGATGGAAAGATCTTATGGGTGATGAAAGGTCGATGTATGGATTGTGGTATGAGTGGTGTGAAGATCAATGGTTGAGATGGAGAAATGGGAGATCGAGTGGTGTGGGAAGACGGGATGGTTAATGAGGTCGTGGGCTTCGAGTGAGTGGGATCCTATGTTAGAGTAAGGCCTTAGGGTTAGGGTAGAGAAAGAAAATATTGAGGAGAGGAAAGAGAAATGGTGTAGGACCATTGCATGGCTAGGGTAGACTTGGTTTGATGGAGGAGTTGGGAGATTCTAATGGTTAAGATTGCATGATGTGGGAATCAGATGGTGATCGAAGGGATGGGAAGGTTAGATCGTATGGTGAGATGTGAGTAGTCAGGTCATGGAGAGGGGGATCCGATGATCGATCTGGGGATCTAATGGTGGGATGAGAGGATCTAAGGGTCGGATGTTAGGGATCAGAAAGATGAAAGAGAAATGAGAGAGAAAATTAGGGGAGATGAGAGAGAAAATGATAGAGAATAGAGAGAAAAGTGTTGGCGGAGGGTCATGAACCCTGGTTTTCAATTGTTCTTCACTCGAGCTTTGCCAGTAGAGTAGGCCATCATTTGATGTGGCTTTAAATGCTTTGGTCCTTCTCTTGGTTATCAGCTCTCCTGCTCTCGTCGTTCCTTGGGCCGGCTCTTCGATCCTCTTGTTCAGCCAGTAATAGGCTCATATCTTCTAAACATAGCTCGTTGGATCTTTAAGCTTTGATTATGGGCTTCTATGGTTGATTGTGGGCCACGAGTCTCGAGAATCATCCAATCGGGGTTTCCTGCGACAGAAGAAGCGCGTAATGAGACTTAATCAAAATGGCTTCATATCTAGACTTCTAGAAATATGTTTAATGCATGCAAATATACCATTTTGTCCAGAAAAGTGTGTTCTATGCAATGAAAGACACTCTTACGTAGAAAAGTGGATAAATAAAGTAGTTTTACATAGGAAAATGTGATAACTCTTAGAGGATAATAGTAGAAAATACGCACTTTTAAGCGAATATCACAACCCCCAACCAGCATATTGCCAATCCTTGGCAATTAGTGCGAAATAAATGAGCTTAAAAGGGCTTTGCACATGCTGCACACTTTTTCAAATTAGCTTAGGAAAAACACCGTTCGTCAAATTATCGAATGGATGCAAAAATAGTTACAGGCTAGAAAAGAGTTGGAAAGTTTTGGCAAGTCTACAAACTAATAATCATGACCCAGAATAGTTAGACTCTGCGTGTGTGTGTGCTCAACATTCTCATCATTCAAGAGTTAAGACTTCTAGATCACCTCTAAGTTCTTATGCCTCAACTCAAATCTCACATGTTTGACACTCAGAATAGAATCACACAAGAAGGGTTTTCTTCTTTTCTCTCAATTTATATGTGAGGAGATGTGTTGATATATGAAAGTAAAGATCTTACATATGTATTATTTGAAGGAAGGACATCTTTCACAGAAGAAGATCTCATGATTGGAACCAGCCAAATCACTGGCCGGTGTTGTTGGTTTCGTCGGAAGTTGCAGGGTGATGCAGAAACAGGCTGGGGCAGCAACGAACCGAAGAAGAACAGATGAAGAAGAAGAAGAAGAAGAAGAAGAAGAAGAATGAAGAGAACTTAGCAGTTCGCCGGCGCTAATGGAGGGTGGCCAGAGAAGAAGATGGAGGAGAGAAAGAAGAAAGAAGAAGGAATGAAGAAAGGAGAAGGGGGGGAGGGGAAAGAAGGGAGAGAGGGGGGGAGGTAAGGGATGCCGACGTTAATGGAGCTCGCCGGAGTTGTGATATTCGCTCAAAAGTGCTTATTTTAAGCCATTATCCTTATAGCAATGTCGCATTCTCCTACGTAAAACTTATCTTTTCGTCGACTTTTTCACGTAAGAGTTTCTTCCATTACGTATAGCGCATTCTTTAGACGAAAATCGATTATTTGTATGAAATATACGTATTTTGGATAGTCTAGATATGAAGCCGTTTTGATTAAGTCTCATTACACGCTTTTCTCTCGCAGGAAACCCGATCAGGCGATTTTTAAGACTTGCAGGTGATATTCGCTCAAAAGTGCTTATTTTAAGCAATTATCCTTCTGGCGTTATCACACTCTCCTACGTAAAATTGCCTTTTTTTATCAAAATTTCTATGTAAGAGTTTCTCTCATTACATTGAGCTCACTTTTCTGATTAAAATTGTATATTCACATGCATTCATACGCATTTATTTGACCCACATGCGAAGCCATTCTCATTACGCGATTTTTTTCGCAGGATACCCCGATCGGATGATTCTCAAGACTTGCAGTCCCACAATCAATCATCGAAAGCCTATTTTCAGAGGTTATGGCAAGAAGAAAATGGATCAAATATAGGCCGGGTCACAGGGTCACAGAGCCGGAGGATATTCGCTTAAAAGAACATCAAATACTCGATAATTATCAATTACCGGAATTGCTTCTGGAGGCAAAGTTCTCATGTGATGGTTAATCTGGTCATAGAGGCTAGCTCTTCATTGAGATTTGTTTGTGAAAGCTACATGCGACAACCAACACTACCTTGATAGTGATTGGCACGCCTTAGCATTCTCACACACATGATGCAAAACTCCACACAATGATCAAGAGAAGGATTTGCATGCCACATACAAGGGCTAAAACCAAAAGTTTATTATAGCACATGGCAAGCCGGAAAAAAATAAAAGAATCTACGAAGAAGTCTGAGACAATGCATATTGCATTCAAGTGGGCCCATGAATCTAACTAGGATAAGACAAGTGAAAGAGCATGAGAAGTGAGATCCAACATAAACTGTTGATCATAAGGTGGATGCGAGAAATGCATGATGCTAGCCAAGCGACACACGTGGCAGCCAATAGATGTTGCGTACACAAGGTGTTGTCACTTGAAGATAATAGCAAGTTCGGTTGAAGTTTTGGGAAGGGAAATATTTATTTGGGAAAGGTTGAGGAGATGTGTTAAAAGAGGAAATTGGTTCACAAGGAAAATGCAAATCAAAGAAAGAAAGTGTGTTGGACCATTTTGAATCATGGGCTGGATGGTGGATCACTAAGAGAATTGTGGGACCCATATGCAAGGTGAATGTCTACATGGCATGGAAGAGAAAGTTGCTGAATTAGAAGAATGATATGGTGTTCAACATGAAAAAAAATATATATATATATATATATAAAAAATATATATAACAAAACAGGGTTGAGTGGTGGAACTACAAGGAGGGACCCATGTGCCAAGAGGCAAATACTTGCTAAGGGTGGAAGAGGTGGGTGCCACAAACATGAGCTAATGGACCCCACCTTCTATGTTGCCTCCATTGTTTCCAAAACCAAATGGGAAAGTTACCTCCCATGTCTCCATAGTTTTAAAACTATGGAAGCAATTCCTTGGGCCCACAAGAATCCAACGGCTTCCCTAAACTCTAACCCACACCCTTATATTTAAAGAGGAGGAAAAAACCTAAGCCTCTCTCTTCTTTTTTCCCCAAGCCGTCTCTCTCTCCCCATTCTCCCTCACTCCACGTTTTCACCCTACGCTGCCCACCTCTCCACCTCTTTCTTTCTCATAACAGCGCCTCTAGCGCCAACAACACCTGCAGCAACTCACGGTTGTTGCACAACCGTCCACACAAGGAGAGAGAAACAAAAAAAAAAAAAAAGAAAAAGAAGAGGAGAAGAGGAAGAGAGAAGAAGAAGGGATCGTCCTTACCTGAGAAATCGTCCAGCCATCTTCACTCTCCATTCACCGCCGGTTCACCCCCAATGATCTCCTCGTTCTTCTTCTGCCCATCATGTAGTAGGTCAGCAACTTCTTCTTAGTTGCTGGCCTATTGCATCCACCATTGCTACCTGCATGTGGTGCACCACCGTGTAACGCAGCGCAGCCCTTGGGAGCATTCGACACAACAGTTGGGACCACCACCAGCAACCACCTCTCTTTACCGCCCCATCATCTCTTAACGCAGCCAGCACTTCACTTCCATAGCCGTTAGCCATCTATCCCCCTCTTCACGTCCTCTAATTACTCAAAAAGATCTTCACCCTTCTCTGTTTTTTTCGAATTGTTATTCTCTTTCACCACAATCCCAGCTGTGATCATCCCCGAAAAAAAAAGGGAACCAAAAGAAAAAAAAAAAAGGGAGGGGAGAAAAGAAGAGAGAAGACGAAGGAGGGAGGAAATTGTTGCTTCCTCACGGTTTCTTCAAACCGTGAACCTCTACATCTATTGCGCTTTCTCCAAAAGCCGTCCTCACCAAGGAAGAGAAAATAGGAAATAAAAAAAAGAAAAGAAGAAGAAAGAAAGAAGAAGGAAGAGGTTGTGTCCTCGCCTGCAACTATCTTATGGCTGCCTTCTCCTAGAAACGTCTACATGCTCCACTGCAATGCCAAGATCACAATCGTGCATACCATGTCGGGCTACAACACTCTCCTATCCTTTTCGCCATTGCATGGCTAATTGGCCGGTCCATCACGGGTAAGTGGTTGTATTATTTTCTCTCTCCTCTCTCCTAATTCTCTCTCCATCTCTCTAGACTATAATATCTAACCTCAGATCTTTTCTCCTTTAGCTTTGTTCCATCTCTCATAGTTTTCTACCGTTAGATCTTCAATTTGACCATTAGATCATCATATTTCACTGTTTGATCCTCAGATCAACCACCTCGATAATCAGATTGATCATCCTAACCCGCCATTCTCCATCATCTAACCTATAATCCCCTCTCCTCCAGCTCTATCCCATCTCACGTGGCTTTTCCACCGTTAGATCTTCTATTGGACCGTTGGATCTCTCTAGATCTAATGATTCTCTTATCTGGGCCATCCACTCTATCATGGCCCATTATCCTACTGGTCCACTAGCTCACCTAACTTTAGGTCCATTATCATGGCGGTTGATTGGACGACATGTGGCATGCTTAGTATTGGCCCAAAAGGCTCATTATTCTCCTGGGCCCAATATCATATGGCCAAGCCTTCAATGATGGCCCACTAACATTGCATAAATTCCATGGCCCATAGCTACAGCCCTTGGCCCGCAACTCACTTACTAGCCACCGGTTGACACGTAACATGCTCAATTCACCCAGGGGCCCATTATCCTTTTTTCCCTATGGTCCACAACTTAAATGGACTACGAGCCAATAGTCCAAATCTAATAACCCAATAACCTCATGGCCCAAAGCCCATTCATTAGAAGCCCACACCACCTTTGCTTGAGAGAGAAATGGTCTTCACAAGACCAATTCTCCCTCAACCTCTCCAACTAATTCCACAATTCTCTCTCCTAGTCACTACTCTTCTCTCCTAAAACTATAAGAGGAACCCATGGTTCCCTTAGAAGTTTGGTTCCTTCCCCCTTAAACCTTCTCTATCCCTCTATCTTTTCTCTCCCACATCCTCTTGAGCTGCCAACTATCTCCACCAAGCACCGCCTTCTTCTTCTCCATTGATTCCGGCGAGAAGGTCGCCGGAAACCAGCACTTTCACCACCGTTTTGCACCACCACAGCAACCACCATTCTCTGCCCCTTGTGGGTTGTTCGTGCTGGACATTCCTCATCTTCTCTTGCCGAATCCTTCAAGGTTTGCCTGTCTAACGGCCTATAAACTTTCCTTCCAGCCAATCACCATTGATTCATCGGAATCTGCATTCTACACCATTAATTCCAGCTCCACCTCCTCTTCTTCTTCTTCTTCTTCTTCTTCTTCTTCTTCTTCTTCTTCTTCTTTATTTTTCTCCTCATCGGAGTTGCAACCTACAACTCCGGCCGGCACAACCTATTGCCCATTGAAGACCAGCAACGTTCTGTTGCCTTCCCACCTGCTGCTACACCAGCAGAACCTGAATCTTCTCCCCTCTATTCTCCTTCTAAACCTCCATAGAAGATACAGCAGGCGGTTCCCCCTTGGAGCTTCCACACAACAGCCACCTGCACTTCATTTTCTCAGGCGTCTCACCTGAAATCACAGCCCTCACGTTCTTCTCACATCATGCAACTCAAGGTTTAATTTCATTGAGCCACCTGCCAAGTTCTCCTACACCCCATTTGGAAGGAATATTTCTTCATTTCAGTGCTCTTCTGACCACGTTTTGATCATCTGAAACTCCTCCAATTTGCTGGTCAAAATCCAGCAAGGCGTCCAACTAGATCTAGATGTGGACTGCTTCCTAAGGACGTGCAGGTTGTCTTCATCTGTATTGCTGTTGGCCTTCTCCTTCACCATATCTCCAGGCAACACCTTCTCCATTGATATTCGCTCAAAAGTGCTTATTTTAAGCAATTATCCTTTTAGCGTTATTGCATTCTCCTACGTAAAATACTCTATTTACCTACTTTTCTACGTAAGAGTCTCTTGTGTTGCGTAGAACACACTTTTCTGGACGAAATGGTATATTTGCATGCATTAAACACATTTTCGGAAGTCTAGACATGTAGTCATTCTGAGAGAGTCTCATTACGCGCTTTTTCTATTGCAAGAAACCCCGATGGGACGATTCTCAAGACTTGTGGGCCCAAATCGATCATGAAAGCCCATTATCAAAGCTTAAAGAGCCCACATGCCATGACTAGAAGATATGGGCCAAATATGGGCTGAATAAGAGGACCAAAAAGCCAGCCCAAAGAACGAAGAGAGTAGGAGAGCCAATGACCAAGAGACGAACCAAAGCGTTTAAAGCCACATGAGTCAGCAAAGAATGATAGTCGACTCTACTGGAGAAGCGTGAGGATGGTCACAGTGAAGACCAGGGTTCCAGACCCTCCGCCAGTGCTTTTTTCTCTATTTTCTGATACTTTCTCTCTCATCTCTCCTTATTCTCTCTCTCTCTCTTCATCTCTCGGTCCTCGAATCTACTGACCTAACCCCAGAACTCCTGCCCATTGGCTCTATCTCATCTCCCTTAGCTTTTTGACCGTTGGATCTTCAATCGGACCGTTGGATCTCTCTAGATCCGTCGATCTACCAATCTGGGTCCCAATCAAGTCACCATCCATCCGATCGCCATCAGACCGTCTGTCACATCATCTTGTGAGACAATGGACATCATAAATCCATGTGGGCCAGTAGCCGGGCCCATCATCATCGACCCGCTGTCCGACCAGTTAGTGGACCCCGTGAATTTCCAAAGAATTTTAATTAAATTTCAAAAAAATGGGGGGTCCACTAATTGGGGAGATTCCTCATAGAAAAGTAGATTTTTACTTAAAAATATATATATATATATATCTTTTTTTTATTTTCAAAAATACCCTATTTCCATTAAAGGAAATAGGGAGCTTTATAAGAGGAGGGAGAAGGGTTCGTTCGAACCCTAATCCCCCTCCAATCTCTTCCATTCTCTCCCCCTATCAATCCCGCACGGATCCCTTCACCCTTAGCCCCATTCTCCTCTTCTTCTTCATCTTCTCTTTCATCTTCTTCATTTTTTTTATTTTATTTCGCCGGAGTTGCAGCACTCCGGCGATCTGCCATCATCCCACGGTCATTCCCTCTTCCTTCTCCATCTCGTACCGCCCCCCCAACCAATCCAGTCCACCTCTCTCCCTTGCTGTTGCTGCCCAACGGACAGCACAACGGTACCGCCTCCACCACGTTTGAGTTGCAGCTCCGCCTGCAACTTCCGCCTGCAACTTCCGCCTGCAACCTCCACCGTTGCAACCTCCATCAGTCCAAGCAGTTGCCACTGCAACAACCCATTCTATGGACGGCATCCTCTCCTTTTGGGTTGGGTGATATACATTGATTCACCTTCGCCTTCACCTACAACAGTAACGCCACCCTCAACCACCGTTTGCACCACCTTGCTGCACCTTAGCCACCGTCAACAAGCAGGTTTGCAGCCTTCTCCAACGCCTCTACGTCCACGCCCTCACCCATTGAAACATCTGCAACACCCTCAACAGCAACTTAGGTTGCTGATCTTCTTTTAGATGATTCTCCAACGGCTTACCTTGGGTGCACTCCAAGGTGGCTCACTCAACTACCGAGTTGTCGCCTCATTTCTACCGTCCGTTCTCCACTCCATGTTGCAGCTTCCCTTTGGTTCTCCATGGTGAGCATTCTCTATGTTCCTCACATTCTTTTTCTCTCTCTTATACTTTCTCTCACTATCTCTAGTTATCTCCTCCTTTCCCTCTCTAGATCTCTTTTGTTTTCTTTTTCTCTCTCTATCTCTAGTTTGCTTTTTAGTTAGGAATTGTTCATTCAAGCAATGTATTTCTTTTAGTTAATTTGATTAATAAAATAGTTTATTTTCAGTACAAATTATTGTCTTCATTATTTCGTAGGCTTTCGATGGTCCATAAATTCTCTCTCTAAAAATATCATGTTTTAAAGTGAACCACCACTCTCACCCCTCCATCCTATCTTTTTAGCAATTTCTGTGGAAAATTTTGTCATTTCATGCTCTGAATCGCGCTAATCCGACTAATCCCGAGTGCGGATTCGACTCTGACTTTCCACTGTGCAAGCAAGTTTCTATTTTGCAGGAATAAGTCTCGGATAATTACAAATGTGTTGATTCTAGGGTTTCCGTAACCAACGACGCGGAAAAACCCTATTTTCATCCATCAAACTCGCCGGATACCTGCAACTCCGGCCTGTTTCTTGGGCTTCTATCCAGCGCCACTCTCTCATCACAATCTACTGCGTTAAGGTGTTTCACTTGTTTTCCTTGTTCCAGCAGCATCGCACCAAGGCATCACTGTTCTCCAAGACGGTGTCACATTACCACGTGACAGGTGAAGTCTACCGTCCACTTGTCAACCTACAGTGATCATCTCTGTGCGATCTTCTGGAGAGCATCCTCTCTTCTACGGGGCTTCCATCCTTCAAACCAGCAACCCAAGGTTCTTCCACCGGTCTTGCAACTAGCCACCGTTAAATCCTTCCACCTTATCACACCTGCAACCTCTCAAGTTGCATGTCTGCCGCCTGTTACCACCATTCAGCCAACTTGCAGCACCTTGTCCACCATCTTCTCCACGTGTAGTGCCTTCCCCATAGCAAGCAAGATCACCACCTTCCGGCCTGCAACCTCTCCATTCCAGATCGCCCCTTGCTATTTTATGTACCAGTAAGCACATCACCTATAGGTTCACTTGCAGCAACCTTGGACAGCCACCATTTTGGCGCACATCGTCATCTCATTCATCACCGAACTGTCCATTCGATTTGATCCTCCACCTTGGATCACCACCCGACCACAGTGCACAGTGGATGCTCCTCCATCAACAGGAACCTAGTGCATCAACAGCCCTCCAAGTTCGTTGCCTGGACTGGTTAATTGCCATTTCCATCAATGCAGCCACATGGCTTGCTAAAGTGCATCAAAGACAACCACATGGTACATACCATGCACCCACTTGGCTGACCCTTCTTCCAATTTTTGGACCAAATCCCAAGGTAAGCTAGCTCTTCAAAGTGGTATCTTCTTCTTTCTTTCTCTCTCTAAATCTCACTTTCTCTCTCTACCTAGTTATTTTCTCTCTCTACTTTTTCCTCTCTTTATTTCTACTTTCTAGATTAATTTCCTTTCCGTTTATTGAATCTTTGTAAGCACTTTGATTAATTATTAAATTGGAATTCCTTTATTCATTTTGTTTTTATCTCATTTTATTTCATTTTTGAATTTAGTGCATCAATCTCGAACTATCAAAAATTAGATTTTTAACCCTGATCTCCATCTCTCTCATCTCTCCATCATTTTTAGCAGATTTCCATTATATTGTTCTTTATTTGCCCTAATCCTGAGTACGGACGATATCCGACACGAGCCACTGTGCAAGTCTGCATTTTCGCAGATTAAGTGAACCAATTCGGAGAAATTACAAATATTGTAGAAATCAATGATTTCCGTAACCAACGACGCGGAAAAACCCTAATTTCAAGTTGCAACCTACAACTCCGGCAATCTTTTTTTTTTTTTTATTTCTTATTTTCTCTTCTCTTCTTCTTCTGTTTTGATTTTGTAATGGTGAAAGAGAGAGAGAGTTAAGAGCAGGAGAAGGTGATAACTCGCTGGAGTTATGGGTTCGACGGCATCAATAATGGTGGAAACGGCGATTAGAGAGGTGGAGGCGTGAGAGTAGCAGGCGAGAGGGGGCAGAAGAAGCAGAAGTGAAGAAGAAGAAGAAATAAGAAAGAAGAAAGGAGAAAAAAGAAGAGAAGAAATAAAAAAGAAGAAAGGAGAAAAAAGAAGAAGAAGAAGAAGAAGAAGAAGAAGAAGGTAGAAAGAAGAGGATAGTGAAGCCGGCACACCAGTCCGGTGGTGGCTCGCCGGAGATGAAGGAATGGAGAAGAAGAAGAAGAAGAAGAAAGAAGAAAGAGGAGAGAAGAGAAAGGGGTAGGGGAACCAAAGAAGAGAAGAGAAGGATCTCTTCAAATAGAGAAATCGTGGGTTTCCAACAGTTTCTAAATAAAATATTTTTTTTTCTTTTTTTTTATTTTGATTTGGGGAATGAGAGAGGGTTGTGGGCCGTTGGGCCAAGGCTTTTAAAATGGGTGGTCAAGATGGAAATATCTTATGGGTGATGAAAGGTCGATGTATGGACTGTGGTATGAGTGGTGTGAAGATCAATGGTTGAGATGGAGAAATGGGAGATCGAGTGGTGTGGGAAGACGGGATGTGTTAACAAGGTCGTGGGCTTCAAGTGAGTGGGATCCTATGTTAGAGTAAGGCATTAGGGTTAGGGTAGAGAAAGAAAATATTGAGGAGAGGAAAGAGAAATGGTTTAAGACCATTGGATGGCTGAAAGTAGGGTTTTTCCGCGTCGTTGGTTACGAAAACCCTAATCTCAACAATATTTGTAATTATCCGAGACTTCCAACCTGTAAAATAGGCTATTTTGCACAGTGGCTTGTGTCGGATGTCGATCCGCACTCGGGATTAGTTGGATTAGCGCGATCAAGAGCATGAAATAACAGAATTTTTTACAAAAATTACTACTAAGGAAAATGGAAGGGTGAGAGTGGTAGGAGAGTGATTTAAAACATGCTTGAATTGATTTTCTATAGATTCATGAAAGCCAAAAGATCTAAACAAGAATAACTAAGAACAAAAATAAAAACACTATAATGCAAAAATCAACTAAAATTCATGGAATCAAAGTTCTTACAAAATATCTTTTCAAAAGTCACTAGAAATTAAATCCTTGCCTTTGAAGGGAACGGCCATGAAGTAGTGGTCCCGGTGGACCATGTGAAGAAGATCAACCCGATGAAGGATAGAGGTGGGGTGGTGAGATGAGGAGCTTCAACGGCATGTCGTGGGGCTCCAAGGGAGCACATGTCGTGTTCTTATGATGATGAATATGGGTCGACCTCAAATGCTGTCCAAGGGAGGACAGCATAAAGAAAATGCAACCATGATGGTGGTTGCACGGGTGCACCACCACGGACGGTGGCAATTGGTGAAGATGGTGACGGCGGTGTAATGTGGAGGCGGCTGAGGTGAGTTCAAACCACCTCACCCTCTCTTCTTTTTCTCTTCTCCTTTCCTTCCCTCCTTCCCTCCTTTTCTTTCTTTTCTTTAATTTTTTTTGTTTGCAAGATCCAAGGGAAAAGGGGTTGAGAGCGGCAAGATCTTTGAAGATGGAGGTGGCTGGGTGATGGCGGTAATGGAGTGGCTGACGGCTTCTCCTTGCTGGCAGCGTGATGGAGAGTCCTCAATGGTAAGGGCGGTGATTGGTTCCTGCAAAAAAAAAAATGTAGAGGGAAGATTAGATTGAAACGTGGAGAAGCAAGGGAGGTATGGGCAGAAACGGAGGAGAAGAGAAGGAAGAGGAACGGCCGGAAGATGCTTAAGTGGTGATCGGAGTTGCAGGCTGCAACTCCGGTGGGGCGTTAATGGAGTGATGGCTTGCTGGTTGTGGTGCAGCAATGGAGTGGGAGATGAAGAAGATCGATAAAACGGACGACTTGTTGATGAAGGTGGCTGGTGGAGTGGCTTGTGGAGGTGCTGTGCTAGAGACGGACTGGTGCAGGCGGAGTGGTGGCCGTTGACGGCCGGAGTTGCAGGTCTGCAACTCCGGCGTTGAGAAAACGGTAATGACCAAAAACGAAAACGAAAAAAAATGAGAAGAAAAAGAAGAAGAAGAGGAAGGAGAAGAAGAAGAAGAAGAAGAAGAAGAAGAAGAAGAAGAATAAGGAGGAGGAGGAAGAGGACCAGATGGCTGGAGTTGCTGCCTGCAACTCCGGCGAAGATGGAGGAGGAAGAAGAAGAAGAAGAAGAAGAAATGGCCACCGGTGGAGGGAGAACGTGGGGGGGATTGAAAGGGGGGAAGAGAGGAAAAGATAGGAGGAGGATTAGGGTTTTGAAATTAGGGTTCGTCCCCCTCCTTCCCCTTTTTAAAGCTTCCCTATTTCCTTTAATGGAAATAGGGGGTTTTTGAAAATAAAAAAAATAAGAAAAATATATATATATATATATATATATATATATATATATATATATTTTTTAAGTAAAACACTACTTTTTTATGGGGAATCTCCCCAATTAGTGGACCCCCCATTTAATTAAAATTATTTTGAAATTCGCGGGGTCCACTAATTGGTCGGACAGCGGGTCGATGAAGATGGGCCCGGCTATTGGCCCGCATGGATTGATGATGTCCATCATCTCACAAGATGATGTGACAGACAGTTTGATGGCGATCGGATGGATGGTGACTTGATTGGGACTCAGATTGGTAGATCGACAGATCTAGAGAGATCCAACGGTCCGATTGAAGATTCAACGGTCCGATGGAAGATCCAATGGTCAGAAAGCTAAGGGAGATGAGATAGAGCCGATGGGTAGGAGTTCTGGGGTTAGGTCAGTAGATTCGAGGATCGAGAGATGAAGAGAGAGAGAGAATAAGAAGAGATGAGAGAAAAAGTATCAAAAAAATGGAAAAAAGCACTGGCGGAGGGTCTGGAACCCTGGTCTTCACTGTGACCATCCTCACGCTTCTCCAGTAGGGTCGACTATCATTCTTTGCTGACTCATGTGGCTTTAAACGCTTTGGTCCGTCTCTTGGTCATTGGCTCTCCTGCTCTCTTCGTTCTTTGGGCCGACTTTTTGGTCCTCATAGTTGGCCCATATCTTTTAGTCATAGCATGTGGGCTCTTTAAGCTTTGATAATGGGCTTTCCTGATCGATGTAGGCTCGCAAGTCTCGAGAATTGTCCCATCGGGGTTTCCTGCGACAGAAGAAGCGCGTAATGAGACTCTATCAGAATGACTACATGTCTAGACTTCCGAAAATGTGTTTAATGCATGCAAATATACCATTTCGTCCAGAAAAGTGTGTTCTACGCAACACAAGAGACTCTTACGTAGAAAAGTAGGTAAATAGAGTATTTTACGTAGGAGAATGCAATAACGCTAAAAGGATAATTGCTTAAAATAAGCACTTTTGAGCGAATATCAATGGCTAGGGTACACTTGGTTTGATGGAGGAGTTGGGAGATTCTAATGGTTAAGATTGCATGATGTGGGAATCAGATGGTGATCGAAGGGATGGGAAGGTTAGATCGTATGGTGAGATGTGAATAGTCAGGTCATGGAGAGGGGGATCGGACGGTCGATCTAGGGATCTAATGGTGGGATGAGAGGATCTAAGGGTCAGATGTTAGGGATTAGAGGGATGAAAGAGAAATGAGAGAGAAAATTAGGGGAGATGAGAGAGAAAATGATAGAGAATAGAGAAAAAAGTGTTGGCAGAGGGTCATGAACCCTGGTTTTTAATTGTTCTTCACTCGAGCTTTGCCAGTAGAGCAGGCCATCATTTGATGTGGCTTTAAATGCTTTGGTCCTTCTCTTAGTTATCAGCTCTCCCGCTCTCGTGGTTCCTTGGGCCGACTTTTCGATCCTCTTGTTCAGCCAGTAATAGGCTCGTATCTTCTAAACGTAGCTCGTTGGCTCTTTAAGCTTTGATTATGGGCTTCTATGGTTGATTGTGGGCTCGCAAGTCTTGAGAATCATCCAATTGGGGTTTCCTGCGACAGAAGAAGCGCGTAATGAGACTTAATCAGAATGGCTTCATATCTAGACTTCTAAAAATGTGTTTAATGCATGCAAATATACCTTTTTGTCCAAAAAAGTGTGTTCTATACAATGAAAGACACTCTTAAATAGAAAAGTGGATAAATGAAGTAGTTTTACATAGGAGAGTGTGATAACTCTTAGAGGATAATAGTGTAAAATACGCACTTTTAAGCGAATATCACGTATATTTCATGCAAATAGTCGATGTTCGTCTAAAGAATGCGATCTACGCAATGGAAGAAACTCTTACGTGAAAAGTCAATGAAAAGACAAGTTTTACGTAGGAGAATGCGACATCGCTATAAGGATAATGGCTTAAAATAAGCACTTTTGAGCGAATATCATGCACGTGAGTCGACAATCAAAGAATGGCTGGATTTCCCTTACATGGTGGATGTTTGGGATTGATTGGCCTAGCTGGACGTAACCCCATGGGAGGCAACTTTCCATCTTTTGTTGGCAAACAAGGGGATGGAGAATGTGCATGAAAGAAAAAGATGTTGGGCCAAGAGATCGTTGGGATTAGAAGAATATGTGTGGACCTTGGTGGACCATGCGCTAGTGAGATGACAAATCAAAAGATGATGCGGCCATCCACATGGCTGAATTATCAACGGTGGTAGTGCACGAAGCATGGATTGTTGGACGGTTGGATGATGGGCGGCATCAACAAATGATGGTACACCAAATTAACCCACGACTTTAATAGGTTGAGGGAATAAAAGATGGGGTCCACAAGAAAACTCCCACGTGTTATCTCCCAAACCCTTGCATATAAAGAAAGAGGGAGATTGAGATCTCTTATTCTTCTTCTCTCCTTCTTTATCTCTACCGCCTCCTTCACCTTGCTGCCATGTAACCCAACCACCATCATTCTCCTTCACTACCGCCCCCATCTCTCCCCCATTATCTTCTCTCCACGTTTTCACTCTCCCATATCTCTCCTCTCCCCATGTTCACAACTGTCCATTACCGTTTCTGGGTTGCAACCTGTGAAAGTAGGGTTTTTCCGTGTCGTTGGTTACGGAAACCCTAACTTCAACACATTTTTAATTTATCCGAGACATTTAACCTGTAAAATGAGCAATTTTGCATAGTGGCTCGTGTCGGATGTCGATCCGCACTCGGGGTTAGTTCGCGCATATAAAGACATAAAATAACAATTTTTTTTTGCCAGAAATTCATGGAGAAATGAGAGATGATTTTAAAATGAGTTTGAGAGGTTTATCACAATAGACAAGTACTCATTAGAGAAAACATAAAAATTGCAAATAACTTCATTCAAATTTATTCATTGATCAAAAGGAGAAGTGCTACAATACTCGAAATTATGAACGAAATACAAGAAACAAAAGAAAATTAAAGAAAACTAAACAAGAACTTAGTGAGAGAAAGAGATTGTAGAGAGAGAAAATGACTAAAAAGATCTAGAGAGAGAAACCTAAGTTTGGAGAGGAAAATTCCAGAGAGAGCTAAGGGTTAGAGATAGAAGAAAGGTGCTTAATCTAGAGAGAGAAAGTGAGCAGGGAGAAGGGCGAATACCTGTAGCATATCTCCCTTGCTGATCGGCCAGTGAACGGATGGTGGATGATTTGGCCAGGGTGAGTGCCACGAGTAGTGAGGTGAAGGGAATGGGGGAGGAACGTGATCTATAAGAGATTAGTTCCGATAAAGATGCGGCTGGTTTTCTGGAGAAGAACCAGTCCGCTAGAGTTGACCGTGAGGATCACGGTGTTGCTAGAACCAGCAACGGTTTGGTGGGATGTGATCCCAATATGGGAATGTGGAGTGATGGAAAGGATGGTGGCACTGGAGGGGAAGAAGGGGAGAAAAGTGATGGAGGTATAGCTATTGATCGGTGAAGGAGAGTGCTGATTTTGGCCGGAGTTGCTGCGTGTAACTCCGACGAAGGAATGGTGCAAGAACAGCAAGATGGAGGGGCGGTAATGACGCACAGGCAAGGAGGTTCGGGTGGAGCAACAGGGTTGAGAACGAGGAGGAACACTAGCGGAAGCGTCAAGACGCAGCAGCTCCAAGGAGAGGAGCTTGGAGGCGGTGGTTGTGCATGGGCAGCAAGGAAGAAGAAGAAAGAAGAAGGAGAAAAGAAGAAGAAGAAAGAAGGAGGAAGGAAGAAGAAGAAGAAGAAAGAAGAAGGGGAAGATCCTATCAGAGTTCGTCGGCGTTAATGGAGTTCGCCGACGATTCTGTTTTTATTTTTTTTATTTTTAAACTCAAAGCCGATAACGGCCTGAGTTGGTGGCGAGATGATGAAGAATAAGAAGGAAGGATGGGGAGAGGGAAGAGATCTTAGCAGGCTGGGGAGCCCACTTGGAAGGACTGGCCGGAGTTGCAGGTCTGCAACTCCGGTGGTTCAGAAAAGAAATAAGGAAAAGGAGAAGACGAAGAGAAGAGGAAGAAGAATAAGAAGAAGAAGAAAGGAGAAGGAGAAATCTTACCTGCTGGAGACGTTGATCCAGATGATGTTGAGGAGGAGAAGAGCTGGCTGGAGTTGCAGGTCCGGCCAGCAATTGCAAGTAGAACGTGAGGGACGTCCGAACGGCTGGTTCTGCTCGAGGAAGGTGCAGCAACATGCTGCACTTGAGGGTGGAGGAGGAGACGCCCAAGGTTGCCAGTCTTGAGGCCTCAGAGGACCTACATAGAAGAACCAGAAGAAGAAGAAAGAAAAAAAAAAAAAGAAGATGAAGAAACAAGTCAGAAGAAGAAGAGGGGAGGGGACCCCCTTGAGGGTTCCGTTTCTCTCTATTAATATCTAGGGTTAGTGGGTTGCGGGGTCTTGATGACCGTTGGATAGAGGGGAAGAAGAAATGGATGTGGAAGAGGGGGTGAAAGCCTTAACGTGGGAGAGGAACTCACGGTTTCTCTCTCCTTTGTTTCTATTTTTCTATTTTTTTCTTTTTTTTTGGTTATTAATTTTTTTTATTCTTCTATTTTACTTTTATTTCAAGAGTGATTAGTGGGTTGTGGGCTCGGGTTCGTGGTTTATGGGCTGTAGACCATGCGACTTGTGGATCACTTGGCGGTGAGCCACATGATTCGGTTGTGCTCTAATAGGTAAGATCCTGAGGTGGTTAGAGAGTATTGGGTTAGGGTGAGATTAGAGAGATGAGAGATAGGGTTAGTTTTTAGAGAGAGAAAATGTGATGGAGAGGAGAGAGAGATGGTGTTAGGTGGTTGAGAACTATTGGACTGTGAGTGATCATAGGGTTATGATGGTGATCGAATGGTTGAAGGGGGGTCTAAAGTGGAGATCGAGGAAATCATGCATACGGGAGATGAGATTGTGAAATCGGATGGCAATTGTGTGGTGTCAGTGAAAGAAATGGAGATTGATTGGTCAGTCGGTCGATCCGATGATCGATTAATCGATCGGATGGTCAGAACGGTGGAGGTGGATGATGGTGATGAGTCATGGAGAGAGAGTTGGTTAGAGTTAGGAGAGAGAAAGTTAGGATTTAGAGAGAAAGAAGAGAGAATAATGGAAAGAAAAGCACTGGTAGAGGGTCTGGAACCCTGCTCTTCACTGTGTCGCTCCTCACTCTTCACCAGTAGAGCAGACCATCATTCCTTGTCGATTCATACGGCTTTAAACGCTTTGGTCCGTCTCTTGGTCATTGGCTCTCCCGCTCTCTTCGTTCTTTGGGCTGGCTCTTCGGTCCTCTTTTTCAACCCGTATTTGGCCCATATCTTCTAGTCATAGCCTGTGGGCTCTTTAAGCTTTGATAATGGGCTTTCATTATCGATCTAGGCCCGTAAATCTCGAGAATCGTCCCATCGGGGTTTCCTACGACAGAAGCGCGTAATGAGACTTTATTAGAATGACTTCATGTCTAGACTTCCGAAAATGTGTTTAATGCATGCAAATATACCATTTCGTCCCGAAAAGTATGTTCTACGCAACAAAAGAGACTCTTACGTAAAAAAGTAGATAAATAGAATATTTTAACGTAGGAGAGTGTGATAACGCTTAGCAGATAACAATGGAAAATACCCACTTTTAAGCGAATATCACAACCCCCAACCAGCATATTGTCAATCCTTGGCAATTAGTGCGAAATAAATGAGCTTAAAAGGGCTCTGCACATGCTGCACACTTTTTCATATTAGCTCCGGGAAAACACCGTTCATCATATCATTGAATGGATGCAAAAACAGTTACATGCTAGCGAAGAGTTGGAAAGTTTTGGCAAGACTACAAACTGATAATCATGACCCAAAATAGTCAGACTCTGCGTGTGTGTGTGCTCAACGTTCTCATCATCCGACAGTAAAGATTTCCAGATCACCTCTAAGTTTTTATGCCTCGACCTCAAATCTCACATGTTTAGCACTCAGAATAGAATCACACTAGAAGGGTTTTCTTCTTTTCTCTCAATTTATATGTGAGGAGATGTGTTGATGAAAGTAAAGATCTCACATATGTATTATTTAAAGGAAGGACATTTTTAACAGAAGAAGATCTCATGATTGGAATACCACTTCACTCGGGAACGTCAGATCAAACTCTATAGCTCCTCCTTCTCCAATCTCCACATTTTATGATCGTACTATCCTAGAATCAAGTAGGACTTTCCTGGGTTGTAATGAGGCTTAGGTCAGGTGTAGAGAGATAAAGGGATACATGATTTCAAAGATCTTGAGAGGATATTGCCATTTTCTTGCATTTTTCCTGCGGCGTAACACCATTATCTGGTTCTTTTTCCTTTTTTTTATTTTTTTATTTTTTTATTTTTTTATTTTTTATTTTTCTCTTTTTCTTGATATTTCTGAGACTGCTCAATTTCTTTTCAGCTCTTTGTCATACTTTCTTTCCATATTTTGTTTTCAGCTTGAACCACTTTTTTTTTCTTTGGATTTTTCTTCTTTACTTTTCTTTTCACGGTATACCCACATCAGTTATTCTTTTGTCCATCTCAAAATAAGGGTAGCCATTCATGCTTCATAGCTGGACTGGGTTTTAGGTTGATGGGTTTACAAAGAAAAGGCTTTTATAGAACGGCTCAAGGGGTTTCTAGTGAAGTATAATTCAGGTGAGTAAAAAGGCTGAATGGTTCAGAAAAATGGCCTAAATCATTTTTTAGGGTTTGCACTATCATGTATACTGTCTTGACTGGATACAGAGAAGGTTCTGTCATAGTAGTCCAATGTTGATGTCATTCTGAGTTCCATGATCGAAGCAAAAGATAATGAGATCTCTCAACGAATATTGCGGGCATGAAGAATAGTGAGTCATCTTGTGACTCAGAATTATTATATAACCCTCTGACATGAATAAAGGCTCGAAAGCTCACTAGGTTAGGTCTCCACAATTATTCTCATAGGATCTCCAGAATTTCTAAACTTAGGATGACTCTGATATTGATAGTATACAATTGTGCCGAATATGAGTTTTTCTGAGTTTTCAAACCTGCTGTAGTCACGCTTGACTTGACTCAACGCTAACAAAAATTGACATCCTCAATACTGACTTAACGAGGTTTTCAGCTAATCAAAGTCAGGGTATTTGACACATTTTTGAAATTCTAAAAAACTTTTGGAGAACATCAGAAATCACCCCAAAAACAACATTTTTTTTTATCAAAATGAAGACACGAGTTTTGGTAAATACCCACCCCCAACCAAAATACAGCACCGTCCTCGGTGCTCATGACCGGGACATAAAATGATGAAAAATCAGTGATGATGATGCAAAGGTTCAGGGAGGATGTTACCAAGTCGGCAGAAACTCGACAGTGTGATACCTGATGATCGGAAGAATGAATGTACCTGCATGTCCAAAGATATAACAATAATAACAAATGCATGAGACTCATGTACTCTAGGAATACCGGAATTGCCTTCCCGAAAGCGCTAAGTTTTACGTCTTCAGCCAGACATGATGGGGGTATGTCAAGTACCCCCAACCAGGTGAAAACTCATGGAGACTGAGTGAATCTGTAGTCTTCCTAACACCTAAGGTGGAACGGAAACAATTATCCTATCCCTTGTCTAGGTATACCTGTGTAGAACAGGTCTTTCTCAGTGTAGACTGAGAGAAGGACAGTAAGTTCTCTGAGTAGCCCTAAAAAAGTGTGTAGTTGAGTAGGGAGGGATTGAAGCTTCTCAGTAAAAACTGAGAGGACAGGAGTAGGAGTGGGTTCTCTGAGCAGACCCGCAAAAACATTTAGTTCAGCGGGGAGGGATAGAAGCTTCTCAGTAAAGACTGAGAGGGGAGTAGTAGTGGGTTCTTTGACCAGACCCGCAAAAGCATTTAGTTCAGCGGGGAAGGATAGAAGCTTCTCAGTAAAGACTGAGAGGGGAGTAGTAGTGGGTTCTCTGACCGTGGTTAGCAGAGCCGCAAACTCATTGAGTTTTGCGGGAATGTATCTGAATGGAGCAGACTCCTACAGATCAGTAATACCAAAATTGTCTGACTCTGAGATGAAGTCAGACTCAAAGTGTTCTTGACACTTGGATAATTTATCCTCGGGAGAGTCCTGAATTAGACTCTCTACGGCACACGGGTCATCGATAATATCGATGTAGGGTGACGGGTGAAAACTGTTGACCTCTTTATCAATGTTTCCTAATGTGATAGGGATGTTCCAATCCCTGCACTCAATATGTTCCTCTTGGGTGGGGAACGGTAGGTCTAGGATAGCTGGAGTCTCATATTCTAGACACGGTTCTACGGTAGGAATGTCTGCATCCAGGGCAGAGAAAGAATTATCAGAGATAGAGATGGAACCGGGTTTCTCTGGGCTCAGTCTAGAAGTTGGTGCTGTTAAGGGCACCAAAGATTAAGACTCGGGTTCATCACAATTGTTGCACAATCCAAGGGAGGTGGGGAGGAACAGTAGATCTATGACAGTTGGGATCCTACGATCGAGACACAGCTCAGTGTCATGAAGATCGACATCAGGGGCAGTAGAGGTAGAGTGAGAATTAGGTTGCTCTGAGGTAGGTTCAAGATTTGGTGCTGTTAAAGGCACCGAAGATGGATACACTGGCTCCTCAATAGTCTGGCTCGATCTAGGGGTGGTAACAACTTCTATTTCATCCTGGCAATTCTGGTACTTGGTCCAATTGTGTGACTTCTCATTATAGATAGTGGCCATATCATTCTCCTCAGAATAGGCTATTGGTGGGCTAGTGAAGTTGACTTCCTCTCTCTCGTTTTCTAAGTGAACTAGACGTTGCTCCAAGCTCTCCATAGATAGCTGTTGTTGGTGCTCTAGACCTTGGAAATACTGTTGTTGCTGGGCAATGTACTGAGAGAGAAGGTCCTCTAGACCGGGTTTAGTAGCCAACGGAGGCGGTTCAGCCAAGGGGAGCTGAGGTGCCAACTCTTGATTGTAGTCCGATTGGGTATGAAAGTTGTAAGGCAAAGTGGAGTCTGGGACTAGTTGCTGACTCTGAAAATCCTGAGGGGCCCACTGTTGATCAGAATAGTCATTCTGTGGATATGACGGGTACTGGGATTGCGAGTATTGCCAGTCATACTCTCCATTGGGTTGATGGAACCCGGAAGGATAATTATCCTGTGGCAGTTGCTGCGGGAGGGCAGACTGTTCCCAACCAAAGTTATGGTGACTCCTATTATCCGGATAATAAGTGTTGTCATAGGAGGTCTGCATTGGAGATGGAAAGGTACAGACATCTTGCTGAATAGGAGGGTAATATCCTACAGACTGGGAATGGTACACAGGTTGCTAGACTACGGCACGAAGGGCAGATACTGAATTTTTAAGCTCTTGGAGTACAGAATTGTACTCCGGATCTCGGTGATTATCATACCCTGTAGAAGTGTGCGAGACTGGAGTATCATGATGATACGCAGAATTGTCATACCATTGTTGAGAGTGATCACCTCGATTCTCACAGAAATTGTAGTAGGTCTCATACAGAGGCCGTTCATCTGCCATTAGAGGCGATAGAGGGGTGCGGTGGACTAACTCTCAGATCGAGTCAGTAAAAGGTTAAGGCAGGTCCAACCGGGCTTCTACTTGAAAAAGCAAGCCCAAGATTTGGCAAAAAGTTGCCAAAAGGAGACACTGGAGTAGTGATTCTAAATGATGCACACCAAGCACAGATAATCCTATTATAAACAATCAGGATATATTTTAGGCATTATCTTGTTAGTTTTGGGGTTAGAGTAGATTATGACAGTGGGCGGACCACTGGTTTATCTTTTAGCCGCCGGACTAACTGTTTGCACTCAGAGGTTCTCACCAGGCTACACTCTTCAGAGCAAATCCTTTAGTACTAACTCTAGTCAACAACAAGGCAATCCGAAGCCTAGACAGATGTGCGGCATAATGGCTGTCTTAAGTACGTCCCAGACTAACCGAATTGGTCAAGTGTATAAGAAGAGTGTTCCCTTGGGTTAAGCTAGGGTTGGTGCGTGTTCCTAGTCCACACGCAACTAACCGCCGAATAGTCCAAGATGCCATGTCGAGCTCAGTGTACTTGAGTAGCAGGGACTAATGGGTGTGTTAGACAACAGGGACCCACGCTCGTGGTCTTATTTCGATTGGATGTTAAGCGGGTTCGCTTTGTGTGGATTTTTCCTCGAACACCGGGCTAATTGGCTCTACTTCTTGATTCTTTTTAATTAATGGAGCCTTGGGATCAAATTAGTTGGAATGATGAGGTGGGTGATGAAATCCCACCAGTTGTAAAAGAACTGGGTCTGCTCGATTAATGTTCAATTATTAACGGCCATGCCACGCAAGTCGAATAATATGTATGCGAAAGCAAATAGACAAGCAGCAATGATTCACCCAAATTGCTCTGTATCGCACTCAAGGCGAGGTTAGAGACTTACCTCCCGTGGGCCACGCCACGGGGTCGCCTCCGTGGGTTAGAGAGGGGTATCCTAATGGGCTTAGGCCCGACTCCACCTCTTTGAGCTTTCGCTCTCTACCCACACTGGATCGTGTTCCTGCAGAAAAGTTAGATTGCACGGTCTAGGTATTCGAGATTCTATTTGGAAGATCCTTGCCTTTTTAGGGTTCTCAGAACAAGCACTGGATTTAGGCAAGTTTTTGAATTAATTTCCAAATTCGAGATGGGTTAAAATTTAGGAATTCCCAGATTGGAAAATACCTAGTTTGGAAAGTTTCCCGAACTGTGGAGATCTTCCAAGAAAGATTTGATTGCGAGATCCCTTATACTTTTGGAAAATTTCCCAAAATTGAAATTCTGCTAGATTTGGGGTATTTCCTTTTGCAGACTTTTCCAAATTCGGAGGATTTCTAAAGATGGAAATTCCTCTAAAGTGGAAACTTCTAAGAGGAAAAACCCTAATTAAGCAGAGTTACAAGATTTTAGAATCTTTCCAAAAATCGCAAATCCTTGATTGGTGATTTCTAAAAATCTGTAGAATATAAAACCCCAATTTTTTTTTTGACTTTTGATTTTATTATTTTTTTGGTATTTTTCACTTAATCTAGGGTTTCTAAAAAACCTTAGAACAAGATCTAGCAGTTATATGGAAAGCAGTAAAATTCCTAAATTATTACAAATTGCACTCGGCCTTCCGAGGCATTAAAAATAGTAATTTAAAAACTACTAAAAATCACTAAAAATAAAAAAAATAGAAAGTTTCCCGAAAAGGTCAGGCTGTCCAAATTGAGCAGCTTTCCGCTTCAGCAACTTTCCAATTTCGTCTTTACGTCCTTTTTCGCACTCCTGTCAACCCGAGCGGCAGCGACGCCATTTGAAAGTAGGGTTTTCCCGCGTCGTTGGTTACGGAAACCCTAACTTCAACACATTTTTAATTTATCCGAGACATTTAACCTGTAAAATGAGCAATTTTGCATAGTGGCTCGTGTCGGATGTCGATCCGCACTCGGGGTTAGTTCGCGCATATAAAGACATAAAATAACAGATTTTTTTTGCCAGAAATTCATGGAGAAATGAGAGATGATTTTAAAATGAGTTTGAGAGGTTTATCATAATAGACAAGTACTCATTAGAGAAAACATAAAAATTGCAAATAACTTCATTCAAATTTATTCATTGATCAAAAGGAGAAGTGCTACAATACTCGAAATTATGAACGAAATACAAGAAACAAAAGAAAATTAAAGAAAACTAAACAAGAACTTAGTGAGAGAAAGAGATTGTAGAGAAAGAAAATGACTAAAAAGATCTAGAGAGAGAAACTTAAGTTTGGAGAGGAAAATTCCAGAGAGAGCTAAGGGTTAGAGATAGAAGAAAGGTGCTTAATCTAGAGAGAGAAAGTGAGCAGGGAGAAGGGCGAATACCTGTAGCATATCTCCCTTGCTGATCGGCCAGTGAACGGATGGTGGATGATTTGGCCAGGGTGAGTGCCACGAGTAATGAGGTGAAGGGAATGGGGGAGGAACGTGATCTATAAGAGATCAGTTCCGATAAAGATGCGGCTGGTTTTCTGGAGAAGAACCAGTCCGCTAGAGTTGACCGTGAGGATCACGGTGTTGCTAGAACCAGCAACGGTTTGGTGGGATGTGATCCCAATATGGGAACGTGGAGTGATGGAAAGGATGGTGGCACTGGAGGGGAAGAAGGGGAGAAAAGTGATGGAGGTATAGCTATTGATCGGTGAAGGAGAGTGCTGATTTTGGCCGGAGTTGCTGCGTGTAATTCCGGCGAAGGAATGGTGCAAGAACAACAAGATGGAGGGGCGGTAATGACGCACAGGCAAGGAGGTTCGGGTGGAGCAGCAGGGTTGAGAACGAGGAGGAACACTAGCGGAAGCGTTAAGACACAGCAGCTCCAAGGAGAGGAGCTTGGAGGCGGTGGTTGTGCATGGGCAGCAAGGAAGAAGAAGAAAGAAGAAGGAGAAAAGAAGAAGAAGAAAGAAGGAGGAAGGAAGAAGAAGAAGAAGAAAGAAGGAGGAAGGAAGAAGAAGAAGAAGAAAGAAGAAGGGGAAGATCCTATCAGAGTTCGCCGGCGTTAATGGAGTTCACCGACGATTCTGTTTTTTTTTTTTATTTTTTTATTTTTAAACTCAAAGCCGATAACGGCCTGAGTTGGTGGCGAGATGAGGAAGAATAAGAAGGAAGGATGGGGAGAGGGAAGAGATCTTAGCAGGCTGGGGAGCCCACTTGGAAGGACTGGCCGGAGTTGCAGGTCTGCAACTCCGGTGGTTCAGAAAAGAAATAAGGAAAAGGAGAAGACGAAGAGAAGAGGAAGAAGAATAAGAAGAAGAAGAAAGGAGAAGGAGAAATCTTACCTGCTGGAGACGTTGATCCAGATGATGTTGAGGAGGAGAAGAGCTGGCCGGAGTTGCAGGTCCGGCCAGCAATTGCAAGTAGAACGTGAGGGACGTCCGAACGGCTGGTTCTGCTCGAGGAAGGTGCAGCAACATGCTGCACTTGAGGGTGGAGGAGGAGACGCCCAAGGTTGCCAGTCTTGAGGCCTCAGAGGACCTACATAGAAGAACCAGAAGAAGAAGAAAGAAAAAAAAAAAAAAAGAAGATGAAGAAACAAGTCAGAAGAAGAAGAGGGGAGGGGACCCCCTTGAGGGTTCCGTTTCTCTCTATTAATATCTAGGGTTAGTGGGTTGCGGGGTCTTGATGACCGTTGGATAGAGGGGAAGAAGAAATGGATGTGGAAGAGGGGGTGAAAGCCTTAACGTGGGAGAGAAACTCACGGTTTCTCTCTCCTTTGTTTCTATTTTTCTATTTTTTTCTTTTTTTTTGGTTATTAATTTTTTTATTCTTCTATTTTACTTTTATTTCAAGAGTGATTAGTGGGTTGTGGGCTCGGGTTCGTGGTTTATGGGCTGTAGACCATGCGACTTGTGGATCACTTGGCCGTGAGCCACATGATTCGGTTGTGCTTGAAAGTAGGTATTTTCCGCGTCGTTGGTTACGGAAACCCTAACTTCAACACATTTTTAATTTATCCGAGACATTTAACCTGTAAAATGGGCAATTTTGCATAGTGGCTCGTGTCGGATGTCGATCCGCACTCGGGGGTTAGTGTGCGCAAGTCAAGGACATGAAATGACGGATTTTTTTTTTCTTAGAAAAGCACGGAGAGATAAGAGTGATGATTAAAGTGATGTTAAAAACATTACTTTTTTATGCTTTTTAGAGAGACTCCGCCACATTCATAAATAAAAATAGACTAAGAAGGAGAATTGGACATAATACTGTAAAATTAAACAAAGCTTTATTCAAATAAAATGTTGAGATACAACTTCTAATAAAAGAAAACAATAATAAAGTGACTAAGCTAGAAAGTGCTAAAAAAAAATAAAGATAAAAAAAATCCTAAGGAGAGGAAGTAGAGAGAGAAGAAGATCGAGGGAGGAACTACCTTGGTAACTCACCGAAATCGGATCGTACTTGAGGATGGCAAAGATTTGAATTGACATAGACCATGTATAAAAACTTGATTCAACCATGAAGATGGCAGAATCACAGTGGGATGAAGATGCATTGCAAGGTAGAAGTTGCTGAAGATCCAGGCTTTCGGTGCGTTGCAGACTAGAGATGGAAAGGTGGAGATGACTACAACTGGTTGCGCCGGCGACAATGGAGGTCATCGGAGTTCCTGGTTCTCGCCGGCATTGCAGATTGCAGCGATGTGGTGAAGGTTTGGCGATGAAGGCGCAACAGGGAGGAGAGAGCGGTGGAGAACTGGCTGCTACACGTTGAAGTGCAGCAACGTGATGGCGTCCGGTGGTTGCTTGAAGAGATTGGAGGACGTGGAGATGATGAACTAGGGGGGGCAATGGTTGTTGCTCGTGCTACAAGGTGAGCGGTGGTACAGCAGGTGATCGGAGACGATGAAGTGCAGGGTAGCACGACGGTGCTGCCTGTGTAGAGGCGTTAATGGCGGTGGAGCAGGCGGGAATGGCAACGTTTTTTTTTTGTTTTTTTCAAGAGAGGGAGACGTGAGGAAGAGGATCTGAGATCGATGAGAAGGGAGGGGGATTAGGAGAGGAGAAAAGACACGGTGGTGGAGAGGAGCTCGTGTTTCTGTTGTTGGAAGAAGACGCCGGAGTTGCAGGCTGCAACTCCGGTCAAAGATGGGTGGAGAGTTGCAGCAGGCGGTGGAGAAGTTGCGGGGGATGCTGCGTTGCTGCCTCACGCATCAGCGAGAGGAATAGATGAAGAAGAAAGGAGGGAGACAGAGAAGATGGAGGTGGTCCAAGAGGAGCTCGCCGGAGAAGACGAACCAGTCCGGTGAGCTTCAAGATGAAGAAGAAGTTGATATTCGGGCCAAAAGAGAGGGAAAGAAGGAGAAGGGGAAGAAGGAGAAGCCGTTGGGGGAAGGAGAGGAGGAGAGGGGTTTGGAAATTAGGGTTCGTCCCCCTCCTTCCCCCTTTTAAAGCTTCCCTATTTCTTTTAATGGGGTCCGTCTCTTGGTCATTGGCTCTCCTACTCTCTTCGTTCTTTGGGCCGGCTTTTTGGTCCTCTTATTCAGCCCATATTTGGCCCATATCTTCTAGTCATAGCATGTGGGCTCTTTGAGCTTTGATAATGGGCTTTCCTGATCGATGTGGGCTTGCAAGTCTCGAGAATTGTCCCATCGGGGTTTCCTGCGACAGAAGAAGCGCGTAATGAGGCTCTATCAGAATGACTTCATGTCTAGACTTTCGAAAATATGTTTAATGCATGCAAATATACCATTTCGTCCAGAAAAGTGTGTTCTACACAACAAAAGAGACTCTTACGTAGAAAAGTAGATAAATAGAGTATTTTAACGTGGGAGAATGCAATAACGCTAAAAGGATAATTGCTTAAAATAAGCACTTTTGAGCGAATATCAGTGCTCTAATAGGTAAGATCCTGAGGTGGTTAGAGAGTATTGGGTTAGGGTGAGATTAGAGAGATGAGAGATAGGGTTAGTTTTTAGGGAGAGAAAATGTGATGGAGAGGAGAGAGAGATGGTGTTAGGTGGTTGAGAACTATTGGACTGTGAGTGATCATAGGGTTATGATGGTGATCGAATGGTTGAAGGGGGGTCTAAAGTGGAGATCGAGTAAATCATGCGTACGGGAGATGAGATTGTGAAATCGGATGGCAATTGTGTGGTGTCAGTGAAAGAAATGGAGATTGATTGGTCAGTCGGTCGATCCGATGATCGATTAATCGATCAGATGGTCAGAACGGTGGAGGTGGATGATGGTGATGAGTCATGGAGAGATAGTTGGTTAGAGTTAGGAGAGAGAAAGTTAAGATTTAGAGAGAAAGAAGAGAGAATAATGGAAAGAAAAGCACTGGTAGAGGGTCTGGAACCCTGCTCTTCACTGTGTCACTCCTCACTCTTCACCAGTAGAGCAGACCATCATTCCTTGTCGATTCATACGGCTTTAAACGCTTTGGTCCGTCTCTTGATCATTGGCTCTCCCGCTCTCTTCGTTCTTTGGGCCGGCTCTTCGGTCCTCTTTTTCAACCCGTATTTGGCCCATATCTTCTAGTCATAGCCTGTGGGCTCTTTAAGCTTTGATAATGGGCTTTCATTATCGATCTAGGCCCGTAAATCTCTAGAATCGTCCCATCGGGGTTTCCTGCAACAGAAGAAGCGCGTAATGAGACTTTATCAGATGACTTCATGTCTAGACTTCCGAAAATGTGTTTAATGCATGCAAATATACCATTTCGTCCCGAAAAGTATGTTCTACGCAACAAAAGAGACTCTTACGTAGAAAAGTAGATAAATAGAATATTTTAACGTAGGAGGGTGTGATAACGCATAGCAGATAACAGTGGAAAATACCCACTTTTAAGCGAATATCAACCTGCAATGCCAGAGAACACCCAGCCACCATCTCCATCTCCTGAAGCCGAAATCTCTCTTCCCACGTCCTCTTCTATCACTCCACGCCTCCTTCTTCATTCATCTTCTTGCTGTTTTCAAAACCTGCAAGTCTGAGTTGCAGATCCGCCTCCTGCACCACCCATTCTCTTACCGCCCCTCTCTCCTTCTCTTTCTCCAAGCTACCATCTTCATCTTCTCAAAAACAGAAAAAAGAGAAAAAAATGAAAGAAGAAGAAGAGAGTAGAAGAAAAGGAGAGAAGGGAAATCGTCCCTACTTTTGACCTCACCTAAGACGTTGCTGCATCTCCCTTCAAGATCGGACTACAACCCCTGCTCCTCCCTCCACGATAAGAGGTTGCTGCAACTCTCCGCGTCTGCACTGCCCCTCCGTCGCCTCATCATTTGCTGCATCCTTGCGGCTGGACTACGCTCCACCTTATCAGTCCGCACCACCATGATCGCCAATTTGTTGTTCTTCACAGCGTCACAACCACTACAACCTTATGCCTGAAACTTCTCCACTGTCTGGCCTCCCTCATTCTCATCGGATTACCCAAGGCCGTGAGATCTTCAAACTGTTCTCCTCTTGAGCAGCCGCCTATCTCTTCTTCTTCACAGTTTTCACCAAGAAAACAAATAAAATAGAAAAATAAAAAAAAAGAGAAGAAGAAGAGGGGAAAGCGGAGGAGGTCATACCCTCCATGGGGGCTGCTCCTCACTCACCATCACTACCTCACTTTTGGGCCATTCCAACCATTTTGGGCCAATCCATCATGATTGATCTCCGACCGAGCACTCTGGGTATGTTTCAAGGGTAAGGTTCTCTCTCTAGAGCTCTTTTTCTCTCTTTCTCTTTCTAGATCTCTCGTATTTTCTTTTTCTCTCTCTAAAACCCTCTTTCTCTTTCTAAATCTCACTTGTTATCTTTTTCTCTCTCTTGATGTTTCTTTCTCTCTCTAGCTTTTCATGTTGCTTTTTTTAATCTCTCTTTATCTGCTTTATTTGTTTTATGTAATTTGAAGTTGAACTTTGTAAGTTGAAATAGATTCGATGAATAAATTCTTTTTTAGATCTTATTGTGTTTTTCATTGTCTCTCATGTGATGTTATTAATAGTACAATAACCCTCACTAGAAATCATATTTTGAAAATCGATGTCCATCATTCTCATCCCTTTAAGTTTCTTGCAATTTTTCGTCATTAGTATGTTTCAATAATTGTCACGCCCCGAATCCGGATACCCAGATACGACTCGAAAATCAGTGGATCGACCCGTACCCGAACCCAGAGGTGATCGATGAATGTCCCCTAGTGGTCCAATTAGGTCAATTAGACTACTAAGGTTCATTCGAAAACCCACTAAGTAAAAAAAGAAAAGATGTAGAAAGCAAATAATTAAAATAATTCATAACTCAAACAATTCAATCAATCAACTAAATGTGGAGAGATGGAAGTGAGAACATGCTCTCAATCAAAGGCTTACATGCCCGTGAAAATAAATAAATAATGTTATAAAATAATCGGATACAACTTTTTAAAGTGTGGGATCGACTCCCAAATCCTCGCCGATCTCCTCGAATGCACTGAAGTCTTTTGTCTCAAAATCATCTCACGTACCCGGCTCCTCAAAATCTGAAAATGGTATCGGTGTAGCACCGTGAGCCGAGGCCCAGTAATATAACAGTGTGCATGGTATGATATCATACTATACAAGTTTTTTAATCAAGGTATGCATCTCAATCGTATAATAAGGATGGCATGAATATGAGGATGAATGCAGATGAGTAAGGGATGCCAATGCAACTAGTACCCATAACCACATAGGGTCTCCATCTCCTTCCCGCACTGGGAGCGGTCTCATCAACCCATCTGTAGGATATAATAACGTCTGGGGCCTTTCACCCTAGGGTACCGAACCCTGATTAATTGATAAAACCAATATAAACGTATATAATATACTTCAACCCCATTCCCTTATGCACCTCTTATATGAAATGACGTGATGATCATGGTATGACAACAAGATATACTAGGGTTACATGACATAAGCATGCATGTATTTAACATTTAAATAAAAATATAAAATGAACCAATGATCATTAAGAGTAATAATATGGGAACGAATTAGGGTTAACCATGAATAACATGTAACAATCATCGAAGGTCATGATCAACACGGATGAATAATATAAGTGGAAATCACAAGGCAATCCAACACACCATTGCCGAACCCTACGAGGGATCCATGACACAAGGTCGAACCCTAAAGAGGGATCCAAGACACTTGGCCGAACCCTATGAGGGATCCAAGACACATGGGTGGGATCCCCATGCATACAAGTATAGGTCGAACCATCTAGGTATAATAGTCAATAAGACATGACCAAAGATCACAATCAACATCGATGAATAATATAAGTGAAAATCACAAGAAAATCCAACACGCCATTGCCGAACTCTATGAGGGATCCATGACACAAGGTCGAACCCTAAAGAGGGATCCAAGACACTTGGCCGAACCCTATGAGAGATCCAAGACACATGGGTGGGATCCCCATGCATACAAGTATAGGTCAAACCATCTAGGGTTTAGTTAAACAACAAGGTTAAAACCTTAATAGTTAATAATCATGACCGAACCACGAACAATTAATAAGTTTTTTTATAAAAATGTACTGCATTATAAAAATCATAACTAAATAAATATAAATTAGAAAAATATAAACTCAATGGATTTAAAAATAGATTCACAGAGATTTTAGGAAAAATAAATAGAAAAATATTCAGATTTAAAATATAGGTCAAAACTCTTAATTAATTGGGCCGGACAGAATCTGGGATACAGAAAAGTCCCGCACATTTGAAAAATCATAACTTAATCAATACAAATCAGAAAAATACAAAATCAAATGTTATAGAAACTAGATTTAAGGAGGTATTTAGGAAAAATAAATAGAAAAATATTTAGATTCAAAATATGGGTCGAAACCCTTAATGAATTGGGTCGGACAGAATTTGGGATTCTGGGTTTTATAGAAAAATCTAGTACATTTAAAAAATCATAACTTAATCAATATAAATCGGAAAAATACAAACTCAAAGGTTCTAAAAATATAGATCGAAATCTCAAGTAAAATGGACCGTGTAAAATCTGAAATTCTAGGTTTTACAGAAAAGTCCAGTATGTTTGAAAAATCATAACTTAATCAATACAGATGAAAAAAATATAAATTCAAAGGTTCTAGAAACTAGATTGATATAGGTATCTGTTAAAAATAATTAGAAAAATATTTAGATTAAAACTATAGATCGAAATCTCAGGTAAAGTGGACCGTGTAAAATCTGGAATTCTGGGTTTTACAGAAAAGTCCGGCACGTTTGAAAAATCATAAGTTAATCAATACAAATCAGAAAAATATAAACTCAAAGGTTCTAGAAACTAGATTGATAGAGGTATCCATTAAAAATAATTATAAAAATATTTAAGTTAAAAATAAAGATCGAGATCCCAAGTGAATCAGACCGTATAAAATCTGAAATTCTGGGTTTTTTGGTAAAGTCATACAACTTAGAAAAATCATAACTTAATCAATAAAAATCAGAAAAATACAAACTAAACGATTTTGAAAAATAGATTCACAGAGTATTTAGAAAAAAATAATTATAAAAATATTTAAATTATAAAAATATAACGAAAATGATAAAGAACATAGTCATCCGTTAAAGGTACAAAATAGACCATGGCCAAACCCATCATGGTGGCCCAAAATAAAGATCAACCCAATAAGAATAAAGTAAATATTGTTGAAATTAATTTATAATGAGTATCAACCATTATCTAATGAAAGAGAAACAAAATCTTGAAGAAAAACAAGTATAGGATGGATCAAGCGCACTTACCTCAAGGTTTCTTGAACTTTAATGAAAATCAAAAGTTTCTTCAAATTTGAAAGTCGTCGGATCGTCCTCTCCTCGGAGTATGTTCTTCTAATCGGAGTCCCCGTCAATTCTTCCTTCTTTCTCGAGTGCGATCGGTGCCCGGATGAAGGTTTAATGGAGCTTGCTCTATTCTTCAATGGAGTTGGGTTTGTGAAAGCTTCTAAAGCTTTAGGGTTTTCATAAATAAGTTTAGGGAAGGATTAGGGTTTCTATTTTGTTGAAATTCTTAACTATCAAATGGATGACTTTTTCAACCCTCAAAAACTTATATTTTACACTATTAATGGGTTAGGAATGGGCCCAAGGCCCATATACATCAATAGGCTTCATTTAAAAATATTATTAAGCCCAAAAGACTTCTAGATTAGCCATACGGGCCCACCCAATAATTATAACACAATTAATTATTAATTAATTCAATCAAACTATATTATATAATTTAAAGTCCATACAATAAGGTATTGACACATGTCACACACATAAATCACAAAAACGATCAAAACCCTAGAAAAGTGTCAAATGATATTGGAATGACCCGAAAGTGATTCGCAGGTCCCACGCGCCTATTAAATAAATAAAATATAATTAAATATTAATTTTGAAAATATAAGAATGGTAGGAAAGTTTAAAAATTACGAAAATACTATTTTTGTCAAAATCTCCCAAAATCTCCCACTAGGGTTTTCATGTCTCAAGAAAGGTTTCAAATTTCTCAGGTAAGCTGGAAATGATAAAATAGGAATATTTTTGGTGTCTCGGGCCTATAAAATAATTTTTGTATAAAAGTTCTAGAATGTTAGCTGGGGAAAGAAAAAGTCCCCTGCAAGTTATGGTTCCTTATTTTTAGTAAGAAATTTAGCCATAAAGAGTGAGTTTCAAAAATAACAGGTTTTTCAAAGTTGTCAGAATAAAACCAAATTAAATATACATACTCATACATGATATTAAACAATAAAAACAATAATAAGAGTTTGAAAAAGTTTCGGGTTTTCATTATTAGGTGAATTTACCATAATACCCTAGAACGAAAGTTCGGGGTATTACAATAATGCATTGCCCTAACTTCGAGTGGGGATCGACATCCGACACTTTCCCCCCTATGCTAGAATTCATAATTTTTGTAGAAAATGAAGCGGATTATACAAATGTGCTAAAATCTTGGGTTTCGATCCAACGACCGAAAAAACCCTAGTTTCACCCGTTAATAAGATCAATCGTTAATATGTTGGACAAGATTGAATGCTTCCCGACATATTAAAGGTTGAGGTGTTAATGCATTCTGTTACTAACTCTGCTCAAGATGTTCTCTTCTGATCATTCTAACTTGACACGTGGCATTTCCATTAATGGAAGTTGCATGATAGTGATGGGAGGGCTATGGCCTCTGATGATGTCTTCGGCGCATTTACTCACGCACGATGGATAACACCACGCGTCTTTGTTTTAACACCGCACTTGTATAGCCAATACATGTGTCATCGTATCATTTGCCAGAAAATATGGTACCCACATCGCCCCCCCCTTTTAGGGAAGATCGAGAAGCTACTGTCGTATCTTCGGAAAAAGATCTCGGCCGTTGATGATATACTGTTAATTCCCAGCCATTGGATTTTCCTTCAGTCATTCAACCGTCGCCTCCTTCATTTAATGTGGCATCTATCATAACTACAAAAATGAGACGTGTCCATACAGGCGTGAAGCCCTATGTACAGCTGTCGAATAGAATGATTGACGGATGCAATATTTGAGGAGACAAGCTGTCGAATCGTCGACTGATAATTTTTAAATTTTGGCACCCGAATTTTGATACCACCAGATTGCTGGTTTGATAAATCCAGGTCCGTCTCTATAAATAGATTTGGGCTCCTCATTTTATCATTTTTGGCTTCTTCGTCTTCTCATCTGCGCAAATCTGCTCTGGTTCATCTTCTTCTTGAAGTAGTTGCCTGTGTTCAAACAAAATCTTTCCGTCCGTCTCCTAGTGTTCCATTGCCGGGATCTTCCAATTTCTGGTATTTGTATCTTCATCTCTTCTTCTGTCTATTTTTACCTTTTCTCGTCCCAAGAACTATGAGGGGTAGGGTAGTTCCAAAGGATAGTACCGAGTTACCTGGGCGCTAACCTTCCCTTGAAAGAGGAAGGTACTTCTGATTCGACGGATTGGGCCATTGACACCTATGTGGTTGGGCCTAATGAAGAACATGAAGAAGTAGACCCTGTTGTTGACCCATCAATGGAACTAGATGTTCTAGGGATGATAGTCAGAATTCCTACTTATGGGAATGACCCATATATTGTCGGTCTGAGGAGGAAGTTCAGAATCCCTGCTTCAATCTTCATAATGTTAAGAGCTCGTCATGAAGAGAAGACCAATCCAGGCGAGATAAGTATCACCTGTGCCCAACTAAAATTTGGGTTGTCTCTTCCTCTCTCTCCACTTGTACGGGAAGTGCTTCATTTCTACGATCGCACTCCCGGTCAAATGAATAGCAATTTCTGGCATCTAATGGTCAGAATTGATTATATCAACGCCTCCAGCAAATATAAAATCGGTCTTCCCGAGATCGACTATCTCTATTTTTTGAAGAGATGCCCGACTCCAGTCATCCTTTAATGTTCTGGACTGTGGCTGCTCGGGACAAAACTAAAAAGATTGTTGAGAACCTGCCAACGTCTCATAAGGGATGGCATGCTAATCCCCTCCTGGTGACGGGATCTTGGGAGTTTGATGAGAGGATGGAGGAGGGTCCCCCTAGAGACAGGGTCAAATCGAACTTCAATCTCTGAGGTAAGTTCTTCAATATTCCAATGTTCCCTGGTATGCTAACTTCCATATCCCGAGAACCATAATCATAATATTTGTTGTTTGTAGATTTTGTGAGGCCTCTGTTGAGATATCCAATGGATATTGAGGATAAGGTCAAATATATCCTCAAGAAGATCCCTTCACTAATGAGAGTCTAGTCACTTGCTAGGCGGATTCCTTCACAACCCCTACAACCAGCTCTTCCCGAGAACCCCTCTAAATCATCAGCTTCCGGGATTTCAATCAGGACGGGAGAAGACAATCCTGAGGAAACAAGCCCTGACGTACCTCTTATAAGGAAGAGAAAGCCTCAATTCGAGGTTTCTACGTCAGGTTTTTCAGGACCTCACTCCTCCCATTCTCCTTCTGATACACTGCCAATTGTCGAATATTTTAGGCATCCAGGTGGTCATTTAGAACCAAGAAATGAACTTGCTCTTCAACTAGCACGAGCAAAAGAGGTACCAGCTTGTGGTTCTATTTTCTGTTTCTGATAGACTATTTCTGATAATCTTTTTATTTCATTACAAATGGCAAGCAAGAAAGATCAATTGAGACGGACCGATTTCCCACGTCCTGTGGTGGATCCTCCGCGACATAAGAGGAGGAGATTGGTGAAAGGTCTGACACCAGAGTTTGATGCATCCAGCTCCCGTCTTGCTTAGATCTCTGCTCCTAGGCTAGCACATCCCCCACCTGTTGTGGCTTCTCAACCATCTCCCCAGTCAACAATTCCCAGTCCGGCAACTCGATGGGCGGATCCTCCTACCACCTAGTCTCACCTCCAGGATTCCCATCTCCTCTGTCAGGTCAAGGGGCACAGGTTGTAACCCCGCCATCTGTGGAGATGATCCCTTCTTTTCTAGTAAACCTCCAAAGGCTCGGTGAATCGAGCACATCTTTAGGTGAGAGAGATGCATCTTGGACTTCCTTCCCAAGGGGAGCTTCTTTTGATATGGTTGATAAGTGGATATCAAAAAAAGAAGCTTACCAAAGAAGGCATCCCATTGTAGGTTTTCCAGAATTTGATGCAGGTCCAGAGTATGTGATAAAAGCGGGATATCTGGATAATGGGAAGCCAATCTCGGGTGCCAGTTCGATTGCGGATCTTGGGGTTGCAGTGAAGTATATCGAACAGATATGTCTACTTGATATTCGTGTAAAAGTGCATATTTTCCACTGTTATCTTCTAAGCGTTATCGCACTCTCCTATGTAAAACTGCTCTAATTATCCACTTTTCTACGTCAGAGTCTTTTTCATTGTGTAAACACACTTTTCTGGACGAAATGGTATATTTGCATGCATTAAACACATTTTTGGAAGTCTAGATATGGAGTTGTTCTACTTAAGTCTCATTACGCGCTTCTTTTGTCGCAGAAAACCCGATTTGACAAGTTTATGGATTGTGGGCCCACAACTGACTACCAGAGCCTTTGAACGGAGCATAGAGAGCCAATGGACTTAGAAAAGAAGATATAAGCTAAAGACGAGAAGAGCCAAAAAATCTGAAAAGCCTGAAAGGAAATCAGGAGAGAAGGAGAGCCAACCACCCTGAGAAGAGATTAAGGAGAATAAAGCTCAATCAACTAACACGATATGAAGACTTAACCAGTTGGTAAAGCTTGCAGAAGACCAAGTCAAAGACCAGGGGTCTATTAGCACTTTCTCTTTAATTTTGTAAAAATTTCTCTCTCTTCTCTCTAAACCCTCATTCTCTCTCTACTCTCAAATCTGAATCATCCGATCCTTCTGAAATCGCTTGATCCTATGACCTACCTTGGCTGATCTCCCTCGTCCAATGATCCATCCGATCATCCAGTCATCCACCCAATTCTAATCATCGGTAATGGACAATTATGGTAGATTTTGGGTGCATATTTTACAAGGAGGAAAGAATTTCAAAATCCAAACCTTGGGAAGACTTTTTTTACAAAAGAACATTTCGGAAATGGTTTTAAAATTTCCTAAAAGGAATGAAGTTACTATCTTTTTGTATGGAAGTTTTTACAAGGGATTCTTGTTTTAAGGAAAGAAAAATTATTTCTTTGGAAATAGGCTTGAAGTATTTGAAAAATAGGCTGATGTGGCAAGTGATAATTAGTGCCAAGATTTCTTAAGGCATAGGCATGGAGAGTTTAAAAGGAATGAAGAGGTGAGGTGGTGGCAACCCATAATAGGAAGTATGATATTAACGTGGACAACATTAAGGGAAGTTTTGAAAATCATGGGTTTATATTTTCTATTAATGGAGAGCACGTTTTAAAAAGAAAGGAAAAAAGAGAAATACCCTAAGGTCTCCCTCACGTTCCAGACATCTCTTCTTCATTCTCTAAAAAGAAGAGGCTGACCCCTTCATCACCTCTCTCCTCTTCTCCCTCTTCTCCCTCATGTTTGGCCCACCTCTCTCTTCCCTCTCCTTCATTCCACGTTCTCATCTTTCCTCTCCAGCTCTCCTCCATTAGCTATCTCCTCCTCTTTCATTCCTCCCAGCTGTCTTCTCCTCCAAAAAAAAAAAAAAAAAAAGAAAAGAGAGGAAGAGAAAGAAGGAAGAGGAGTGCACCTGTTACTCACTGTCGGTGTTAGAGGCAGCAACACCGGTTCCCTAGTTCTCCGGGTGAGCACCACGGGCAGCAACATCTTGCACCAGCCAGCCACCACGTCCTCCTTCAACAAACTGTGCTGTTAGTATGGTCTGCACATCCTCCACTAAATAGCAGACCTCACCTTACTCCTCTTGTTTGTACTCCCGAACGAAGAGCAAACACTACCCTCAAGCAATGCTGGACTGCAACTCTACCGCTGGAAACCTTCAAACGCCCACCATATCGCCCTACAACACTGTCTCCAGCCTTCATTCATGTGGTTTGCTGTCACGTGATCCACCACCATTACCGCCCTACACAGAGTTGCAGACCAGCAACGCTTCCATAGATGGGGCACCTCTCATCCCCTCCACGCTGCAAATAGGCAGCAAGCCATCTCCATCACCACTGCCACCATCCATCAACGCCTCTCCTCCACTTTTGCCGCCCAGCCTACAACTGACTTCACCACTAATACCGTCTACCATAGCACCTCCATCAGATCTCCCCCACGTTTCTGGTTGGTCCCTCTTCCACATCTTCCCAACTCCCAAGCCGTCAACCGAAAAAAAAAAAAAAAAAAAAACAAAAACAAAAGAGAAAAGAAGAAGAGAGAAGATGGGAGGAGGAGAAGATCTGGGCATCCTCACCTGCCGTTTACCACCTCCAGCTACCACAGCCGGTCTGCAACTCCTCCCATCTTGATCCCCTCCACACCGCTGCACCTTCCACGTTGCTGTTTCATCTCCACAGCAACCACCGGTTGAAGCCACCTCCCTCGGGTCTCTCTTCGTCCACGCATAGCTACGTGGAGAGAACTCTCCAACCGCAGCCACCTAGTTCCACCTCTCCACCGTAGGGTCCTCCTCGGCCAGCTTGTGTGCACCACCAAAGATCCACCGCCACCATCACTTCCTTGCTACCGTGCCACTCTTCGCCGATCTTGCAAGTGCACATCACGCACAATAGCATCCTCAGCCACTTCACAGTAATACCTAGCCCTTGTGCACCATGTGCAACCATCGGGTACCTTGTTGCACTTCATATCAGTCCGTGTGTGTCTTCCACAACACCACATTCTTCTCTCTCTCTACTTCTCTCATTCTCTCTCCTTAACCCATTTTCTCTCTCTAAATCTATCACTTTCTCTCTCTACTTGTTTATCTCTCGAGGTTCTATTGCTTTATCTCTTCACATTCCTCTGTCTTTTATTGTTTTTAGTTAGCCTTATTTCAATAGTTTTTTATTCAAAGCATTGTAATTTGTCAGTTTTTAATGCAGTATTTTTGAGTAGTTGTTTCATTATTTTCTTTCTTATTTGTTATTTAATTCTGAAAAATTAAAATAATCTCTCAAAAATCACAAAAGCTCGTTTAATATCGATTTCCACCATTCTCACCTTTCCATCATTTTTAGTAGATTTCCGCTCATTTGTTCTTTATTTTGCCCTAACCCCGAGTGCGGACGATATCCGACACGAGCCACTGTGCAAGAAGTTCTAAATTTTGCAGGATAATCAGATTAAATTTACAAATGTGTTGAGATTAAGGTTACTATAACCAACGACGCGGAAAAAACCTAGTTTCAAATGGCGTCGTTGCCGCTTGGGTGTTCGGGAGTGCAAAAAAGGACGTAAAGACGGAATTGGAAAGTTGCTGAAGCGAAAAGCTGCTCAATTTGGACAGCCCGACCTTTTTGGGAAACTTTCTATTTTTTGTTTTTAGTGATTTTTAGTAGTCTTTTAAATTACTATTTTTAATGCCTCGGAAGGCCGAGTGCAAATTTGTAATAATTTAGGAATTTTACTGCTTTCCATATAACTGCTAGTTCTTATTTTAGGGTTTTTTAGAAACCCTAGATTAAGTGAAAAATACCAAAAAAATAAAAAATAAAAATTCAAAAAAATTAGGGTTTTATCTTCTGCAGATTTTTAGAAATCACCAATCAAGGATTTGCGATTTTTGGAAAGATTCCAAAATCTTAAAACTCTGCTTAATTAGGGTTCCCCCTCTTAGAAGTTTCCTCTTTAGAAGAATTTCTATCTTTAGAAATCTTCCGAATTTGGAAAAGTCTGCAAAAGGAAACACCCCAAATCTAGCAGAATTTCAATTTTGGGAAAATTCCCAAAATTGTAAGGGATCTCGCAATCAAATCTTTCTTGGAAGATCTCCACAGTTCGGGAAACTTTCCAATTTAGGTATGTTCCAATTTGGGAATTCTTAAATTTTACCCCATCTCGAATTTGGAAAATAATTCAACAACTTGCCTAAATCCAATACTTGTTCTGTGAACCCTAAAAAGGCAAGGATCTTCCAAATAGAATCCCGAATTCCTAGACCGTGTGATCTAAATTTTCTGTAGGAACACGATCCAATGTGGGTAGGGAGCGAAAGCTCAAAGAGGTGGAGTCGGGCCCAAGCCCATTAGGATACCCCTCCCTAACCCACGGAGGCGACCCCGTGGTGTGGCCCACGGGAGGTAAGTCCATATCCTCGCCTTGAGTGCGACACGGTGTTATTGGGTGAATCATTGCCGCTTGTCTATTTGCTTTCGCATAGATATTATTCGACTTGCGTGGCGTGGCCGTTAATCAATCAACTTTAAGAGAGCAGACCCAGCTCCAAATTGAAACTGGTGGGATTTCATCACCCACCTCATCATTCCATCTGATTTGATCCCAAGGCTCCATTTAATTAAAAAGAATCAAGAAGTAGAGCCAATTAGCCTGGTGTTCGAGGAAAAATCCACACAAAGCGAACCCGCTTAACATCCAATCAAAATAAGACCACGAGTGCAGGTCCCTGTTGTCTAACACACCCATAAGTCCCTACTACTCAAGTACACTGAGCTCGACGTGGCATTTTGGACTATTCGGCGGTTAGTTGCGTGTGGACTAGGAACACGCATCAACCCTAACTTAACCCAAGGGAACACTCTTCTTATCTACTTGCCCTAACCCCGAGTGCGGACGATATCCGACACGAGCCACTGTGTAAGAAGTTCTAAATTTTGTAGGATAATCGGATTAAATTTACAAATGTGTTGAGATTAGGGTTACCGTAACCAACGACGCGGAAAAAACCTAGTTTCACTACCCAAGGACAGACTTCGATATGTTGATCTGACAGACTCGTCAACTATTCATGACATGATGGGCCGCTCCATTCTTGAAGTAAAAACTAACTGAATTTTTGAGTTCTTGTATTCTTGCAGACTATCCACTCATATGTCAGGCTCAAAGATTATGTGACAGATGTCACTAATCGATATGAGGAGGGCAAGAAGAAGATTACTGAACTTGAGACCGCTCTCAGATCCCAGGAAGCTGACTTGAAAGTTCGTGAAGATCAGTTGCAAACAACTTCTCAATCTGTAGAAATAGCTAGGACCAAGGCATCGCTAGAAAAAGAAATAGCAACCAAAGCTTTGGGTGCTCAAAAGAATGTCGAGGATGACCTGGCTAAGTCTAAGAATGATAACGAGAAGCTGTAGGGAGAAGTCACGAAATCCTGTCAAGCTGTCGAACAGCTTAAAAAGGATCTAGAGAAGGTCACTGCTGAGAGGGACGAGATTGAAAAAGCTTATCATGAACTTCAAGGAAAGAGTCACGCTCTAGGGTATCATGAAGGCTATGCTCAGTGCTAGATAGACATCGGAGAGGATGAACCAGATGCTGCTGCGGAGGCTAAACAACTTCCTGATAACGAACCTGAAGTATCTTTTCCCGTTGATCTATGAAAATAGATTAACAAAATCTCAACAGTGTATCCGATGTAGTTCCCCTTGTTGACTCTACATCCTTGGTAGCAGATTCTCAAGCATCAATAATTGACCCTCCTCTCCCGGCAGAGTCATCTATTGTTGACGGGTCTCAAGATGTCATTGCACCTACTATTCAGCCGGTAGGTGAGCAGAGTGCCTAAATTTATGATCAATGCCATGGGCATTTCATCATCTTTTTTTTTTTCGCTTTGCCCAAGGGGCCCTTGTATGTAGATGTCGCTTAAGGCTTTTGATATAATAATTTTTTTTTCTAAGTATGAACTTAACAGTTTGAAATTTCAGTTCATAGCAAGGTTGTTAGGATCCTTAATAAATCATCCCATCATCCTGGCTTATAAACTTGAGTTCTTATCAAGGCATTAAGCCCAGATATATTACTCAAGGTTTCAAATCAGTTACGCAAGTTGTCGGGAATCCAATTAGATCCCCGACCTACTGGTTTGTATACTTGAGTTCTTATCAAGACACTTAGACCATGATGTGTAAGGACTCAAGATCCCTAAATAGGTCTTCAGAGTTGTCGGGATTCTCGTTAATTTTAGTCATATGATTTAGAATATTTAGATCATCACGGCCTTCCGATTTGTATACTTGAATTCTTATCAAGGCAAAAAGCTAAGATGTGTAAGAATTCAATGCTCCTGGCTAGGACTTCAGAGTTGTCGGGATTCTCGTTAATTCGAGTCGCATGACTTAGAATATTTAGATCATCTTGGCCTTCCAGTTTGTATACTTGAATTCTTATCATGGCAAAAAGCCAAGATGTGTAAGAATTCAAGGCTTCCGGCTAGAACTTCAATAACATAAATGACGCCTTTTGCAAGAGAAATCTGGGTTTATCTTTATTGATAGAAGATGCGCATATTAAATGCGTTCCATGGCCTTTTGAATACATTCCCATCTTGGGTCTTCAAATAGTATGCACCGTTCTGCCCAATTCTGTCAATAAGGTAGGGTCCTTCCCAATTGGCACCCAGTTTGCCACTTCCAGGCTCTCTGGTATTCTCAAATACTTTTCTTAATATCAAGTCTCCAATTTTGAAAGTCCTGCGTCTGACACGGCGATTGTATGATCATTTGATTGTTTGTTGATAGTTTGCCAATCTTACAACTGCATGTTCTCACCATTCTTTAAGTAAATCATTATCTCAAGCCAGAATCTCCTCATTTTGTCAAGAATTGACAGCCTGAGTACGAGATGTCGGGACAATGACTTCTGTAGGGATGACTACTTCTGACCCATAGGCAAGAGAAAATGGGGATTCTCCCATAGTCCTTCTCGGGGTAGTTCGATTTGCCCATAGTACCCCCGACAATTCTTCTGCCTATTTTTCCTTTGCCTGATCCAGTCTTTTCTTCAAATTCTTGAGTATGACTCGTGATATTCGCTCAAAAGTGCTTATTTTAAGCAATTATCCTTTTAGCGTTATTGCATTCTCCTACGTAAAATACTCTATTTACCTACTTTTCTACGTAAGAGTCTCTTGTGTTGCGTAGAACACACTTTTCTAGACGAAATGGTATATTTGCATGCATTAAACACATTTTCGGAAGTCTAGACATGTAGTCATTCTGATAGAGTCTCATTACGCGCTTCTTCTGTCGCAGGAAACCCCGATGGGATAATTCTCGAGACTTGCGAGCCTACATCGATCAGGAAAGCCCATTATCAAAGCTTAAAGAGCCCACATGCTATGACTAAAAGATATGGGCCAACTATGAGGACCAAAAAGCCGGCCCAAAGAACGAAGAGAGCAGGAGAGCCAATGACCAAGAGACGGACCAAAGCGTTTAAAGCCACATGAGTCAGCAAAGAATGATAGTCGACTCTACTGGAGAAGCGTGAGGATGGTCACAGTGAAGACCAGGGTTCCAGACCCTCCGCCAGTGCTTTTTTCCATTTTTTTGATACTTTTTCTCTCATCTCTTCTTATTCTCTCTCTCTCTTCATCTCTCGATCCTCGAATCTACTGACCTAACCCTAGAACTCTTACCCATCGGCTCTATCTCATCTCCCTTAGCTTTCTGACCATTGGATCTTCCATCGGACCGTTGGATCTTCAATCGGACCGTTGGATCTCTCTAGATCTGTCGATCTACCAATCTGAGTCCCAATCAAGTCACTATCCATCCGATCGCCATCAAACTGTCTGTCACATCATCTTGTGAGATGATGGACATCATCAATCCATGCGGGCCAGTAGCCGGGCCCATCTTCATCGACCTGCTGTCCGACCAGTTAGTGGACCCCGCGAATTTCAAAATAATTTTAATTAAATGGGGGGTCCACTAATTGGGGAGATTCCCCATAAAAAAGTAGTATTTTATTTAAAAAAAAAAAAAAAAAATATTTTTCTTATTTTTTTTATTTTCAAAAACCCCCTATTTCCATTAAAGGAAATAGGGAAGCTTTAAAAAGGGGAAGGAGGGGGACGAACCCTAATTTCAAAACCATTGAGGACTCTCCATCACGCTGCCAGCAAGGAGAAGCTGTCAGCCACTCCATTACCGCCATCACCCAGCCACCTCCATCTTCAAAGATCTTGCCGCTCTCAACCCCTTTTCCCTTGGATCTTGCAAACAAAAAAAATTAAAGAAAAGAAAGAAAAGGAGGGAAGGAGGGAAGGAAAGGAGAAGAGAAAAAGAAGAGAGGGTGAGGTGGTTTGAACTCACCTCAGCCGCCTCCACATTACACCGCCGTCACCATCTTCACCAATTGCCACCGTCCGTGGTGGTGCACCCGTGCAACCACCATCATGGTTGCATTTTCTTTATGCTGTCCTCCCTTGGACAGCATTTGAGGTCGACCCATATTCATCATCATAAGAACACGACATGTGCTCCCTTGGAGCCCCACGACATGCCGTTGAAGCTCCTCATCTCACCACCCCACCTCTATCCTTCATCGGGTTGATCTTCTTCACATGGTCCACCGGGACCACTACTTCATGGCCGTTCCCTTCAAAGGCAAGGATTTAATTTCTAGTGACTTTTGAAAAGATATTTTGTAAGAACTTTGATTCCATGAATTTTAGTTGATTTTTGCATTATAGTGTTTTTATTTTTGTTCTTAGTTATTCTTGTTTAGATCTTTTGGCTTTCATGAATCTATAGAAAATCAATTCAAGCATGTTTTAAATCACTCTCCTACCACTCTCACCCTTCCATTTTCCTTAGTAGTAATTTTTGTAAAAAATTCTGTTATTTCATGCTCTTGATCGCGCTAATCCAACTAATCCCGAGTGCGGATCGACATCCGACACAAGCCACTGTGCAAAATAGCCTATTTTACAGGTTGGAAGTCTCGGATAATTACAAATATTGTTGAGATTAGGGTTTTCGTAACCAACGACGCGGAAAAACCCTACTTTCAACTCGATTTGCCCTCTCAGCAAGTCCATTGCTTTGGGGGTATCTCGGGGCGGATAACCACTTCTTAATATTCAAAGCTTTACATAGAGCTTTAATCTCGTTGGCATCTAACTGGGCCCCATTATCCGTGACGATCTCCTGTGGGATGCCAAATTGACAGATAATATTCTCCCACAAGAACTTCTTAACATGCAAGGACTGCACCTGTACCAATGGAACTGCTTCGATCCACTTCGTGAAGTAGTCGGTAGCTACTAACAAGAACCTGACATTTTCTGGAGCTATCGAGAATGGTCCCATTATATCCAATCCCCATTTTGCAAATGGCCATGGACTGAATATGGGATGTAACTCTTCGGTGGGGAATTAAATCAATAGAGAATACTTCTGGCATTTATCACATTTTTTGACAAGCAATTTGGCATCCTTCTGCATATAGGGCCAAAAGTAACCTTGGCTGAGGGCTTTATGTGCCAAGGTCCTCGCCCCCGAGTGATTTCCACATTCTCCCGCATGTATCTCTTGGAGAACTTGCTGGGATTCACTGGGGGTAAGGCATTTGAGGAGAGGGCCCGATGCTGATTTTCTGTATAAATCTTGGCCCACCATAGTGTATCTTCTCCCAAGCCCTGAATCCTCTTCGCAGCATCTCTTCCGGATGTGAGGTGTCCATTCTGTAAGAATCTTTGAAAGTCATCCATCCAACTCGCCTCAGGACCGATCTTAATAAAGGCTAAGTACATCTCAACTGGCATATGGATGCTCGGGAATTCTTGATAATCTACGGGTATGGTCCTTGACTCAGTATCTCCCAACATAGTGGATAGATAAGCCAAGGCATTAGCATGTCGATTCTTCATTCGAGGTAACTGACAAACTTCTACATTGTCGAACCGTCTGGTCAACTGTTGGACAATATCCAAATAAGCTGCCATTCTCTCATCTCAGGCTAAATACATCCCAGCATATTGACTAACTACCAACTGGGAATCAGTATATATGGTAATATCTTTTATCCCAAGATCTAGTGCTGTTTGAAGTCCTGAGATCATTGCTTCATATTCTACTTCGTTATTGGATACCACGAACCCGAGTTTAACAGATTTCTCTAATCTAGTGTTCTTGGGTGTGACCAGGACAACTCCTATACTTGATCCATTCTCACTGGCCGATCCATCAGTGAACAACCTCCACCCCGTATTTGGATTCAACATTTCTGGCATCTCAGGAAGTGGAAGGACTTCTCTGTCCTCGTCCCTAGTGTCTGCCACATCTTGTACTGGGAAATCAGCCAAGAACCCAACTAAGGCATGTCCCTTCTCAGACGTCCGTGGTGAAAATTGTATGTCATACTGAGCCAAATAAATGGCCCATTTAGCCATCCTTCCTGATAAGTCAATTTTACTGAGTATAGATTTCAAAGGATGCTCTGTATAGACCGTGATGGTTCTTCCTTCGAAGTAAGTCTTAAGACACATAGAGGCGTAGATCAAAGCAAGAACAGCTTTTTTGATTGTAGCATATCTCGTTTCTGCTCCAATAAGAGTCTTACTGGTAAAATATACCGGCCGCTCTTCTCGGTCAAGCTCGCTGAAGAGGACGACACTGATGAATTCATCGGTTGTAGCCAAATAAAGACCGAGAGGCTCTCCTTGGTCGGGTTTAGAAAGGATTGGAGGTTGTGAGAGATAGTGTTTAAGCTTTTGAAAGGCTTCATCACATTCTTCTATCCAGTCAAACCTTCTATTTTTCTTTAAGAGCCTGAATAAAGGTCTGCATCTATCCGACGACCTTGCTATGAAGCGATTCAATGTAGCTATTCTCCCGGCTAGCTTCTGGACCTCCTTCTTGTTCTTTGGCGAAGGCATTTCTGTTAAGGCCCTGATCTGCTCGGGATTAGCTTCGATATCTCGTCTTGTAATGAGATAACCTAAGAACTTCCCCAAGGTTACTCCAAAGACGCATTTGGTAGGGTTGAGCTTCATTTGATACTCCCGTAGACGGTCGAATGTTTTCTCGAGATCTCCTAGATGAAGTTCCCGGGTTCGTATTTTTACCATCATGTCGTCTATGTAAACTTCCATTGTCACACCAATCATGTCATGGAACATTTTGTTGACGAGACGCTGGTAAGTGGCCCCCGCGTTCTTGAGGCCGAAAGGCATCACTTTCTAGCAGAAGACACCTCTGTCAGTTCTGAAGGCCGCCATCTCCTGATCTGGCTCATATAATGGAATCTGGTTATAACCCGAGTATCCATCCATGAAGGATAAGATTTCATATCCCGAGGTGGCGTCGACGAGTTGATCAATTCTCGATAAATGATATGGATCTTTAGGGCAAGCTTTGTTCAAATGGGTGAAGTCGATACACACTCTTATCTTCCCATTCTTCTTTGGTACAGCCACTATGTTGGCTAACCACTGAGCATTGTTGACTTCTCGGATGAACCTGACCGTCAAGAGTTTGTTAATCTCCTCTTGGACAGCCTTCTGCTTCTCGGGAGCAATTCTTCGAGGTCGTTGTTTCACAGATAAATATTTATTATCTACCTTCAAATGATGACAAGAGATGTCGGGAGAAATACCTGGCATGTCGCTGAATGACCATGCGAAGACGTCCGTGTAAGATTTCAAAAAATCAGTATAGGATATCTTCTCTTCGATGGATAGACTAGCCCCGATAAAGGTATACTTTGGATCTTCCTTGGTCTCAATGTTGATTTGTTCAATTTTCTCTATCGTGGGAATGCTGCCAGGCTCAAATTTAACCTTCTCATCTTCTCGACTAGGAGCAGTCTGCTCCAGACTTGCCGGGATGCACTTTGGTTGCTATTGCTCAGCAACCATAGATGAGGTTCCCTCTCCATGTGGACCCTCACGACCGAGAATATTCTTAGGTCAGAGTGCAATGGCATAACACTTCTTCGAGACAACTTGGTCTCCTTTTAGCTCCATTATCCCATGATCAGTACGGAATCAGAACAACTGATGATAGGTGGATGGTACGCCTTTCACCTCATGTATCCATCCTCTCCCCAAAATGCCATTATAGGGGGATAGAGTATCCAAAACTAGGAATTCTACCATAGATGTGATCGGTCCCGTCTTTACTGGCAGAACTATCTTTCCAAGTGCATACTCCTTTTGGCCATTAAATCTAACTAGTGGAATATTACTCTAGATTAGATCTGATGGGTTTAAATCCATCCTCTTGTAAGCTTCTACAAATAAAATCTCAGCTGAGCTACCAGGATCTATCAGCAAACGCTTTACTTTATAATTGCCCACAGGCAAAGTGAGCACTGATATTCGCTCAAAAGTGCTTATTTAAGCAATTATCCTTCTAGCGTTATCACACTCTCCTACGTAAAACTGCCATTTTTATCAACTTTTCTACGTAAGAGTTTCCCTCATTGCATAGAACACTCTTTTCTGCACAAAATGGTATATTTGCATGCACTCATACACATTTATTCAACCTACACGCGAAGCCATTTGTAGAAGACTAATTACATATTTTTTTCTATCATAGGGATACAAATCGGACAATTCTCGAGACTTGCGAGCTCACGATCAACTAAAGCCTAGAAGGAAAGTGTTAAAGCTTGTCAAAATTCAAACCCAAAGCTACAGTTGAATCCAAGTGAGCCGGTGGAGACCACATGCAAGGATTAGTATGAAGTATTACAAGTGCTATGAAAGTAGGTATTTTCCGCGTCGTTGGTTACGGAAACCCTAGATTCAACACAATTTGTAATTATCCGAGACTTATTCCTGCAAAATACGCAATTCTTTGCACAGTGGAAAGTTGGAGTCGAATCCGCACTCAGGATTAGTCGGATTAGCGCGATTTAGAGCATGAAATGACAAAATTTTCCACAGAAATTGCTAAAAAGACAGAATGGAGGGGTGAGAGTGATGGTTCACTTTAAAACATGATATTTTTAGAGAGAGAATTTATGGACCATCGAAAGCCTACGAAATAATGAAGACAATAAATAGAACTGAAAATAAACTATTTTATTAATCAAATTAAACTAAAAGAAATACATTGCTTGAATGAACAATTCCTAACTAAAAAGCAATAAAAGAAAAACAACATGAAAATCTAGAGAGAGAAAGAAACATCAAGAGAGAGAAAAAAAGGGAGAAAGTCCTAGAGAGAGAAAAGAAATAGAAGGAAAACTAAATGAGAAAATCTAGAATCTAGAGAAAGAGAGAAGAACAAACTTTTGTTCTTGAGCTTAGAGAGAGAATGCTTACCCCATTTAGAGGACTGAAAGTAGGATTTTTCCGCGTCGTTGGTTACGGAAACCCTAGAATCAACAATTTTTGTAATTATCCGAATCTTGTTCACTCAAATCCTGCAAAAATTACAGGGTTGTACAGTGGCTCGTGTCGGGTATCGTCCACACTCGGGGTTAGTGTGCTTAATTCAAAGCCATGAAATGACGGATTTTTATCAAGAAATTGCTCTGAAACTCATGGGTGGAAGGATGAGAATGGTGAGGTGGTTTTTTTAAAATATCATTCTTGACTTTTAGAGAGAGAAACTATTAAACTAATGTGAACAACAGAAAATGAGAAATTGCCAACTTAATAATGGAAAATTGAAGATTTATTTATTGAACGAAATTCAAATTACATTGCATAAACTAAGGGTAAAACAAGAATTTAAAATTAAGAAAAAGAGAAGAGAGAGAAAGGATGAGAGGGTGAAACCTAGTAATTTCTAAAGAGAGGGAAAATACCTTGGAGGATTTACCGGGATTGGCCAAGTGGTGGCCTTGGTGATGGAGAGAATTGACATCTCACCATTGTTGCAAGCTCCAAAAATTCAAGATTCGCCATTTTCTCCAAAAACGTGGTGAAGAATGAAGGATGGGGCTGCAGCTTTGCAAGAGTGGGAGGCTTAGTTGCACATGGAGGAGAACCAGTGGGTTCTAGTGGTAAAAGAAGGGCAGCACGCGTGGAGGTCGTGGAGTTGCTGGTGATTGGACATGGGGTGTTGCTGGATGCAGAACCGGTGGTGCTCGACCAAGAAGGAGGCAGAGGTGATGGGTTTTTAGAGAACCGATTGAAGATGCTCGTTAGTTGGAGAAGCAAAGGTGACCGGCGAAGGAAGTTGAACTGTGAAGAGGAGGATGCTCAGCTTGCAACACGTTGGAGTTGCAGGCCGTTAATGGCGGCTTGATGAAGAACTGGTGGTGGTTCTGGATGTGCAGACCACACCTAAGGAGGATGCTAAGGTGGTGTTAGCGGTGTTATGTGCATGCAGGCGAGCATTCTAGAGGAGCAACAGCAAGAACCATGGGGTTCTTATGTGATTCCAGCACGTAGGTGAGAAGATGGAGCAGTGGTGGCTGGCCTGCAACTCAAGGTGGTTGGAGAACAAGTTGCAGACTGGTGTTGAACCGTGGATTTGCAGGCGTTGATGGTCTTGGAGCAGCAGCAAATCACAACCGTTAGATGAGCTAGCTTAGAGAGAATAGAGAACGTGGTGAGAGAGTTGAAGAGAGTGGTGATCAGCAACAGGTGGCCGGAGTTAATGGAGGTTGCCGGAGTTGCAACCTGCAACTCCGGTGATCTTGAAAAAAAAAATTTTTTTTTTTTTTTTTTTCTTTGGCAGCAAGCTTTGAAGCTTGAAGGGAGGCCGCTGCAGGTGGAAACAGTGGAGGGGATGAGAGAGTCTAACGGCTTGGAGAGGGGGCCAGCCAAGTGATGGATGGCTTGGGCTTTCTTTTTGGTTTTTATTTTTATTTTTATTTTTTTGATGAGGACGGCTTTCCAAGCAGACCTGCAACTCAACGTTGCAGGTCGTGAAGAAGTGATGGAGAGGAGGCGATGCACCAGGGAGAAATGAGGGGCGTGGTGGCTGTTGAAGAGCAGCCACCGTGGAGACCTCTTGGGGGAATGAGGAGAGATGGGTTGAGACGTGGGAGAAGAAGAGAAGGGCGGCCAGCAAGAGAGAGATCGTGGAGATCAAGAGAGGGAATGGAGGATGGTGGATGGCTCCCTCTTTTCTTTCAAACACTTGGTAGCAGCTAGGGTTTCTAAAAAAAATGTTCCAAGAAGAGAGATCGTGATGGAGACGTGGTGGCCTTTTTAAAGGAATAACTCTTTCCTCTCAAAACTTCTTCTTTTGAAATCCTTCAAAATAAAAGAATGTTTCTATTCCAAAAGAATTTAGGAATAGAATCTTTCATTCCTTAGTGCAAAAATCATTTTCTACTTTTAAAATCACTTTCTTGCTATTTTAGAGAATAGGTCTTTTTCCCAAAAATGTCAACTATTTCAATTTTTAAGATAAAAAAATCTTTTCTTTTGATTTTTGGAAAACAAATATTTTTCTTTTATAAACTTTCCGATCATTTCCTCTTTTAAAACATTACAATCACATCCATCCTTTGCATTTATTTAGCTATTGATCCAACGGTTGCTAGTCGATGAGAGTGAGTGATGAACGTGGGCCCTGGGATCAAGGGTAGATTAGGATGATGATGATAGGATGGATCATCGGATAATGGAAGTTGACCGTAGGATAGTAATCTCGGAAGGAGTAAGGGTTGGACGCTTTGGATTGTAAGCAGAGAGAGAATGAGGATCTAGAGAGAGGAGAGAGAAAATATTACAAAATAAAGAGAAAAATGCTAGCAGAGGGTCTTGAACCCTGATCTTTGACTTGGTCTTCTGCAAGCTTCACCAACTAGTCAAGTCTTCATCTTGTGTTAGTCGATTGAGCTTTATTCTCCTTAATTTCTTCTTGGAGAGTTTGGCTCTCCTTCTCTTTTGATCTTCCCTCAGGCTTTCTGACTCTCAGGCTCTTTCCGTTCTTGGCTCATATCTTCTTTTCTAAGTCCACTAGCTCTTTATACTTTGATCCAAGGCTCTAGCAGTCAGTTGTGGGCCCGCATTCTCGAGAATTGTCCCATCGGGGTTTCCTGCGATAGAAGAAGCGCGTAATGAGACTTTATCAGAACGACTCAATGTCTAGACTTCCAAAAATGTGTTTAATGCATGCAAATATACCATTTCGTCCAGAAAAGTGTGTTCTACGCAACAAAAGAGACTCTTACGTAGAAAAGTAGATAAATAGAGTATTTTAACGTGGGAGAATGCAATAACGCTAACAGGATAATTGCTTAAAATAAGCACTTTTGAGCGAATATCAAGGACAACACCGTAGAGGCGAGAAAGAAGTGGCTGGCGATAGAGATCTTATGGCAGTGGCTGGACGGAGCAGCAAGTTGAGGGCAGCTGTGCGTGAAGGAGAGAGTGGAGAGATCAGCAACCGATCGAGATCTGTTTGTAGGCCAGCAATAGTGGACGTCTTCCTCCTTTTCCAATGGAGAAGATGATCCAGATCCATCAAAAGAGAAGAGATGGAAACGATGGTGGCTGTTGGAAGAACAGTCACCGTCTATCCCAAGGGAAGGTGAGGCGTTGTAAGGAGGAAGGAGAAGACGGTGGTGGAGGGGCGTTGCAGGTTGCAACTCGTGGATGGGGTGATGGCCGCGATCTGATGCACGGTTTCAGGAGTGCCTTAAGTGCAGGCAGAAGAGGGAGAAAGAGGAGAAGGAAATGGAGAGGAAGAAGGGGAGATGGCCGGAGTTGCAGACCTGCAACTCCGGTGATAACTTGATGAAGAAGACGGTGATAGAGGAGGTGGCAGCACGGTTCTGGTGTTGCTGTCCGGGCAGCAAGAAGAAGAAGAAGAAGAAGAAGAAGAAGAAGAAGAAGAAGAAGAAAGAAGTAAGAAGAAGGGAAGAACGTGGGGAGACGGCCGGAGTTGCTACTGCAACTCTGGTGAGAACGTGAAAGAGAAGATGAAGAAGAAGATGGCGAAGCGGGAGGATAAACGGTCAAGAGAAGGGAAAAAAGGGCAGGATCTTTTTGGGGAGAGAAAGGAGGGGATTGGAGGGGGATTAGGGTTCGAACGAACCCTTCTCCCTCCTCTTATAAAGCTCCCTATTTCCTTTAATGGAAATAGGGTATTTTTGAAATAAAAAAATATATATATATATTTTTTTTTAAGTAAAAATCTACTTTTCTGTGGGGAATCTCCCCAATTAGTGGACCCCCCATTTTTTTGAAATTTAATTAAAATTCTTTGGAAATTCACGGGGTCCACTAACTGGTCGGACAGCGGGTCGATGATGATGGGCCCGGCTACTGGCCCACATGGATTTATGATGTCCATTGTCTCACAAGATGATGTGACAGACGGTCTGATGGCGATCGGATGGACGATGACTTGATTGGGACCCAGATTGGTAGATCGACGGATCTAGAGAGATCCAACGGTCCGATGGAAGATCCAACGGTCAAAAAGCTAAGGGAGATAAGATAGAGCCAATGGGCAGGAGTTCTGGGGTTAGGTCAGTAGATTCGAGGACCGAGAGATGAAGAGAGAGAGAGAATAAGGAGAGATGAGAGAGAAAGTATCAGAAAATAGAGAGAAAAGCACTGGCGGAGGGTCTGGAACCCTGGTCTTCACTGTGACCATCCTCACGCTTCTCCAGTAGAGTCGACTATCATTCTTTGCTGACTCATGTGGCTTTAAACGCTTTGGTCCGTCTCTTGGTCATTGGCTTTCCTACTCTCTTCGTTCTTTGGGCCGGCTTTTTGGTCCTCTTATTCAGCCCATATTTGGCCATATCTTCTAGTCATGGCATGTGGGCTCTTTAAGCTTTGATAATGGGCTTTCATGATCGATTTAGCCCACAAGTCTTGAGAATCGTCCCATCGGGGTTTCCTGCGACAGAAGAAGCGCGTAATGAGACTCTCTCAGAATGACTACATGTCTAGACTTCCAAAAATGTGTTTAATGCATGCAAATATACCATTTCGTCCAGAAAAGTGTGTTCTACGCAACACAAGAGACTCTTACGTAGAAAAGTAGGTAAATAGAGTATTTTACGTAGGAGAATGCAATAACGCTAAAAGGATAATTGCTTAAAATAAGCACTTTTGAGCGAATATCACGCTAGACTGAAGACATGGCGTGATGACATGGCAAAATAGTGGGCCGACATATGATAAATGTAGCAACAATGAGAGCCAAGGAATTGAACCAACAAAGGAGAAAAGAATCAGATGGTTGAGAATTCGAGTAGAGATGGTTTCAGCAAGATAGAAATGATTTGGCAAATTATGGACCACGAAATGGACTTGGGCCAGCAAGTTTATGGGCTTTTGTCGTGGGCCAAAATAAATGCCTAGCGACCAACAAAAGGACATGTACAATGAAGACCATGGACCTAAGGCACGTGATCCAAGCGATGAGACCGTAAATAAGCAAAGCATCACAAAAGACAGTAATTAGAGCATGCAAGTTATTTCAAATCAGAACCATGTTTGATCCCATGGTGGACCACAATATTGATAGAGGTGATAGACCAATTTGCGGGCCATGCGATGGGCCAATTTTGTTGTTGGGCTTTGGACCAAGTTACTAGATCGGGATGAATCAAGAATGCAAGGGACGATCCAACATTTCAAACATAAGGTCGAATTTTTAAATTATATCAAGACAGTTGCTAGTGGCGGTGTTGTATAAGAGCTGGACCGGTGGTGGCATAAAGATCTTCAGTTTATCGCAACAATTTACTAAAGCAAATGGATGGTGATTGCTGCTAGTATGAAATTAGAATGAGTGAGGTGGTTTCAATAAAAAAGAGGAAGGTGTTTCACCAAAAGTAGAAATGATGGATGACTTTGATGTGGAGGTTTTTATTTTAGAAACTTCCAAAAGTCCAAGGGAGAATAATTTTATGCCAAAAGAGGAAGTGGAGAGGATAAAAAATTGGTGAATGCATGGACTGCCATACAAGGTGACACATGAGATAGTTTCCCAAGTAATGGAGAGGTTGCTGGACGGTGGTTAGAGTTTCACATTCAAAAGATTCTCCAAAGCATTGAAATGAATGCATATATGACAAGTGGAAAGTGGTTTGTGAAAAAGACTTTTATATATATGGATGGAACATAGAAGTTGTAATAAGTTGCTGGACATAGAACTATGTCAGCATTGGTTGGACGGTGGTCTAGGAGAAGGAAATCTGGGAATAAAGGTGGGACCCACTTCTATGACACATGGTCAACAGCTACCTTTAAAGTGACGCCCTAAAGTATAAGAGGAAGGATCGGCTCCCATATATAAGCTATCTTCTCCTATCTAAAGAGACTCTCCTCTCATCCTTCAATCTCTCATAGCCTTCATAGCCGTCCTCATCTTGTTTGCTCGATCAAAAACCCAAAAGCACTCTCTCCCGTTTTTGGTGTTGCAACCTGCAACACCAGCCACGTGCTACCCTCCTCCATTAACGCTACCTTCAACTGCCACAACACCGGTTCTCCGGGATTTTCCCTTGTTGTTGTGCACACCGCCCTCCATTGGACAGCAACATTCCTTCGCCTGCAACATCTCCAGACATCGCCCCAACCATGCCTCTATACCACCAGCTTCTCCATCATCACCGGGCTGCCAAGTTGCTTCACTCCTTGGTTTTCTTTCTTCTCCACCAAGGTAACTCACAGGCACATCGTCCTCCACATCATCACCACCCACTATGCCTTGCCGCTACTCCTTACCACACTAAAAGGCAGCACCTTCACCAAATGGTGCTGCCTCCTCTCTTCACTTTACTGTCTTCCAAGGCAGCCACCCAAGACTAAAAAAAAAAACCACCACATGGCCGGAATCCTATTCATTACCAAACCACCATATGGCCAAGCTTGAGGGCAGCAACTTCCCCATTGGCCGATCCCGTCCAAGGTGAAGGCATGTAGTTTCTCTCTCATCTCTTCTCTCTACTTAGTTGCTCTCTCTCTAAATCTTTTTCTCTCCATTTCTTGCTTTCTAGTTAATTTTATTTTACCATTATTTTTTATTGCAAATGAATTTATCTTACAAGTGTTGTAATTCGATATTTCTAGTTTAATAAAGGGAGGTTATTTTAGCGTAGTTGTTTCTTTATTTTCTTGCTTAATTGTTCTTTGTTTTTAAATAGTTGTAATGAATGTTCCACTCACGAAGAATGTTTTAAACGTCAATTTCTCCACCACTCTCACCTCTCCGTTATTCTATGCTAATTTTCGTTGATTTGTTTCTTAATGCATGCCCCTAACTAATCCCGAGTGCGGATACGATATCTGACACAAAACCACTATACAAAGCCTGTAATTTTACAGGAATTTTGAGTCTCGGATCACATTATAAATCTTGTTGAGATTAGGGTTTTCGTATCCAACGACGCAGAAAAACCCTACTTCCAAATGGCGTCACTGCCGCTCTGGTGTACGGGAGTGCGAAAAAGAACGAAGATGACGGAATCGAAAAGCTGCTAAAGCGGGAAGATCCAATGTTTTTGAAACTTTCCCATTTTCTATTTTGATATTTTTAACAATATTTTAATTATTTTTAATGCCTCGGACGGCCGGGTGCAAAGTTGTAATAGTTTAGGAATTTCTTTTATTAATTTTAGGACTTATCTACTAGATCTTGTTCTAGGGTTTTTTAGAAACCCTAGATTAAGTGATAAATTAAAAAAAATCAAAAAAATTAATTAGGATTTTTACTCTCTGTAGATTTCTAGAAGATCACACACGGTGAGTTTCACTTTTTGGAATGTTTCCACAATTGTGAAATCAGGCAAAATTAGGGTTTCCCTAATTGAAACATTCCAATTTGAGAGAGTTTCTATCATTAGAAATCCTCTAAAATTAGAAATATATGAAAAAGGGAACATCTGAATTTAGCAGGATTCCAATCTTGGAAACATTCTAAAATTGAACGGGATTTACATATCTTAACTTTCTTGGAAGGTTTCCAAAATTCGGGAAACGATTCAAAATTAGAAATTTTTCAATTTGGAAATTTCTAAGTTTGAATTCCAACTCGAATTAGGATACTAATTCACACTTGCCTAAATTAATTGTTTGGTCTGTGCACCCTAAAGAAAGGCAAGAACCTTCCATATCCAATCCCAAACCTCGACCCTTAGATCTCATCTGCAGGAACACGATCCAGTGTGGGTAGGGAGCGCAAGCTCAAAGAGGTGGAGTCAGGCCCAAGCCCATTAGGATACCCCTCCCTAACCCAAGGAGGCGACCCCTTGGTGTGGCCCACAGGAGGTAAGTCTCTATCCTCGCATTAAGTGCGATACTGTGAAATTGGGTGCTTATTGTGCCGCATGTCTATTTGCTTTTTAGCACCAACTTACTCGACTTGCGTGGCGTGGTCATTAATCAATCAACTCTAAGAGAGCAGACCCAGCTCCAAAATTGAAACTGGTGGGATTTCATCATCCACCTCATCATTCCAACTGATTTGATTCTAAGGCTCCATTTTATTAAGAAGAATTAAGAAGAATTAAGAAGTAGAGCCAATTAGCCCGGTGTTCGAGGAAAAATCCACACAAAGCGAACCCGCCTAACATCCAATCAAAGTAAAATCACGAGCGCGAGTCCCTGTTGTCTAACACACCCATAGGTCCATGCTACTCAAGTACACTGAGCTCGACGTGGGATTTTGAACTATTCGGCAGTTAAATGCGTGTGGACTAGGAACACGCACCAACCCTAGCTTAACTTGAGGGAACACTCTTCTTAAACACTTGACCAATCCGGTTAGTCTGGGACGTACTTAAGACAGCCATTGTGCCACACGTCTGTCTAGGCGTCGGATTGCCTTGTTGTTGACTATAGTTAGTACTAAAGGATTCGCTCTGAAGAGTGTAGCCTAGTGAGAACCCCTGAGTGCAAACTGTTAGTCCGGTGGTTAAAAGATAAACCAGTGGTCCACCCACTGTCATAATCTACTATAGCCCCAAAACTAACAAGATAATTCCTAAAATAGATCCTGATTATTTAGAATATGATTATCTGTGCTTGGTGTGCATCATATATCACTAGGATCTGTTCCCCTTTGGCAACTTTTTGCAAAGTCTAGGCCTCACTTTTCAAGCATCTGCCCGTTTGGACTTGTCCTATCCTTTGACTGATTCGATCTGAGAGTTAGTCTATCACACCCTTTTATCACCTCTAATGGCAGATGAATGGCCTTTGTATGAGACCTACTACAGTTTCTGTGAGAATCTAGGTGATCCCTCTTAACAATGGTATGACAATTGAAAGTAGGGTTTTTCCGCGTTGTTGGTTATGGAAACCCAAGAATCAACACATTTGTAATTATCCGAGACTTTCAACCTATAAAATAAGCTATTTTGCACAGTGGCTCGTGTTGGATGTCGATCCGCACTCGGGGTAAGTTGCGCAAACAAGAACATAAAATGACGGGTTTTTTTGCCACAGAATTTGCTAAAAAAGAAAGGATGGAAGGATGATATTAAGAGATCGGATTTAAAACATGTTTAGTGATTTTAGAGAGAGAAATTGCCATAAGAATCATTAAAAAGAAAATAACTAACACAATGAAGTAATACTAGAATTTATTGAAATAATAACTTCCTTATAATATTCTCAATCAAAATTGTGAACTAAACATAAAAAGAACTAAAAGGATTAAACTATAAAGCCGTAAAAACTACAGAGAGAAAGAGAATAAGAGGAGAGTATGAATTTTTAGAGAGAGAGAGAGAGAGAGAGAGAAAGGGTAGAGATAGAATAGGTAGAGAGAGAAATTTTACCCATGGGAAACCTACCAATGGTGAAGGCTGCGAAGATAGTAGTGGTGCAATAGCAATGGAGGTGGAGGGCGGACCAAACTAAGGAAAAGAGCTTTACGGCTTCTTCTTCCCCTTTCTCATTCTCCCCCTTTTTTTTCCTTCTTTTTTTTATGCATTTCTTTGGAAGAGAACGAAAGAGGAGAGCATTGCTGGTGTTTGTTGGTGCAAGTCGGCAACAGGTTGGATTAGTTTCTGGCCAGTCCCTTACAAGTTAGTGAAGGAGAATGAAGCACTCTAGGCTGGTGATGCTAGTGAAGAAGGTCGAGGAAAGATGGGCCAGGTTGCTACCCGTGGATTAAATAAGAATCCAACCAATGGAAGAGAGGGGCAGAAATGACGGTGTTGGTTGGAGAGGAAGTAGCCCAGAGGAGGTGTCATGAAGAGATCAGTGGAGATGATGGACTTTCTGACCTGCAACTCTATGTTGCAGGCTGTTTGGAGATGAGCTCGTGGGAGGAGGAAGGCGTTGGCCTGTTTGGCTAGGGGAGGAACAAGGGCTTTCGGTGGCAGCATCAAGAACGGTAATGCAATTGCAGACCGGCCACCATGGTGGCTGGCCAGTGATGGAAGAGATAACGTGGTGGCTGCCTTACGTGGTGTGAAGGATGGGAAAATGTTGAAGATAGAGGGGATGTGAGCGGCTGTGGAGATCCTGGAGGAGATGATGAGAGAAGAGATGGGGCTGTGGTGATGCAGGTCATGGAGGAGGAAGGGGCAGCAGTAAGGAGACGTGGGGAATAGAAGAGAGAAAGTTGTGGGGGATGGAACCAGCCGAAGTTGTAGGCAGACAGGATGAACCAGTCCGGTGAATGGGTTGCCGGTGGTGGCTATTTGGAGAACATCCACCGTGAAGGCAAGGGGGAAGAGATGCAGGCGGCTATGCAGCGAGAGAAGAAGAAAAAGAGAAGAAAGAAAGAGAGAACAGAAGATGAGGAAGAGGTAGAAGATGAAGCAGATGGCCGGCAACTCCGACGAAGATATGAAGAAGATGAAGAAGAGGAGGAAGAGAAGGAAGAAAAAGAAGGAAAAGAAGGAGAGGAAAACGTTGGAAAATGTTTTGGGGAAGGAGAGGAGGAGAGGAGGAGAGGAGAGAGGGATTAGGGTTCAAACGAACTCTTCTCCTCTCCTTTATAAACCTCCACTTTCCTTTAATGGAAAATGAGATTTTTAGAAATAATTTTTTTTAAATCACTTTCTTTGGGGGATTTCCCCATTTAGTGGACCCCCCGCATTTTTTAAAAATTTAATTTGAATTATTTTAAAATTCACGGGGTCCACTAAATGGTCGGGCAGCGGGTCGATGATGATGGGCCGGTTGCTGGCCCACATGGACTGATGAAGTCCATCGTCTCATAAGATGATGTGACAGACGACTAGCTGATGATCAGACTGAAGATGACTGGATTAGGATCCAGATGGTCAAGGCATAAGAACTTAGAGGTGATTTGGAAGTCTTAACTCTTGGATGATGAAAATGTTAAGCACACACACACGCAGAGTCTGACTATTCTGAGTCATGATTATCAGTCTGTAGTCTTACCAAAACTTTCCAACTCTTCGCTAGCATGTAACTATTTTTGCAGCTATTCAATGATTTTATGAACGGTGTTTTCCCTGAGCTAATATGAAAATGTGCAGCATGTGCAAAGCCCTTTTAAGCTCATTTATTTCATACTAATTGCCAAGGATTGGCAATATGTTGGTTGGGGGTTGTGATATTCGCTCAAAAGTGCTTATTTTAAGCAATTATCTTTTTAGCATTATCGCACTCTCCTAAGTAAAATGCTCTATTTATCTATTTTTCTATGTAAGAGTCTCTTCTGTTGCGTAGAACACACTTTTCTGGACGAAATGATATATTTGCATGCATTAAACACATTTTCGGAAGTCTGGATATAAAGCCGTTCTGATTTAGTCTCATTACGCGCTTTTTTTGCCGTAGAAAACTCGATTAGAGAATTTTAGGGATTGTGGGCCCACAACTGACTGCCAGAGCCTTTGATCAAAGCATAGAGAGCTAGTGGACTTAGAAAAGAAGATATATGCCAAAGACAGGAAGAGCTAGAGAGTCGAAAAAGCTTGAGAGGAAAATGAGAGACAAACCCTCAAAGAAAAGACTAAGGAGATTAAAGCTTATCAACTAACACAAGATGAGGACTTGCTCAGTTGGTAAAGTAACAAGAAGACCAAGTCAAAGATCAGGGTTCAAGACCCTCTACTAGCATTTTCTCTTTATTTTTTCTCTCTCCTCTCTCTAAATCCTCACTCTCTCTCTCTAATCTCAATATCCACCACCAGATCCTCTCTCCTTCTGAAATCACTCGATCCTACGGCCTACCTTGGTCGATCTCTACCGTCCGATGATCCGTTCGATCATCTCCATCCACTTCTACCATCCGATCGCCATTGAGTCGTCACTTCTACAGTCCGATTATCAGCATATCGTCAGATCTTTCTTCCATCACACCATCTTAGACTCTAATGGCCCTCATCGTTCCACGGTTAATCAAGCGGGCCATGGACAAGCTAAAAATATGGGCCCAATATCACTGACCCACGGCCTCGCTTAAATTTCCTAAGAAAGGCATGGCCATTGCCACATGGCGGATGTGAGGATAGTTTTGGAAAATAGGATACTAAATAAATAAAAAAATAATTGGTAGCATTAATATGCATTATTTCAAAAAAGAGGGAGACTTTCCATCCATGTTTTAAAAATGGGGAAAAGAAGTTGAATTTTTCAACAAAAGAGAAGTTTCTAAAAATTTGAAAAAGATTTTTTTGAAGGCGAGTTGTAGTCACGTATAGGAAGGATGAGGTGGCATCAAGAGGTGGAACCAAACATGTGTGGAGAAGAGGAAAGAAGGGTGAGGACCCCCATGTTCTTATAAAAGAACATAACCCTAAAGGAAACCTCTCTCTCTCCCTCAACTCTCACTTTCTATGTTTCTCTTACCCTAAGCCGTCAGCCTCTCCACCACGTCTCTCTCTCCCATTCTCTATCTCATAGCCGCCCCCTCCTTCCCTCTCAAAAAAAAAAAGAAAGCCCAAGCCGTCCATCACTTGGCTGGCTCCCTCTCCAAGCCGTTAGACTCTCTCATCCCCTCCACTGTTCATAAAAAAAAAAAACCCAAAAACAAAAATGAAAGAAAAGGGAAGAGAAGAAGAAGAATGAAAGGAGAGGAATCGCCCCTCACTGCTTGCCGTCTCCCTCTTGTTCTCATCACGTTGCTGGTTTGCACCGCCTAATCCTCCACTGTTCCCACCTGCAAGCAGCAACCGAACCAGCTGGTGCTCCACCTTCACAATTGGACCCTTCTTCTCCATTAACGACCTACACATCTCAAGGTGTAGGTCTGTATTCTTTTCCATCAGCACCATCAGTGTCAAAATCTGCACCTTTGGGCTATGCAAGGTGCTGCTCTCATCTCCTCTCCTATCTTTTTCTCTTGCCCTGGTTCGTGGTAGCTTGCACGCTACTGCCAAGCCCCTACGCCATCACGTGTTGTCATCCTCACGACCAGCAACCTTGCTGGTCCACCACTTCAGGCGGTCCGTCTCCTGCAACACCGCCCATCATCTTCTCCTTCACGGGCTGCACTCACTGCCACCGTGCAGCCCTGCAACTTGGAGGAAGAACAACAAGCATTCCTAAAAGAAAAATGAAAAAAAAGAGAAAAAAAGGAAGAGAAAGAAGAAGAGAGGAGAACGGTTCCCCCAACTCCTCCATTGCTAGTCCGACCAGCACGTAGACCAGCAACCCATGCCGTTTCAGGCAACTCCGCCTCCCTCCTACTACCGCCATCAACACCAGCCACCACTACTTGCGGACTTCGCCTCCATCCTCCTTGCTGCATGGATGCATAGGTAGCCAGCACCACTGAACATCATCACCTAGCCGGACCACCATCTTCTCTGGCGTATCGGCCACCATTGCCAAGGTTTAGAGCATCGCTAGCCATCCAAACTGTGGGCCCCATTTTCTCACTCACTATCCTTGGCCAAATCATGGCCAAGCATTCATTTCGGCCAAGTTCGGGTAAGTCTAGAGTACATTCGATAATCTCTCTCTAGGTCTTTTTGATAGTTTTCTCTCTAGTTCTTAGTATCTCTTCTCTCTAAACCTCCTGTTTCTCTCTCTAGTTTTTATCTTTTATAGGTTTTCTAGTTAGATTTATTTTCTTGTTTAACGTTTGTGAACACTTTTGATGAATGAATAAATTTGTTATGTTGATTTTTCTTCTTTAATTTGTCTTGTATTTTCTTTAGTGTTTATCGCACACTCTCTCTCTAGAAGCGTCAAAATAAAGCATGTTTTAACTCACCTATCCACCATTCTCACCCCTCCATCAAATATTTTCCACAATCTCTAGGAAAAATTCATCATTTCATGTTCATTATTGCGTTAATCGAGCTAACCCCGAGTGCGGATCGACATCCGACACAAATCCCTATACAAATCTCCCATATTTTGCATGATTAAATCTCGGATCTATTACAAATGTGTTGATTCTAGGGTTTCTGTAACCAACGACGCTGAATAACCCTACTTTCTGATGTCATCTTTTAAAGTGTTACATGTTAGCTTTGTGTCAAGCAGATTACATTGATTTCAGACACTTAGAAATACTCAGATTGGCGCAAATTGTACACTATCAACATTAGAGTCATCCTAAGTTTAGATTCTCTAGAGATCCTAGAAGAATATTTGTGGAGACTTAACCTAGTGAGCTTTTGAGCATTTCATCATTTCTGAGGGTTATACAATCATTCTGAGTCACAAGATGACTCACTAATTCTTCATATCGCAACTTATTTCATTGTCAGATCTCATTAATTTTTGTCTTTGTCATAGAACTTGGAACGACATCAAAGATCGGATTATTACGAAAGAACCTTCTCAATATCCATTCGAGACATAACACATGAGAATGCAAACCCTGGAAAATGATGTAGGCCATCTTTCTAACACTATTAGACCTTTTTGGCTTACCTAAAAAATTTTACCATTAGAAACCTCTTCGAGCATATAATACTGAAACCTTTCCTTGGTAGCCCACTCACCATGAACTGAGCCCAAAAACAAGAATTACATTACCCTACTTCCGTGGAGGATATGAAAGAGTGATTGGTATGGGTACACCATGAAAGGAAAAGTAGAAGAAAATAAGAAAAACTAGTGGAGCTCAAGCTAAAAAGAAAATACAAAAGAAGAAAAGGTGAAAAGAAAATAGAAAAATGTATTGAGCTGTCTCAAAAATATCAGAAAAAGAGAAAAATAGGAAAGATGAAAAGAAAAAGAAAAAAAAATGGTATTACACCCTCAGGACAAGTTGCAAAGAAAAAGTTGAAATATCCTCTTAGAATTTTGAATCCTTATGTATCCCTATTTTTTCTAAACCTATCCCGAGCCTCAATACAACCTAGTAAAGCCATATTTGATTCTAGGCTAGCACAATCATAGAATGTGGAGATTGGAGAAAAGAGAACCTATAGAGTTTGATCCGACGTTACCAAGCGATACGATATTCTAATCATTAGATCTTCTGAATTTCTATAGTCCTTCCTTCAAAATAATATATGTGAGATATTTATCCATTCTTATCAACTTATCTCCTCACATATCACTTGAGAGAAAATAGAAAAACCATTTCGGAGTGATTTATTTTCGAGTGACACCCAAGTGAGATTTGAAGTTGAGGCATAAAATCTTAGAAGAAAATCTAGAAATCTTTACTACATGATGATGATAATGTTGAGCACACACACATGCTGAGTCTGACTATTCTGGGTCCTGATTATCTGTCTGTAGTCTTGCTAAAACCTTCTAATTATCTGCTAACTTGTAACTATTTTCATGCATCCTTCAAATGAATTTGACAAAATGGAGTTTTCTCTGAGTTAATGAGAGAAAAGTATACAGCATGTGCCTAGCCCTTTTAAGCTTATTTTCTTCGCATTAATTGCCAAGGATTGGCAATATGCTGGTTGGGGGTTGTGAGATTCGTTCAAAAGTGCTTATTTTAAGCAATTATCCTTCTAGCATTGTCACACTCTCCTACGTAAAATTACCATTTTTATCAACTTTTCTACGTAAGAGTTTCCCTCATTGCGTAGAACACTCTTTTCTGCACAAAATGGTATATTCGCATGCACTCATACACAATTATTCAACCTATACGCGAAGCCATTTTTAGAAGACTAATTACATATTTTTTTTTTATCATAGGGATACAAATCGGACAATTCTTGAGACTTGCGAGCTCACAATCAACTAAAGCCTAGAAGGAAAATGTTAAAGCTTGTCAAAATTCAAACCCAAAGCCTACTGTTGAATCCAAGTGAGCCGGTGGAGACCACATGCAAGGATTAGTATGAAGTATTACAAGCGCTAGACTGAAGACATGGCGTGATGACATGGCAAAATAGTGGGCCGACATATGATAAATGTAGCAACAATGAGAGCCAAGAAATTGAGCCAACAAAGGAGCAAAGATCAGATGGTTGAGAATTCGAGTAGAGATGGTTTCAGCAAGATAGAAATGATTTGGCAAATTATGGACCACGAAATGGACTTGGGCCAGCAAGTTTATGGGCTTTTGTCGTGGGCCAAAATAAATGCCAACTGACCAACAAAAGGAATGTACAATGAAGACCGTGGACCTAAGGCATGTGATCCAAGCGATGAGTCCACAAATAAGCAAAGCATCACAAAAGACGGTAATTAGAGCATGCAAGTTATTCCAAATCAGAACCATGTTTGATCCCATGGCGGACCACAATATTGACAGAGGTGATAGACCAATTTGCGGGCCATGCGATGGGCCAATTTTGTTGTTGGGCTTTGGACCAAGTTACTAGATCGGGATGAATCAAGAATGCAAGGGACGATCCAACATTTCAAACATAAGGTCGAATTTTTAAATTATATCAAGAAAGCTGCTAGTGGCAGTGTTGTATAAGAGCTAGACCGGTGGTGGCATAAAGATCTTCAGTTTATCGCAACAATTTACTAAAGAAAATGGATGGTGATTGCTGCTAATATGAAATTAGAATGAGTGAGGTGGTTTCAATAAAAAAGAGGAAGGTGTTTCACCAAAAGTAGAAAGGATGGATGACTTTGATGTGGAGGTTTTTATTTTAGAAACTTCCAAAAGTCCAAGGGAGAATAATTTTATGCCAAAAGAGGAAGTGGAGAGGATAAAAAATTGGTGAATGCATGGACTGTCATACAAGGTGACACATGAGATAGTTTACCAAGTAATGGAGAGGTTGCTGGATGGTGGTTAGAGTTTCACATTCAAAAGATTCTCCAAAGCATTGAAATGAATGCATATGTGACAAGTGGAAAGTGGTTTGTGAAAAAGACTTTTATATATAAGGATGGAACATAGAAGTTGTAATAAGTTGCTGGACATAGAACTATGGTAGCATTGGTTGGGCGGTGGTCTAGGACAAGGAAATCTAGGAATAAAGGTGGGACCCACTTCTATGACACATGGTCAACAGCTACCTTTAAAGTGACGCCCTAAAGTATAAGAGGAAGGATCGACTCCCATATATAAGCCATCTTCTCCTATCTAAAGAGACTCTCCTCTCATCCTTCAATCTCTCATAACCTTCATAGCCGTCCTCATCTTGTTCGCTCGATCAAAAACCCAAAAGCACTCTCTCCCATTTCTGGTGTTGCAACACGTGCTACCCTCCTCCATTAACGCTACCTTCAACTGCCACAACGCCGGTTCTTCGGGGATTTTCCCTTGTTGTTTTGCACACCACCCTCCATTGGACAGCAACATTCCTTCACCTGCAACATCTCCAGCCATCGCCCCAACCATGCCTCTACACCACCAGCTTCTCCATCATCACTAGGCTGCCAAGTCACTTCAATCCTCACATTTTCTTTCTTCTCCACCAAGGTAACTCACAGCCTGAAACTAGGATTTTTCCGTGTCGTTGAATCGGAAAACCTAATCTCAACACATTTTTAGAATCCGCTTCTTTGTTCACTCAAATCCTGTAAAAATCACAGGGTTGTACAGTGGCTCGTGTCGGATATCGTCCGCACTCGGGGTTAGGGCAAATAAGAACAATAATGACAAAAAATGCTGATAATTTATGAAAGGGTGAGAATGTTGATTATAGCAAGATTAAAACATGCTTTTTGGAGATAGATTATTAAAACTATGAATGAGAACTAACATAATCAAAATGCAACAATGAACAAGAGTGAACATAAATAAGAAGCATTCAAAACCTAATCAAGAAAAATCAATTTTATTTATTAAAGTAAAATCCAAATTACAATGCTTTGAAATAAAATTCGCAAACAAGAACAATTAACAAAACTAATTTAGAAAGCAAGATATAGAGGGAGAAAGATAGAGATGTAGGTAGAGGGAGAAAGTGACTAAAGAAGGCTATTCTAGAGAGAGAAACTCAAGGAGGAGAGAGAAAGTGATGCTAGAAAGGTCTTGAAAGTAGGATTTTTCCGCGTCGTTGGTTACGGAAACCCTAATTCCAACAAAATTTATATCTTTTCCAATTTAATTCCTGCAAAAATAGTAATTCTTGCACAGTGGCTCGTGTCGGATGTCGATCCGCACTCGGGGTTAGTTCGCGCGACTCAAGAACATGAAATAACGGCTTTTATCACAGAAATTGCTAAAAAGAAAGGATGGAAGGGTGAGAATGGTGAAGTGATATTGAAAACATATTTTAGTGATTTGCAGAGAGAGAAAATTAGCATAAGCAATAAAGAATCACAAAAGCAAAATAACCACTTTATTCATCATCTATGAGTTCTTACAAAATTAAATTAAATTCATAAACAATCTAGAAAGCCATAAACTTAACCTAAAAAGCATTATGATGTTAGAGAGAGAAAGTGATAACACCTAAGTTGTAGAGAGAGATCTAGAGAGAGTAGGAAACTAAGAGAGAGAATACCTTAATGAACTTACCGGGGTGTTTGGATCATGAATTGAATCGGCCATGATGAACGACTATGAGAGATCCAGCCATATGATAAAAGAATCATCGAGGAACGCCAGGTGAAGTAGTGGTTGAAGAGATGAGCAACCGTCATTGCAGGTTCAGGGCGACCATGAGGGTTGTAGGTGAGAGGCAGCAACTGTGTGGAATGGTGATCTAGAGAGTTAACGTTGCTGCCTGCAAGAGGAGATGCTCCAAGCTGGAGTTTCAGACCATGTGGGGGTTGCGAAGTCTTGGAGAAGAAGAGACTGGTGGTGCTGTGCAGCGATGAGGTGAGATTGAGGATAGTAATGGAGTTGCTGTCTATGTTGGAGATCTGCAATGGAAGGGGCAGCATAAGGAACACGCCTGTACACACACTCAACAAAAGAGAAAATCAGAGGAGAGGGCCAAGAATGGAGTCGTTTTTGACCCCTTGCTTCCCCATGCCGTTCTCAACTTGAAAGAGAGGAGAGAAAAGGTAAAGGAGAGAGAACGTGGGAATGAGAGAAAGAAAGAGAATGGAGGAGTAGTGTGTAGCACCGTGGAGGAGCCTGGTGGTATGCACAGGCGGTGTGAAGAGCGACCGGAGTTGTAGGCTGCAACTCCGGTGGGGCGCGGAGAGGACTGAAGACGGTGAAGAAAGAGAGGGCGTTGGGGGCAGCCAAGGTGATAGAGACACTGCTGGTCGTGGTGGTGGCTGGCAGATCGTGAAGGAGAGGGCGGAGAAGAAGAACCAGGAGAAGAAGACGCTGGTGATGGTGTTGCCGGCCGGAGTTGCAGGCGCAACTCCGGCGAGAAAAGAGAATGAAGAAGAAGAAATAAAAGGAGAGGATGGTTCTTGGCGTGGTGAGCAGGGGGTTGGGCAGCGGCTAGAGGAGGAGAAGAAGAACAAGAAGAGAAGAAGGAGGAGACAAACGGCTGGAGTTGCAAACCTGCAACTCCGGCGAAGAATGGTGAAGGAGACGAAGAAGAAAGGAGGAAGAAGAGGAGAAAGAAGTCGCGGGGAAGAAGGGAAAGGATAGGGGGAAGGAGAGGAGGAGATTGGAAGGGGATTAGGGTTCGAACGAACCCCTCTCCTTCTCCTTTTAAAGCTCCCTATTTCCTTTAATGGAAATAGGGTATTTTTGAAATAAAATATATATATATATATATATTTTTTTTAAGTAAAAATCTACTTTTCTATGGGGAATCTCCCCAATTAGTGGACCCCCCATTTTTTTGAAATTTAATTAAAATTCTTTGGAAATTCACAGGGTCCACTAACTGGTCGGACAGCGGGTCGATGATGATGGGCCCGGCTATTGGCCCACATGGATTGATGATGTCCATCGTCTCACAAGATGATGTGACAGACAGTCTGATGGCGATCGGATGGATGGTGACTTGATTGGGACCCAGATTGGTAGATCAACGGATCTAGAGAGATCCAACGGTCCGTTTGAAGATCCAATGGTCCGATGGAAGATCCAACGGTCAAAAAGCTAAGGGAGATGAGATAGAGCCGAAGGGTAGGAGTTCTGGGGTTAGGTCAGTAGATACGAGGATCTAGAGATGAAGAGAGAGAGAGAATAAGGAGAGATGAGAGAGAAAGTATCAAAAAATAGAGAGAAAAGCACTGGCGGAGGGTCTGGAACCCTGGTTTTCACTGTGACCATCCTCACGCTTCTCCAGTAGAGTCGACTATCATTCTTTGCTGACTCATGTGGCTTTAAACGCTTTGGTCCGTCTCTTGGTCATTGGCTCTCCTACTCTCTTCGTTCTTTGGGCCGGCTTTTTGGTCCTCTTATTCAGCCCATATTTGGCCCATATCTTCTAGTCATAGCATGTGGGCTCTTTAAGCTTTGATAATGGGCTTTCCTGATCGATGTGGGCTTGCAAGTCTCGAGAATTGTCCCATCGGGGTTTCCTGCGACAGAAGAAGCGCGTAATGAGACTCTATCAGAATGACTTCATGTCTAGACTTTCGAAAATGTGTTTAATGCATGCAAATATACCATTTCGTCCAGAAAAGTGTGTTCTACGCAACAAAAGAGACTCTTACGTAGAAAAGTAGATAAATAGAGTATTTTAACGTGGGAGAATGCAATAACGCTAAAAGGATAATTGCTTAAAATAAGCACTTTTGAGCGAATATCAGGTCTAGAGAGAGAAAATGTAGAAAAAAGAGAGAACTAAATAGAGAAAGCTAGAGAGAGAAAGGAAGAGAGAAAAAGAGAACTAGAGAAAAGGTGAGAGGTAGAGAGAGAACATCTTACCATTTACCAGATTTGGGTGGTGTGGCCGGAGAGAATGAGCCCGAAGAGTGGTCCAGCCATGACGATGTGCGGAGAAGTGGATCCAGGCTCGGTATGGTGACGTGCTCGGCAAAGATGATAATAGAGATCAGAGGTGGAGTTCCTAGGAGGATGAAAACGAGGGGATGCAAGTGCCTCTAATGGCAGGCACCTAGGAGAACCAGGTAGGGGGCGGTAGAGGAGATCTTCCTCTCCTCTTTTCTTTCTCTTTTTTTTTTTGTGGTTTTGTTTTCTTCTTTGGGAAAGATGGTGGGGAACGATTAGAGAGTGCACTGCTGCTACTATTGATGATGGTGGTTGTGGTAGCGGTTCGTAGTGGTGGTTCTGCTGGAGAAGGTGGAGCAAGGAGGAGGGCGGAGCTGCTGCAAAGTTGGGCGGTGGTGGATGTGGTTGCTGCTGGTGGTGTGCGGCTACGAAACCAGCAAGTGGTAATCGATGGTGAGGCAGTAGAGGATAGCAATGGAGAGGGCGATGTGGAGAACGGCTGAAGGAAGGAGAGTGAATGAAGCTAACGGCCTGCAAGGTTGCAGGCCATAAACTTGCAGGTGGAGGCGCTGTTCACAGCAAGGCAGCGTGGAAACATGGGGAGTTTTCTTGCTGGTTCGTCCAGCAAGAAGGAAAGTTGGTTACGACTGGCTATTGAGGACGGTAATCGAAGAGGGGTTGACGGCTTGGAGTTCTGAAAACTCAAGAGAAGAGAGGATGGTGAAGGACGGTGGTGGTTGCAGCTGCAACAGTTCGCCGGAGTTGCAACCTGCAACTCCGGCTTGGGTTGATGAATAGGATGAACAGTGGCTGGTGGAGTGTAGATGGATGAGGGAGGCGCTGGCGAGGTGAGCAAGGGGTTGGGCAGCGGCTGGAGGAGGAGAAGAACGTGAAGAAGATGAGGTGGCTGGAGTTCTGCAACTCCGGCCGGTAAAAGAAGAAGAAGAAGAAGAAGAAGAAGAAGAAGAAGAAGAAGAAGAAAATGGGGCTAAGGGCGAAGGGGAAGAAGGAGTTGGTTTTGGGGGAAGGATTCGAAGAGATTGGAGGGGGATTAGGGTTCAAACGAACCCTTCTCCCTCCTCTTATAAATCTCCCTATTTCCTTTAATGGAAATAGGGTATTTTTGAAATAAAAAAATATATATATATATATTTTTTTTAAGTAAAAATCTACTTTTCTATGGGGAATCTCCCCAATTAGTGGACCCCCCGTTTTTTTGAAATTTAATTAAAATTCTTTGGAAATTCACGGGGTCCACTAACTGGTCGGACAGCGGGTCGATGATGATGGGCCCGGCTATTGGCCCACATGGATTGATGATGTCCATCGTCTCACAAGATGATGTGACAGACAGTCTGATGGCGATCAGATGGATGGTGACTTGATTGGGACCCAGATTGGTAGATCAACGGATCTAGAGAGATCCAACGGTCCGTTTGAAGATCCAATGGTCCGATGGAAGATCCAACGGTCAGAAAGCTAAGGGAGATGAGATAGAGCCGAAGGGTAGGAGTTCTGGGGTTAGGTCAGTAGATACGAGGATCTAGAGATGAAGAGAGAGAGAGAATAAGGAGAGATGAGAGAGAAAGTATCAAAAAAAATGGAGAAAAGTATTGACAGAGGGTCTGGAACCCTGGTCTTCATTGTGACCATCCTCACGCTTCTCCAGTAGAGTAGGCTATCATTCTTTGCTGACTCATGTGGCTTTAACCGCTTTGGTCCGTCTCTTGGTCATTGGCTCTCCTGCTCTCTCCTTTCTTTGGGCCGACTTTTGGGTCCTCTTATTCAGCTCATATTTGGCCAATATCTTCTAGTCATAGCATGTGGGCTCTTTAAGCTTTGATAATGGGCTTTCCTGATCGAGGTGGGCTCGCAAGTCTCGAGAATTGTCCCATCAGGGTTTCCTGCGACAGAAGAAGCGCGTAATGAGACTCTATCAGAATGACTACATGTCTAGACTTCCGAAAATGTGTTTAATGCATGCAAATATACCATTTCGTCCAGAAAAGTGTGTTCTACGCAACACAAGAGACTCTTACGTAGAAAAGTAGATAAATAGAGTATTTTAACGTAAGAGAATGCAATAATGCTAAAAGGATAATTGCTTAAAATAAGCACTTTTGAGCGAATATCACAGCCACATGGTCCTCCACATCATCACCACCCACTACGCCTTGTTGCTACTCCTTACCACACTAAAAGGCAGCACCTTCACCAAATGGTGCTGCCTCTTCTCTTCACTTTACTGCCTTCCAAGGCAGCCACCCAAGACTAAAAAAAAACCACCACATGGTCGGAGTCCTATTCATTAACGAACCACCATATGGCCAAGCTTGAGGGCTGCAACTTCTCTATTGGCCGATCCCATCCAAGGTGAAGGCATGTAGTTTCTCTCTCATCTCTTCTCTCTACTTAGTTGTGAAAGTAGGGTTTTTCTGCGTCGTTGGTTACGGAAACCCTAAAGTTCAACAATAATTGTAATTCCGGTACACTTTAAATCCTGCAAAAATACAGACTTGCACAGTGGCTCGTGTCAGATATCGTCCGCACTCGGGGTTAGGGCAATTAAAGAATAATAATTCTGGAAACTGCTTAGAATGGTGGAGAGATGAGAGAAATGGAAATCGATTTTAAAACATGAATTTTTGGTGAGAGATTAATCAGACGAAGTATCAATTAAAGAAAACTCAAGAAAAACATAACTTTCAAAATCAAACTTTATTCAATTATAAATCAACTTACAATACTTGAATAAAATTAAGCAATAAATAAAACTAAAGCAAATAAAATTAACTAAAGAAAATAGAGAGAGAGAAGGTAGAGAGAGAAAGTGGTAAAAATAGTTAGAGAGAGAAAATAAAGGTAGAGAGAGAAAATGATGAACTATCCTAGAGAGAGGAAATGCAAGAATGAGAGAGAGAATTGGAGAGAGAAAGAATATATCACGAATCTTACCTCGGAGATTTGACCACTGTTAAAGGCCGTGATCGGCTAATGGATCGACGATCGGCCCGTAGTGAGATTGAAGGTGTAACTTGGTTGCACATGCAGCAAGGATAGTTGCTTGTGGAGAGGTGGTGGCTGGGTGGTCACACACAAGCAAAGAGTTACTGGATGGCTTCCTAGAGAAGTTGCAGGCTTGCAACTTGATCAAGAGATGAAGGCTTACACGGTGGTGAAACCTATGAGCAATCTTCTATCATGTAGATGGTGCGCTTGGTCCAACTGGAGGATGAAGTGGTTCCCTTGGATGAGCGCGAGGTCCAGCAAGATGAGGTGCTTGTGGAAGGTAGACTTGGAGATGCTATTTGCTGTGATACATGGAGGTGAAGTACACAGCAAGGCAGCACATGGAGTTGGAGTTGAAGGCAACTGTTAGATCTTCTCCAAGGCGTTGAAGTTGTTTCTGTTGTGCAACGGTTTCAGCATGGGAGAATGGCGTGTGAAGCAGTGGAGAGGGGAGATGACAGCAAGGAAGCGACTTCCAACAATTAAAGGTTGCAATTGTGTTGCTCCAAACCGTGAAGTGAAGGTGCTGGTTTAGAAGAGTTGTAGGTATGCACTCTTCTCCAGTGAAGAAAGGAGATGGCAGTGGTGAACGACAACAAAGAAGGGAGGTCTGTTCACTGTTGGTGTTGGTTGGTCTGCTTGGAGCCCGAACCTGGTGAAGAGGAGAAATGGCTGGTGGTGATGGAGAGACATGGAGCGATGGCTAGTGTTGCCAGTTTGAATGGTGGACGGTAATGAGTTGAGGGGCAAAGCGGTGCTCAGGTGGTTGTAAGAAGAACCAGCAAGGGCATTGATAGAGGTAGCAGGTGGAGGGAGTGAGTATTCCCGCCTATCACGCAAGTGTGTGCATGTTTCCGGCGAGCTTCTACCGTAAAAGATGATCGGAGTTGCACCTGCAACTCCCGAAATTAAAAAAAGAAAAAAGAAAAAGAAGAAGAAGAAGAAGAAGAAGAAGAAGAAGAAGAAGAAGAAGGAGAAGGAGAAAGAGAATGCAGGAGCTTACAGTATAGAAGAGCAACAGGTGAAGGAGATTTGCAGGGCGGTGAAGACGGAGCTGCTGGTGTTCACTGGCAGCATGCAAGGGAGTTGCGCCAGCAAGGAGTGCTTACTAGTGCGCTGGAGAAGATGAGAAGGAACGCTGCTGGTTGATGTTGGTGGTAGTGCACAGCGTGGAGAACAACCAGTCCGATAAGAGGTGGAGAGGTTGCGCGTGGTAATGAAGATCTAGTTGCTGCAGGTGGCAGCAACGTTTTGGAGAAGAGAGGTTCTCTTTTGCCCAGGGGAAGAGGAGAGAGGAGAGGAAAGTGCTGGTTGCAAGAAGAGATCGTTGGATCTCTTTTGGGAGGTTGCAATGGGGGTTGAGAGAAGAAAGGAAGGAGAAGAGAAGGGGGAGGGAACCGATCTTCTCCTCTTTTTGGTTTCTCTTATAAGAAGAGAGATCGTAGAAGAGAGATGGGATTAAGACAGTTTTCTCTCCACCATTTTCTAAGGAGAATGGATCTTTGTGGGGTCCATGAGATAAGGAGTGCCCACATGAAAGAGAAACCGTGGGTTTCTCTCTCTAGGGAAGAAACGTGGAGAGGATGAGAAGTTGTCAAGGTTGACCACTTCTCACATGGGCTAGAGTTGTGGGCTTGTGAGGTTCTAACTCATGGGCTTGGGAGATTTTAGTGCACGTGATGGCCCGATAGTGGGTAGGCCATAAGATAATGGTCTTTTGGCCATTACTAAGCATGCCAAATGTCGGCTAGCGGTTGCGTGGCCCTAGGCATAAGTGGGCCAGTAGAATAATGGCCCATGAAATGCCACATGTTGGTCAAATAAGATAGGTGAGCCAGTGGACCATTAGAGTAGTGAGCTTTTTGGGCCAATACCGAGCATGCCACACGTTGGCCAGTGGGCGTGGGTCATGGGTCATGGGCATGGGTCATGGGTATGGGTCATGGGCATGGGTCATGGGTCATGGGCCAAAATAGATAGAGTGAGAAATAGGAGAGAGGTGAGAGAAAAATATATAAAAATAAAAGCCTTGGAGGGTCTTGAACCCTGGTCTTCTTTATTTTCTCTCATTCGCTTCACCAATAAGTCAAACTTATCCTTTTATGTCAATTGGTGTGGCCTTTAACACCTAAGTCCTTCTCTTGGTCTCTAGCTATTCTTTTCTCCCTTAGTCTTTGTTCCGGCTCTACGATCCTCTAGCTTTGCCCGTACATGTCTTTTATCTTTTTATCTTAGTCTGCTGGCTCTTTAAGCTTTGATAGAAGATAGTGGGCCCGCCAGTCCTCGAGAATCGTCCGATAGGGTCTCCTGTAAGTGAAAAAGGACGTAATGAGATTGAACTAAAATGGCTTGATACTGGACTATCCGAAATACGTTTATTTCATGCAAATAGTCAATTTTTGTCTAAAGAATGCGTTTTACGCAATGGAAGAAACTCTTATGTAGAAAAGTCGACGAAAAGATAAGTTTTACATAGGAGAATGCGACATTGCTATAAGGATAATGGCTTAAAATAAGCACTTTTGAGCGAATATCACAACCCCCAACTAGCATAGAGGGCTAGGCATAACATGCTAGAAAACTTATTTGCATTACTCAGAGAAAAACTCCATTTTGTCCGATTATTTCAAGGATGCAAGAAATTATTCACAAATTAGAACTAATCAGCAAAATGCAACACTTCTACAAATGGACATTCAAACAAAAGATTACTCAGACTCAGTGTGTGTGTGTGTTCAACATCATCCTTATTTGGCAGTAGAGATATCTGGATCTCTTTAGAGACTCTATGTTTCGACCTCAATCGTCACTTGTATACCACTTAGAAGTGAATCACTCAGAAGTGGTTTTTATACTTTTCTCTCAAACTATATGTGAGGAGATGAATATAAAAACTGGCAAACGTCTCACATATATAGTTCTTGAATGGAGGGTATAAGAAGATTTAAGAAGATCTCATGATTGGAATGTCATATCACTTAAGAACGTCGAATCAAACTCTATAATTTCTCTTTTCTCCATTCTCCACACTTGAGGATGGTACAAATCTAGAATCAAATAGGACTTGCATAGGTTGTATTGAGGCTTAGGATAGGTTCAGAAAAGAAGGATATTCTGGTATTCAAAAATTCTGAGGGTATCTCACTATTCTTTGCAATTTTTCCCAGGGGTAATATTTTCTTGACTTTTCTTCTTTCCTTTTTCCAATTTTTGTCTTTTTAGATATTCTTCAACCTTTTTCAGATTCTTTTTCCTTTCATTCTTTCTTTCTGATCATGTTTCTTTTCAGCTCGACCCATTTTTTTTGTTATCTTTTCTTTTTATTTCTTGGTTTCTATCTTTTCATAGTGTAATCATACCAAATACTCTTTGATCCCTCTCAGAAGTAGGTTATCGTATTGAACCCTTTTTGGGATTGGGTTTGAAAGTAGGGTTTTTCCGTGTCGTTGGTTACGGAAACCCTAATCTCAATACATTTATAATTTCGATCTGATTTAATTCCTGCAAAAGTATGAACTTTGTATAGGGATTCGTGTCGGATGTCGATCCGCACTCGGGATTAGTCAGATTAGCGCGATTCAGAGCAAATAACAAAATTTTCCACAGAAATTGCTAAAAAGAAATGATGGAGGGGTGAGAGTGGTTGTTCGCTTTAAAACATGATATTTTTAGAGAGAGAATTTATGGACCATCGAAAGCATACGAAATAATGAAGACAATAAATTGAACTGAAAATAAACTATTTTATTAATCAAATTAAACTAAAAGAAATACATTGCTTGAATAAAAACATGTCCCAACTAAAAAGCAAACAAATTGGCATGAGAGTTAGAGAGAGAAATTAGGAGGCTAGAGAGAGAAAACTTGAGAGAGAGAAAAAGAGGTCCTATAGAGATACGATGATAGAAATCTTACCTTAGAGCTCACCACGTGCACATGCAAGCCAATGGAGAGTGTGAGGCAGCAATGTGTGGAAATGCTGGCCGGAGTTGGTTGAAGTTGGGTCGGCCCAAGGAGAAGTAGCGGTGTGGAGGATGGACCAGCGAAGGTTTGCTAGTTCTTCCGGTGGTTACACTGGTGGGGGAAGACGGTGTATGGGTGCCGTTGGTCAGCAAGGTAGCAAGGTGGATGGACCACCGGAGTAGCAGATCTATGGTACTGGCGGAGTGTAGGTGGCTGGAGAAAACAGTGATGGAGCCACCTGCAACGATGTTGACTTCCTCTCCTTCCTCCTTTTTTTTTTTGTTTTGTTTCTTTTCCCTTTCTTTTTTTTTTTTGTGTTGAGGAACAAGGTGAAGACGGACTGGAGGAGAATGGATCTAAATGAAGGGGGGACGGTAGCAGCAAATGATCATTGCTAGCTATTGAGAGGGTGGTGGCTGAGGCAGTAGTGCAGCACCGTGAATGGAGGAGATCAAGAAGAGAGGGGCGTTCCCCTTTGCTGTTAGAGAAGGGGCGACAAGGGCAGGTGGTATGCTGCTGCAAGTGAGGAGATGGTTGGGTCGTGGTGTTCCACACGTTGCTGGCTGCAGGAGGTGGAAGAGGGAGAGGCGGTGACAGGCAGCAACAACAAGGTGGAGGGATGGTGCAGGCGGTGCAAGAAGGAGACCCTCCTTCTCTTTCTTTTTCCTCTTTTTTTTTTTTTTTTTCTTTTCTGAAGGACTGGCCAGATAAAACGCCTGCAACTAGAGAGAGTTGCAGGTGTGACAGTCTTCCTGATGTGGTACACTACAAGTGGAGGGGCGATAGCTGCTGTCTACGTTGGAGATCAAGTGGTGAAGGCGGTGCAGCAACTGCAAGTGGAGGTGCTGCAAGCGTATCACGCACAGACGGAAGAGAAGTTGAGCAGCAAGCAGGCCAGGGGATCTCACGGTCAAAGATGCAGGCGGAGGTTTCAAACCTGTCAAGGGAGGAGCTCATGGCTTCCTCCCCTTCCTTCTTCTTTTCCTCTTCTCTTTTTCTGGTTTTTTTTTTTTTGTTTTGTGAAAGAGAGGGCAGAGAGAGGAGAAGGACGTGAATGCTTTAGGGTAGACAGTCAAGGAGATGGTGGAACGTGGTAGAGAATGGGGGGAATAAAGGCCAGCAAGGTGTGGAACGAACGGCCGGAGTTGCAGGCGCAACTCCGGTGATAAAGATGAAGATGAAGACGGTGATTGAGAAAAAATGGAGGAAAAACAGTCAAAAACCGAGGAGAAAGAGGGGGCCATGAGTTGGGGGAGAGAATGGAGGAGAAAGGGGGGGGATTAGGGTTCGAACGAACCCTTCTCCCTCCTCTTATAAAGCTCCCTATTTCCATTAATGGAAATAGGGTATTTTTTGAAAATAAAAAATATTTTTTTTTTTTTTTTTTTAAGTAAAAACCTACTTTATTATGGGGAATCTCCCCAATTAGTGGACCCCCCATTTTTTAATTAAAATTATTTTGAAATTCACGGGGTCCACTAACTGGTCGGACAGCGGGTCGATGATGATGGGCCCGGCTATTGGCCCACATGGACTGATGATGTCCATCGTCTCACAAGATGATGTGACAGACATTCTGATGGCGATCGGATGGATGGTGACTTGATTGGGACCCAGATTGGTAGATCGACGGATCTAGAGAGATCCAACGGTCCGATTGAAGATCCAACGGTCAGAAAGCTAAGGGAGATGAGATAGAGCCGAAGGGTAGGAGTTCTGGGGTTAGGTCAGTAGATTCGAGGATCGAGAGATGAAGAGAGAGAGAATAAGAAGAGATGAGAGAAAAAGTATCAAAAAAATGGAAAAAAGCACTGGCGGAGGGTCTGGAACCCTGGTCTTCACTGTGACCATCCTCACGCTTCTCCAGTAGAGTCGACTATCATTCCTTGCTGACTCATGTGGCTTTAAACGCTTTGGTCCGTCTCTTGGTCATTGGCTCTCCTACTCTCTTCGTTCTTTGGGCCGGCTTTTTGGTCCTCTTATTCAGCCCGTATTTGGCCCATATCTTCTAGTCATAGCATGTGGGCTCTTTAAGCTTTGATAATGGGCTTTCATGATCGATTTGGGCCCACAAGTCTTGAGAATCGTCCCATCGGGGTTTCCTGCGACAGAAGAAGCGCGTAATGAGACTCTATCAGAATGACTTCATATCTAGACTTCCGAAAATGTGTTTAATGCATGCAAATATACCATTTCGTCCAGAAAAGTGTGTTCTACGCAATGAGATAGACTCTTACGTAGAAAAGTGGATAATTAGAGCAGTTTTACGTAGGAGAGTGCGATAACGCTAACAGGATAAGTGCTTAAAATAAGCACTTTTGAGCGAATATCAGGGTTTTTGGTTGATGGGTTAACAAGAAAAGGTTTTCATCAACAGGCTCAAAAATGGTTTCTAACGGTATAGATGTTAGGGAAGCTAAAAAGTCTGATTGGTTAGAAAGATGGCCTATATCATTTTTTAGGGTTTGTACTTTCATCTTCGATGTCTTGAATGGATATAGAGAAGGTTCTTTATGTAATAATCCAAATTTGATGTCATTCTAAGTTCCATGACCAAAGCAAAGGTTAATGAGACCACTCAATGGAAATATTTGGGGACTAAAAGAATTTTGAGTCATCTTGTGACTCAGAATAATTTAATAACCCTCAGAAATAATGGAAAGCTCAAAAGCTCACTGGGTTAGGCCTCCACACTTGTTCTTCTTGGATCTCTGGATAATTTAAACTTTGGATAATTCTGACGTTGATTTGTGAACATTTTCGCTAAATTTGAGTTTTCAAAGATTTTTCAATCCACTGTAGTAATGTTTGCTTTCAAACTGAATAAAGAGCTAATAAGTGATTTTTCAAAACAGACATCATTTTCAATAAATAGACTTTCCAAAAAGTTTGTATTCATCATTATAAAGGATTTGAAAGGCATTTCGAAAGTACTCAGAAAACTTTATAAAACACAGGTTATCATCCCAAAAATACATCTTTTTCTCATTTTTCTTAATTTTTTTTGTTTTATTTTTATTTTATTTATTTTTATGAAGACATGAGTTTTTATAAATCCCCACCCCCAACTTCCGTCCTCGGTGCTCTTGATCAGGACAAAAATATATGAAAACTCTGAATGTGATGCATGTTAGAGGAAGAGTTATACCAGTATGGCTGAGATTTGGTGATACCTGAAGGTAGTGAGAGTAATTGTACCTGCATAGCCATAATAATATATGATATATAAGAATTATGCATGAGACTCAATGACTTCTAGGAATACCAGAATTGCCTTTCCGAAAGCGCTAAGTTTTACGTCTTCAGCCATACACAACAGGGGTGGAATTCACTCCCAACTAGGTTGGAGCTCAGAGAGACTGACAGAAACATCAGTCTACATATATCGGATCAATAAGATCTATCTTGGAGGTTTGAATAGATGACACATCTAATTTTTGAAAAGGTTTGAGACGTTGTCCATTGACCTGGAATGTTGAATTATCCTTCGGGTTCTCAACAGTTATAGCCCCATAGGGCTTGACTTCAGTAACAATATATGGGCCTGACCCTCGGGATTTCAATTTTCCAGGGAAGATGTAAAGTCTAGAATTGTAAAGTAAGACTTTCTGTCCCGGGTAGAAATCCTTCCTAAGAATGCTCTTGTCATGTATCCATTTCATTTTATCTTTATACTTTTTTTGACAAGGCATATGAATCATTTCTCAGTTCATCCAATTCATTGAGTTGTAAATTCCTTTCCTCTCCTGCCGCGTCTAAGTCAAAATTGAGTTTTTTGATCGCCCATAGGGCGCGATGCTCAATCTCAACAGGGAGATGACAAGGTTTACCATATACCAACCGGTATGGAGACATATTCAAGGGAGTTTTATAAGCTGTTCGGTAAGCCCATAGAGCATCTGAGAGGCGTGTAGACCAGTCTTTACGAGTTGTATTGACTATCTTCTCCAGTATCTGCTTGATTTGCCAATTGGAGACCTCAACCTGACCGCTAGTCTGCGGATGGTAAGCAAGGGCAACCTTATGAGTTACACCATACTTTTTCATTAACTTTTCAAAAACTCTATTGCAGAAATGGCTACCCCCATCACTTATAATGGCTTTGGGGGCTTCGAATCTTGTGAAGATGTACTCCCTCAAAAATCTCACCACAACTTGATGGTCATTGGTTCTCGTAGGAATTGCCTCAATCCACTTAGAGACATAGTCCACAGCTAGGAAGATGAATTGGAAACCATTGGATGTAGGAAAGGGCCCCATGAAATCAATACCCCACATATCGAATATCTCATCGACTTGAATAGGGTTCAATGGCATCATATTTTTTTGCGAAATTCTTCCAAGGTTTTGACAATTAGAGCAGGCCTTGTAGTAGATATGTGTTTCTCGAAACAGAAAAGGCCAGTAGAATCCACATTGTAGGATTTTCTCAGCTATCTTTTTAGAACTGAAGTGACCACCACATGGTTGGTCATGACAAGAAGACAAGATGTTCAACTGCTGAGATTCAGGGACACAGAGACGAATAATTTTGTCAGGACAGTATTTATATAAATAAGGCTCGTCCCAAGAGTAATACTTAACCCTTGCCAGGAATTGATTTTTGTCCTGTTTTGACCAATGAGATGGTATTTCCTCCGTCACTAGGTAATTGACAATGTCAGCATATGAAAGTAGGATTTTCCCGTGTCGTTGGTTACGAAAACCCTAGAATCAACAAGATTTGTAATTTGATCCGAGCCTCAAAATTCCTGCAAAATTACAGGCTTTGTATAGGGATTCGTGTCGGATGTCGATCCGCACTCGGGGTTAGTGTGCGTAATTCAAAGACATGAAATGATGGATTTTTATCAAGAAAACATGGAGAGGTGAGAATGGTGATGGATTTAAAACATGCTTAGTGATTTTTAGAGAGAGAAATTACCACAAACAACCAAGAACACAAAAGTAAACTAACAAATGGAAAATAACAATAGTTTTTATTCATAAATTCCAAACAAGAATTACAATTCAATCAAAGAAACACATACTAGCAATGAAATGTCTAGAGAGAAAACCAAAATTTTAGAGATAGAAAGGGGCTAACTAGAGAGAGAATGTGGGGACACTAGAGAGAGAAATAGCCTTACCGTGGAGAACTTGCTGGAGAATTACTATTGATGGGGTCGCATGGGCATTCTTTGCCAAGTGTGGGAGTGGTTGCCTTGAGATGATGGTGGATCTATGAAGAGCGTGTTGGAGATAACGATCTCCATCAGTGCAGCTCACAGTTGGTGGTGATGACTAGTGAAGATGGGGATGGCGAGTTCCTTAATGGTGGTGGCGGTAATGTTGAAGAACCATGGGGGTTCTCACGGTCTTGAGGCCCGTGAAGGTGAGGTAGGATAGGGGCAGCAAGAAGAGGGGGATCTTCCCTCTTTCTTCTTCTCCTTTTCTCTGTCGTTCTTTTCTTTATTTTTTTTCTTTTTGACTTTGGAACGGTGAAGAAGAGGAGGAGGGTGACGGTGGCTGGGTTAAGGAATGGATGGTGAAGGTGGCCGCCGGTTTTAATGGTGCTGGCCGGAGTTGCAACCTGCAACTCCGGTGATCTAAAAAATAATTTTTTTTTTTTTTTTTTTTGGTGTTTTCTTCTTCAAAACGTGGGGTTTTAGAGGGGAGAAAATGAGAAAACGGGAGCAGTGGGCCCACCGTTCGATGAGAGAACGGGATTCTGTGCAACGTGGAGGGCGATAATGGTTCGTGTGGAGGTTGAGGAGGATGCTGTGGTGGCTGGCGGTGCAAGACGGCGGAGCAAGGTGGAGCTCACGTTGCAGGCGGTACTGCTACAGGCAGAGAGGAGCACCGAGTTGCAGTGCTTGCTGTTGCAGGTAGTGGTGAGCGGACTGGTTGCAACAGTTGGCCGGAGGGTGGCTTTTGAGAAGGAGACGGTGGTGGCTGTTAATGGAGGTGGAGGCTAACGGCTTGAAGATGAAAGGAATGGGGGTGGCTAGGTTGATGGGTTAGGGTTTTAAAACGTGGGAGCAATGAAGGTTTTAAGTGGAGGGCGACTGGAGAGGAGATGAAAAGAGCTTGGGGGGTGGTAATGACGGAGTTGCAGATGGCCGGAGTTCTGCAACTCCGGCGAGAAAAATAACGAAGAAGATGAAGAAGAAGGTGAAGAAGAAGAGGGGAAAATCGCCAAAAATCGAGGGGAAGACGGGGCAGGAGAGTTTGGGGAGAGAATGGATGAGAAAAGAGGGGGATTAGGGTTCGAACGAACCCTTCTCCCTCCTCTTATAAAGCTCCCTATTTCCATTAATGGAAATAGGGTATTTTTTGAAAATAAAAAAATATTTTTTTTTTTTTTTTTTTTTTTTTTTTTTAAGTAAAAACCTACTTTTCTATGGGGAATCTCCCCAATTAGTGGACCCCCCATTTAATTAAAATTATTTTTGAAATTCGCGGGGTCCACTAACTGGTCGGTCAGCGGGTCGATGAAGATGGGCCCGGCTATTGGCCCTCATGGGTTGATGATGTCCATCATCTCACAGAATGATGTGACAGACAGTCTGATGGCGATCGGATGGATGGTGACTTGATTGGGACTCAGATTGGTAGATCGACGGATCTAGAGAGATCCAACGGTCCGATTGAAGATCCAACGGTCCGATGGAAGATCCAACGGTCAGAAAGCTAAGGGAGATGAGATAGAGCTGATAGGCAGGAGTTCTGGGGTTAGGTCAGTAGATTCGAGGATCGAGAGATGAAGAGAGAGAGAGAATAAGGAGAGATGAGAGAAAAAGTATCAAAAAAAATGGAAAAAAGCACTGGCGGAGGGTCTGGAACCCTGTTCTTCACTGTGACCATCCTCACGCTTCTCCAGTAGAGTCGACCATCATTCTTTGCTGACTCATGTGGCTTTAAACGCTTTGGTCCGTCTCTTGGTCATTGGCTCTCCTACTCTCTTCGTTCTTTGGGCCGACTTTTTGGTCCTCTTATTCAGCCCATATTTGGCCCATATCTTCTAGTTATAGCATGTGGGCTTGTTAAGCTTTGATAATGGGCTTTCATGATCGATTTGGGCCCACAAGTCTCGAAAATCGTCCCATCGGGGTTTCCTGCGACAGAAGAAGCGCGTAATGAGACTTTATCAGAACGGCTTAATATTTAGACTTCCAAAAATGTGTTTAATGCATGCAAATATACCATTTCGTCCAGAAAAGTGTGTTCTACGCAATGAGATAGACTCTTACGTAGAAAAGTGGATAATTAGAGCAGTTTTACGTAGGAGAGTGCGATAACGCTAACAGGATAAGTGCTTAAAATAAGCACTTTTGAGCGAATATCAGCATACTATGGGGTGACGGAGATAGCGAATAGTTGTTCGTCAGGAAAAGTCTTTAGAATGGGCTAAGATTCAAAAGTAGACTCTAAGGTCAACCTTGACAAGTGATCAGCCACAACATTCTCAGTCCCTTTCTTATCCCTGATCTCTAGATCGAATTCCTGTAATAGAAGGATCCATCTAATCAATCTCGGCTTTGTCTCCTTTTTGGACATTAGATATCTCAAAGCCGCATGATCCATATACACTATGACTTTAGTGGCCAATAAGTATGGTCTAAATTTATCCAAAGCAAAAACAACGGCCAGTAGCTCTTTTTCAGTAGTGGAGTAGTTTAACTAAGCCGAGTTTAAAGTCTTGCTCGCATAGTATATCACATGCGGCGTTTTGTTGACTCTTTGGCCCAAAACTGCTCCAAGAGCATAGTCGAATGCGTCACACATCACCTCAAAAGGTATGGTCCAATTAGGAGGGCGGATGATGGGCGCAGAAGTAAGCTCAGATTTAAGACGCTCGAATGCCTTCACACAGTCAGCATTGAAGTCAAAAGGGCTAACCTTAGCCAAAAGACTACATAGGGGTCGAGCTATCTGGGAGAAATCCTTAATGAATCTCTTGTAGAAGCCTCCATGTCTGAGAAAAGATCGAATATCACGCACAGATTTAGGAATTGGTAGGGTCAAGATAATATCAATCTTGGCTTTGTCGACCTCAATACCCTTGTCAGAAATGACATGCCCTAGCACGATTCCTTTCTTTACCATGAAGTGGCATTTTTCCCAGTTTAGGACAAGTCGCTTATCCTGACATCTTGTGAGTACCAGACTCAGATGTTGGAGACAGTCCTTGAAAGAGGATCCAAAGACGGAGAAGTCATCCATGAAAACTTCTAAGAACCGTTCGATCTTGTCCAAAAATATACTCATCATACACCTTTGAAAAGTCGTAGGTGCATTGGAGAGGCCAAAAGGTATGAGACTGTAGGCAAAAGTGCCAAAGGGACAGGTGAACGTGGTCTTCTCATGGTCCTCGGGTGCAATGGGAATCTGATTATATCCTGAGTAACCATCTAGGAAGCAATAGTAGGAATGACCTGCAAGACGTTCCAACATCTGATCAATGAATGGGAGAGGGAAATGGTCCTTCCAGGTGTTGGTATTGAGCCGTCTGTAGTCAATACAGACTCTCCATCCTTTCTTTAAGTGCTGGGTCACTATTTCTTTTTGATCATTTTCTACAATAGTGAAACCCGCCTTCTTAGGTACGATATGGATTGGACTCACCCATTTGCTATTAAAAATAAGGTAAATGATACCCGCATCTAGCAATTTTAGAATTTCATCCCATACTACATCTTTTAGGACTGGATTTAACCTCCTCTGATGCTCTCTAGACGTCTTAGAGTCGTCTTCAAGATAAATGTGATGTTGACACACAGAAGGGTCTATCCCATGAATGTCGTCAATGGTCCATCCTATGGCTGATTTGTGCTTCTTTAGCAACATAATCAGTCTCTCTTTTTGGGACGCAGATAGGACAGAAGCAATGATGATAGGATAAGTCTCTTTAGGACCAAGATAAGCATAAGATAGTTCAGAGGCTAGAGGCTTAAGCTCGAGTTTTTGATCAGTGGAGCTTGATTCTTCCTCCTCTACTGAGATAGAGTTGACAGTAGTAGGATCTCTGATCATGGTTAGCAAAGGCTCGTACTCAACAATAGGAGGGGGACTAGAAATCAGTGTAACTGACTCTTGGATAGTATTATCCTCAGAAATTGTTGACTCCCATTGGAAGTTAGTATCAAAGTGCTCTTGGCACTATTTCAAGATATCTTCAGTGGAGTCCTGAATTAGACTCTCAACGACACACATTTCATCTGTCACATCGCGATCGGCATCTTGTCGCATAAGTCGAAAGATGTTAACCTTAGCCTTTAGGTTGCTGAAGGCAATTGACATATTCCCGTCCCTACACCCATGTGTGCATTCGCGATAGCAAGGAATGGTCGGCCTAGAATGACCGGGATCCGATTATCCTGACACGGTTCTATGTTGAGAATGATGAAGTCTACAGGGTAGTAAAAGTCAGCTACTTTCACTAGGACATCTTCAATAATTCTCCTTGGAATTTTGATGGACTGGTCAGCCAACTTCAGAGTGATTTTTGTTGGCTTCATATCCTTGAGGCCTAATTGTTGGTATACCAAAAACGGTATGAGGTTGACACTAGCTCCTAAGTCCAACAAAGCTGTGCAACTAAAGTTATCACTGATTTCACACTGCACAGTAGGACTTCCCGGATCCTTATGCTTAATTACACTGTTGCGTTGGATGAACGCTGTAGCTTTTTCTGCCAAAAATGCATCTTTTGGTACATGCGTACGCTGTTTGACAGTGCATAATTCTTTCAGGAATTTGGCATAGGAAGGGATCTGTTTAATAGCAGATAGGAAGGGGATAACTAAAGTTATCACCGATTTCACACTGCACAGTAGGACATCTTTGAAAACGTCTAAGATCTCTGAAAATTGCTGATCTCTTTTGTCTTGGACAAGCCTATCTCGGAAGGGAGGCTTAATCCGACAAATAGATTTGTCCTTCGCCTGATATCTCTGCACTAGGATTGTAGATTTTGGTGCAGGCTTTGCAGCATCAGAAGTGGATTTTGAAATGTGTTCCTCCGTGCTGAATTTAGGAATAGGAGCGGGAGATGGCTCTGACGGTTCTTTTACTCCCATATCCACAGTCTTTCTAGATCGGAGTGTAAAAGTCGGGTTTTTCCGCGTCGTTGATAGAACGACCCTAACTTCAACACATTTTTGTAGTTTTTATCCGATTATCCTGCAAAATTGATAGATTTTTGTATAGGGATTCGTGTCGGATGTCGATCCGCACTCGGGGTTAGTATGTGCAAGTCAAGGACATGAAATGACAGATTCTTTTTTTTTTTTTTGGTCGAAATTGCTACTAAGAAAGATGGAGGGGTGAGAGTGGTGTTTCAAAGTGCTTTTAAACACATGTTTGAGAGGATTCTAATTAACGAACTCAACATTATCAAGAGAAAAAAAATTGCAAATAAATCCAATCTAGTTTTCATTAATCCAAAAAGAGCTACAATGTATTGAATCTTAAAACATAAAGAAACATCCACTAGCTGAAATTAAAAAAAAACTTAGAGATAAAGACAAACTAGAGAGAGAGAGTTAAGAGTGAGAGAGAGAAACTCATTATGGACTACAAAGTAGTTGTCCACAATGTTGTGGACTGATGGAGACGGTGGATGGTGGCTGGCGGTAAGGTGAAGGCGACAATGGATGCAAGGGGCTAAGGCGAACGGGGATAGGTGAGTACGGCTCCTTCTTCACCTCCTCTCTTCTTTTGTTTCTTTTTTTTTTTTTTTCTTTTTGTTCTTTCGTAAGAGAGAGAAGGGGCAGTGAAGACGAAGGAGTAGTGGAGCGGCTGTGATTGAAGCGTTGAAGGAGTTTTTGCTGGTGCGCGCGGCTGTGGAGAGAAACGGTGGTGGCTGGAGAGCAGCTTCCTCTTCTTGCTGTAAGTGTGGAGAAAGGGGGGGGGGGCGGTATCGATTTAGAGCTGGAATGGTGATGGCGGCAAGGTTGTGTGTGATGAAGGGAAGAACGTGGAGATTGAAGTTGAAGCCGTGATACACTTGCAGCGGCAAGAGGGAGAGGAGGCGCAGGCGGTATTGAAGATGGAGGTGGCTGACGGTGTGCACAACCAGTCCGTTTGGACCAGCAATGGAGGAGGGACGCACCTCCAACCAGATCGTGAAGGGAGCACGTGGTGGGTTTAGAGAGGAGGTGGCAAGGGTGATGGGTTCGCCGGACTGTTGGCCGTTCAGTCGGAGAAGCAGCAGGCCGGAGTTGCAGCAACTCCGGCGTAAAGACGAGAAGAAGAAAAAGAAGAGGAAGAAGAGGAAGAAGAAGAAGAAGAAGAAGAAGAAGAAGAAGAAGAAGAAGGTGGAGCTGGCGTACCAGTCCGGTGGTGGCTCGCCGGAGAGGAAGGAGTGGAGGAGAAGAAGAAGAAGAAGGAGGAGAAAGCGCCGAAAACGTCGGGGAAGTTTTGGGCGAAGGAGAGGAAGAGATTGGAGGGGGATTAGGGTTCGAACGAACCCTCCCTTCTCCCCTTTTAAAGCTTCCCTATTTCCTTTAATGGAAATAGGGGGTTTTTGAAAAATAAAAAAATAAAAAAATAAGAAATTTTTTTTTTTTTTTTTTTTTTTTAAGTAAAAACCTACTTTTCCATGGGGAATCTCCCCAATTAGTGGACCCCCCATTTAATTAAAATTATTTTGAAATTCGCGGGGTCCACTAACTGGTCGGACAGCGGGTCGATGAAGATGGGCCCGGTTACTAGCCCATATGGATTGATGATGTCCATCGTCTCACAAGATGATGTCACAGACAGTCTGATGGCGATCGGATGGATGGTGACTTGATTGGGACCCAGATTGGTAAATCGACGGATCTAGAGAGATCCAACGGTCCGATTGAAGATCCAACGGTCCGATTGAAGATCCAATGGTCAGAAAGCTAAGGGAGATGAGATAGAGCCGATGGGTAGGAGTTCTGGGGTTAGGTCAGTAGATTCGAGGATCGAGAGATGAAGAGAGAGAGAGAGAATAAGAAGAGATGAGAGAAAAAGTATCAAAAAAATGGAAAAAAGCACTGGCGGAGGGTCTGGAACCCTGGTCTTCACTGTGACCATCCTCACGCTTCTCCAGTAGAGTCGACTATCATTCTTTACTGACTCATGTGGCTTTAAACGCTTTGGTCCGTCTCTTGGTCATTGGCTCTCCTGCTCTCTTCGTTCTTTGGGCCGGCTTTTTGGTCCTCATAGTTGGCCCATATCTTTTAGTCATAGCATGTGGGCTCTTTAAGCTTTGATAATGGGCTTTCCTGATCGATGTGGGCTCGCAAGTCTCGAGAATTGTCCCATCGGGGTTTCCTGCGACAGAAGAAGCGCGTAATGAGACTATCAGAATGACTACATGTCTAGACTTTCGAAAATGTGTTTAATGCATGCAAATATACCATTTCGTCCAGAAAAGTGTGTTCTAAGCAACACAAGAGACTCTTACGTAGAAAAGTAGGTAAATAGAGTATTTTACGTAGGAGAATGCAATAACGCTAAAAGGATAATTGCTTAAAATAAGCACTTTTGAGCGAATATCAGAGTGTGGTCATAGCTTGTACCTCTCCTTGATAGTTTGGATTTTGTGACTAGGAACCGACCTCATAAACTGCGCCCTTGGCATTCCTTTTAGGATTTGCAATAGGTTGGCTAGGGAAGATGCCTTTGGATTTTTCTACTTCTAAATTCCTGAGACGCTGCTCTAGGCGCTGCATGGACTGGGTTTGCTGCACAATAAATTATGATAGGAGGTCTTCCAGACCCAGTTTAAGAGCAGCTTGAGCAACCAGTTCATGATTAGAGCTCATAGGGGCAGCATAATTGTAGGATTGAGGTGCAATTTGACTTAACTACAGATTCTGGGGATTCTGATTAGGTGCCTGTTGGCCAGAGTATTGTCCTTACTGGAATGATCGATTCTGATTAAACGGGTATTGACTCGTCTAGTTTTGACTCTGTTGGTACTGTCCCTATTGGTATTGTCCTTGTTGGTATTGCCTGTTGGGTTGATTAAACCTAGGCGGATATGTGCTCTGCGCAGGTCTTTACTGTGGAGCAGACTGCTGCCTCCAGGAGAAGTTAGGATGATTTCTCGTATCAGGATGGTATGTTTGGCTATACGAGTTCTGGGTAGGTGGTTTAAAGGTGTTAAACGCACAAACTTCTTTTTGGAGTGGAGGGGCACATCTATCATTCAATGGACAATTTTCAGTAGAGTGGGAGGGCTGTAAACAAAGATTACAGGGTTCCATTAGGTTCTCTTGACCTATATTCATGACTGGGGTAGATTGGTGAACAGGCTTGTGTACAGACATAGCCAGGGCAGAAACTGACTTGGTCAACTCTTGAATGAGGGATTTAAGTTCAGGGTCAACCTTTGCTTCATTTCCCCACATTAGTTCTCAAGACTGGAGTATTTCGACTGAACTCATTGTCAGTCGTCCAATGCTGGGAATTTTCACTTAATTCTCCCAGAAATTTGTACCCTTCAGTAGGAGTATTATGCATGAATTTTCCTTGGCACATGGATTCTACCATAGTGCGGGACTCATCAGTAAGTCCCTTGTAGAAAATGTGAACTAGATTGCCTTTGTCGATACTGTGACGTGGACACTTGGTCAGATAATCCTAAAATCTTTCCCAGGCTTCATAAAATTTCTCATTGGACTTCTGTCGGAAGTCTTGTATGAGTTATTTCATTTGATTAGTGCGAGTCATGGGGTAGAATTTGGACATAAATTTTCTTACAAGTTCTTTCCAACTTGTGATAGAATCTGCAGGAAGAGAGTAAAGCCAGTCCGAGGCTCTACCCTTTAGAGAGAAAGGAAAAACTCTCAGTCTAACATTGTTATCATCAAGATTCTGATTTCTAAAGAGCAGGATGACATGTTGAAATTCCCTGATATGGGAGTAGGGGTCTTCTCTGGGGAGACCTCTAAAAGTTGGCAGCATTTGAATAGTTTGCGGCCTGATCTCGAATTGCACCGCCGCAGTAGGTGGAAGAACAATGCATGATGGCGGGTTGGCCGAGATCGGCGCATACATCTCGATAAGGGGACGTTCGTCTGCCATGACGATGAAGGTATTTTCTTTGGAAGAGCGGGGAGGAAAGGGGGAGGGATGATGAATAGTGGAAGACTCCACTATAAGAGAATGATTCTCAGATCGAATCAATCTGCGATTGGATCTAGTCCAAGCAAACATATGCTGAAAGAGTAAGCCTCTAGAGTCGGCAAGAGGTGTATGAAACCGAATGAGCCTAGATGATGCACACAAGGCAACAGATAATCTTAACCTAAACAATCAGGACAGTATTATGAATTATCTTGTTAGTGTAGGGATAGTGTAGATTATGACAGTGGGCAGACCACTGGTTTATCTTTAAATACCCGCCAGACTAACTTTTCACTCTGTAGGTTCTCACCAAGATATACTCTTCAAAGCAAATCCGCTAATACTAACTCAAGTTGACTGCAAGATAATCCGAAGCCTAGACGGACGTGGGCACATCGGCTGACTTAAGTACGTCATAGACTAACCGGATTTGTCAAGCGTGAAAATGAGTTTTCCCAGAAGAGGAGCTAGGGTTGGTTCGTGTTCCTAATTCGATACTAGCTAATCCGACAGACAATCAAGGAGGCCACTTACGAGCTCGGTATACTTGAGTAGTAGGGACCTATGGGTGTGTTAGATAATAGGGACCCGCACTCATGGACTTAATCGACTTGATCTTTGAAGGGGTCGCTTTATGTGGAGTTTTCTTCGAACACCAATCTAATTGGGCTCTATTTCTTGATTGATTTTAATTTTTGGCGGTGGTTGCACAAAAGCTGGAATGACGAGGTGAGTGATGAAATCCCACCAGTTTCAATTTAGAGATAGGTTTGCTCTTTATGTATTTTATTACGGCCAAACTAAGCAAGTCCGATAAGTTTTGCAGAAGCAAATAAACAATCGGCACAGTGTTTGCACAATGATCATGATCGCACTCAAGGCGAGGTATAGAAACTTACTTGCCCGTTGGCTACACACGGGGTCTCCACCGTGAGATAGGGAGGGGTATCCAAATGGGCTTGGGCCCGACTCCACCTCTTTGAGCTTTCGCTCCCTACTCACTTGGTAAATGCAATCCGCAATCACGTTAGTCCACAATGGTCTATGGTATGGAATTGGAAGGCATACCGCCTTTGGGGTTTCAAGAAACATGCAATGATTTAGGGCAGGTATTGTGAATTAGTTCCAATTAGGGTTTGAAATTCAACTTTAGCTATTCCCGAATTAGGATTCGAAAATATCTACTTTTGAATTACCCGGAGTTAGAAATCTTCCAAATTGAATCAAATAACTAATGGTGATCTAACTAGAAATAGCAGAATTGAAATCTGACCTTAATATTTTTGGTATTTTTAATTAGTTAATTATCTAACAGTTATTCTAAAAGGAGAGAAAATGAATCCCTAAATTATTACAACTTTGCACTCGGCCGTCTGAGGCATTAAAATAATAAGTGGAAAATGTGAAAAATAAAGTGGAAAGTTTCTGATCTAGATCGAATCTTGAAGATAAAGCAGCTCTCCGAATTCCTGTTCGTCTTTTTGTAATTTCGTCAACCGAGCGTCAACGATGCCATTTGAAAGTAGGGGTTTTCCGCGTCGTTGGTTACGGAAACCCTAAAGTTCAACGATATTTATAATTCTGGTACACTTTAAATCTTGTAAAAATGCAGACTTGCACAGTGGCTTGTGTCGGATATCGTCTGCACTCGGGGTTAGGGCAATTAAAGAATAATAATTATGGAAACTGCTTAAAATGGTGGAGAGATGAGAGAGATGGCAATCGATTTTAAAACATGAATTTTTGGTGAGAGATTAATCAGACAAAGTATCAATTAAAGAAATCTCAAGAAAAGCATAACTTTCAAAATCAAACTTTATTCAATTATAAATCAACTTCCAATACTTGAATAAAAATAAGCAATAAATAAAACTAAAGCAAATAAAATTAACTAAAGAAATTAGAGAGAGAGAAGGTAGAGAGAGAAAGTGTTAAAAATAGTTAGAGAGAGAAAATAAGGGTAGAGAGAGAAAATGATGAACTATCCTAGAGAGAGGAAATGCAAGAATGAGAGAGAGAATTGGATAGAGAAAGAGAATATATCACGAATCTTATCTCGGAGATTCGACCACTGTTAAAGGCCGTGATCGGCTAATGGATCGACGATCGGCCCGTAGTCAGACTGAAGGTGCAACTTGGTTGCACATGCAGCAAGGATAGTTGCTTGTGGAGAGGTGGTGGCTGGGTGGTCGCACACAAGCAAAGAGTTACTGGATGGCTTCCTAGAGAAGTTGCAAGCTTGCAACTTGATCAAGAGATGAAGGTTTACACGGTGGTGAAACCTATGAGCAATCTTCTATCAGGTTGATGGTGCGCTTGGTCCAACTGGAGGATGAAGTGGTTCCCTTGGATGAGCGCGAGGTCCAGAAAGATGAGGTGCTTGTGGAAGGTAGACTTGGAGATGCTATTTGCTGTGATACATGGAGGTGAAGTGAACAGCAAGGCAACACGTGGAGTTGGAGTTGAAGGCAACCGTTAGATCTTCTCCAAGGCGTTGAAGTTGTTGCTGTTGTGCAACCGTTTCAGCATGGAAGAATGGCGTGTGAAGTAGTGGAGAGGGGAGATGACAGCAAAGAAGCGATTTCCAGCAATTAAAGGTTGCAATTATGTTGCTCCAAACCGTGAAGTGAAGGTGCTGGTTTAGAAGAGTTGCAGGTATGTTGATATTCGCTCAAAAGTGCTTATTTTAAGCAATTATCCTTTTAGCGTTATTGCATTCTCCTACATAAAATGCTCTATTTATCTACTTTTCTACGTAAGAGTCTCTTCTATTGCGTAGAACACACTTTTCTGGACGAAATGGTATATTTGCATGCATTAAACACATTTTCGGAAGTCTAGATATTAAGCCGTTCTGATAAAGTCTCATTACGCGCTTCTTCTGTCGCAGGAAACCCCGATGGGACGATTCTCGAGACTTGTGGGCCCAAATCGATCATGAAAGCCCATTATCAAAGCTTAAAGAGCCCACATGCTATGACTAGAAGATATGGGCCAAATATGGGCTGAACAAGAGGACCAAAAAGCCGGCCCAAAGAATGAAGAGAACAGGAGAGCCAATGACCAAGAGACGGACCAAAGCGTTTAAAGCCACATGAGTCAGCAAAGAATGATAGTCGACTCTACTGGAGAAGCGTGAGGATGGTCACAGTGAAGACCAGGGTTCCAGACCCTCCGCCAGTGCTTTTTTCTCTATTTTCTGATACTTTCTCTCTTATCTCTCCTTATTCTCTCTCTCTCTTCATCTCTCGGTCCTCAAATCTACTGACCTAACCCCAGAACTCCTGCCCATCGGCTCTATCTCATCTCCCTTAGCTTTCTGACCGTTGGATCTTCCATCAGACCGTTGGATCTTCAATTGGACCGTTGGATCTCTCTAGATCCGTCGATCTACCAATCTGGGTCCCAATCAAGTCACCATCCATCCGATCGCCATCAGACTGTCTGTCACATCATCTTGTGAGACGATGGACATCATCAATCCATGTGGGCCAGTAGCCGGGCCCATCATCATCGACCCGCTGTCCGACCAGTTAGTGGACCCCGTGAATTTCAAAATAATTTTAATTAAATTTTAAAAAATGGGGGGTCCACTAAATGGGGAGATTCCCCATGGAAAAGTAGCATTTTACTTAAAAAAAAAAAATATTTAAAAATATTTTTTTTATTTAAAAAATACCCTATTTCCATTAAAGGAAATAGGGAGCTTTATAAGAGGAAGGAGAAGGGTTCGTTCGAACCCTAATCCCCCCCTAATCTCCTCCTCTCCTTCCCCCTATCCTTTCCCTTCTTCCCCACGACTTCCCTCTCCTCTTCTTCCTCCTTTCTTCTTCGTCTCTTTCACCATTCTTCGCCGGAGTTGCAGGTTTGCAACTCCGGCCGTCCTTCTTCCTTCTTCTCTTCTCTTTCTTCTCTTCCTTCTCTTCTTTCCTCTTCCTCTCTTCCCTTTCTTATTTCTTCTTCTCCTTCTCGTCTTCTTCTTCTTCTTCTTCTTCTTCTTCTTCTTCTTCATTCCGGCCGGAGTTGCAGAACTCCGGCCGCCACCATCTTCCCTTCTTCTTCATCGTTTTCTTCTCTTCTTCTGCCCCTCTTCCTTGTCTGCAACCTGCCCCTCCTCACCGCCACTGCTCCCTGCAACTGTAACGTCTCCAGCCTGCTCCTCCAACACCGTGGCTGCATCTTCTCTCTTCAACCACCGCCTGTGCCTCCTGCACCGCTGCAAGCTCTACCGCCAGCACCGCCCTCTCCAATAGCGCCTCAACCTCCACTACAGTCAGCACCTCCCACCTTCGTAGCAGCAACGTTGCTGGTGTTGCATAACAGCAACACCAACACCACCACGACCGCCTGCAGCCACCACCATTACCGCCTCCTCTCTCACTCCCACGTTACCACCAGCAGCTGCTATACCGCCCCATGGAGATCACGATCTGATCTCTCCCACATTTTCTCCTTGCTGCTGCTCTCACCAACAGCTCACCCACCGTGATCTACACTTGCTGCCCTCCACAGTTTTAACCCACAATAAAAAAAAAAAGAAAAAAAAAAAGAGAAAAACAAAGAAGATAAAAAGAAGAAGGAGGTGGGATACCACTGATATTCGCTCAAAAGTGCTTATTTTAAGCAATTATCCTTTTAGCGTTATCGCACTCTCCTACGTAAAAGGCTCTATTTATCTACTTTTCTATGTAAGAGTCTCTTCTATTGCGTAGAACACACTTTTCTGGACGAAATGGTATATTTGCATGCATTAAACACATTTTCGGAAGTCTAGATATTAAGCCGTTCTGATAAAGTCTCATTACGCGCTTCTTCTGTCGCAGGAAACCCCGATGGGACGATTCTCGAGACTTGTGGGCCCAAATCGATCATGAAAGCCCATTATCAAAGCTTAAAGAGCCCACATGCTATGACTAGAAGATATGGGCCAAATATGGGCTGAACAAGATGACCTAAAAGCCGGCCCAAAGAACGAAACGAACAGGAGAGCCAATGACCAAGAGATGGACCAAAGCGTTTAAAGCCACATGAGTCAGCAAGGAATGATAGTCTACTCTACTGGAAAAGCGTGAGGATGATCACAGTGAAGACCAGGGTTCCAGACCCTCTGCCAACACTTTTCTCCATTTTTTTTATACTTTCTCTCTCATCTCTCCTTATTCTCTCTCTCTCTTCATCTCTCGGTCCTCGAATCTACTGACCTAACCCCAGAACTCCTACCCATTGGCTCTGTCTCATATCCCTTAGCTTTCTGACCGTTGGATCTTCAATCGGACCGTTGGATCTGTCTAGATCCGTCGATCTACCAATCTGGGTCCCAATCAAGTCACCATCCATCCGATCGCCATCAGACTGTCTGTCACATCATCTTATGAGACGATGGACATCATCAATCCATGTGGGCCAGTATCCGGGCCCATCATCATCGACCTGCTGTCCGACCAGTTAGTGGACCCCGTGAACTTCAAAATAACTTTAATTAAATTTTAAAAAATGGGGGGTCCACTAAATGGGGACATTCCCCAAAGAAAAGTAGCATTTTACTTAAAAAAAAATATATATATATATATATATATATATTTTTTCTTATTTTTTTATTTTCAAAAATCCCCTATTTCCATTAAAGGAAATAGGGAAGCTTTAAAAGGGGAGAAGAGAGGGTTCGTTCGAACCCTAATCCCTCTCCCCTCTCCTCCTCTCCTTCCCCAAAATCGTTCCCTACATTTTCCCTCCTTCTTCTCCTTCTTTTTCTTCCGTCTCTTCCTCATCTTCTTCATCTTCTTCATTTTTTTCTCGCCGGAGTTGCAAGCAGCAACTCCGGCCGCCTGCTAATCCTTCTCCCCCTCTCCTCCTCTGTCTTCTTCTTTTTCTTCTCTCCACTGTCTTCTTCTTTTCCTTCTCTCCTCTGTCTTCTTCTTCTTATTTTTCTTGTTCTCTTCACGTCCCACCGGAGTTGCAGGTTGCAACTCCGGTCGCCAGCGCACCTCTCCGCCTCCACCATCTTCTCCGGTCACAGATGCACTTCTTGCAACACCACAGCCATCGCACCACCCCTGCTACCACCGCTGCCACCACCGTCTAAGCACCGCTCCCTCACAGTCGTGCAACCGGTGAGACAGCACACCGTCTTCTCTCCTCGATGGACTGGACCTCCTCTACCGCCTCACCACAGCACCGCCCAGCCATTGCTTCTTCGCTGGATCACTGCTCTTCAATGCACCAGCGAGCTCACAGTTCCAGCCGTTCTCCATTGGGATCCATCTTCCTCCACGATCCACGCCACGAACCAACCACCACCGATTTCCATTGCAAATCAGTCCGGCATCATCTCTTACAGCCTCCCTCCTCCACACGGTGCCAATTCCAGCCATGTTCTCCATGGTCCTCTCTCCTACCTGCTATCAGCAATCATGCCATGGTTATTGCCATGCGTTGATTTCCATCTCTCTTGCGGTCGGATAGGTGCAATGGTAAGTTTCTTACTCTCTCTCTCTAGTCAACCCTTTTCTCTCTCTAGAATTAGTTTTTTTTTCCTGCAGCCTCTTTCTCTCTCTAGTTCTCAAATGTTTCTCTCTCTACAATCTCTATCTCTCTCCCTAGTTCCTCTCTCTAGCTTTTCTTTAAATTGCCTGGTAGTTGTTTTTTCTTTCTTTCTCTATTTAATGTTTGTAAGCATTGTTTGATCAATAAATTTAGTTTGATTATCATATTGTAATTTTTTTTTATTTCTTTTTAGTACATTTTAATAGCCTAAGATAATCTCGTTAAAGAAAGCTTGTTTTAATCTCAACCACCATTCTCACCTTCCCATGTTTTTAAGGATTTCCCATGTTTAAATGAGTTCTTATTTGCGCTAACCCGACTAATCCCGAGTGCGGATTCGACTCCGACTTTCCACTGTGCTAGAATTCTTAATTTTTGCAGGAATAAGTCTCGAATAATTACAAATATTGTTGAGATTAGGGTTTCCGATCCAACGACACGAAAAAACCCTACTTTCAACCACCTCGTTGCATCTCCACCATGATCCTCCATGTGTGACCACACAACCATCTCCTTGCCACCAGAACTCCATGCTGCCACTCCACCTTGCTGCCGCCTTACCAAGATCACTGGATTGCCCATCTATTCTCCACCATTAAACATCATCACTCTTCATCACAAGGTACACCTTCACGACTTACTATAGTGTACACATTGGTGCTACACCGGGCAATCAACTTGCAGCCCTCTCCACCATGCGGTCCCCTCCGCACCTATTGTGCCCGAGGCATCATGATATTCGCTCAAAAGTGCTTATTTTAAGCAATTATCCTTTTAGCGTTATTGCATTCTCCTACGTAAAATACTCTATTTACCTACTTTTCTACGTAAGAGTCTCTTCTGTTGCGTAGAACACACTTTTCTGGACGAAATGGTATATTTGCATGCATTAAACACATTTTCGGAAGTCTAGATATTAAGCCGTTCTGATAAAGTCTCATTACGTGCCTCTTCTGTCGCAGGAAACCCCGATGGGACGATTCTCGAGACTTGTGGGCCCAAATCGATCATGAAAGCCCATTATCAAAGCTTAAAGAGCCCACATGATATGACTAGAAGATATGGGCCAAATATGGGCTGAATAAGATGACCAAAAAGTCGGCCCAAAGAACGAAGAGAGCCGGAGAGCCAATGACCAAGAGACGGACCAAAGCGTTTAAAGCCACATGAGTCAGCAAAGAATGATAGTCGACTCTACTGGAGAAGCGTGAGGATGGTCACAGTGAAGAACAGGGTTCCAGACCCTCCGCCAGTGCTTTTTTCCATTTTTTTTGATACTTTTTCTCTCATCTCTCCTTATTCTCTCTCTCTCTTCATCTCTCGATCCTCGAATCTACTGACCTAACCCCAGAACTCCTGCCTATCAGCTCTATCTCATCTCCCTTAGCTTTCTGACCGTTGGATCTTCCATCGGACCGTTGGATCTTCAATCGGACCGTTGGATCTCTCTAGATCCGTCGATCTACCAATCTGAGTCCCAATCAAGTCACCATCCATCCGATCGCCATCAGACTGTCTGTCACATCATTCTGTGAGATGATGGACATCATCAACCCATGAGGGCCAATAGCCGGGCCCATCTTCATCGACCCCCTGACTGACCAGTTAGTGGACCCCGCGAATTTCAAAAATAATTTTAATTAAATGGGGGGTCCACTAATTGGGGAGATTCCCCATAGAAAAGTAGGCTTTTACTTAAAAAAAAAAAAAAAAAAAAAAAAAAAAAATATATATTTTTCTTATTTTTTTATTTTCTAAAATCCCCTATTTCCATTAATGGAAATAGGGAAGCTTTAAAAGGAGAAGGATAGGGGTTCATTCGAACCCTAATCCCCCCCCTTTCTCTTCCATTCTCTCCCCCTATCAATCCCGCACAGATCTCTTCTCCTTCTGGCCCCATCTTCCCTTCTTCTTAATTTTTTTTTTTTCTTCTTCTTCCTCCTCATCTTCGCCGGAGTTGCAGGCAGCAACTCCGGCCATCAAGGTCTTCCTCCCCCTCTCCTCATATTCTTCTTCTTCCTCTTCGTTTTCTTTTTCTTCCTCGTCGTTTTCTTCTTGTTCCTCTTCGTCTTCTGCTGCGTTTTCTTCTTCTTCTTTTCACGTTCATACCGGAGTTGCTGCTGCAACTCCGGCCTCCACAACCAACCAGCAACCACGTTGCTGTTCTTTCACTTCTCCTCCACGATTTTGACTCCACCGCTCCGCCATCATCATCCCTACACCATCTGCAACTCCATCATCAGAGGAGTTGCAGATTTTCAATTCCTTTCACACCAGCTCGCCGGACTGGTTCGTCTTCTCCGGCAAGCTCTTCAACTCTCTCCACAGCCACCGCCTTCTCTCCCACAAACAGTTTCTTTTGCAGAAAAAAACCATCACCGCCTCTCCCATATTTCCCTTATCCTCCCACAGCAAAAACAGCACCGCTCCTTCCATTCCATCATCTCCATTCTCACTACCGCTGCAGCACACCCGGCGATCCTCTCTAGTGCTTCGCCTTGCTCTTGATGCTGCACACCCGGCGATCCTCTCTAGTGCTTCGCCTTGCTCTTGATGCTGCTGATGTGCCTCATACCTTCAAGCCATTGCACCACCTGTTGGAGGTTGCGACCTCTCCTTTTGTCCACCTTCCACAACAACATTGCCACCACGTTGTTGCCACTAGCAGCTCCATCACTACCAGCCTGCAAGATCATCTCTTATCTCCAATGGCCGCTCTCCCCTAGGCAAGGGCAATGGGTGTCGACTAGCAGCCCAGGCTCCACCTTCGTCTCTAGCAAGATCACTGCTTGTGGTGCGCTAATCATAGCGACTCGCAACTCAGCTGCTCCGCCCACCTCACCATCATCCCTGATCTTCATCATCTCCACAGGGTGATCATTATCATCCCTTCCATGATTGTCCAAGGAAATCGCATGACAGGTGGTCCACTGTAGGGTAAGTTCCTAGTTGATTACTTTCTCTCTCCTCCTTTGTTTTCCTCTTTCTCTCTCTACCTCTTATCTTCTCTCTCTACACTTCTCTCTCTATTTAATGCTTTTTAGATAACTTTATTCAATAGTTTTTTTTTTTATTATTATTCAAAGCATTGTAATCTGATATTTGAATTTGATAAATGCAGTTTATTGCTGAGTAATTCTTTTATCATTTTCTGATGTGGTTATAGTCCTTCTCACTCAAAAATCAAGCATGTTTTGAACTCACTTATCCACCACTCTCACCCCTCTATTTTTCTCGCAAGAATCCATCATTTTATGTTCTCGAATTGCTCAAACTAACCCCGAGTGCGGATCGACATCCGACACGAATCCCTATACAATATCTCTATATTTTACAGGATTAAAATTCGGATCAAATTACAAATGTGTTGAGAATAGGGTTTCCGTAACCAACGACGCGGAAAAACCCTACTTTCAAATGGCGCCGCTGCCGGGGATCGAACCCGGGTCACCCGCGTGACAGGCGGGAATACTTACCACTATTTGAAAGTAGGGTTTTTCCGCGTCGTTGGTTACGGAAACCCTACTTTCAAATGGCGCCGCTGCCGCTCGGGTGTTCGGGAGTGCGAAAAAGGACGTAAAGACGGAATTGGAAAGTTGCTGAAGCGAAAAGCTGCTCAATTTGGCCAGCCTGACCTTTTCGGGAAACTTTCTATTTTTTTTGTTTTTGTTGATTTTTAGCAGTTTTTAAATTACTATTTTTAATGCCTCGGAAGGCCGAGTGCAAATTGTAATAATTTAGGAATTTTACTGCTTTCCATATAACTGCTAGATCTTGTTCTAGGGTTTTTTAGAAACCCTAGATTAAGTGGAAATTACCAAAAAAATTAAAAAATCAAAATTCAAAAAAATTAGGGTTTTATATTCTGCAGATTTTTAGAAATCACCAATCAAGGATTTGCGATTTTTGGAAAGATTCCAAAATCTTGAAACTCTGCTTAATTAGGGTTTCCCCTCTTAGAAGTTTCCTCTTTAGAAGCATTTCTATCTTTAGAAATCTTCCGAATTTGGAAAAGTCTGCAAAAGGAAACACCCCAAATCTAGCAGAATTTCAATTTTGGGAAATTTCCCAAAATTATAAGGGATCTCGCAACCAAATCTTTCTTGGAAGATCTCCACAGTTCGGGAAACTTTCCAATCTAGGTATTTTCCAATCTGGAAATTCCTAAATTTTAACCCATCTCGAACTTGGAAATTAATTCAAAAACTTGCCTAAATCCAGTGCTTGATCTGTGAACCCTAAAAAGGCAAGGATCTTCCAAATAGAATCCCACATACCTAGACCGTGCGATCTAACTGTTTCTGTAGGAACACGATCCAGTGTGGGTAGAGAGCAAAAGCTCAAAGAGGTGGAGTCGGGCCCAAGCCCATTAGGATACCCCTCTCTAACCCACGGAGGAGACCCCGTGGCGTGGCCCACGGGAGGTAAGTCTCTATCCTCGCCTTGAGTGCGATACAGAGCATATTGGGTGCATCATTGCCGCTTGTCTATTTGCTTTCGCATCCATATTCTTCGACTTGCGTGGCATGGCCGTTAATCAATCAACTCTAAGAGAGCAAACCCAGCTCCAAAATTGAAACTGGTGGGATTTCATCACCCACCTCATCACTCCAGCTGAAATTGATCCCCAGGATCCATCTATAATAAAAAGAATCAAGAAGTAGAGCCAATTAGCCCGGTGTTCGAGGAAAAATCCACACAAAGCGAACCCGCTTAACATCCAATCGAAATAAGACCACGAGCGCGGGTCCCTGTTGTCTAACACACCCATAAGTCCCTGCTACTCAAGTACACTGAGCTCGACGTGGCATCTTGGATTATTCGGCGGTTAGTTGCGTGTGGACTAGGAACACGCACCAACCCTAGCTTAACCCGAGGGAACACTCTTCTTCTACACTTGACCAATCCGGTTAGTCTGGGACGTACTTAAGACAGCCATTGTGCCGCACGTCTGTCTAGGCTTCGGATTGCCTTGTTGTTGACTAGAGTTAGTACTAAAGGATTCGCTCTGAAGAGTGTAGCCTGGTGAGAACCTCTGAGTGCATACAGTTAATCCGGCGGCTAAAAGATAAACCAGTGGTCCGCCCACTGTCATAATCTACTCTAGCCCCAAACTAACAAGATAATGCCTAAAATATATCCTGATTGTTTAGAATAGGATTATCTGTGCTTGGTGTGCATCATTTAGAATCACTACTCCAGTGTCTCCTTTTGGCAACTTTTTGCCAAATCTTGGGCTTGCTTTTTCAAGTAGAAGCCCGGTTGGACCTATCCTAACCTTTTACTGACTCGATCAGAGAGTTAGTCCACCGCACCCCTCTATCGCCTCTAATGGCAGATGAACGGCCTCTGTATGAGACCTACTACAGTTTTTGTGAGAATCGAAGTGATCACTCTCAACCATGGTATGACAATTCTGCGTATCATCATGATACTCCAGTCTCGCACACTTCTACAGGGTATGATAATCACCAAGATCCGGAGTACAATTCTGTACTCCAAGAGCTTAAAAATTCAGTCTCTGCCCTTCGTGCCGCAGTCCAGCAACCTGTGTACCATCCCCAGTCTGTAGGATATTACCCTCCTATCCAGCAAGATGTCTGTACCTTTCCATCTCCAATGCAGACATCCTATGACAACACTTATTATCAGGATAATAGGAGTCACCATAACTTTGGTTGGGAACAGTCTGCCCTCCCGCAGCAACTACCGCAGGATAATTATCCTTCTGGATTCCATCAACCCAATGGCGAGTATGACTGGCAATACTCGCAATCCCAGTACCCGTCATATCCACAGAATGACTATTCTGATCAACAGTGGGCCCCTCAGGATTTTCAGAGTCAGCACCTAGTCCCAGACTCCACTTTGCCTTACAACTTTCATACCCAGTCGGACTACAATCAAGAGTTGCCACCTCAGCTCCCCTTGGCTGAACCACCTCCGTTGGCTACCAAACCCGGTCTAGAGGACCTTCTCTCTCAGTACATTGCCCAGCAACAACAGTATTTCCAAGGTCTAGAGCACCAACAACAGCTATCTATGGAGAGCTTGGAGCAACGTCTAGTTAAATTAGAAAACGAGAGAGAGGAAGTCAACTTCACTAGCCCACCAATAGCCTATCTTGAGGAGAGTGACATGGCCACTGTCTATAATGAGGAGTCGCACAATTGGACCAAGTACCAGAATTGCCCGGATGAAATAGAAGTTGTTACCATCCCTAGATCAAGCTTGATTATTGAGGAACCAGTGTATCCTTATACGGTGCCTTTAAAAGCACCACATCCTGAACCTACCTCAGAGCAACCTATTTCTCACTCTCCCACTGCTGCTTCTAATATGGACCCTGAAGATGATCATCATGACACTGAGTTTTGTCTCGATTGTAGGATCCCTACTATCATAGATCTACCGTTCCTCCCCAGTTCCCTTGGTATGAGCCATAATAGTGATGAACCCGTGTCTCCATCTATGGTGCCCTTAACAGCACCAACTTCTAGACCGAGCCCAGAGAAACCCGGTTCCATCTCTATCTCTGATAATTCTTTCTCTGCCCTGGATGCAGAAATTCCTACCGTAGAACCGTGTCTAGAATATGAGACTCCCGCTGTCCTGGACCTACCGATCCCCACCGAGGAGGGACGTATTGAATGTAGGGATTGGAACATCCCTATCACATTAGAAAACATCAAGAAAGAGGTCAACAGTTTTCACCCGTCACCCTACGTCGATATTATCGATGACCCGTGCGCCGTAGAGAGTCTAATCCAGGACTCTCCCGAGGATAAATTATCCAAGTGTCAAGAACAATTTGAGTCTGACTTCATCTCGGAGTCCAACATTTCTGGTATTACTGATCTGCAGGAGTCTGCTCCATTCAGATACATTCCCGCAAAACTCAATGAGTTTGCGGCTCTGCTAACCACGGTCAGAGAACCCACTACTACTCCCCTCTCAGTCTTTACTGAGAAGCTTCTATCCCTCCCCGCTGAATTAAATGTTTTTGCGGGTCTGCTCAGAGAAACCACTCCTACTCTCCTCTCAATCTTTACTGAGAAGCTTCGATCCCTCCCAGATCAACTCCGTACTTTTGCCGGTCTGCTCAGAGAGCTCAATGCCCTTCTCTCAGTCTACACTGAGAAAGACCTGTTCTACACAGGTATACCTAGACAAGGGATAGGATAGTTGTCTCCGTTCCACCTTAGGTGTCGGGAAGACTGCAGATTCACTCAGTCTCCATGAGTTTTAACCTGGTTGGGGGTACTTGATATACCCCCATCATGTCTGGCTGAAGACGTAAAACTTAGCGCTTTCGGAAAGGCAATTCCGGTATTCTAGAGTACATGAGTCTCATGCATTTGTGATTATTGTTATATCTCTGAAAATGCAGGTACATTCATTCTCCCAATCATCAGGTATCACACACTGTCGAGTTTTTGCCGACTTGGTAACATCCTTCCTGAATCTTTGCATCATCATCACTGATTTGTTATCATTTTATGTCCCGGTCATGAGCACCGAGGACGGTGCTATATTTTGGTTGGGGGTGGGTATTTACCAAAACTCATGTATTCCTTTTGATAAATATATAAAAAAAAAAAAAAAAAAAAAAAAAAAAAGAAGGTTGTTTTTGGGGTGATTTCCGATGTTCTCCAAAAGTTTTCTAGAATTTCAAAAATGTGTCAAATACCCTGACTTTGATTAGCTGAAAACCTCCGTTAAGTCAGTATTGAGGATGTCAATTTTTGTTTAAGGTTAGCTTTGAGTCAAGTCAAGCGTGGCTACAGCAGGTTTGAAAACTCAGAAAAACACAGATTTGGCACAATTGTACACTATCAACATCAGAGTCATCCTAAGTTTTGAAACTCTAGAGATCCTGTGAGAATAATTGTGGAGACCTAACCCAGTGAGCTTTCGAGCCTTTAATCATTTCAGAGAATTAAACAATAATCCTGAGTCAATGGATGACTCACTATTCTTCATGCCCGCAATATTCGTTGAGAGATCTCATTATCTCTTGCTTCGATCATGGAACTCAGAACGACATCAACATTGGATTACTACGACAGAACCTTCTTTGTATCCAGTCAAGACAGTATACATGATAGTGCAAACCCTAGAAAATGATTTAGGCCATTTTTTCTGAACCATTCAGCCTTTTTACTCACCTGAATTATACTTCACTAGAAACCCCTTGAACCCTTCTATAAAAGCCTTTTCTTTGTAAGCCCATTAACCAAAAACCCAGTTCAGCTACGAAGTGTTACTAGCTACCCTACTTTTGAGAAGGATAAAAAAATAACTGATGTGGGTGTACCGTGAAAAGAAAAGTAAAGAAGAAAAATCAAAAGGAAAAGAAAGTGGTTCAAGCTGAAAACAAAATATGGAAAGAAAGTATGAAAAAGTGCTGAAAAGAAATTGAGCAGTCTCAAAAATATCAAGAACAAGAGAAAAATATGAAAAAAGGAAAAAGAACCAGATAATGGTGTTACGTCGCAGGAAAAATGCAAGAAAATGACAATATCCTCTCAAGATCTTTGAAATCCTGTATCCCTTTATCTCTCTACACCTGACCTAAGCCTCATTACAACCCAGGAAAGTTCTACTTGATTCTAGGATAGTACGATCATAAAATGTGGAGATTGGAGAAAGAGAAGCTATAGAGTTTGATCCGAAGTTCCTGAGTGAAGTGGTATTCCAATCATGAGATCTTCTTCTGTTAAAGATGTCCTTCCTTCAAATAAAACATATGTGAGATCTTTTGCCTCTTTATATTAAATACATCTCCTCACATATAAATTGAGAGAAAAGAAGAAAACCCTTCTTGTGTGATTCTATTCTGAGTGCTAAACGTGTGAGATTTGAGGTCGAGGCATAAAAACTTAGAGGTGATCTAGAAATCTTTACTGTCGGATGATGAGAATGTTGAGCACACACACACGCAGAGTCTGACTATTCTGGGTCATGATTATAAGTCTGTAGTCTTGCAAATACTTTCCAACTCTTCGCTAGCATGTAACTGTTTTTGCATCCATTCAATGATTTGACGAACGGTGTTTTCCCGGAGCTAATATGAAAAAGTGTGCAGCATGTGCAGAGCCCTTTTAAGCTCATTTATTTCGCACTAATTGCCAAGGATTGGCAATATGCTGGTTGGGGGTTGTGATATTCGCTCAAAAGTGCTTATTTTAAGCAATTATCCTTTTAGCGTTATTGCATTCTCCTACGTAAAATACTCTATTTACCTACTTTTCTACGTAAGAGTCTCTTCTGTTGCGTAGAACACACTTTTCTGGACGAAATGGTATATTTGCATGCATTAAACACATTTTCGGAAGTCTAGATATTAAGCCGTTCTGATAAAGTCTCATTACGTGCCTCTTCTGTCGCAGGAAACCCCGATGGGACGATTCTCGAGACTTGTGAGCCCAAATCGATCATGAAAGCCCATTATCAAAGCTTAAAGAGCCCACATGATATGACTAGAAGATATGGGCCAAATATGGGCTGAATAAGATGACCAAAAAGTCGGCCCAAAGAACGAAGAGAGCCGGAGAGCCAATGACCAAGAGACGGACCAAAGCGTTTAAAGCCACATGAGTCAGCAAAGAATGATAGTCGACTCTACTGGAGAAGCGTGAGGATGGTCACAGTGAAGAACAGGGTTCCAGACCCTCCGCCAGTGCTTTTTTCCATTTTTTTTGATACTTTTTCTCTCATCTCTCCTTATTCTCTCTCTCTCTTCATCTCTCGATCCTCGAATCTACTGACCTAACCCCAGAACTCCTGCCTATCAGCTCTATCTCATCTCCCTTAGCTTTCTGACCGTTGGATCTTCCATCGGACCGTTGGATCTTCAATCGGACCGTTGGATCTCTCTAGATCCGTCGATCTACCAATCTGAGTCCCAATCAAGTCACCATCCATCCGATCGCCATCAGACTGTCTGTCACATCATTCTGTGAGATGATGGACATCATCAACCCATGAGGGCCAATAGCCGGGCCCATCTTCATCGACCCCCTGACTGACCAGTTAGTGGACCCCGCGAATTTCAAAAATAATTTTAATTAAATGGGGGGTCCACTAATTGGGGAGATTCCCCATAGAAAAGTAGGCTTTTACTTAAAAAAAAAAAAAAAAAAAAAAAAAAAAAATATATATTTTTCTTATTTTTTTATTTTCTAAAATCCCCTATTTCCATTAATGGAAATAGGGAAGCTTTAAAAGGAGAAGGATAGGGGTTCATTCGAACCCTAATCCCCCCCCTTTCTCTTCCATTCTCTCCCCCTATCAATCCCGCACAGATCTCTTCTCCTTCTGGCCCCATCTTCCCTTCTTCTTAATTTTTTTTTTTTCTTCTTCTTCCTCCTCATCTTCGCCGGAGTTGCAGGCAGCAACTCCGGCCATCAAGGTCTTCCTCCCCCTCTCCTCATATTCTTCTTCTTCCTCTTCGTTTTCTTTTTCTTCCTCGTCGTTTTCTTCTTGTTCCTCTTCGTCTTCTGCTGCGTTTTCTTCTTCTTCTTTTCACGTTCATACCGGAGTTGCTGCTGCAACTCCGGCCTCCACAACCAACCAGCAACCACGTTGCTGTTCTTTCACTTCTCCTCCACGATTTTGACTCCACCGCTCCGCCATCATCATCCCTACACCATCTGCAACTCCATCATCAGAGGAGTTGCAGATTTTCAATTCCTTTCACACCAGCTCGCCGGACTGGTTCGTCTTCTCCGGCAAGCTCTTCAACTCTCTCCACAGCCACCGCCTTCTCTCCCACAAACAGTTTCTTTTGCAGAAAAAAACCATCACCGCCTCTCCCATATTTCCCTTATCCTCCCACAGCAAAAACAGCACCGCTCCTTCCATTCCATCATCTCCATTCTCACTACCGCTGCAGCACACCCGGCGATCCTCTCTAGTGCTTCGCCTTGCTCTTGATGCTGCACACCCGGCGATCCTCTCTAGTGCTTCGCCTTGCTCTTGATGCTGCTGATGTGCCTCATACCTTCAAGCCATTGCACCACCTGTTGGAGGTTGCGACCTCTCCTTTTGTCCACCTTCCACAACAACATTGCCACCACGTTGTTGCCACTAGCAGCTCCATCACTACCAGCCTGCAAGATCATCTCTTATCTCCAATGGCCGCTCTCCCCTAGGCAAGGGCAATGGGTGTCGACTAGCAGCCCAGGCTCCACCTTCGTCTCTAGCAAGATCACTGCTTGTGGTGCGCTAATCATAGCGACTCGCAACTCAGCTGCTCCGCCCACCTCACCATCATCCCTGATCTTCATCATCTCCACAGGGTGATCATTATCATCCCTTCCATGATTGTCCAAGGAAATCGCATGACAGGTGGTCCACTGTAGGGTAAGTTCCTAGTTGATTACTTTCTCTCTCCTCCTTTGTTTTCCTCTTTCTCTCTCTACCTCTTATCTTCTCTCTCTACACTTCTCTCTCTATTTAATGCTTTTTAGATAACTTTATTCAATAGTTTTTTTTTTTATTATTATTCAAAGCATTGTAATCTGATATTTGAATTTGATAAATGCAGTTTATTGCTGAGTAATTCTTTTATCATTTTCTGATGTGGTTATAGTCCTTCTCACTCAAAAATCAAGCATGTTTTGAACTCACTTATCCACCACTCTCACCCCTCTATTTTTCTCGCAAGAATCCGTCATTTTATGTTCTCGAATTGCTCAAACTAACCCCGAGTGCGGATCGACATCCGACACGAATCCTTATACAATATCTCTATATTTTACAGGATTAAAATTCGGATCAAATTACAAATGTGTTGAGAATAGGGTTTCCGTAACCAACGACGCGGAAAAACCCTACTTTCACATCACCATTTGCAAGAGAAGTTAGGTACTTTCTCTCTTCTCTTACCCTTTTCTCTCACCATTAGTTCTCTTCTTCAATCTCCCTTCTATCTCTAGGTTTTAGTTAACCTTCTCTCTCTAGGGTAATTCTTTTACATTCTCTCTCTACCTTCTTCCTCTCTCTCTAAAAAGTTCTCTTTACATGCTTTCTTACATGCTTTCTAGAATAGATTTACCGCTTTATTTATTTCTGTCATTTATTTCATGTAAGCAACAGTTTAATTAATGCAATTTGATTTTGATGATTTCAGTATTTTCTGGATCTCTTGGATGTGTTTTAAATCGACTTGCCCTTCTCATCTCTTCCATCATTCTCCTTTTTCTCTTGTATATTATCTGTCATTCTATGTTCTTATTCGCCCTAATCCAACTAATCCCGAGTGCGGATCGACATCCGACACGAGCCACTATGCAAAACTGCTCATTTTACAGGTTAAATGTCTCGGATAAATTAAAAATGTGTTGAAGTTAGGGTTTCCGTAACCAACGACACGGGAAAAATCCTATTTTCATATGCACTCTTCTCCGGCGAAGAAAGGAGATGGCAGTGGTGAACGACAACAAAGAAGGGAGGTCTGTTCACTGTTGGTGTTGGTCGGTCTGCTTGGAGCCCGAACCTGGTGAAGAGGAGAAATGGCTGGTGGTGATGGAGAGACGTGGAGCGATGGCTGGTGTTGCTGGTTTGAATGGTGGACGGTAATGAGTTGAGGGGCAAGGTGGTGCTCAGGTGGTTGTAAGAATGTCCAGCAAGGGCGTTGATAGAAGTAGCAGGTGGAGGGAGTGAGTATTCCCGCCTATCATGCAAGTGCAACTTCGGTGAAATTAAAAAAAGAAGAAGAAGAAGAAGAAGAAGAAGAAAAAGGAGAAGGAGAAAGAGAATGCAGGAGCTTACCGTATAGAAGAGCAACAGGTGAAGGAGATTTGCAGGGCGGTGAAGACGGAGCTGCTGGTGTTCACTGGCAGCATGCAAGGGAGTTGCACCAGCAAGGAGCGCTTGCTAGTGCGCTGCAGAAGATGAGAAGGAACACTGCTGGTTGATGTTGGTGGTAGTGCACACTGTGGAGAACAACCAGTTCGGTAAGAGGTAGAGAGGTTGCATGTGGTAATGAAGATCTAGTCGCTGTAGGTGGCAGCAACGTTTTGGAGAAGAGAGGTTCTCCTTTGCCCAGGGGAAGAGGAGAGAGGAGAGGAAAGTGCTGGTTGCAAGAAGAGATCGTTGGATCTCTTTTGGGAGGCTGCAATGGGGGTTGAGAGAAGAAAGGAAGGAGAAGTGAAGGGGGAGGGAACCGATCTTCTCCTCTTTTTGGTTTCTCTTGTAAGAAGAGAGATCGTAGAAGAGAGATGGGATTAAGACGGTTTTCTCTCCACCATTTTCTAAGGAGAATGGATCTTTGTGGGGTCCATGAGATAAGGAGTGCCCACATGAAAGAGAAACCGTGGGTTTCTCTCTCTAGGGAAGAAATGTGGAGAGGATGAGTAGTGGTCAAGGTTGACCACTTCTCATATGGGCTGGAGTTGTGGGCTTGTGAGGTTCTAACTCATGGGCTTGGGAGGTTTTAGTGCACGTGATGGCTCGATAGTGGGTAGGCCATAAGATAATGGTCTTTTGGCCATTACTAAGCATGCCACATGTCGGCTAGTTGTTGCGTGGCCCTAAGCATAGGTGGGCCAGCAGAATAATGGCCCATGAAATGCCACATGTTGGTGAAAGTAGGAATTTTCCGCGTCGTTGGTTACGGAAACCCTAGAATCAACAATTTTTGTAATTATCCGATTCTTTTTCGCTCAAATCCTGCAAAAATCACAGGGTTGTACAGTGGCTTGTGTCGGATGTCGATCCGCACTCGGGGTTAGTTTGCGTAATTCAATGACATGAAATGACGGATTTTTATCAAGAAAACATGGAGAGGTGAGAATGGTGATGGATTTAAAACATTCTTAGTGATTTTCAGAGAGAGAAATTATCACAAACAATCAAAAACACAAAAGTAAACTAACAAATGCAAAAATAATAATTTTATTCATCCTCAATGAGTCTTACAAAATCAAATTAAATTCAAAAATTAACCTAGAAAGCCATAAAAATTAGAGGGAGAAATGAGAAAATGTAGAGAGAGAAACATCGAAGAAGGCTATCCTAGAGAGAGAAAATATGGGGGAGAGAGAAAGTGGAGATCTAGAGAGAGAAAGGTAGAGAGAAGCAGTAGAAATGAGAAGAAATTATAGAATGTATTCTAGACTTACCCGAACTTGGAAGGAATGGATGCTTGGCCATGATTTGGCCAAGGATAGTGAGTGAGAAAATGGGGCCCACGGTTTGGACTGCTAGTGATGCTCCGAACCATGGCGATGGTGGTGACTGGTAGCCCGTGGTGATCAAAAGTTGAGGTGGACTAGCGGTTTGAAGGGTGGAATGGGCTGCAAGTGGTGGTGAGTGGAGCTGTGGAACGGTGAAGATGGTGGTGCAGCAGTGCGGTGAGGTGGCAGCAAGGAGAGGGGCGCACCAGGTTTGCACCCCTTCCTCTATCTTCTTCTTCTTTCTTTCCTCTCTCTCTTTTCTTTTTTTTTTTTCTTGTTTTTGGTTTTCTTTTGAAAGAGAAATGAGAGGAAGAGACCGGCTAGGAAGGCTTGGACGGACTGGAGTTGCAGGTTGCAACTCCAGCAACCGTTAGAGGGGGTGAGAGCGCTAGAAGAGAGAGGAAAAGATAGGAGAGGGCCGACCGGAGTTGCAGTTCCGGCGAAGTGGTGGTGGTGGAAGCGAATATCACAACAGCAAGTGCTGCTGCCCCTCTTTTAGGTAGCAACTAGATGGAGGATAGAAGCGGTTGGTGGTGTGGGCGTTGCCGGAGTTGCAGCGTGCACAGGTGGTGGCGGAGCGCCGGCGGAGACGGTGGCTGTTCACATGGAAGGGGACGGCAATCCAAGCTGCAGTGATTGACAACCCACCGTTGGGTTTTGTGGAAGTGCTGGTGATCCAGCAGGGTCAAGGAGATGGAGCTAAGGTGGAGAAAAACGGAGTTGCAGATGGCCGGAGTTCTGCAACTCCGGCGAGAAAATTAGCGAAGATGATGAAGAAGAAGGTGAAGAAGAAGAGGGAAAACGGCCTAAAGAGAGGGGGAAAAGGGAGAAACAAGTTGGGGGAGAGAATGGAAGAGCAAGGGGGGGGATTAGGGTTCGAACGAACCCTTCTCCCTCATCTTATAAAGCTCCCTATTTCCATTAATGGAAATAGGGTATTTTTTGAAAATAAAAAATATTTTTTTTTTTTTTTTTTTTTTAAGTAAAAACCTACTTTTCTATGGGGAATCTCCCCAATTAGTGGACCCCCCATTTAATTAAAATTATTTTTGAAATTCGCGGGGTCCACTAACTGGTCGGACAGCGGGTCGATGCTGATGGGCCCGGCTACTGGCCCACATGGACTGATGATGTCCATCGTCTCACAAGATGATGTGACAGGCATTCTGAAGGCGATCGGATGGATGGTGACTTGATTGGGACCCAGATTGGTAGATCGACGGATCTAGAGAGATCCAACGGTCCGATTGAAGATCCAACGGTCCGATGAAAGATCCAACGGTCAGAAAGCTAAGGGAGATGAGATAGAGCTGATAGGCAGGAGTTCTGGGGTTAGGTCAGTAGATTCGAGGATCGAGAGATGAAGAGAGAGAGAGAATAAGGAGAGATGAGAGAAAAAGTATCAAAAAAAATGGAAAAAAAGCACTGGCGGAGGGTCTGGAACCCTGTTCTTCACTGTGACCATCCTCACGCTTCTCCAGTAGAGTCGACTATCATTCCTTGCTGACTCATGTGGCTTTAAACGCTTTGGTCCGTCTCTTGGTCATTGGCTCTCCTGCTCTCTTCGTTCTTTGGGCCGACTTTTTGGTCCTCTTATTCAGCCCATATTTGGCCCATATCTTCTAGTTATAGCATGTGGGCTTGTTAAGCTTTGATAATGGGCTTTCATGATCGATTTGGGCCCACAAGTCTCAAAAATCATCCCATCGGGGTGTCCTGCGACAGAAGAAGCGCGTAATGAGACTTTATCAGAACGGCTTAATATTTAGACTTCCGAAAATGTGTTTAATGCATGCAAATATACCATTTCGTCCAGAAAAGTGTGTTTTACGCAATGAGATAGACTCTTACGTAGAAAAGTGGATAATTAGAGCGGTTTTACGTAGGAGAGTGCGATAACGCTAACAGGATAAGTGCTTAAAATAAGCACTTTTGAGCGAATATCAGTTGGTCAAATAGGATAGGTGAGCCAGTGGACCATTAGAGTAGTGAGCTTTTTGGGCCAATACCGAGCACGCCACATGTTGGCCAGTGGCCATGGGTCATGGGTCATGGGTCATGGGAATGGGTCATGGGCATGGGTCATGGGCATTGGTCATGGGCCAAAATAGATAGAGTGAGAAATAGGAGAGATGTGAGAGAAAAATATATAAAAATAAAAGCCTTGGAGGGTCTTGAACCCTGGTCTTCTTTATTCTCTCTCATCCGCTTCACCAATAAGTTAAACTTATCCTTTTATGTCAATTGGTGTGGCCTTTAACACCTAAGTCCTTCTCTTGGTCTCCAGCTATTCTTTTCTCCCTTAGTCTTTGTTCCGGCTCTACAATCCTCTAGCTTTGCCCGTACATGTCTTCTATCTTTTTATCTTAGTCTGCTGGTTCTTTAAGCTTTCATCAAAGATAGTGGGCCCGCCAGTCCTCGAGAATCGCCCAATAGGGTCTCCTGTAAGTGAAAAAGCACGTAATGAGATTCCACTAAAATGGCTTGATACTGGACTATCCGAAATGTATTTATTTCATGCAAATAGTTGATTTTCATCTAAAGAACGCGTTCTACACAATGGAAGAAACTCCTATGTGGAAAATTCGACGAAAAGACAAGTTTTACATAGGAGAATGCGACATCGCTATAAGGATAATGGCTTAAAATAAGCACTTTTGAGTGAATATCAAGTTGCTCTCTCTTTCAATCTTTTTCTCTCCATTTTTTGCTTTCTAGTTAATTTTATTTTGCCATTATTTTTTATTGCAAATGAATTTATTTTACAAGCGTTGTAATTTGATATTTCTAGTTTAATAAAGGGAGGTTATTTTAGCGTAGTTGTTTCTTTATTTTCTTGCTTAATTGTTCTTTAGTTTTAAATAGTTGTAATGAATCTTCCACTCACAAAGAATGTTTTAAATGCCGATTTCTCCGCCACTCTCACCTCTCCATTATTCTAAGCTAATTTTCGTTGATTTGTTCCTTAATGCATGCCCCTAACTTATCTCGAGTGGGGATACGATATTTGACACAAAACCACTATACAAAGCCTGTAATTTTGCAGGAATTTTGAGTCTCGGATCACATTACAAATCTTGTTGAGATTAGGGTTTCCGTATCCAACGACTCAGAAAAACCCTACTTTCAAGCACTAATGCGTTTGAGTGCGGATGATCCACCCCGACGAGATCTTTGTCGGAGAAGAAAATTGCTGCATCAATGCTCTCGATAATCTCTACGGGATCTGTCAATCTTGGACCCGTAGAGAGATGCAGGATCTCATTCAGGTGTTCTACTTTCCTGATTTTGATCCATCTTCCCTCTCTATCTCTCCATGGGAGAGCTGTCGTCCTCTCCCGTGGATAACGTCTATCACCAAACCACGCTCTTGCTATTTAACGTGGTTATTATCTTTCTTGGGGATCTCGACTTTAGCTACTGCCCCATTCATGTGGGCAATAAACTGCTGCAAGTAGTCCTGGTTAATTAGATCCTCAATCTTGTGCCTCAGTGCCCATCATTTATCTGTAATGTGCCCAGCTTCTTGGTGGAAGGCACAGAACTTCGTGTTATCTCTATCTCCCTTTAAATCTGGCTTCATCGGTTGGGGATATTGGAGATATTTCTTATTCTTAATCAGATCAAAGATCTGACTATGCGTTTTGTTCAACGCTGTAAATATCCTCTTCTCCCGACGAGGATACTGATTTGAATTTCCCGACTTCTCTGATTTCTTCTTGGGAATCTCCGCTGGTGCCACCTCAGTGGCAACTTTTTGCTTTCCCTTGGCGGTTCTGCTGGGTCCGACAGTCTTTTTCACTTCATGCATGGATATAGTCAATCCTTGGCCATGCTGGAGTGTGTCATCTGCGAGTTTAGAGTACTTTTCAACCCGAAGAAACAAGGCTTCGATACTAACCGGCCTATTCTTAGTTAAAGACATATAAAGTCCAAAACCTGTAGGCAATGCCTTCCGAAAGGCTGTGACGGCATGTTTATCGTCGCAATCTTCCACTGTGGTTATAAGAGTACAGAATCTTTTAGTGAAATCCCGTAATGTCTCATTCTGACCACAGCGTATATTGAACAATACATCCACGACATTCTTATGCAATCTGTTGTATGAGTAGCGAGTGATGAAGAGGTTGCTCAACTCGGTAAAGTTAGAAATGGTCCGATGAGCTATTTGGTTAAACCAAATGAGTGCATCATCACTCAAAGTAGAAGGGAACATTCTACAAAGGAGCTCATCATGGAACTCCTACATCGTCATCGCTTTCCTAAAATGAAGAACATGGTTCACGGGATCTATGGTTCTCATGAATATCGAGAATTTAGGATATGAGAAAGATTTGGGAGCACGATATCCCTGTACTCTTCAATAAAGGGAGAATCTTGCAGAGCCCTTGTTGCCATTGCTGTAATATCCTGAACTTTCGTTCTAGGGTATTATGGTAAATTCACCTAATAAATGAAAACCTGAAACTTTTTCAGACTCTTAGTATTATTTTTATTGTTTAATATCATGTATGAGTATATGTATTTAATTTGGTTTTATTCTGACAACTTTGAAAAATCTGCTATTTTTGAAACTTGCTCTTTATGGCTAAATTTTTTGCTAAAAATAATGAACCATAACTTGCAGGGGACTTTTTCTTTTCCCAGCTAACATTACAAAACTTTTATAAAAAAATTATTTTGTGGGCCCGAGACACAAAAAATATTTCTATTTTATCTTTACCAACTCACTTGTGAAATTTAGAATATTTCTTGAAACATAAAATCCATAGCAGGAGATTTCGAGAGATTTTGACAAAAATAATATTTTCGTAATTTTTAAACTTTCCTGTAATTCTTATATTTTTAAAAATAATATTTAATTATATTTTATTTATTTAATAGGCGTATGGGACCCGTGAATCACTTTCGGATCATTCCGATGTCATTTGACATTTTTTGAGGCTTTAAACTTTTTTGTAATTTTTGTGTATTTAGACTATTTAATGTGATTTATGTGTGTGACATGTTCAATACCTTATTGTATGGACTTTTAAATTATATAATATAGTTTGATTGAATTAATTTATAATTATTTGTGTTATGATTGTTAGGTGGGCCCGTATGGCCAATCTAGAGGAGTTTTGGGCCCAATAATAATCTTCAATGAAGTATAGTTGATGTATATGGGCATTGAGCCTAGTTTTAACCCATTAGTAGTGTAAAATATAAGTTTTAGAGGGTTGAAAAAGTCATCCCTTTGATAGTTATGAATTTCACTAATATAGAAACCTTAATCCTTCTCTAAACCTATTTATGAAAACTCTAAAGCTTTATAAGCTTTCACAAACCCAACTCCATTGAAGAATAGAGAAAGCTCCATTAAACCTTTATCCGGGCACCGATCGCACTTGAGCAAGAAGGGAGAATTGACGGGGACTTCGATTTGAAGAACATACTCCGAGAAGAGGATGATCTGACGACTTTCAAACTTGAAGAATATTCTGATTTTCATTAAAGTTCAAGAAACCTTGAGGTAAGTGTGTTTGATCTATCCTATACTTATTTTTCTTCAAGATTTTATTTCTCTTTTATTAGATAATGGTTGATACTTATTATAAATTAATTTCAACAATATTTACTTTATTCTTATTGGGTTGATCTTTATTTTGGGCCACCATGATGGGTTTGGCCATGGTTTCTTTTACACCTATAATGGATGACTATATTTTTTATCATTTTTGTTATATTTTTATAATTATTTTTTTTAAATACGTCTATGAATCTATTTTCCAAAACCGTTTAGTTTGTATTTTTCTGATTTTTGTATTGATTAAGTTATGATTTTTCTAAGTTGTTGGACTTTAACAAAAAAAACTAGAATTCTAGATTTTACATGGTCCAGTTCACTTGGGATTTTGATCTATATCTTTAACCTAAATATTTTTTTAATTATTTTTTATAAATACCTTTATCAATCTAGTTTCTAGAACCTTTGAGTTTGTATTTTTCTGATTTGTATTGATTAAGTTATAATTTTTCTAAGTTGTTGGATTTTATGAAAAAACTAGAATTCTAGATTTTACACGTTCCACATCATTTGAGATTTCGATTTATATTTTCAATCTAAATATTTTTCTAATTATTTTTCATAGATACCTCTATCAATCTAGTTTTTAGAACCTTTGAGTTTGTATTTTTCTGATTTGTATTGATTAAGTTATGATTTTTCTAAGTTGTTGGACTTTACGAAAAAAAATTAGAATTCTAGATTTTACATGGTTCACTTCACTTAGGCTTTTGATCATATTTTTAATCTAAATATTTTTCTAATTATTTTTCAGTGATACCTCTATCAATTTAGTTTCTAGAACCTTTAAGTTTGTATTTTTCTAATTTGTATTGATTAAGTTATGATTTTTCAAATGTGTGGGACTTTTATGTAAAACTCAGAATTTCAGATTCTGTCTGGCCCACTTTATTAAGGGTTTCGACCTATATTTTGAATCTGAATGTTTTTGTATTTATTTTTTCTAAAAACCTCTGTGAATCTAGTTTTTAAATCAATTAAGTTTATATTTTTTTAATTTATATTTATTTAGTATGATTTTTACAAGAATCTTTATTTTCTGTGAACTACCTATTTTTTAGATTTTGAACGATTAATGGCTTTGGGAACCCTTAGTATGCATGGGGATTCCACCCATGTGTCTTGGATCTCTCATAGGGTCCGGCTAAGTGTCTTAGATCCCTCTTTAGGGTTCGACCTTATGTCATAGATCCCTCATAGGGTTCGGCAATGGTGTGTTAGATTCTCTTGCGATTTTCACTTATATTGTTCATCCGTGTTGATCGTGACTTTTGGTGATTGTTACATGTTATTCATGTTTAACCCTAATTTGTTCCAATGTTATCACTTTTGATGATCATGTTTCATTTTATATTATTATTTAAATGTTAAATACATGTGTGCTTATGCCATGTAGCCTTAGTACTATCTTGTTGTCATACCATGATCACGTCATTTCATATAAGGGGTGCATAAGGGAACGGGGTTGAAGTATATTATATATGTTTATATTAGTTTTATCAATTAATCAGGGTTTGGTATCCTAGGGTTAAAGGCCCCAGACGTTATTATATCCTGCAGATGGGTCGATGAGACCGCTCCCAATGCAGAAAGGAGATGGAGACCCTATGTGGTTATGGGTACTAGTTGCATTTGCATCCCGTACTAACTTGCATTCACCCTCATATTCTTGTCATCCTTATTATACGATTGAGATGTATACCTTGATTAAAAAACTTGTATAGTATGATATCATACCATGCACACTGTTGTATTACTGGGCCTCGGCTCACGGTGCTACACCGATACCATTTTCAGATTTTGAGGAATCGGGTACGTGAGATGATTTTGAGACGAAAGACTCCGGTGCATTTGAGGAGATCGACGAGGATTTGGGAGTCGATCCCATACTTTAGAAGACTTGATTTTGATTGTTCTAAACATTACTTATTTATTTTCATGGGCATGTAGTCCTTTGATTGAAAGCATGTTCTCACATCCATCTCTCTATACTTAATTGATTGATTAAATTGTTTGAGTTATGAATTATTTTAATTATTTATTTTCTACATCTTTTCTTTTTTATTTAGTGGGTTTTCGAATGAACCTTAGTAGTCTAATTGACCTAATTGGACCACTAGGGGACATTCATGGATCACATCTGGGTATGGGTACGGGTTGATCAACAGATTTTCGGGTTATATCTGGGTATCCGAATTCGGGACATGACAGAGTGGTATCAGAGCATAGGCTTCAGACACCTAGGGATTTGTGTGTAATGAGTCTATGTATAATTGAGTTGTGTGTGATAGAATGGTATTAGAGCACAGTCAGTAGATTACCCTAAGGACTTGTGGAATGGAGACCATTAGGGAATCTGGTTAATGTGTCAATTCTTATTATGGAGACCGTAACATTTTAGTATACATTAGAGACACTTAGAAATACTATAATTTAGAGCACTCTGATTGTTGTAATACTTATAAATAGTGACTGTGTACTATTATTTGTAAGTATACTATTATAATACTTAATTTTATATTATGCTTGACTATGTCGTAAACCTAACACTATCATACTTCATCAAGGAGATCGTGGCAGAATAGTATGTTGACAGAATTATACCCTCAGATGATCTTAATTGGACAGCCTGACTATTTTGACTAGTAGGCCAGTTGACTAACATGACCAGTTTGACTGGAAGATAGATTGATTAGTTTTACCAGCTGATTAGGTCGATTAGATTGATCAAGTTTATCAGTTTAACTAAGGTTGTCTATATTGACTAGTTTGACCAACATAGTTAAGTTGACTAGACGTAGATGACTAACTTGACTGGATTGGACTAGATTAGTGTAGATGGCTAGTTTGGCTAGGTTTACTATATTGATTAAGTTGGCCAATCTGACTGTGTGTAGCTATAAAGTTTGTCAACCAATTTAACTAGGCTTGGCTAAAATGATTAGCTGACTAATCAGATTTGACAGACTAAGTTGAGAATTTCTTTAAGAGGGTTCGAATTTCGGGGATAAAATTTTCTTTAAGGGGGGTAGATTGTAATACCCCGAACTTTCGTTCTAAGGTATTACGGTAAATTCACCTAATAAATGAAAACCTGAAACTTTTTCAGACTCTTATTATTGTTTTTATTGTTTAATATCATGTACGAGTATGTGTATTTAATTTGGTTTTATTCTGACAACTTTGAAAAACCTACTATTTTTGAAACTCGCTCTTTATGACTAAATTTTTGCTAAAAATAATGAATCATAACTTGTAGGGGACTTTTTCTTTCCCCAGCTAACATTACAAAACTTTTATAAAAAAATTATTTTGTGGGCCCGAGACACAAAAAATATTCCTATTTTATCCTTACCAACTTACCTGTGAAATTTAGAATATTTCTTGAAACATAAAAACCCTAGCTGGAGATTTCGAGAGATTTTGACAAAAATAGTATTTTCGTAATTTTTGAACTTTTCTTTAATTCTTATATGTTCAAAAATAATATTTAATTATATTTTATTTATTTAATAGGCGTGTGAGACCCGTGAATCATTTTCGGATCATTCCGATGTCATTTGACATTTTTTGAGGCTTTAAACTTTTTTGTAATTTTTGTGTATTTAGACTATTTTATGTGATTTATGTGTGTGACATGTGTCAATACCTTATTGTATGGACTTTTAAATTATATAATATAGTTTGATTGAATTAACTTATAATTATTTGTGTTATAATTGTTGGGTGGGCCCGTATGGCCAATCTAGATGAGTTTTGGGCTTAATAATAATCTTCAATGAAGCATAGTTGATGTATATGGGCCTTGGGCCCAGTTTTAACCTATTAGTAATATAAAATATAAGTTTTAGAGGGTTAAAAAAGTCATCCCTTTGATAGTTACGAATTTCACTAATATAAAAACCCTAATCCTTTCCTAAACCTATTTATGAAAACTCTAAAACTTTAGAAGCTTTCACAAACCCAACTCCATTGAAGAATAGAGAAAGCTCCATTAAACCTTCATCCGGGCACCGATCGCACTCGAGCAAGAAGGGAGAATTGACAGGGACTCCGATTTGAAGAACATACTCCGAGGAGATGACGATCTGACGACTTTCAAATTTGAAGAAACTTCTGATTTTCATTAAAGTTCAAGAAACCTTGAGGTAAGTGTGTTTGATCTATCCTATACTTATTTTTCTTCAAGATTTTATTTTTCTTTCATTAGATAATGGTTGATACTCATTATAAATTAATTTCAACAATCTTTACTTTATTCTTATTGGGTTGATCTTTATTTTGGGCCACCATGATGGGTTTGGCCATAGTTTCTTTTACACCTATAACGGATGACTATGTTTCTTATTAGTTTTATTATATTTTTATAATTTTTTTTAAATACGTTTATGAATCTATTTTCCAAAACTGTTTAGTTTGTATTTTTCTGATTTGTATTGATTAAGTTATGATTTTTCTAAGTTGTTGGACTTTAACAAAAAAAACCAAAATTATAGATTTTACACGGTCCACTTCACTTGAGATTTTGATCTATATCTTTAATCTAAATATATTTCTAATTATTTTTCATATATATCTCTATCAATCTAGTTTCTAGAACCTTTGAGTTTGTATTTTTCTGATTTGTATTGATTAAGTTATGATTTTTCTAATTTGTTGGATTTTAATAAAAAAAATTAGAATTCTAGATTTTACACGGTCCACTTCACTTGGGATTTCGATCTATATCTTTAATTTAAATATATTTTTAATTATTTTTCATAGATACCTCTATCAATCTAGTTTCTAGAACCTTTGAGTTTTTATTTTTATGATTTATATTGATTAAGTTATGATTTTTCTAAGTTGTTGAACTTTAACAAAAAAACCAGAATTCTAGATTTTATATGGTCCATTTCACTTGGGATTTCGATTTATATATTTAATTTAAATATTTTTCTAATTATTTTTCATAAATACCTCTATCAATGTAGTTTCTAGAACCTTTGAGTTTGTATTTTTATAATTTGTATTGATTAAGTTATGATTTTTCTAAGTTGTTGGACTTTATGAAAAAACTAGAATTCTAGATTTTATACGGTCCACTTCACTTGGGATTTTGATCCATATTTTTAATCTAAATATTTTTTTAATTATTTTTCATAGATACCTCTATCAATCTAGTTTTTAGAACCTTTAAGTTTGTATTTTTTTGATTTGTATTGATTAAGTTATGATTTTTCAAATATGCAAGACTTTTCTGTAAAACCCAAAATTTCAGATTCTGTCCGGCCCACTTTATTAAGGGTTTCGACTTATATTTTGAATCTGAATGTTTTTCTATTTATTTTTTCTAAAAACCTCTGTGAATTTAGTTTTTAAATCCATTAAGTTTGTATTTTTCTAATTTATATTTATTTAGTATGATTTTTACAACAAACTATGTTTTTTATGAACTACCTATTTCTTGGATTTTGGACGATTAATGGCTTTGGGAACCCTTAGTGGTTCGGTCATGACTTATTGACTATTAAACCTAGATGGTTTGACCTATACTTGTATGCATGGGGATCCCACCCATGTGTCTTGGATCTCTCATAAGGTTCGGCCAAGTGTCTTGGATTCCTCTTTAGGGTTCGACCTTGTGTCATGGATCCCTTATAGGGTTCGGCAATGGTGTGTTAGATTCTCTTGCGATTTCTACTTATATTGTTCATCCGTATTGATCGTGACTTTCGGTGATTGTTACATGTTATTCATGTTTAACCCTAATTCGTTCCAATGTTATCACTTTTGATGATCATATTTCATTTTATATTATTATTTAAAATACATGTGTGCTTATGCCATTTAGCCCTAGTACTATCTTGTTGTCATACCATGATCATCACGTCATTTCATATAAGGGGTGCATAAGGGAACGGGGTTGAAATATATTATATACGTTTATATTGGTTTTATCAATTAATCAAGGTTCGGTACCCTAGGGTGAAAGGCCCCTAGGTCGATGAGACCGCTCCCAGTGCGGGAAGGAGATGGAGACCCTATGTGGTTATGGGTACTAATTGTATTTGCATCCCGTACTCACTTGCATTAACCCTCATATTCATGTCATCCTTATTATACGATTAAGATGTATACCTTGATTAAAAAACTTGTATAATATGATATCATACTATGCACATTGTTGTATTACTAGGCCTCGGCTCACGGTGCTACACCGATACCATTTTTAGATTTTGAGGAGTCGAGTACGTGAGATGATTTTGAAACGAAAGACTCCGGTGCATTTGAGGAGATCGACGAGGATTTGGGAGTGGATCCCATATTTTAGAAGATTTGATTTTGATTGTTCTAAACATTACTTATTTATTTTCATGGGCATGTAGTCCTTTGATTGAGAGCATGTTCTCACATCCATCTCTCTATACTTAATTGATTGATTAAATTGTTTGAGTTATGAATTATTTTAATTATTTATTTTCTACATCTTTTCTTTTTTACTTAGTGGGTTTTCGAATGAACCTTTGTAGTCTAATTGACCTAATTGGACCACTAGGGGACATTCATGGATCACATCTGGGTTCGGGTACGGGTCGATCCACAGATTTTTGGGTCATATCTAGGTATCCGGATTTGGGGCGTGACAATTGCGATTATCTTATCAGCCAATGTTTTTTTCTTCCCCATCATCTCAGCTACTAGATTGGCGATCTGCTTCCTGGTCTCAGGCTGAATATGATCCAAGCTTTGTTGACAAGAAGACTCAGCTCTGTGACACTTCTCTGGTGGTGGGAACTTGGGAATCCCCATGTCTGCTCTTAGGATTCCGTAGGACAGATTCCTCTAAACCTGACCTGTCCGACTGGAAATGACTCTTCTGATGATGACTATGCCCGGTGTTCTCAGATATATATTTACCTCTATGTTGAGCTGTCATCCGTTGTTTTAGCTCTTCATTTTCTTCTCGTAGCTAGGCGATCATTTTCTACTGATTGTCTAGTTCTTTCGCCTTTTTGTCCTCCGTGATAGTATCTTTGAGATCGCTGGGAGGATTCTTCTCCTTTCCACTCTTGAGGCCAGTACATCTTGTATCAACCATTGCTTTTATCGAATCTCTATTAGAATGGAAAACTTCTAGTCGTTTCCTATAGACAGCGCCAAAAGATGTGGGGGAAAAATATCTGATCTATTCCACACAATCTTTGAGGTCAGAAAATTCGTATCTTGATGATGATCGAATGACTTCGGTGCTTCAGGATTAAAACTGTTTTCTCCTCTGCGAAGGATAGGATGATCTCCAAATGAGATGTGGTTGTACCTGTTGACAATACTCTGACGCTCAAGTCAGTTTAGGATTTATAACAGGGTTCAGGAAAATAGTAAAATATTTCAGAGTTTAGACTATCTGGATCTGAAAAGCAAGATCCTTTTCTCAGTCCTGAGGGTCCTATATTTATACCTCTAGAACTGGCGTGACTCACCTTCCACGTGTCCAGTCGTCGTCAATCAGTTATGATCTAGGAAGATTCTGTTATAAAATAGAATCTTCTTGTTAGATCCTAACTTCTCATATTCAGTTATACCTGAGATACCTGAGGTGGCACTCTTCGTATCAGATATTCGAATAAGGGAATATCGAAGCTGTAACAGTTCGACTAACTGTCATGTTGCCAATTCTTATTAGTTAGGAAAATACCTATATTTGGAATATTCATCTCACTTGCAGAATCCTGTATACTTCTCGGGATTGATAAAATCCAATCTCGACAAGTTAGATGTTAAGATCTCGTCGGGGTGAGAGGAACGTTACATTCGTTGAATAAGCTGTATGATCTCGTTGGGAGGAGATGAAAGTCAATCTCGTCAAGTAGGCCATCTGACCTTGTCGAGATATATTGAACATCAATCCCGTTAAGGATATAACCAAACCTGTTGGGATGAATCCCATCATGTGTTGTTGCGATTGTCAGGATGCGTTGAGTATCAATCCCGTTAAGAACGTTGTATGAACTTAGCAAGATAAGATAATCGTCACTTGCATCATGTAGGGCGTTGGACCTTGTCGGGGTGTGTTGAATATCAATCCTGCTAATAAGATCAATCATTAATATGTCGGGCAAGATTGAATGCTTCCCAACATATTAAAGGTTGAGGCATTAATACATTCTGTTACTAACTCTGTTCAAGATGTTCTTTTCTGATCATTCTAACTTGACACGTGGCATTTCCATTAATGAAAGTTTCATAATAGCGATGGGATGGCTATGGCCTCTGATGATGTCTTCGGCGCATTTACTCATGCACGATAGATAACACCACGCGTCTTTGTTCTAATATCGCACATGTATAGCCAATACACGTGTCATCGTATCATTTGCTAGAAAATAGGGTACCCACAGTATCTATGAAAAATAATTATAAAAATATTCCGATTCAAAATATAGATCAAAATTTTTAATAAATTGGACTGTACTGAATGTGTAATTCTAAATTTTGTAGAAAAGGACAACACTTATAAAAATCATAACTAAATAAATATAAATCATAAAAATATGAACTTAACTGTTTTGGAAAATTGATTCATAGAGGAATTTAGAAAAAATAATTAAAAAAAATATTTAAGTCTTAAAAGTACTACGAAAATTATAAAGAATATGACAATCTATTATAATTTCCAAAAAGTCATGCCAAACCCATGATGGTGGCACAAAACAGTGATCAACTTAATAAAAATAAATTAAATCATGCCCAAATTAATTTATAATGAAGATCAATCATTATATAATGAAAGAAAAGCAATAACTTAAAGAAAAACAAGCATAGGATAGATCAAGCACACTTACCTTAAGATTTCTTGAATTTTAATGGAAATTGAAAGTTTTTTTAAATTTGAAAATCGTCGGATCGTCCTCTCCTTGGAGTATGTTCTTTTATTCGGAGTCCCCGTCAATTCTCCCTTCTTGTTCGAGTGCGATCGGTGCCTAGATGAAGGTTTAATGGAGATTTCTCTATTCTTTAATAGGGTTTGGGTTTGTAAAAGCTTCAAAAACTTTAAGGTTTTCATAAATAGGCTTAGGGAAGGATTATAGTTTCTATATTAGTGAAATTCGTAACTATTAAAGGGATGACTTTTTCAACCCTCAAAAACTTATATTTTACATAATTAATGAGTTACGTTAAAAATGGGCCCAAGGCCCATATATATCAACTAAGCTTCATTTAAGAATATTATTAAGTCCAAAAGGCCTCTAGATTGGTCATACGGGCCCACCCAACAATCATAACACAAATAATTATTCATTAATTCAATTAAATTAAATTATATAATTTAAATATTCATACAACAAGGTATTGACACATGTTATACACACATAAATCACAAAAAGTTTAAAGCTCCGAAAAAGTGTGAAGATGACATCGGAATGATCTGAAAAGTGATTCTGGGTCTCATACTCTTATTAAATAAATAAAATATAATTAAATATTAATTTAGAAAATATTAAAATGGTGGGAATGTTTAAAAAATTATGAAAATGCTATTTTGTCAAAATCTCCTAAAATCTTCGATTAGAGTTTTAATGTCTCAGGAAAGATTAAAATTTTACAGGTAAGTTGGTAAGGATAAAATATGAATATTTTTGGTGTTTCGGGCCCACAAAATAATTTTTTTATAAAAGTTCTGGAATGATAGTTGCAACAAGAAAAAGTCCCCTACAAGTTATAGTTCATTATTTTTAGTATGAATTTTGCCTTAAGGAGCGAGTTTAAAAAATAACAGGTTTTTCAAAGTTGTCAGAATGAAACCAAATTACACATATATACTCAACAATGATATTAAACCATAAAAACAATAATAGAAGTCCATAATACCCTAGAACAAAAGTTTAGGGTATTACAATTTAACCCCTTTAAAGAAAATTTTGTCCCCAAAATTCGAACCCCTCAAAGAATTCTCAACCTAATTTGTCAAATCTGATTAGTCAACTAATCATTTTAGCCAAGCCTAGTTAGATTGGTTGACAAACTTTATAGCTACACACAGTCAGATTGGCCAACTTAATCAATATAGTAAATCTGCTAAATTGGCCATCTACACCAATCTAGTCCAATCCAGGCAAGTTAGTCATCTACGTCTAGTCAACTTGACTTTGCTGGTCAAACTAGTCAATATAGTCAATCTTAGTTAAACTGGATCAATCTAATCGACCTAATCAGCTAGTAAAACTAATCAATCTATCTTCCAGTTAAATTGGTCAAGCTAGTCAACTAGTCAAAATAGTCAGACTGTCCAATTAAAATTATCTGAGGATATAATCCTATCAATATACCATTCTATCACGATCTCCTTGATAAGGTATGACAGTGTTAGGTTTGCGACATAGTCAAGCATAACATAAAATCAAATATTATAATAATATACATACAAATAATAGTACACAATCACTATTTATAAGTATTATAAACAATCAGACTGCTCTAGATTATAGTATTTCTAAGTGTCTCCCATGTATACTAAAAGGTCACGGTATCCATAACAAGAATGGACACATTCACTAGATCCCCTAATGGTCTCCATTGCATAGGTCCCTATGATAATTTACTGACTGTGCTCTAATACTATTCTATCATACTCAACTCAATTATGCATAGACCCATTACACACAAATTCCTAGGTGTCTGAAGCCTGTTGATATTCGCTCAAAAGTGCTTATTTTAAGCAATTATCCTTTTAGCGTTATTGCATTCTCCTACGTAAAATACTCTATTTACCTACTTTTCTACGTAAGAGTCTCTTCTGTTGCGTAGAACACACTTTTCTGGACGAAATGGTATATTTGCATGCATTAAACACATTTTCGGAAGTCTAAATATTAAGCCGTTCTGATAAAGTCTCATTACGCGCTTCTTCTGTCGCAGGAAACCCCGATGGGACGGTTCTCGAGACTTGTGGGCCCAAATCGATCATGAAAGCCCATTATCAAAGCTTAACAAGCCCACATGCTATGACTAGAAGATATGGGCCAAATATGGGCTAAATAAGAGGACCAAAAAGCCGGCCCAAAGAACGAAGAGAGTAGGAGAGCCAATGACCAAGAGATGGACCAAAGCGTTTAAAGCCACATGAGTCAGCAAAGAATGATGGTCGACTCTACTGGAGAAGCGTGAGGATGCTCACAGTGAAGACCAGGGTTCCAGACCCTCCGCCAGTGCTTTTTTCCATTTTTTTTGATACTTTTTCTCTCATCTCTTCTTATTCTCTCTCTCTCTTCATCTCTCGGTCCTCGAATCTACTGACCTAACCCCAGAACTCCTACCCATCGGCTCTATCTCATCTCCCTTAGCTTTCTGACCGTTGGATCTTCAATCGGACCGTTGGATCTTCAATCAGATCGTTGGATCTCTCTAGATCCGTCGATTTACCAATCTGGGTCCCAATCAAGTCACCATCCATCCGATCGCCATCAGACTATCTGTCACATCATCTTGTGAGACGATGGACATCATCAATCCATATGGGCCAGTAGCCGGGCCCATCTTCATCGACCCGCTGTCCGACCAGTTAGTGGACCCCGCGAATTTCAAAATAATTTTAATTAAATGGGGGGTCCACTAATTGGGGAGATTCCCCATAGAAAAGTAGGTTTTTACTTAAAAAAAAAAAAATAAAATAAAAATTATTTTTCTTATTTTTTATTTTCAAAAATCCCCTATTTCCATTAAAGGAAATAGGGAAGCTTTAAAAGGAGAAGGATAGGGGTTCGTTCGAACCCTAATCCCCCCCCTTTCTCTTCCATTCTCTCCCCCTATCAATCCCGCACGGATTCCCTCTTCTTTGGCCCCATTTTCTCTCTTCTTTCCTTCATCTTCTTCATCATCTTTGTCACGCCTTCTATCGGAGTTGCAGCCTACAACTCCGGCTCGCAGCACCGTCCACCGCCTCCTACCTACTAGTTCCGCCGCCAAACACCACCACCAGCCCCTTGCTCACCTCTCCACCGACCTGCAAGCCATCAATCCACATCTTCTCCACCTCCACTCACGGTGCTGCACACACCGTTCTGGTGTTGCAAACAGCAACACCGCCACCTGCCGGAAAACACCGCCTGCCGCTGCAACCAGTCCGCCTTCATTACTCCCCGCACCACCTGCTGCTCCACCCAGCGGCCAAGACCGTTATCTTCAACCTCGGCGACACCTACCGCGACTTGCCACGGTGCTGCCCTACCCATTCCGCCTGCTGTGCACCATTCTCTCCACTACTATCTTCACAACCTTCAATATTGGTAGGTTTCCCATGGGTAAAATTTCTCTCTCTACCTATTCTATCTCTAATTTCTCTCTCTCTCTCTAAAAATTCATACTCTCTCTCCTCTTATTCTCTTTCTCTCTCTAGTTTTTACGGCTTTATAGTTTAATCCTTTTAGTTCTTTTTATGTTTAGTTCGCAATTTTGATTGAGAATATTGTAAGAAAGTTATTATTTCAATAAATTCTAGTATTACTTCATTGTGTTAGTTATTTTCTTTTTAATCTTATGGCAATTTCTTTCTCTAAAATCACTAAACATGTTTTAAATCCGATCCCTTAATCACCATTCTCATCCTTCCATCATTCTTTTTAGCAAATTCTGTGGCAAAAACCCATCATTTTATGTTCTTGTTTGCGCAACTTACCCCGAGTGTGGATCGACATCCGACACGAATCCGTATGCTAGAATATCTGAATTTTGCAGGATAAAATTGAATCAAAATTACAAATCTTGTTGGACTTAGGGTTTCCGTAACCAACGACGCGGAAAAATCCTATTTTCAAATGGCGCCGCTGCCGGTCGGGTGTTCGGGAGTACGAAAAAGGACGTAAAGACGGAATTGGAAAGTTGCCAAATCGGAAAGCTGCTCAATTTGGACAGCCCGACCTTTTCGGGAAACTTTCTATTTTTTGTTTTTGTTGATTTTTAGCAGTTTTTAAATTACTATTTTTAATGCCTCGGAAGGCCGAGTGCAATTTGTAATAATTTAGGAATTTTACTGCTTTCCATATAACTGCTAGATCTTGTTCTAGGGTTTTTTAAAAACCCTAGATTAAGTGAAAAATACCAAAAAAAATAATAAATTCAAAATTCAAAAAAATTAGGGTTTCATATTCTGCAGATTTTTAGAAATCACCAATCAAGGATTTGCAATTTTTGGAAAGATTCTAAAATCTTGAAACTTTGCTAAATTAGGGTTTCCCCTCTTAGAAGTTTCCTCTTTAGAAGAATTTCTATCTTTAGAAATCTTCCGAATTTGGAAAAGTCTGCAAAAGGAAACACCCCAAATCTAGCAAGAATTTCAATTTTGGGAAATTTCCCAAAATTGTAAGGGATCTCGCAATCAAATCTTTCTTGGAAGATCTCCACAGTTCGGGAAACTTTCCAATCTAGGTATTTTCCAATCTGGGAATTCCTAAATTTTAACCCATCTCGAACTTGGAAATTAATTCAAAAACTTGCCTAAATCCAGTGCTTGTTCTGTGAACCCTAAAAAGGCAAAGATCTTCCAAATAGAATCCCGACTACCTAGACCGTGCGATCTAACTTTTCTGCAGGAACACGATCCAGTGTGGGTAGAGAGCAAAAGCTCAAAGAGGTGGAGTCGGGCCCAAGCCCATTAGGATACCCCTCTCTAACCCACGGAGGCGACCCCGTGGCGTGGCCCACGGGAGGTAAGTCTCTATCCTCGCCTTGAGTGCGATACAGAGCATATTGGGTGCATCATTGCCGCTTGTCTATTTGTTTTTTAGCAACAACTTATTCGACTTGCGTGGCGTGGCCGTTAATCAATCAACTCTAAGAGAGCAAACCCAGCTCCAAAATTGAAACTGGTGGGATTTCATCACCCACCTCATCACTCCAGCTGATATTGATCCCCAGGATCCATCTATAATAAAAAGAATCAAGAAGTAGCGCCAATTAGCCTGGTGTTCGAGGAAAAATCCACGCAAAGCGAACCCGCTTAACATCCAATCGAAATAAGACCACGAGCGCGGGTCCCTGTTGTCTAACACACCCATAAGTCCCTGCTACTCAAGTACACTGAGCTCGACGTGGCATCTTGGACTATTCGGCGGTTAGTTGCGTGTGGACTAGGAACACGCATCAACCCTAGCTTAACCCGAGGGAACACTCTTCTTATCCACTTGACCAATCCGGTTAGTCTGGGACGTACTTAAGTCAGCCATTGTGCCGCACGTCTGTCTAGGCTTCGGATTGCCTTGTTGTTAACTAGAGTTAGTACTAAAGGATTCGCTCTGAAGAGTGTAGCCTGGTGAGAACCTCTGAGTGCAAAATAGTTAGTCCGGCGGTTAAAAGATAAACCAGTGGTCCGCCCACTGTCATAATCTACTCTAGCCCCAAAACTAACTAAGATAATTCCTAAAATATATCCTGATTGCTTAGAATAGGATTATCTGTGCTTGGTGTGCATCATTTAGGATAGTGTTCCTCTCTGGCAACTTTTTGCCAAGTATAGAGCTTGCCTCATTCGCGTATGCCCGTTTGGAATCGTCCGAACAAGCGCTTGATTCGATCTGAGAATCACGTCCCTACAGTGGATCCTCCACTGAATTCTTCCCCATCTCTTTCCCCACCCGCCTCCCCCAGTACTACTACCTTTGTAGTCATGGCAGTCGAACGACCTCTTATCGAGACGTTCGCTCCTATCTCTGCCAATCCGCCCACTTGCATTGTTCTCCCACCTACTACGGCGGTACAATTTGAGATCAGGCCACAGACGATCCAAATGCTGCCAACCTTTCGTGGTCTCCCAAGAGAAGACCCATATTCCCATATTAGGGAATTCCAACATGTCATCCTACTTTTCAAGAATCAGAACCTCGATGATGACAATGTCCGTCTGCGAGTTTTCCCATTCTCGCTCAAAGACCGAGCCTCAGATTGGCTCTACTCCTTACCCGCTGATTCAATCAGCAGTTGGAAAGAGTTGGTGGGCAAATTCATGTCTAAATTCTACCCCATGACTCGGACCAACCAAATGAAGCAACTCATCCAGGACTTTCGACAAAAGTCCGATGAGAAATTTTTTGAAGCGTGGGATAGATTCCAAGACTACCTGACTAAGTGTCCCCACCATAGCATCGATAAGGGCAATCTTGTCCATGTCTTCTACAAGGGACTTACTGATGAGTCCCGGACCATGGTAGAGTCAATGTGCCAAGGAAAATTCCTGCACCAAACTCCGACCGATGCATACAAATTCTTGGGAGAGTTAGGAGAAAACTCTCAACATTGGACGACTGACTCAGAGTTCAGTCGAACCACTTCAGTCCAAAGGACAACCAAGGGACATGATGCTACAGCTGATACTGAGCTTCGATCTGTCATTCAAGAGTTGAGCAAGTCAGTCTCGGCACTGGCTGTGTCTGTACAAAAGCCTACTCAACCATCTACCCCAGTCATGCATGTGGGACACGAGAGCCCTATGGAATCCTGCACCCTCTGTCTGCAACCCTCCCATACTACTGAGCATTGTCCTTTGAATGAAGGATGGTCTAATCCTCTTCAGGAAGAAGTTTGTGCTTTCAGCACATACAAACCTCCTACTCAGAACTCGTATAGTCAATCTTATCATCCGGACACGAGAAACCACCCTAACTTATCTTGGAGGCCTCAGTCTACTCAACCTCAAGCTCAACCTCCGCGTCAACCTCAGGGCATGTATCCCCCTGGGTTCAATCAACCCACTAGGCAATTCAATCAAGGTCAGTACCAGCAGAGTCAGTACCCATCTACTCAGAACCAGCAGTTCCAACAGGGTCAATACTCTGGACAATCGAGCACATTTCAGAATCAGCAAAGAGTCCCACAGACCTTTCAGAACCAACCGATTGTCCCAACTAATTCTCCAGCCTATAACTATAATGCCCCAATGAGCTCGAGTCGCGAATTGGTGCCTCAGCTCCCATTAGCTGCCCCCCAACAGTCGCTCCCCAAATCTGGTATCGAAGACCTTCTAGCTCAACTCATTACTCAGCAACAACAATCTATGCAACGCCTAGAGCAACAGCAACAGCAATCCATGCTTCGTCTAGAACAACGTCTAGGTAACTTGGAAGCTGAGAAAGCTAAGGGGATCTTTCCTAGCCAACCCATTGCCAACCCTAAAGGAAATGCCAAAGGGGCAGTATATGAGATCGGATCTCAATCTCCAAGCCAGAATGAGAAGTGTCAAGGGGAGGTGCAAGCTGTAACCACCTTACGATCTGGAAAAACTGTGGACATGGGAGTCCAACCACCACCGGTGCCATCTCCAGCACCCATCACTCGTACAAAGGAAACTAGTACCAATCCTACCTCTGCTTCTTCTACCTCTGCACCAACATCAGATATCCCTGTGCAGAAATCTAAGGCTAAAGACAAATCCATTTGTCGAGTAAAGCCTCCCTTCCCGGACAGACTTGTCCAAGATAAGCGGGATCAGCAATTCTCAGAGATCTTAGACGTCTTTAAAGACGTCCAGATCAATATCCCATTCCTTTCTGCTATCAAGCAAATCCCCTCCTATGCCAAATTCCTCAAGGACTTGTGCACAGTTAAGCTGCGTACGCATGTACCCAAAGCTGCCTTCTTGGCCGAAAAAGCTACCGCGTTCATTCAACGCAACAGTGTGATCAAACACAAGGATCCAGGTAGCCCAACTGTCCAATGTGAAATTGGCGACAACTTTAGCTGCACTACCTTGCTAGATTTAGGGGCTAGCGTCAACCTCATACCATTCTCGGTATATCAGCAGTTAGGACTGAAAGATATGAAGCCTACCAATGTCACCCTGAAATTAGCTGATCAGTCCATCAAGATTCCAAGAGGAATCATTGAAGATGTCCTAGTAAAAGTCGCTGACTTTTATTATCCTGTGGACTTTATCATTCTAGACACCGAGCCGTGTCAGGATAACCGAATTCCGGTCATCTTAGGCCGTCCATTCCTTGCCACCGCGAATGCACACATCGGTTGCCGGGACGGAAACATGTCCATTGCTTTCAGAAACCTCAAAGCTGAGGTCAATATCTTTCGTTTAATGCAACAAGATGCCGATCGCGAAGTGACCGATGAAATGTGTGCCGTTGAGAGTCTAATCCCGGACTCAACCGAAGATATTCTTAAGCAGTGTCTAGAACACTTTGGAGCTGACTTTGCAACAGAGTCAGCTATTTCTGATCTCAATGATCTTTTGGAGACTGCTCCACTGATAGAGATCCCCGCTCCTCTCATTGAGTTCGAGCCTCTGATAACCATGGCCAGAGAACCCATCCTTCCTTTACCTACTGAAGTCAAACCTCTTCAATCCGTGTCTTCTGTGACACCTATTTCTACTCCATCTGCTCCAAAATTGGAGCTTAATGATATTCGCTCAAAAGTGCTTATTTTAAGCAATTATCCTTTTAGCGTTATTGCATTCTCCTACGTAAAATACTCTATTTACCTACTTTTCTACGTAAGAGTCTCTTCTGTTGCGTAGAACACACTTTTCTGGACGAAATGGTATATTTGCATGCATTAAACACATTTTCAGAAATCTAGATATTAAGCCGTTCTGATAAAGTCTCATTACGCGCTTCTTCTGTCGCAGGAAACCCCGATGGGATGATTCTCGAGACTTGCGGGCCTAGATCGATCATGAAAGCCCATTATCAAAGCTTAAAGAGCCAACAGGCTATGACTAGAAGATATGGGCCAAATACGGGTTGAAAAAGAGGATCGAAGAGCTGGCCCAAGGAACCACGAGAGCGGGAGAGCTGATAACCAAGAGAAGGACCAAAGCATTTAAAGCCACATCAAATGATGGCCTGCTCTACTGGCAAAGCTCAAGTGAAGAACATTGGAAAACCAGGGTTCATGACCCTCTGCCAATACTTTTTCTGATATTTTCTCTCTCATCTCTCCTTATTTTCTCTCTCTTCATTTCTCGGTCCTCGAATCTATTGACTTAACCCTAGACCTCCTGCTCATTGGCTCTGTCTCATCTCCCTTAGCTTTCTGACCGTTGGATCTTCCATCGGGCCGTTGAATCTCTATAGATCGCCATGTGATCTATCAATTCTATGCATCCGACCATCCGATCATGCTACTGATCAGTCAATCATCCATCCTATCAACCACCCGATCTCCAGTGTAAAATATCAGTCCCTAAGGCAGGTTTGATTGTAGAGTAATGCCTCAGATTATTGATCGTGGCTGAGAGCGTAGAGCTCGATTTCCGAAGAAAAGAAAATACATCTTTCCTTGATGGGTATTTCAAGGGGAAAAATGCATTTTTCTCCCCTGGCAACCAAACGCACCCTAACCCACATCCATCGAGCCCAGTGGCCCACTATCCTTCTCACCTACCTTCTGGCCCATGGCCGATGCACTCTGGGCCCACGATTTTGAGCATTCCCATTGGCCAACCACTGGCCGACTCGTGGCGTCATCTCTCGGCCAACCACTGGCCAACACGTGGCATCAGCTTTTGGCCTGGTGGTCATGGCCAAATAGCCCACGAGCCCAAGCCCGTAACCCACATCACTTTTCAAAAATAAAAATTAAAATAAAAAAATAAAAAATAAAAAAAAAAATGATTTTTTTTAGAAACCGTGAGTTTCTAAGTGTAGAAACCCACGGTTTCTACTTAAGGGGAGGGTTGAAAAACCCTCAAGGGCTCTCTTCCTCTCCCATTTTTTTTCTCTTTCTTCCTCTTCTGCTCCGCTCCTTCATCTCCGGCGAGCCACCACCGGACTGGTTCGCCGGCGTCTTCTTCTTCTTCTTCTTCTTCTTCTTCTTCTTCTTCTCCTTCTCCTTCTCCTTCTTCTTCTTTTCATCACCTCTACCACCACCTGCAGCTACCACAGGTGGCAGCACCAGCAGTCGTCCACGAGACTTCTCCCACAATCACTGCCGGAGTTGCAGGTCTGCAACTCCGGCCAAAAACCAGTTTAAACAGCACCGCCATCACCACCGTCTCTTCAAAACGATTTCACCCCTCTCCTCCATTCTCTCTCTCCCGATTCCAGCGACCTCCACGATATCTTTTGGAGGTCCACAGCACCGCCATCACCACCGTGCAACCTCTCAAAAAGCTTGTTGGACCTGCAACTCCGGCAAGTCCGCCCTCCTCCCTACACGTTCTCCCATCTCCACCACTAAATCGCTCCAACAATCTTGCATCTTCCTCTCTTCCTATCTTCGCCACTTCCTATCTTCAACGTTGCTGGAGTTGCAACCTGCAACTCCAGTACGTTTCATTCAAAAAAAAAAAAAAAAAAAAGGGAGAAAGTTCGCCGGAGTTGCAGAACTCCGGCAAACTCCATTAAAACCGGTGACTTGCACCAAACACCACCCTCACAGCCGTCAAAAGCAACACCACCCTCTACAAGTTGCTCCCCTCAACCACAGGCAGCCACTTGCTGGTTTTTGGACTCCACACGAACCCAAACCAGCAAGGTTCTTTGCCGTCTCTGGCTGCAACTCGCAACTTCACACCGTTGTCTCCGTTTTCTGCAGGTTCCGCCGTCGTCTCCAACCTTGCAATCACAAGTTCTGGCGTTCCCTCTTGACTGGTCGGGTTGGTATGCTCCCTCACCTTCACGTTCTTCTCCATGGCGGCGACCACAGTTGCACTGTGTACTCCATCACCGATGCTGCACGGACCTCATCCCCTCTCTTGGAGCTCTTGCTGAACCCACGTGCCAGTGAACCCGCCCTCTAACCTTCTACGAGAAACGGCCTGCAGTGATCACCTCTGAACCAAAAACTTCTCCATCTTCAGCTTCAATGCATGGCGGTCCCTTCTCCATCTTGGAACGTCCCATCTTGATCGCCAAGGTGAGACCCGATCTTTAACTCTACCACCACCCAACCCTTCACCGGTGTCCCTTTTTGCAGCAACCCAGATCCCCACATTTCACGGGTTGGGTGCACAGCCAGCCACCACATCCGTAGTGTGGCCACGAGCCATGGTTTCGCCATCTCAAACACCAACCCTGCTTACCTTAATCCATGGCCAATTCATGGGCCAATCCAAAAGTTATCCAAGGTAAAATCCATTTTTCTTGTACCTTTTCCCATTTTCTCTCTCTAGATCTTCTCACCCCTTTCTCTCTTTAGGTTTCTCTCTCTCTTTCTCTTTTTCTCTCTCTAGGCCTTAGAACCTTCTCTCTCTAGATCGTTTAAATTTTATGCTTTATCTCTTTAGATTATTCTTGATTAATGTTTTCTAGTTAGTATTTTTTATCAGATTATTTTATTGTAAGAGACAATTTTGAATAAATGGAATTAATTTAAATATGAGCATGTTGCAGTCTCTGAAAATTTTGTCATTTATGTATTCTTTATTGCGCTGATCCGACTAATCCCGAGTGAGGATCGACATCCGACACGAGCCACTGTACGACCCTGTGATTTTTGCAGGATTTGAGTGAAAAAGAATCGGATAATTGCAAATATTGTTGAGATCTAGGATTTCCATAACCAACGACGCGGAAAAACCCTACTTTCACTTAAGCCTCTTCCCACAGATCTTTCCTATGCCTATCTTGGTCCTAAGGAAACCTACCCTGTCATTATTGCTTCCGCTTTGTCTGAGAGTGAACGTAAGAAACTTCTCGAGCTGCTCAACGAGCACAAATCTGCGATAGGTTGGACTATAGATGATATTCGAGGCATAGACCCCTCGGTGTGCCAACATCACATCTATCTCGAGGATGAATCCAAAACCTCGCGAGAACACCAGAGGAGGTTGAACCCCGTCTTGAAGGATGTAGTCAGGGATGAGGTCCTTAAACTGTTAGATGCGGGTATCATTTATCCCATCTCCGATAGCAAATGGGTGAGCCCTATTCATGTCGTCCCTAAAAAGGCAGGATTCACAGTTGTGGAAAATGAGAACAAGGAAATGGTAACCCAGCGCCTGAAGAAAGGGTGGAGAGTCTGCATCGATTACCGACGACTCAACACCAACACTAGGAAGGACCATTTTCCTTTACCCTTCATAGACCAAATGTTGGAGCGATTAGCAGGTCACCCCTATTACTGCTTCCTCGATGGTTACTCAGGGTATAATCAAATACCAATCGCCCCTGAGGATCACGAGAAGACAACTTTCACCTGTCCCTTTGGCACTTTTGCCTACAAGCGCATGCCCTTTGGCCTCTGCAATGCACCCGCGACCTTTCAAAGGTGTATGATGAGCATATTCTCTAACATGGTGGAAAAATTCCTCGAAGTCTTTATGGACGACTTCTCAGTCTTTGGGTCATCCTTTGATGACTGTCTGAACCATCTAGGGCTTGTACTTCACCACTGTCAGGACAAGCGACTTGTCCTCAATTGGGAGAAATGCCACTTCATGGTGAAGAAGGGCATTGTTCTGGGACATGTCATTTCCCATCAGGGCATTGAGGTCGACAAAGCTAAAATCGATATCATCTCGACCTTGCCCATTCCTAAGTCCGTGCGTGACATCCGATCCTTTTTGGGACACGGAGGATTCTATAGGCGATTCATCAAGGACTTCTCTCAAATCGCTCGACCTCTGTCCCATCTTCTAGCTAAAGATAGTCCTTTCGACTTTAATACTGACTGTGTCAAGGCATTTGAGCATCTCAAATCTGAGCTCACTACTGCGCCCATTATCCGTCCCCCGGATTGGACTCTACCTTTCGAGGTAATGTGCGATGCTTCTGACTACGCGTTAGGCGCTGTTCTAGGGCAGAGAGTTGACAAAAGGTCACACGTGATCTACTACGCGAGCAAAACTCTTAACTCTGCCCAAATGAATTACTCCACCACTGAGAAAGAACTCCTGGCGGTAGTCTTTGCCCTTGATAAATTCCGTCAGTACCTCTTAGCCACTAAGGTGGTAGTGTACACTGATCATGCAGCCCTTCGTTATCTCATGTCGAAAAAGGAAACCAAACCTCGATTAATTCGATGGATTCTCTTACTGCAGGAATTCGACATCGAGATTAAGGATAAGAAAGGAACTGAGAATGTAATGGCTGATCACTTGTCTAGACTGACTTTAGAGTCATCCTTCGACACCCAGCCCATCCCTGAAACCTTTCCAGATGAACAACTGTTCGCCATCTCTGTTAATCCTTGGTATGCTGACATTGTCAACTACCTTGTTACCGAAGAAATGCCTTCACACTGGTCAAAACAGGACAAAAACCAATTCCTAGCAAGAGTTAAGTACTACTCTTGGGATGACCCTTATTTGTATAAATACTGTCCTGACCAGATCATTCGTCTCTGTGTCCCTGAATCGGACCAACTCAATCTCTTGTCCTCGTGTCATGACCAACCTTGTGGTGGTCATTTCAGTACTAAGAAAACCGCAGAAAAAGTTCTGCAATGCGGATTCTACTGGCCTACACTATTTAAAGATGCCCATATCTACTGCAAAACCTGTCCTAATTGCCAGCATCTAGGCCGCATCTCCCAGAGGAACATGATGCCCCTCACTCCCATCCAGGTCGATGAAATATTTGACATCTGGGGCATCGACTTCATGGGCCCCTTTCCAGTTTCCTATGGTTTTGAGTACATTCTCCTTGCGGTAGACTATGTATCCAAATGGATAGAAGCCATTCCCACCAAGACGAATGACCACAAAGTGGTGGTCAAATTCCTAAAGGAGTTCATCTTCGCCAGATTCGGTGCCCCTAAGGCCATCATTAGTGATGGGGGCACCCATTTCTGCAACAGGATATTCGAGCAATTAATGAAAAAGTATGGGGTAACCCACAAGGTTGCCCTAGCTTATCATCCGCAGACTAGTGGTCAAGTGGAGGTTTCTAATCGTCAGATCAAGCAGATCTTGGAGAAGACAGTCAATACCACACGTAAAGACTGGTCTACTCGTCTCACTGATGCTTTATGGGCATACAGAACCGCCTACAAGACCCCACTCAATATGTCTCCCTATCGTCTGGTCTTTGGGAAACCCTGTCATCTTCCGGTAGAGATTGAACATCGTGCCCTGTGGGCCATTAAGAAGCTCAACTTCGACCTCGACTCCGCAGGGGAGGAGCGAAAACTTCAAATGAATGAGTTAGAAGAACTCAGAAATGATGCCTACAACTTGTCCAAGAATTACAAAGCCAAAATGAAGTGGATACATGACAAGAGCATCCTTAGAAAAGAGTTCCATCCAGGACAGAAGGTCCTTCTTTATAATTCTCGTCTCCATCTCTTCCCTGGGAAACTGAAATCTAGGTGGACCGGTCCTTATACGGTCACAGCAGTCACACCCTTCGGGGCAATCACTATTGAGGATCCCAAGGATCACTCCTCATTCCAGGTCAATGGTCAGCGTCTTAAGCAATTCCATGAACTTGATGTGTCGTTCATTCAGACTTTTGAAATTGATCTCATCGATCCTGTTTATGTCGACTGATGATCCACTCAGTCTCCTGTGCTCCAACTTGGTTGGGGGTGCCTGTCACCCCCGTCATGTCTGGCTGAAGACGTAAAACTTAACGCTTTCGGAAAGGCAATTCCGGTATTCCTAGAGTACATGAGTCTCATGCATTTGTTATTACTGTTATATCTCTGGAAATGCAGGTACATTCATTCTTCCGATCATCAGGTACCACACACTGTCGAGTTTCTGCCGACTTGGTAACATCCTTCCTGAATCTTTGCATCATCATCTCTAATTTGTTATCATTTTATGTCCCGGTCATGAGCACCGAGGACGGTGCTGTATTTTGGTTGGGGGTGGATATTTACCAAAACTCATGTCTTCAAAAAAAAAAAAAAACTCATTTTTGGGGTGATTTCCGATGTTCTCCAAAAGTTTTCTAGAATTTCAAAAATGTGTCAAATACCCTGACTTTGATTAGCTAAAAACCTTCGTTAAGTCAGTATTGAGGATGTCAATTTTTGTTTAAAGTTAGCATTGAGTCAAGTCAAGTGTGACTACAGCAGGTTTGAAAACTTAGAAAAAATCAGATTCGGCACAATTGTACACTATCAACATCAGAGTCATCCTAAGTTTGGAAATTCTAGAGATCCTGTGAGAAGAATTGTGGAGACCTAACCCAGTAAGCTTTCGAGCCTTTAATCATTTCAGAGAGTATACATTAATCCTGAGTCACAAGATGACTCACTATTCTTCATGCCCGCAATATTCGTTGAGAGATCTCATTATCTTTTGCTTCGATCATAAAACTCGGAACGACATCAACATTGGATTACTACGACAGAACCTTCTCTGTATCCAGCCAAGACATTATACATGATAGTGCAAACCCTAGAAAATGATTTAGGCCATTTTTCTGAACCATTCAGCCTTTTTACTCACCTGAATTATACTTCACTAGAAACCCCTTGAGCCGTTCTATAAAAGCCTTTTATTTGCAAACCCATCAACCTAAAATCCAGTCCAGCTACGAAACACCTGTGCTCTAATACCACTCTGTCACGCCCCAAATCTGGATACCCAGATCTGACCCAAAAATCCATGGATTGACCCATATCCGAACCCAAAGGTGATCCATGAATATCCCCTAGTGGTCCAATTAGATCAATTAGACTACCGAGGTTCATTCGAAAACCCATTAAGTATAAAAAAATCTAGACGTAGAAAATGAATAATTAAAATAATTCATAACTCAAACAGTTCAATTAATTAACTAAGTGTGGATAGATGGAGGTGAGAACATGCTCTCAATCAAAGGACTACATGCCCATGAAAATAAATAAGTAATATTTTAAAATAATCAACATAAAGTTTTCTAAAATATTGGATCGACTCCCAATCCTCGCCAATCTCTTCGAGTGCACCGGTGTCTTCTATCTCAAAATCATTCCATGTACTTGGCTCCTCAAAATCTGAAAATGATATCGGTGTAGCACCGTGCGTCGATGCTCAGTAATACAACAGTGTGCATGGCATGATGTCATACTATACAAGTTTTTAACCAAGGTAAGTATCTCAATCATATAATAAGGTTGACATGAATATGAGGATGAATGCAAGTGAGTATGGAATTCAAATGCAACTAGTACCCATAACCACATAGGGTCTCCATCTCCTTCCCGCACTGGGAGTGGTCTCATCGATCCATCTGGAGGATATAATAACGTCTGGGGCCTTTCACCCTAGGGTACCGAACCCTGATTAATTGATAAAACCAATATAAACTTATATAACACCGTTCCCTTATGCACCCCTTATATGAAATGACGTGATGATTATAGTATAATAACAATATAAGTGACAATCGCAAAAGAATCTAACACACCATGGCTGAACCCTGTGAGGGATCCAAGACACATGGGTGGGATCCTCATGCATACAAGTATAGGTCAAACCATCTAGGGTTTAGTAAAAAAAGAAGGGCTAAACCCTTTAATGGTTGATAAGTCATGACATAACCACTAAGGGTTTCCAAGGCCAGTAATCGTCCAAAATCCAAGAAATATATTTTTTTTTATAGAAACATGTTTCGTTATAAAAATTATAACATAATAAATATAAATTAAAAAAATACAAACTCAATAGATTTGAAGACTATATTCACTGAGGTTTCTATGAAAAATAAATTTAAAAATATTTATTTCTAAAATCGAAGCCGAAATTCTTAAAGAAGAGGACTACACAAAATCTAAAATTCTGAATTTTTCAAAAAAAGTCAGCACATTAGAAAAATTACAACTAAATAAATACGTATCCTAAAAATACAAAATTAATGGATCTGGAAAGTAGATTCAATAGGTTTATAGAAAAAATAAATAGAAAAATATTTAGTTTCCAATTATATGTGTAAATCCTTAATCAAGTGGACTGCACAAAATTTGGAATTCTGAATTTTTACAGAAAAGTCCAATATATTAGAAAAAGCATAACTAATAAATAAAAATTAAAAAAATATAAACTTAACGAATTTGGAAACTAGATTAATAGAGGTATCTATAAAAAATAATTATAAAAATATTTCTATTAAAAATATATATCAAAATCTTTAATAAACTGGACTGTACAGAATCTGTAATTCTGGGTTTTGTAGAAAATGACAACACCTTATAAAAATTATAACTAAATAAATATAAATCATAAAAATATAAACTCAACTGTTTAACAAAATAGATTCATAGAAGAATTTAGAAAAAATAATTAAAAAATATTTAAGTCCTAAAAATACTATGAAACTTATAAAGAACATGACAATCTGTTATGATTTCCAAAAAGTCATGCCAAACCCATGATTGTGGCACAAAACAATAATTAACTTAATAAAAATAAACTAAATTATGCCAGAATTAATTTATTATGAAGATCTATCCTTATATAATAAAAGAAAAGCAATAACTTGAAGAAAAAGAAGCATTGGATAGATCAAACACACTTACCTTAAGATTTCTTGAACTTTAATGGAAATTGAAAGTTTCTTTGAATTTGAAAATCGTCGGATCGTCCTCTCCTTAGAGTATGTTCTTCTATTCGGAGTCCCCGTCAATTCTTCATTCTTGCTCAAGTGCGATCGGTGCTTGGATGAAGGTTTGATGGAGATTTCTCTATTATTTAATGGAGTTTGGGTTTGTAAAAGCTTCCAAAACTTTAAGGTTTTCATAAATAGGCTTAGGGAAGGATTATGGTTTCTATATTAGTAAAATTCGTAACTATCAAAGGGACGACTTTTTTAACCTTGAAAAACTTATATTTTACATTATTAATGGGTTAGAAATGGGCCAAAGGCCCATATATATCAAATAGGCTTCATTTAAGAATATTATTAAGCCTAAAAGGCCTCTAGATTGGTCATACGGGCCCACCCAACAATTATAACACAAATAATTATTCATTAATTAAATTAAATTATATTATATAATTTAAATATTTATACAACAAGGTATTGACACATGTCATACACACATAAATCACAAAAAGTTTAAATCCCTGAAAAATGTGAAGATGACATCGGAATGATCTGAAAAGTGATTCTGTGTATGATACTCTTATTAAATAAATAAAATATAATAAAATATTAATTTTAAAAAATTTAAGAATGGAAAGAAAGTTTAAAAAATTACGAAAATACTATTTTATTAAAATCTCCAAAAATCTTCGACTAGAGTTTTCATATCTTAGGAAAGGTTCTAAATTTCACAGGTAAGTTGGTAAGGATAAAATAGGAATATTTTGGTGTCTCGGGCCATAAAATAAATTTTTTTATAAAAGTTTTGGAATGTTAGTTGTGGTAAGAAAAAGTCCCCTACAAGTTGTAGTTCATTATTCTTAGTAGGACTTTTGCCCTAAGGAGCGAGTTTCATAAATAACAGGTGTTTCAAAGTTGTCAGAATTAAACCAAATTAAACATATATACTCAACAATGATATTAAACCATAAAAATAATAATAGAAATCTGAAAAAGGTTTAGGTTTTCATTATTAGGTGAATTTATCATAATACCCTAGAACAAAAGTTTAGGGTATTACATGCCCTCTTCATCAAGAAGCATTAATCTACAACCCTTCTTTAGTTTGATGCATCCATGTTCAACCACACAAGTCCAAGGTCCAATCCAATATCACCATTTCTTTGTGGTCCTACAAATTTTAGTCAATATTACCATTTTCCCAATATGTATCTTTTATTTTGTAGGTGCTCAATGGTTGTCTATCGATCCGACACTTTTGTCCAACATTGTGACCCGACAACTTGGATCCTCACTTAAGTTCACCTATAGACCCACAGTTCTTGCTCATAGTGATAGTCCATGTCGCGACCCGAACCCGGGACCCATGACCCGACCCAGAAGAGTATGGATTGAACCTGGTATCCGAGGTTAGGGCACGAGGTGCGGATAAAAATAATATTAAGGAAATAGTGAACATGTATCTAAGTCATCACACAAATCAAAATGAATCAATCTCATAACGTAAATTTGAAACTTATCTCCGATTACATTCCAAATGTCAAATAACAACCTACTGAGATAACTAAGAATTCAAATGACTAGAAGCAAAACCTAAACATAATTTCTAAGAATGCAATAAAAGTGCTAGAATCCTCTGGCTCCTATCACTGAGCTGCTGGTCCATCCGGTATCTCTGCAAGAATGTTAGAATATAGGCATGAGTTATCAACAACTCAGTCGGTTTACTCTACCACCCATACTTCTATGAGGATGAGCGGTTAAAACATGATAAAAACCATACAATGATCAAAATATGCATCAATGCTATCGACAATCCAATACTGGACTCATCGGGTAAATCCCAAAACCCCAATGAGTCAAAATAATAATGAGAGTGCATGGTTGGGCTAAACAAGTAGCTTTCTTATGGGTGGGCCATGCCGTTAATTCTACCACAAGGATCCAGGGATGTTTCAGGTCTTTCACCATTGGGAGCAGAATGTTCCCGTTGCTTTTTAGGCATGCTCTCGGAATTTGAGAGAGCATCCAAGGGGTCATGGTCCTACGATACATCCGAACCCTCAAAATGATAACAACGAAATAATAACAACCAATGCATCTCCAACAATAATTAACAATCCAAGATAATATCCAATGAACGACCATGTTTCAATACATGCAGATAAATCAACGGAGATGCATGAGAATCGATATACATGCTTTTCAACATAGATTGAAACAAATTTTCTATTTTAAACACATGCATTTAATAATATAATAATAAAATGCATCCATAAAAGTAAGAGATTGGGTATAGAATCCTACCTTAGCTCACTATCCGATTAGCTACAATTCCGCAAGTCGGTTCTCTTTGCGTAATTCCAATCACAAGGTTTTAGACTCTATAATATCCACCCCTTAATGTTAGATCTAGGTTATCCAGTTGTTACAATAATTTTCAAAATAATAATAATAATAATAATAATTTGATGCTTAAAACGTTTGCCTCTTCGTTGAGTTAAACACTGTGTCTATGCCATGCCCTACTCTTTTGTAATGATAACCGAAAATGTGTTGAAACATCACTAGGATCGGACAACATTTCAGAACACTGTCTATCCAACAAAATAGATCACAAGTAGTCCACAAGGTGCACTAAAGGGTTCAACAAGTCTATTGATCGGAGGGTCAAGATTATATAATTAAATTATTATGTCAAAGAAACAAACAGAATAGGAGAAAAAGAAAATTATGTGGTTCTGTATTGAAAGAAAAAGAAAAGAATAAATTTAAAAAAAAAGGATATATATGTTATACATAAGGTGAGTTATCCGACTAATGATCATAGTAAAGAAGTTAGACAAAAATTAAAGGTCTAGATCCTATGATGGGGGTCTATATCTTATGATGGAGATGAGAGGTGCAGTTGTGTCTTAGGTGGCTGGTTTTCTTTCCTCTTGATGGGGATAAAGGTGATGGTTTGTTTGGAGGGGAGGATGTTAATCATAGTGGAGAAGAGATGATCATACAGTGCTCATTTTCTAAGGCTCTATATTGTTGAGTCTCGAATGGGCAACAATTCTAGGTCTGCATGATGATGAGTTGTTTATAGGTATAGATGTAACAAGATGAGTTAATGGAGGTAGATGCACCAAGGATCAAAGGCATGACAGTATTTTATATAGAGTAAGGCTTTATGGGGTAAAGGACATGTGGCATATTTTGGTGGTAGTTTGAAGTGGCTGCCGACAAGGACGAGGGTATGCTGAATCATGGTAGAGTTCTCAAAAGGTTCAACACCCATTCACCTGTTATGGAGTTGTTGCACTTACAACTACTGGAGATGGTAGTTTTAGTTCCGATCTAACGGAGGGTTTCTTGATAGTTCTTGATCGATTTTTGAGAGGGTTGAGAGGGAGCAGCTTTGAAAGAGAACATAATTTAAACAGCAACGAAAAAAAAAAAAAAAAAAACTTACTTGAATCAAGAAACGTTTGCTCAGTTGGAAAATTGAAAGGTGTAGATCCAATCGTGGAGCTTCTCTCCGGATCTTGCTATGGTGCAACAACCCTTCGTCTTTCACGCAAAGGAGGATCGAAGGTAGGGACGGAGAGTCTTGGAGACGATTAGCAATGTTTGATTCGGTTGCGGCTTCTTCAATAGGTAATCTATGCTTAGACGTCAAGGGAAAGATTGTTTAAATAGGTTGGGTTTAGGGTTAAGGGTAAAAGATTTGGAGTTGAAATAGAAATAGGTTTTATCGGTGGAAGGAGTCGTGCTTTGGTAGAATACCAAAAAGTGAGGAAATACAATAAAGTAAAATAGTAAAATATATGTACATTGAATAGGGTAAGTGGTTTGGACGGTGATGAGGTTTGTTACAATGTACTAGGTTAAGATGGTTTAATAAACTAAACCTTTAATGAATGAGTTTTGGTAAAAAAAAAACAAGAAAAGAAAATAACAATAAAATATATTGGTCAAGTGTGACTTGTACGGCTGTTGGTCCTTACCTTATCTAATAAGGTATATATATATATACTATCAAGGTGGGATAGCTAGCTCATATTGTTTATGCAAAGTTAATGGCTTTATGCCTATTACATACTACTAAGTACATTAATTAATATCTATTAGCTTATAGATTAATTAGTTAGTATGTGTCACACTAATTTATTTACATACTTTATATCAAGGCAATATATCTTATAAGTTAATTAATAGTGTGTACCCACACACATACATGTATATACGTATACATATGCCATAAATAATAAATAGTATAGGTTATATTCTATATTAAAATTAAATTAGTCATACCTGTCATACTAAAATAACATTCCTAACACGTGGAATTCATTACAGTCCACAAACATGCACGGGTCTACTAAGCCCATGTGGGCCCGCATGAAGTGGCCCAAAACCCTTAAAAGTAATTTTTTTCTCGGAATTGGCCGAAACTTCATGTAAGCGTTCTTATAGTTAGATTAACGTATTTCATGAAGAAACACATGCGTAAAAGGTTCTAAAAATTCACAACGGACTGAAATACCCTTTTAGGATTTTCAGGGTTTTATAGTCCATGACTTGGTCAACTGTGGTTCAGCAACTTGGTCTAAGTTCTGGTCCGCCATCGTGTTCCACTTTGTTGACAAGTTCGTTCTTGGCTTCCGTGCTTGATTTGGGGATTATCGACACATCTCGGGCCCCAAGAATTGTTCCGATAGGGTTCCTTAGTTTACTGGCTCAGCTCATTGGTCCAGTTGATCTCCTCCAGATTGATTGTAGACTTTATAGAAGCTTTTGTGGTTGATCATAAGGTCCCAGATCTGGAGAATAGTTCGATTCTCATTTCTTGCGATAGCGAAAAATGCGTAAAAAGACTTCCATTAAAATGGCTTCGCATGTAGGTCAAACAAATGTGTATGAATGCATGCAAATATAACATTTTTACCAGAAAAGTGTGTTCTACATAATGAAAGAAACTCTTACGTAGAAAAGTTGATAAAAATAGAAGTTTTACGTAGGAGAGTGTGATACTGCTAAAAGGATAATGGCTTAAAATAAGCACTTTTGAGCGAATATCAACCCCCCTTTGTTCACTACACATGCTCATGAGAGAACTTACTGACTGTTTTCACTAATTCTCTATTTTATATAATTTTTTAAGTTTTAAAAGTCAAAACTAGTAAAAAAAATTATTTTAAAAATCTTAAAAAAATCCTTCAGACACTTTTTTGCACAAAAAAAAATGTTTACTTCAACAACAATAAAATTGAGAGAAGAAAAATTATGATCGAGAGGCCCACATATCTAATTAAATAACTGTACATTTTAATTAGATTTAACCAGATTTTGTCGGCCCTACATCTTGACTAAGTCGTTGGAGTGAAAGGTAGCACAAGATAGAGTTCAATTTTTTTTTATAAAAATAGATAGATTTTTAAAAAGAATTGTTTTTTATATTTTAGGAGTAGGAGAATGGGACCCGTCTAGCAAAACTCATTGATGAGAAAGAGAGCAAAAAAATGTCATAAAAAAACTTGGGGAAAAGAGAGTTTTAATGAAAGAATGAAACTTGGGAGGGGGGAGTGGACCCCACTATAAAAATAATTGGGACAGATGTTTAGGGAATGAGAAACACCATTCAATCCAAAAATCATTGGGAGCTTGGGGGTGTAGGATTTTGAAAGAAAACCCTAGCCTCCCTTACTGAAAGTAGGGTTTTTCCGCGTTGTTGGTTACGGAAACCTTAGAATCAACACATTTGTAATTGATCCGGTTCTTAATCCTGCAAAAATAAGATATTTTAGCATAGAGATTCGTGTCGGATGTCAATCTGCACTCAGGGGTAGTTAGCGCATGTAGAGAGCATAAAATGATGGATTTTGGTCTAAAAAATTCTACTAAAGATGGTGGAGGGGTGAGAATGATGATTACGAGATTAGAACATGATTGATTTTATGAATTTTTAGAGAGAGAATCCTAAAAATCAATACATTACTAAAAAGTGAAAAAATGCAATACTGATCGAACTTAACTTGTATTGAAAATTATAGGAATTACATTGCTTTTGAATAGAAATCTATCTAAACAACTTGAAGCAAATTACGCTAGAAAGCAATGAAAACTAGAAAGAGAAAGGAAAAAAAGTAGAGAGAGAAACTCGAGATGGAGAATGAAGAGGTTCATCTTAGAGACTTACCGGGATTTGGCCATGGATGGCCCGGCCTAGTAGTGCTGCAAACGAGATGGAGCATGCATGCACATAGGAGTGAAATAATAGGTGAGGTGACCAGAGACAGACCATATGGTGGTGCAAGTGAGGTCGTCTGGTGGATGAAGATTTCTACAACTCAGTGGTGTAGATGATGATGATCATGGGGGTTGAGATGCACTTGCAGGTAGTGGCTTGAGGGACATGGATGTGTAGCAGATGATGGCCTTGCACCAAGCCGTGGTGCAGCAAAAACGGTGGTCTCTCCTCCCCTCTTTTTTTTTGTTTTTTCTTTTCAATGGGTTTAGAAGGAGAAAGCAGCAAGGACGGTGGTCTTTCCTTCCCTCTTTTTTTTTTCTTTTCTAGTTTGGGATGATGGAGCAGTGGAGAGGTTGAACTATTGGTGGTGGTGCGTGCCCTAGATAGAAAAGTTGATAAAAATCACAGTTTTACGTAAGAGAGTGTGATAACGCTAGAAGGATATTGGCTTAAAATAAGCACTTTTGAGCGAATATCACAACCCCCAACCATCATATTGCCAATCCTTGGCAATTAGTGCAAAAAAAAATAAACTTAAAAGGGCTAGGCACATGCTGCACACTTTTTCTCATTAACTCAGAGAAAACTTCGTTTTGTCAAATTTGAAGGATGCATGAAAATAGTTACAAGCTAGCAAATAGTCGGAAGATTTTAGAAAGACTACAGACTGATAATCAGGACCCAGAATAGTTAGACTCAATGTGTGTGTGTGTGCTCAACATTATCATCATCCCGTAGTGAAGATTTCCAGATTTTCCTCTAAGATTTTATGCCTCGACTTCAAATCTCACCTGCGGGTCACTCGAAAATAAATCACTCTGGAATGGTTTTTCTATTTTTCTTTCAAGTGATATGTGAGGAGATAGGTTGATAAAAGTGGATGAATATCTCATATATATTATTATTAAGGAAGGACTATAGAAATTCAAAAGAATCCAAGATCAGAATATCATATCGCTTGGTAACGTCAGATCAAACTCTATAGGTTCTCTTTTCTCCTTTCTCCACATTCTATGATTGTGCTAGCCTAGAATCAAATAGAGCTTTATTAGGTTGTATTTGAGGCTTGTGATAGGTTTAGAAAAATAAGGATTCAAAATTTTGATAGGATATCTCAACTTTTTCTTTACAACTTGCTTGAGGGTATAACATCAGTTTTCTTCCATTTTTCTCTTTCTCTTGCCTATTTTTCTCTTTTTCTGATATTTCTGAGATTGCTCAACATCTTTTTTTGCTTTCTTTTCAGCTTTCCTTTTTCAGCTGCATTTTCTTTTCAGCTTGATCTGTACTTGTTTTTTCTTTTTTCTTCTGATTTTCCTTTCAGGGTGTACCCATACCAATCACTTTTTATATCCTCCATAGAAGTAGGGTAATGTATTTTTTTTGTATTGGACTCGGTTCTTGGTGAATGGGTGAAAGTTGGTTTTTTCTCCGCGTCGTTGGTTACGAAAACCCTAACTTCAACACATTCGTAATTTATCCGATTTTATTCTTGCAAAATTAAGCATTCTTGCACAGTGGAAAGTATGTCGGATGTCGATCCGCACTCGGGATTAGGGCAAATAGTTGAACAATTAACAAAAATCTGCTAAAAATAATGGAAGGGGTGACAATGGTGCTTGAGTATTGATTTTTAAAACAAATTTTTGGAGATAAAGGTTATCAGGACTAATTAAAGCAAAATCTGACAAATCAAATAACAAAACTTTAAATGAATTTGACAAACTTTATTAATCATTCTTCAAATATAATCTGTATTTAACATTTTAAACTACTGAAATCAAATTTATTCTAGAAAGCAACAATTAGAGAGAGAAAATTATAAATTCTAGAGAGAGAAAAATATAATCTAGGTAGAGAGAGAAAGTGAGATTTCTTAGAGAGAAAAAGGTGATAGATCTAGAGAGAGAAAATTCAAACTAAGAGAAAGAAAGTTCAAGAGAGAGGAAAAGGTTTACCTTTTGATTGCACTTACCGGATCGGCAAATGGATTTGGCCACTTGAAGGAGAAGCACAGAATTGCATGCTGGCTGTTATATGGTAGTGAATGAAGAGACCATGGGGTAGATCTCGTGGACTGTTGGTTGGTGGAACGGTGATATTCGCTCAAAAGTGCTTATTTTAAGCAATTATCCTGTTAGCGTTATTGCATTCTCCCACGTTAAAATACTCTATTTATCTACTTTTCTACGTAAGAGTCTCTTCTATTGCGTAGAACACACTTTGCATGCATTAAACACATTTTCGGAAGTCTAGATATTAAGCCGTTCTGATAAAGTCTCATTACGCGCTTCTTCTGTCGCAGGAAACCCGGATGGGACGATTCTCGAGACTTGTGGGCCCAAATCGATCATGAGAGCCCATTATCAAAGCTTAAAGAGCCCACATGCTATGACTAGAAGATATGGGCCAAATATGGGCTGAATCAGAGGACCAAAAAGCCGGCCCAAATAACGAAGAGAGCAGGAGAGCCAATGACCAAGAGACGGACCAAAGCGTTTAAAGCCACATGAGTCAACAAAGAATGATAGTCGACTCTACTGGAGAAGTGTGAGGATGGTCACAGTGAAGACCAGGGTTCCAGACCCTCCGCTAGTGCTTTTTTCCATTTTTTTGATACTTTTTCTCTCATCTCTCCTTATTTTCTCTCTCTCTTCATCTCTCGGTCCTCGAATCTACTGACCTAACCCCAGAACTCCTGCCCATCAGCTCTATCTCATCTCCCTTAGCTTTCTGACCGTTGGATCTTCAATCGGACCGTTGGATCTCTCTAGATCCGTCGATCCACCAATCTGAGTCCCAATCAAGTCACCATCCATCCGATCGCCATCAGAATGTCTATCACATCATCTTGTGAGACGATGGACATCATCAGTCCATGTGGGCCAATAGCCGGGCCCATCTTCATCGACCCGCTGTCCGACCAGTTAGTGGACCCCGCGAATTTCAAAATAATTTTAATTAAATGGGGGGTCCACTAATTGGGGAGATTCCCCATAGAAAAGTAGGTTTTTACTTAAAAAAAAAAAAAAAAAAAATATATATTTTTTATTTTCAAAAAATACCCTATTTCCATTAATGGAAATAGGGAGCTTTATAAGAGGAGGGAGAAGGGTTCGTTCGAACCCTAATCCCTCTCCCCTCTCCTCCTCTCCTTCCCCAAAATCGTTCCCTACATTTTCCCTCCTTCTTCTCCTTCTTTTTTCTTCCGTCTCTTCCTCATCTTCTTCATCTTCTTCATTTTTTTCTCGCCGGAGTTGCAGGCAGCAACTCCGGCCGCCTGCTAATCCTTCTCCCCTTCTCCCCCTCTGTCTTCTTCTTCTTCTTCTCTCACTGTCTTCTTCTTTTCCTTCTCTCCTCTGTCTTCTTCTTCTTATTTTTCTTGTTCTCTTCACGTCCCACCGGAGTTGCAGGTTGCAACTCCGGTCGCCAGCGCACCTCTCCGCCTCCACCATCTTCTCCGGCCACAGATGCACTTCTTGCAACACCACAGCCATCGCACCACCCCTGCTACCACCGCTGCCACCACCGTCTAAGCACCGCTCCCTCACAGTCGTGCAACCGGTGAGACAGCACACCGTCTTCTCTCCTCGACGGACTGGACCTCCTCTACCGCCTCACCACAGCACCGCCCAGCCATTGCTTCTTCGCCGGATCACTGCTCTTCAATGCACCAGCGAGCTCACAGTTCCAGCCATTCTCCATTGGGATCCATCTTCCTCCACGATCCACGCCACGAACCAGCCACCACCGATTTCCATTGCAAATCAGTCCGGCATCATCTCTTACAGCCTCCCTCCTCCACACGGTGCCAATTCCAGCCATGTTCTCCATGGTCCTCTCTCCTGCCCGCTATCAGCAATCATGCCATGGTTATTGCCATGCGTTGATTTCCATCTCTCTTGCGATCGGATAGGTGCAATGGTAAGTTTCTTACTCTCTCTCTCTAGTCAACCCTTTTCTCTCTCTAGAATTAGTTTTTTTTTTTTTTTTCTGCAGCCTCTTTCTCTCTTTAGTTCTCAAATGTTTCTCTCTCTACAATCTCTATCTCTCTCCCTAGTTCCTCTCTCTAGCTTTTCTTTAAATTGCCTGGTAGTTGTTTTTTCTTTCTTTCTCTATTTAATGTTTGTAAGCATTGTTTGATCAATAAAGTTAGTTTGATTATCATATTGTAATTTTTTTTTATTTCTTTTTAGTACATTTTAATAGCCTAAGATAATCTCGTTAAAGAAAGCTTGTTTTAATCTCAACCACCATTCTCACCTTCCCATGTTTTTAAGGATTTCCCATGTTTAAATGAGTTCTTATTTGCGCTAACCCGACTAATCCCGAGTGCGGATCGACATCCGACACGAATCCCTATACAGAATCTTTGAATTTTACAGGATAACCGGATAAAAACTACAAAAAATGTGTTGAAGTTAGGGTCGTTCTCTCAATGACGGAAAAACCCTACTTTCAAACGGTGCAAGGAACGGTGATGTAGCACCCACAATTCCTAACAGGAGTTATTGGAGGGGTAACTAAGGGATGGACTGGCCAAACAGCAAGTTGCTAATCAGTTGCAGGTCTTGTGCAAACCTGCAGTCCGTGAGAATCATGGATTGAGGAAGACAAGAAGATAGTTGGGGCATGTGCTAGCCGGAGGAGGGCAATTTTCTGATCATTGGAGAGTTGCAAGGTGGAAACTGGCCAGCTTTGGATCTTGGTTGTCCGGTGCACTAGAGATGGGATGTTGTGGTGCACAAGTGGCAAGGAAACACCAACATTAATGGAGGTGTTACAGGTATGGCAACTAATCAAACCTGGGTGAGGGACAACCTCACCGGAGAAGAAGGGGTACTCTTAAGATGCAGGTTGACGGTGGAGAAGGTTGGTGAAGGTGCTGAAGAGGATGGAGATCATGAAGTGTGCAGTGGAGGAGACCATTGATGGAGGAGCTACCAACGGCTGAGAAAATCGATGGTGAGGGAATGACCAGGTGGAGATCGCCCCACCCTGTGTTGCAGTCTGGCAAGAACACCTAGAGGAGGATGAGCGCCCGGAGAGGAGCACATGCAGGCTCAGATCGTGCAAAGGAGAACAGCATGGTTACAGGTTCAGTGGTGAAACTTGGAGAATCATGGTGTTTGCACAAGAGAAGAGTGCGGTCCTGATGGGAGCACCACTGCAGATCTAGTCTGCTGACTCATGAGGCATATGATGGTGATTGGTGGAGTTTGAAACAGAGGAAGGAGATGAGCTTTGCCGTCGTTAATGGCAGCTGTGGGTGGTGTCTCTAACCGAACCAGATCTGGTTCTTGGAGTCGAAATAGTAGTGGATGAACGGTGGTGGATTCACAGTGGTTGTTTGCTGCTGGTTGCAACAAGTTTTGATGGTGTGAAGAGTGGAAAAACAGACCTGCAACAATGAGTTGCAGGTCAGTTTTAATGGAGGATGGGGTTTAAGAAGAAGAAGAAGAAGAAGAAGAAGAAGAAAAAGAAGAAGATGAAGAAGAAGAAGAAGAGCAGCCGGAGTTGCAAACCTGCAACTCCGACGAAGGATGGGGAAGGAGACGAAGAAGAAAGGAGGAAGAAGAGGAGAAGAAAGTGGCGGGGAAGAAGGGAAAGGATAGGGGGAAGGAGAGGAGGAGAGGGGATTGCAAAAATTAGGGTTTCGAACCCTCTCTTCTCCCCTTTTAAAGCTCCCTAGTTTCCATTAATGGAAATTAGGGATTTTTTTGAAAAATATATATATATATATATATATATATATATTTTTTTGAAAAATATATATATATATATATATATATATATTTTTTTAAGTAAAACCTTACTTTTCTTTGGGGAATTTCCCCATTTAGTGGACCCCCCTTTTTTTATTTTTAAAAATCAATTTAAAGCAAGTTAAAATCGTGGGGTCCACTAAATGGCCGGACCGTAGGTCGATGATGATGGGCCCAGCTGTTGGCCCTCAAGGACTGATGAAGTCTATCGTCTCATAAGATGATGTGACAAATAGTATGCTAACGATTGGATGGATGGTGACTAGATTTGGACCCAGATTGGCAGGGCAATGGATTTAGAGAGATCCGACAGTCTGATGGATGATCCAACGGTCCGATGGAAGATTCAACGGTCCGATAGCTTAGGGAGATGGGCCAGATCTAACGGGCAAGAGTTCTGGGGTTAGGTCAGTAGATCCGAGGACTGAGAGATGAAGAGAGAGAGAATAAGGAGAGATGAGAGAGAAAATTAGGGGAGGAGAGAGAAAATATTAGAAAATGGAGATAAAAGTATTGGCAGAGGGTCTGGAACCCTGGTCTTCACTGTGACCATCCTCACACTTCTCCAGTAGAGTAGACCATCATTCCTTGCTGACTCATGTGGCTTTAAACGCTTTGGTCTGTCTCTTGGTCATTGACTTTCCTACTCTCTTCGTTCTTTGGGCCAGCTTTTTGGTCCTCTTATTCAGCCCATATTTGGCCCATATCTTCTAGTCATAGCCTGTAGCTCTTCAAGCTTTGATATTAGGCTTCTATGGTTGATCGTGGGCCTGCAAGTCTCGAGAATAGCCCGATCGAGTTTTCTGCAAGAGAAAGGCACGTAATGAGACTTGATCATAACATCTTTATACCTAGACTTCCAGAAATGCGTTTAATGCATGCAAATATATCATTTCGTCCAGAATAGTGTGTTCTGCATAATGAAATAGACTCATACGTAAAAAAGTGGATAATTAGAGCAGTTTTACGTAGGAGAGTGTGATAACGCTTAGAAGATAACAGTGGAAAATATACACTTTTAAGCGAATATCACAACCCCCAACCAGCATATTGCCAATCCTTGTCAATTAGTGCGAAATAAATGAGCTTAAAAGGGCTTTGCACATGCTGCACACTTTTTCATATTAGCTTAGGGAAAACACCATTCGTCAAATCATTGAATGGATGCAAAAATAATTACATGCTAGCGAAGAGTTAGAAAGTTTTGGCAAGACTACAGACTGATAATCATGACCTAGAATAGTCAGATTCTGCGTGTGTGTGTGCTCAACATTCTCATCATCCGACAGTAAAGATTTCTAGATCACCTCTAAGTTTTTATGCCTCGACCTCAAATTTCACATGTTTAGCACTCAGAATAGAATCACACAAGAAGGGTTTTCTTTTTTTTTTTCTCTCAATTTATATGTGAGGAGATGTGTTGATATATGAAAGCAAAGATCTCACATATGTATTATTTAAAGGAAGGACATCTTTAACAGAAGAAGATCTCATGATTGGAATACCACTTCACTCGGGAACGTCAGATCAAACTCTATAGCTTCTCCTTCTCCAATCTCCACATTTTATGATCGTACTATCCTAGAATCAAGTAGGACTTTCCTGGGTTATAATGAGGCTTAGGTCATGTGTAGAAAGATAAAGGGATACAAGATTTCAAAGATCTTGCGAGGATATTTCTATTTTCCTGTATTTTTCCTGCGGTGTAACACCATTATCTGGTTCTCTTTCCTTATTTTTGTATTTTTCTCTTTTTCTCGATATTTCTGAGACTGCTCAATTTCTTTTCAGCATTTTTCATACTTTCTTTCCATATTTTGTTTTCAGCTTGAACCATTTTTTTTTCTTTTGATTTTTCTTCTTTACTTTTCTTTTCATGGTATACACATATCAGTTATTCTTTTGTCCATCTCAAAATAAGGATAGCCAGTCATGCTTCGTAGCTGGACTGGGTTTTAGGTTGATGGGTTTACAAAGAAAAGGCTTTTATAGAAGGGCTCAAAGGGTTTCTAGTGAAGTATAATTCAGGTGAGTAAAAAGGCTGAACGGTTCAGAAAAATGGCCTAAATCATTTTTTAGGGTTTGCACTACCATGTATACTGTCTTGACTGGATACAGAGAAGGTTCTGTTGTAGTAATCCAATTTTGATGTCGTTCCGAGTTCCATGATCAAATAAAAGGGTAATGAGATCTCTCAACGAATATTGCGGGCAAGAAGAATAGTGAGTCATCTTGTGACTCAGAATTATTGTATAATCCTCTGAATTGATTAAAGGCTCGAAAGCTCACTGGGTTAGGTCTCCACAATTATTCTCATAGGATCTCCAGAATTTCTAAACTTAGGATGACTCTGATATTGATAGTATACAATTGTGCCGAATATGAGTTTTTCTGAGTTTTCAAACCTGCTGTTGTCACGCCTGACTTGACTCGACGCTAACTTTAAACAAAAATTGACATCCTCAATACTGACTTAACAGAGGTTTTTAGCTAATCAAAGTCAGGGTATTTGACACATTTTTGAAATTCTAAAAAACTTTGAAAAATATCGAAAACCACCCAAAAAAAGATTATTTTTTTTTTTTTTTATCAAAATGAAGACATGAGTTTTGGTAAATACCCACCCCCAACCAAAATACAGCACCGTCCTCGGTGCTCATTATCGGGACATAAAATGATAAAAAATTAGTGATGATGATGCAAAGGTTCAGGAAGGATGTTACCTTTTTGTCCTCCGTGATAGTATCTTTGAGATCGCTGGGAGGATTCTTCTCCTTTCCACTCTTGAGGCCAGTACATCTTGTATCAACCATTGCTTTTATCGAATCTCTATTAGAATGGAAAACTTCTAGTCGTTTCCTATAGACGGCGCCAAAAGATGTGGGGGAAAAATATCTGATCTATTCCACACAATCTTTGAGGTCAGAAAATTCGTATCTTGATGATGATCGAATGACTTCGGTGCTTCAGGATTAAAACTGTTTTCTCCTCTGCGAAGGATAGGATGATCTCCAAATGAGATGTGGTTGTACCTGTTGACAATACTCTGACGCTCAAGTCAGTTTAGGATTTATAACAGGATTCAGGAAAATAGTAAAATATTTCAGAGTTTAGACTATCTGGATCTGAAAAGCAAGATCCTTTTCTCAGTCCTGAGGGTCCTATATTTATACCCCTAGAACTGGCGTGACTCACCTTCCACGTGTCCAGTCGTCGTCAATCAGTTATGATCTAGGAAGATTCTGTTATAAAATAGAATCTTCTTGTTAGATCCTAACTTCTCATATTCAGTTATACCTGAGATACCTGAGGTGGCACTCTTCGTATCAGATATTCGAATAAGGGAATATCGAAGCTGTAACAGTTCGACTAACTGTCATGTTGCCAATTCTTATTAGTTAGGAAAATACCTATATTTGGAATATTCATCTCACTTGCAGAATCCTGTATACTTCTCGGGATTGATAAAATCCAATCTCGACAAGTTAGATGTTAAGATCTCGTCGGGGTGAGAGGAACGTTACATTCGTTGAATAAGCTGTATGATCTCGTTGGGAGGAGATGAAAGTCAATCTCGTCAAGTAGGCCATCTGACCTTGTCGAGATATATTGAACATCAATCCCGTTAAGGATATAACCAAACCTGTTGGGATGAATCCCATCATGTGTTGTTGCGATTGTCAGGATGCGTTGAGTATCAATCCCGTTAAGAACGTTGTATGAACTTAGCAAGATAAGATAATCGTCACTTGCATCATGTAGGGCGTTGGACCTTGTCGGGGTGTGTTGAATATCAATCCTGCTAATAAGATCAATCATTAATATGTCGGGCAAGATTGAATGCTTCCCAACATATTAAAGGTTGAGGCATTAATACATTCTGTTACTAACTCTGTTCAAGATGTTCTTTTCTGATCATTCTAACTTGACACGTGGCATTTCCATTAATGAAAGTTTCATAATAGCGATGGGATGGCTATGGCCTCTGATGATGTCTTCGGCGCATTTACTCATGCACGATAGATAACACCACGCGTCTTTGTTCTAATATCGCACGTGTATAGCCAATACACGTGTCATCGTATCATTTGCTAGAAAATAGGGTACCCACAGTATCTATGAAAAATAATTATAAAAATATTCCGATTCAAAATATAGATCAAAATTTTTAATAAATTGGACTGTACTGAATGTGTAATTCTAAATTTTGTAGAAAAGGACAACACTTATAAAAATCATAACTAAATAAATATAAATCATAAAAATATGAACTTAACTGTTTTGGAAAATTGATTCATAGAGGAATTTAGAAAAAATAATTAAAAAAAATATTTAAGTCTTAAAAGTACTACGAAAATTATAAAGAATATGACAATCTATTATAATTTCCAAAAAGTCATGCCAAACCCATGATGGTGGCATAAAACAGTGATCAACTTAATAAAAATAAATTAAATCATGCCCAAATTAATTTATAATGAAGATCAATCATTATATAATGAAAGAAAAGCAATAACTTAAAGAAAAACAAGCATAGGATAGATCAAGCACACTTACCTTAAGATTTCTTGAATTTTAATGGAAATTGAAAGTTTTTTTAAATTTGAAAATCGTCGGATCGTCCTCTCCTTGGAGTATGTTCTTTTATTCGGAGTCCCCGTCAATTCTCTCTTCTTGTTCGAGTGCGATCGGTGCCTAGATGAAGGTTTAATGGAGATTTCTCTATTCTTTAATAGGGTTTGGGTTTGTAAAAGCTTCAAAAACTTTAAGGTTTTCATAAATAGGCTTAGGGAAGGATTATAGTTTCTATATTAGTGAAATTCGTAACTATTAAAGGGATGACTTTTTCAACCCTCAAAAACTTATATTTTACATAATTAATGAGTTACGTTAAAAATGGGCCCAAGGCCCATATATATCAACTAAGCTTCATTTAAGAATATTATTAAGTCCAAAAGGCCTCTAGATTGGTCATACGGGCCCACCCAACAATCATAACACAAATAATTATTCATTAATTCAATTAAATTAAATTATATAATTTAAATATTCATACAACAAGGTATTGACACATGTTATACACACATAAATCACAAAAAGTTTAAAGCTCCGAAAAAGTGTGAAGATGACATCGGAATGATCTGAAAAGTGATTCTGGGTCTCATACTCTTATTAAATAAATAAAATATAATTAAATATTAATTTAGAAAATATTAAAATGGTGGGAATGTTTAAAAAATTATGAAAATGCTATTTTGTCAAAATCTCCTAAAATCTTCGATTAGAGTTTTAATGTCTCAGGAAAGATTAAAATTTTACAGGTAAGTTGGTAAGGATAAAATATGAATATTTTTGGTGTTTCGGGCCCACAAAATAATTTTTTTATAAAAGTTCTGGAATGATAGTTGCAACAAGAAAAAGTCCCCTACAAGTTATAGTTCATTATTTTTAGTATGAATTTTGCCTTAAGGAGCGAGTTTAAAAAATAACAGGTTTTTCAAAGTTGTCAGAATGAAACCAAATTACACATATATACTCAACAATGATATTAAACCATAAAAACAATAATAGAAGTCCATAATACCCTAGAACAAAAGTTTAGGGTATTACAATTTAACCCCTTTAAAGAAAATTTTGTCCCCAAAATTCGAACCCCTCAAAGAATTCTCAACCTAATTTGTCAAATCTGATTAGTCAACTAATCATTTTAGCCAAGCCTAGTTAGATTGGTTGACAAACTTTATAGCTACACACAGTCAGATTGGCCAACTTAATCAATATAGTAAATCTGCTAAATTGGCCATCTACACCAATCTAGTCCAATCCAGGCAAGTTAGTCATCTACGTCTAGTCAACTTGACTTTGCTGGTCAAACTAGTCAATATAGTCAATCTTAGTTAAACTGGATCAATCTAATCGACCTAATCAGCTAGTAAAACTAATCAATCTATCTTCCAGTTAAATTGGTCAAGCTAGTCAACTAGTCAAAATAGTCAGACTGTCCAATTAAAATTATCTGAGGATATAATCCTATCAATATACCATTCTATCACGATCTCCTTGATAAGGTATGACAGTGTTAGGTTTGCGACATAGTCAAGCATAACATAAAATCAAATATTATAATAATATACATACAAATAATAGTACACAATCACTATTTATAAGTATTATAAACAATCAGACTGCTCTAGATTATAGTATTTCTAAGTGTCTCCCATGTATACTAAAAGGTCACGGTATCCATAACAAGAATGGACACATTCACTAGATCCCCTAATGGTCTCCATTGCATAGGTCCCTATGATAATTTACTGACTGTGCTCTAATACTATTCTATCATACTCAACTCAATTATGCATAGACCCATTACACACAAATTCCTAGGTGTCTGAAGCCTGTTGATATTCGCTCAAAAGTGCTTATTTTAAGCAATTATCCTTTTAGCGTTATTGCATTCTCCTACGTAAAATACTCTATTTACCTACTTTTCTACGTAAGAGTCTCTTCTGTTGCGTAGAACACACTTTTCTGGACGAAATGGTATATTTGCATGCATTAAACACATTTTCGGAAGTCTAAATATTAAGCCGTTCTGATAAAGTCTCATTACGCGCTTCTTCTGTCGCAGGAAACCCCGATGGGACGGTTCTCGAGACTTGTGGGCCCAAATCGATCATGAAAGCCCATTATCAAAGCTTAACAAGCCCACATGCTATGACTAGAAGATATGGGCCAAATATGGGCTAAATAAGAGGACCAAAAAGCCGGCCCAAAGAACGAAGAGAGTAGGAGAGCCAATGACCAAGAGATGGACCAAAGCGTTTAAAGCCACATGAGTCAGCAAAGAATGATGGTCGACTCTACTGGAGAAGCGTGAGGATGCTCACAGTGAAGACCAGGGTTCCAGACCCTCCGCCAGTGCTTTTTTCCATTTTTTTTGATACTTTTTCTCTCATCTCTTCTTATTCTCTCTCTCTCTTCATCTCTCGGTCCTCGAATCTACTGACCTAACCCCAGAACTCCTACCCATCGGCTCTATCTCATCTCCCTTAGCTTTCTGACCGTTGGATCTTCAATCGGACCGTTGGATCTTCAATCAGATCGTTGGATCTCTCTAGATCCGTCGATTTACCAATCTGGGTCCCAATCAAGTCACCATCCATCCGATCGCCATCAGACTATCTGTCACATCATCTTGTGAGACGATGGACATCATCAATCCATATGGGCCAGTAGCCGGGCCCATCTTCATCGACCTGCTGTCCGACCAGTTAGTGGACCCCGCGAATTTCAAAATAATTTTAATTAAATGGGGGGTCCACTAATTGGGGAGATTCCCCATAGAAAAGTAGGTTTTTACTTAAAAAAAATAAAATAAAATAAAAATTATTTTTCTTATTTTTTATTTTCAAAAATCCCCTATTTCCATTAAAGGAAATAGGGAAGCTTTAAAAGGAGAAGGATAGGGGTTCGTTCGAACCCTAATCCCCCCCCTTTCTCTTCCATTCTCTCCCCCTATCAATCCCGCACGGATTCCCTCTTCTTTGGCCCCATTTTCTCTCTTCTTTCCTTCATCTTCTTCATCATCTTTGTCACGCCTTCTATCGGAGTTGCAGCCTGCAACTCCGGCTCGCAGCACCGTCCACCGCCTCCTACCTACTAGTTCCGCCGCCAAACACCACCACCAGCCCCTTGCTCACCTCTCCACCGACCTGCAAGCCATCAATCCACATCTTCTCCACCTCCACTCACGGTGCTGCACACACCGTTCTGGTGTTGCAAACAGCAACACCGCCACCTGCCGGAAAACACCGCCTGCCGCTGCAACCAGTCCGCCTTCATTACTCCCCGCACCACCTGCTGCTCCACCCAACGGCCAAGACCGTTATCTTCAACCTCGGCGACACCTACCGCGACTTGCCACGGTGCTGCCCTACCCATTCCGCCTGCTGTGCACCATTCTCTCCACTACTATCTTCACAACCTTCAATATTGGTAGGTTTCCCATGGGTAAAATTTCTCTCTCTACCTATTCTATCTCTAATTTCTCTCTCTCTCTCTAAAAATTCATACTCTCTCTCCTCTTATTCTCTTTCTCTCTCTAGTTTTTACGGCTTTATAGTTTAATCCTTTTAGTTCTTTTTATGTTTAGTTCGCAATTTTGATTGAGAATATTGTAAGAAAGTTATTATTTCAATAAATTCTAGTATTACTTCATTGTGTTAGTTATTTTCTTTTTAATCTTATGGCAATTTCTTTCTCTAAAATCACTAAACATGTTTTAAATCCGATCCCTTAATCACCATTCTCATCCTTCCATCATTCTTTTTAGCAAATTCTGTGGCAAAAACCCATCATTTTATGTTCTTGTTTGCGCAACTTACCCCGAGTGTGGATCGACATCCGACACGAATCCGATCGCCTTCAGAATGCCTGTCACATCAACTTGTGAGACGATGGACATCATCAGTCCATGTGGGCCAGTAGCCGGGCCCATCAGCATCGACCCGCTGTCCGACCAGTTAGTGGACCCCGCGAATTTCAAAAATAATTTTAATTAAATGGGGGGTCCACTAATTGGGGAGATTCCCCATAGAAAAGTAGCATTTTACTTAAAAAAAAAAAAAAAAAAAAAAAAAAAAAAAAAAAAAAAATTAAAAATATTTTTTTTATTTAAAAAATACCCTATTTCCATTAATGGAAATAGGGAGCTTTATAAGAGGAGGGAGAAGGGTTCGTTCGAACCCTAATCCCCCTCTTTTCTCATCCATTCTCTCCCCAAACTCTCCTGCCCCGTCTTCCCCTCGATTTTTGGCGATTTTCCCCTCTTCTTCTTCACCTTCTTCTTCATCTTCTTCGTTATTTTTCTCGCCGGAGTTGCAGAACTCCGGCCATCTGCAACTCCGTCATTACCACCCCCCAAGCTCTTTTCATCTCCTCTCCAGTCGCCCTCCACTTAAAACCTTCATTGCTCCCACGTTTTAAAACCCTAACCCATCAACCTAGCCACCCCCATTCCTTTCATCTTCAAGCCGTTAGCCTCCACCTCCGTTAACAGCCACCACCGTCTCCTTCTCAAAAGCCACCCTCCGGCCAACTGTTGCAACCAGTCCGCTCACCACTACCTGCAACAGCAAGCATTGCAACTCGGTGCTCCTCTCTGCCTGTAGCAGTATTGCCTGCAACGTGAGCTCCACCTTGCTCCGCCGTCTTGCACCGCCAGCCACCACAGCATCCTCCTCAACCTCCACACGAACCATTATCGCCCTCCACGTTGCACAGAATCCCGTTCTCTCATCGAACGGTGGGCCCACTGCTCCCGTTTTCTCATTTTCTCCCCTCTAAAACCCCACGTTTTGAAGAAGAAAACACAAAAAAAAAAAAAAAATTATTTTTTAGATTACCGGAGTTGCAGGTTGCAACTCCGGCCAGCACCATTAAAACCGGCGGCCACCTTCACCATCCATTCCTTAACCCAGCCACCGTCACCCTCCTCCTCTTCTTCACCGTTCCAAAGTCAAAAAGAAAAAAATTAAAGAAAAGAACGACAGAGAAAAGGAGAAGAAGAAAGAGGGAAGATCCCCCTCTTCTTGCTGCCCCTATCCTACCTCACCTTCACGGGCCTCAAGACCGTGAGAACCCCCATGGTTCTTCTCCATTACCGCCATCACCATTAAGGAACTCGCCATCCCCATCTTCACTAGTCATCACCACCAACTGTGAGCTGCACTGATGGAGATCGTTATCTCCAACACGCTCTTCATAGATCCACCATCATCTCAAGGCAACCACTCCCACACTTGGCAAAGAATGCCCATGCGACCCCATCAATAGTAATTCTCCAGCAAGTTCTCCACGGTAAGGCTATTTCTCTCTCTAGTGTCCCCACATTCTCTCTCTAGTTAGCCCCTTTCTATCTCTAAAATTTTGGTTTTCTCTCTAGACATTTCATTGCTAGTATGTGTTTCTTTGATTGAATTGTAATTCTTGTTTGGAATTTATGAATAAAAACTATTGTTATTTTCCATTTGTTAGTTTACTTTTGTGTTCTTGGTTGTTTGTGGTAATTTCTCTCTCTAAAAATCACTAAGCATGTTTTAAATCCATCACCATTCTCACCTCTCCATGTTTTCTTGATAAAAATCCATCATTTCATGTCTTTGAATTACGCACACTAACCCCGAGTGCGGATCGACATCCGACACGAATCCCTATACAAAGCCTGTAATTTTGCAGGAATTTTGAGGCTCGGATCAAATTACAAATCTTGTTGATTCTAGGGTTTCCGTAACCAACGACGCGGGAAAATCCTACTTTCAATGCATGTGGGACACGAGAGCCCTATGGAATCCTGCACCCTCTGTCTGCAACCCTCCCATACTACTGAGCATTGTCCTTTGAATGAAGGATGGTCTAATCCTCTTCAGGAAGAAGTTTGTGCTTTCAGCACATACAAACCTCCTACTCAGAACTCGTATAGTCAATCTTATCATCCGGACACGAGAAACCACCCTAACTTCTCTTGGAGGCCTCAGTCTACTCAACCTCAAGCTCAACCTCCGCGTCAACCTCAGGGCATGTATCCCCCTGGGTTCAATCAACCCACTAGGCAATTCAATCAAGGTCAGTACCAGCAGAGTCAGTACCCATCTACTCAGAACCAGCAGTTCCAACAGGGTCAATACTCTGGACAATCGAGCACATTTCAGAATCAGCAAAGAGTCCCACAGACCTTTCAGAACCAACCGATTGTCCCAACTAATTCTCCAGCCTATAACTATAATGCCCCAATGAGCTCGAGTCGCGAATTGGTGCCTCAGCTCCCATTAGCTGCCCCCCAACAGTCGCTCCCCAAATCTGGTATCGAAGACCTTCTAGCTCAACTCATTACTCAGCAACAACAATCTATGCAACGCCTAGAGCAACAGCAACAGCAATCCATGCTTCGTCTAGAACAACGTCTAGGTAACTTGGAAGCTGAGAAAGCTAAGGGGATCTTTCCTAGCCAACCCATTGCCAACCCTAAAGGAAATGCCAAAGGGGCAGTATATGAGATCGGATCTCAATCTCCAAGCCAGAATGAGAAGTGTCAAGGGGAGGTGCAAGCTGTAACCACCTTACGATCTGGAAAAACTGTGGACATGGGAGTCCAACCACCACCGGTGCCATCTCCAGCACCCATCACTCGTACAAAGGAAACTAGTACCAATCCTACCTCTGCTTCTTCTACCTCTGCACCAACATCAGATATCCCTGTGCAGAAATCTAAGGCTAAAGACAAATCCATTTGTCGAGTAAAGCCTCCCTTCCCGGACAGACTTGTCCAAGATAAGCGGGATCAGCAATTCTCAGAGATCTTAGACGTCTTTAAAGACGTCCAGATCAATATCCCATTCCTTTCTGCTATCAAGCAAATCCCCTCCTATGCCAAATTCCTCAAGGACTTGTGCACAGTTAAGCTGCGTACGCATGTACCCAAAGCTGCCTTCTTGGCCGAAAAAGCTACCGCGTTCATTCAACGCAACAGTGTGATCAAACACAAGGATCCAGGTAGCCCAACTGTCCAATGTGAAATTGGCGACAACTTTAGCTGCACTGCCTTGCTAGATTTAGGGGCTAGCGTCAACCTCATACCATTCTCGGTATATCAGCAGTTAGGACTGAAAGATATGAAGCCTACCAATGTCACCCTGAAATTAGCTGATCAGTCCATCAAGATTCCAAGAGGAATCATTGAAGATGTCCTAGTAAAAGTCGCTGACTTTTATTATCCTGTGGACTTTATCATTCTAGACACCGAGCCGTGTCAGGATAACCGAATTCCGGTCATCTTAGGCCGTCCATTCCTTGCCACCGCGAATGCACACATCGGTTGCCGGGACGGAAACATGTCCATTGCTTTCAGAAACCTCAAAGCTGAGGTCAATATCTTTCGTTTAATGCAACAAGATGCCGATCGCGAAGTGACCGATGAAATGTGTGCCGTTGAGAGTCTAATCCCGGACTCAACCGAAGATATTCTTAAGCAGTGTCTAGAACACTTTGGAGCTGACTTTGCAACAGAGTCAGCTATTTCTGATCTCAATGATCTTTTGGAGACTGCTCCACTGATAGAGATCCCCGCTCCTCTCATTGAGTTCGAGCCTCTGATAACCATGGCCAGAGAACCCATCCTTCCTTTACCTACTGAAGTCAAACCTCTTCAATTCGTGTCTTCTGTGACACCTATTTCTACTCCATCTGCTCAAAAATTGGAGCTTAAGCCTCTTCCCACAGATCTTTCCTATGCCTATCTTGGTCCTAAGGAAACCTACCCTGTCATTATTGCTTCCGCTTTGTCTGAGAGTGAACGTAAGAAACTTCTCGAGCTGCTCAACGAGCACAAATCTGCGATAGGTTGGACTATAGATGATATTCGAGGCATAGACCCCTCGGTGTGCCAACATCACATCTATCTCGAGGATGAATCCAAAACCTCGCGAGAACACCAGAGGAGGTTGAACCCCGTCTTGAAGGATGTAGTCAGGGATGAGGTCCTTAAACTGTTAGATGCGGGTATCATTTATCCCATCTCCGATAGCAAATGGGTGAGCCCTATTCATGTCGTCCCTAAAAAGGCAGGATTCACAGTTGTGGAAAATGAGAACAAGGAAATGGTAACCCAGCGCCTGAAGAAAGGGTGGAGAGTCTGCATCGATTACCGACGACTCAACACCAACACTAGGAAGGACCATTTTCCTTTACCCTTCATAGACCAAATGTTGGAGCGATTAGCAGGTCACCCCTATTACTGCTTCCTCGATGGTTACTCAGGGTATAATCAAATACCAATCGCCCCTGAGGATCACGAGAAGACAACTTTCACCTGTCCCTTTGGCACTTTTGCCTACAAGCGCATGCCCTTTGGCCTCTGCAATGCACCCGCGACCTTTCAAAGGTGTATGATGAGCATATTCTCTGACATGGTGGAAAAATTCCTCGAAGTCTTTATGGACGACTTCTCAGTCTTTGGGTCATCCTTTGATGACTGTCTGAACCATCTAGGGCTTGTACTTCACCGCTGTCAGGACAAGCGACTTGTCCTCAATTGGGAGAAATGCCACTTCATGGTGAAGAAGGGCATTGTTCTGGGACATGTCATTTCCCATCAGGGCATTGAGGTCGACAAAGCTAAAATCGATATCATCTCGACCTTGCCCATTCCTAAGTCCGTGCGTGACATCCGATCCTTTTTGGGACACGGAGGATTCTATAGGCGATTCATCAAGGACTTCTCTCAAATCGCTCGACCTCTGTCCCATCTTCTCGCTAAAGATAGTCCTTTCGACTTTAATACTGACTGTGTCAAGGCATTTGAGCATCTCAAATCTGAGCTCACTACTGCGCCCATTATCTGTCCCCCGGATTGGACTCTACCTTTCGAGGTAATGTGCGATGCTTCTGACTACGCGTTAGGCGCTGTTCTAGGGCAGAGAGTTGACAAAAGGTCACACGTGATCTACTACGCGAGCAAAACTCTTAACTCTGCCCAAATGAATTACTCCACCACTGAGAAAGAACTCCTGGCGGTAGTCTTTGCCCTTGATAAATTCCGTCAGTACCTCTTAGCCACTAAGGTGGTAGTGTACACTGATCATGCAGCCCTTCGTTATCTCATGTCGAAAAAGGAAACCAAACCTCGATTAATTCGATGGATTCTCTTACTGCAGGAATTCGACATCGAGATTAAGGATAAGAAAGGAACTGAGAATGTAGTGGCTGATCACTTGTCTAGACTGACTTTAGAGTCATCCTTCGACACCCAGCCCATCCCTGAAACCTTTCCAGATGAACAACTGTTCGCCATCTCTGTTAATCCTTGGTATGCTGACATTGTCAACTACCTTGTTACCGAAGAAATGCCTTCACACTGGTCAAAACAGGACAAAAACCAATTCCTAGCAAGAGTTAAGTACTACTCTTGGGATGACCCTTATTTGTATAAATACTGTCCTGACCAGATCATTCGTCTCTGTGTCCCTGAATCGGACCAACTCAATCTCTTGTCCTCGTGTCATGACCAACCTTGTGGTGGTCATTTCAGTACTAAGAAAACCGCAGAAAAAGTTCTGCAATGCGGATTCTACTGGCCTACACTATTTAAAGATGCCCATATCTACTGCAAAACCTGTCCTAATTGCCAGCATCTAGGCCGCATCTCCCAGAGGAACATGATGCCCCTCACTCCCATCCAGGTCGATGAAATATTTGACATCTGGGGCATCGACTTCATGGGCCCCTTTCCAGTTTCCTATGGTTTTGAGTACATTCTCCTTGCGGTAGACTATGTATCCAAATGGATAGAAGCCATTCCCACCAAGACGAATGACCACAAAGTGGTGGTCAAATTCCTAAAGGAGTTCATCTTCGCCAGATTCGGTGCCCCTAAGGCCATCATTAGTGATGGGGGCACCCATTTCTGCAACAGGATATTCGAGCAATTAATGAAAAAGTATGGGGTAACCCACAAGGTTGCCCTAGCTTATCATCCGCAGACTAGTGGTCAAGTGGAGGTTTCTAATCGTCAGATCAAGCAGATCTTGGAGAAGACAGTCAATACCACACGTAAAGACTGGTCTACTCGTCTCACTGATGCTTTATGGGCATACAGAACCGCCTACAAGACCCCACTCAATATGTCTCCCTATCGTCTGGTCTTTGGGAAACCCTGTCATCTTCCGGTAGAGATTGAACATCGTGCCCTGTGGGCCATTAAGAAGCTCAACTTCGACCTCGACTCCGCAGGGGAGGAGCGGAAACTTCAAATGAATGAGTTAGAAGAACTCAGAAATGATGCCTACAACTTGTCCAAGAATTACAAAGCCAAAATGAAGTGGATACATGACAAGAGCATCCTTAGAAAAGAGTTCCATCCAGGACAGAAGGTCCTTCTTTATAATTCTCGTCTCCATCTCTTCCCTGGGAAACTGAAATCTAGGTGGACCGGTCCTTATACGGTCACAGCAGTCACACCCTTCGGGGCAATCACTATTGAGGATCCCAAGGATCACTCCTCATTCCAGGTCAATGGTCAGCGTCTTAAGCAATTCCATGAACTTGATGTGTCGTTCATTCAGACTTTTGAAATTGATCTCATCGATCCTGTTTATGTCGACTGATGATCCACTCAGTCTCCTGTGCTCCAACTTGGTTGGGGGTGCCTGTCACCCCCGTCATGTCTGGCTGAAGACGTAAAACTTAGCGCTTTCGGAAAGGCAATTCCGGTATTCCTAGAGTACATGAGTCTCATGCATTTGTTATTACTGTTATATCTCTGGAAATACAGGTACATTCATTCTTCCGATCATCAGGTACCACACACTGTCGAGTTTCTGCCGACTTGGTAACATCCTTCCTGAATCTTTGCATCATCATCTCTGATTTGTTATCATTTTATGTCCCGGTCATGAGCACCGAGGACGGTGCTGTATTTTGGTTGGGGGTGGGTATTTACCAAAACTCATGTCTTCAAAAAAAAAAAAAAAAAAAAAAAAAAAAAAAAAAACTCATTTTTGGGGTGATTTCCGATGTTCTCCAAAAGTTTTCTAGAATTTCAAAAATGTGTCAAATACCCTGACTTTGATTAGCTAAAAACCTTCGTTAAGTCAGTATTGAGGATGTCAATTTTTGTTTAAAGTTAGCATTGAGTCAAGTCAAGTGTGACTACAGCAGGTTTGAAAACTTAGAAAAAATCAGATTCGGCACAATTGTACACTATCAACATCAGAGTCATCCTAAGTTTGGAAATTCTAGAGATCCTGTGAGAAGAATTGTAGAGACCTAACCCAGTAAGCTTTCGAGCCTTTAATCATTTCAGAGAGTATACATTAATCCTGAGTCACAAGATGACTCACTATTCTTCATGCCCGCAATATTCGTTGAGAGATCTCATTATCTTTTGCTTCGATCATAAAACTCGGAACGACATCAACATTGGATTACTACGACAGAACCTTCTCTGTATCCAGTCAAGACAGTATACATGATAGTGCAAACCCTAGAAAATGATTTAGGCCATTTTTCTGAACCATTCAGCCTTTTTACTCACCTGAATTATACTTCACTAGAAACCCCTTGAGCCGTTCTATAAAAGCCTTTTATTTGCAAACCCATCAACCTAAAATCCAGTCCAGCTACGAAACACCTGTGCTCTAATACCACTCTGTCACGCCCCAAATCTGGATACCCAGATCTGACCCAAAAATCCATGGATTGACCCATATCCGAACCCAAAGGTGATCCATGAATATCCCCTAGTGGTCCAATTAGATCAATTAGACTACCGAGGTTCATTCGAAAACCCATTAAGTATAAAAAAATCTAGACGTAGAAAATGAATAATTAAAATAATTCATAACTCAAACAGTTCAATTAATTAACTAAGTGTGGATAGATGGAGGTGAGAACATGCTCTCAATCAAAGGACTACATGCCCATGAAAATAAATAAGTAATATTTTAAAATAATCAACATAAAGTTTTCTAAAATATTGGATCGACTCCCAATCCTCGCCAATCTCTTCGAGTGCACCGGAGTCTTCTATCTCAAAATCATTCCATGTACTTGGCTCCTCAAAATCTGAAAATGATATCGGTGTAGCACCGTGCGTCGATGCTCAGTAATACAACAGTGTGCATGGCATGATGTCATACTATACAAGTTTTTAACCAAGGTAAGTATCTCAATCATATAATAAGGTTGACATGAATATGAGGATGAATGCAAGTGAGTATGGAATTCAAATGCAACTAGTACCCATAACCACATAGGGTCTCCATCTCCTTCCCGCACTGGGAGTGGTCTCATCGATCCATCTGGAGGATATAATAACGTCTGGGGCCTTTCACCCTAGGGTACCGAACCCTGATTAATTGATAAAACCAATATAAACTTATATAACACCGTTCCCTTATGCACCCCTTATATGAAATGACGTGATGATTATAGTATAATAACAATATAAGTGACAATCGCAAAAGAATCTAACACACCATGGCTGAACCCTGTGAGGGATCCAAGACACATGGGTGGGATCCTCATGCATACAAGTATAGGTCAAACCATCTAGGGTTTAGTAAAAAAAGAAGGGCTAAACCCTTTAATGGTTGATAAGTCATGACATAACCACTAAGGGTTTCCAAGGCCAGTAATCGTCCAAAATCCAAGAAATATATTTTTTTTTATAGAAACATGTTTCGTTATAAAAATTATAACATAATAAATATAAATTAAAAAAATACAAACTCAATAGATTTGAAGACTATATTCACTGAGGTTTCTATGAAAAATAAATTTAAAAATATTTATTTCTAAAATCGAAGCCGAAATTCTTAAAGAAGAGGACTACACAAAATCTAAAATTCTGAATTTTTCAAAAAAAGTCAGCACATTAGAAAAATTACAACTAAATAAATACGTATCCTAAAAATACAAAATTAATGGATCTGGAAAGTAGATTCAATAGGTTTATAGAAAAAATAAATAGAAAAATATTTAGTTTCCAATTATATGTGTAAATCCTTAATCAAGTGGACTGCACAAAATTTGGAATTCTGAATTTTTACAGAAAAGTCCAATATATTAGAAAAAGCATAACTAATAAATAAAAATTAAAAAAATATAAACTTAACGAATTTGGAAACTAGATTAATAGAGGTATCTATAAAAAATAATTATAAAAATATTTCTATTAAAAATATATATCAAAATCTTTAATAAACTGGACTGTACAGAATCTGTAATTCTGGGTTTTGTAGAAAATGACAACACCTTATAAAAATTATAACTAAATAAATATAAATCATAAAAATATAAACTCAACTGTTTAACAAAATAGATTCATAGAAGAATTTAGAAAAAATAATTAAAAAATATTTAAGTCCTAAAAATACTATGAAAATTATAAAGAACATGACAATCTGTTATGATTTCCAAAAAGTCATGCCAAACCCATGATTGTGGCACAAAACAATAATTAACTTAATAAAAATAAACTAAATTATGCCAGAATTAATTTATTATGAAGATCTATCCTTATATAATAAAAGAAAAGCAATAACTTGAAGAAAAAGAAGCATTGGATAGATCAAACACACTTACCTTAAGATTTCTTGAACTTTAATGGAAATTGAAAGTTTCTTTGAATTTGAAAATCGTCGGATCGTCCTCTCCTTAGAGTATGTTCTTCTATTCGGAGTCCCCGTCAATTCTTCATTCTTGCTCAAGTGCGATCGGTGCTTGGATGAAGGTTTGATGGAGATTTCTCTATTATTTAATGGAGTTTGGGTTTGTAAAAGCTTCCAAAACTTTAAGGTTTTCATAAATAGGCTTAGGGAAGGATTATGGTTTCTATATTAGTAAAATTCGTAACTATCAAAGGGACGACTTTTTTAACCTTGAAAAACTTATATTTTACATTATTAATGGGTTAGAAATGGGCCAAAGGCCCATATATATCAACTAGGCTTCATTTAAGAATATTATTAAGCCTAAAAGGCGTCTAGATTGGTCATACGGGCCCACCCAACAATTATAACACAAATAATTATTCATTAATTAAATTAAATTATATTATATAATTTAAATATTTATACAACAAGGTATTGACACATGTCATACACACATAAATCACAAAAAGTTTAAATCCCTGAAAAATGTGAAGATGACATCGGAATGATCTGAAAAGTGATTCTGTGTATGATACTCTTATTAAATAAATAAAATATAATAAAATATTAATTTTAAAAAATTTAAGAATGGAAAGAAAGTTTAAAAAATTACGAAAATACTATTTTATTAAAATCTCCAAAAATCTTCGACTAGAGTTTTCATATCTTAGGAAAGGTTCTAAATTTCACAGGTAAGTTGGTAAGGATAAAATAGGAATATTTTGGTGTCTCGGGCCATAAAATAAATTTTTTTATAAAAGTTTTGGAATGTTAGTTGTGGTAAGAAAAAGTCCCCTACAAGTTGTAGTTCATTATTCTTAGTAGGACTTTTGCCCTAAGGAGCGAGTTTCATAAATAGCAGGTGTTTCAAAGTTGTCAGAATTAAACCAAATTAAACATATATACTCAACAATGATATTAAACCATAAAAATAATAATAGAAATCTGAAAAAGGTTTAGGTTTTCATTATTAGGTGAATTTATCATAATACCCTAGAACAAAAGTTTAGGGTATTACATGCCCTCTTCATCAAGAAGCATTAATCTACAACCCTTCTTTAGTTTGATGCATCCATGTTCAACCACACAAGTCCAAGGTCCAATCCAATATCACCATTTCTTTGTGGTCCTACAAATTTTAGTCAATATTACCATTTTCCCAATATGTATCTTTTATTTTGTAGGTGCTCAATGGTTGTCTATCGATCCGACACTTTTGTCCAACATTGTGACCCGACAACTTGGATCCTCACTTAAGTTCACCTATAGACCCACAGTTCTTGCTCATAGTGATAGTCCATGTCGCGACCCGAACCCGGGACCCATAACCCGACCCAGAAGAGTATGGATTGAACCTGGTATCCGAGGTTAAGGCACGAGGTGCGGATAAAAATAATATTAAGGAAATAGTGAACATGTATCTAAGTCATCACACAAATCAAAATGAATCAATCTCATAACGTAAATTTGAAACTTATCTCCGATTACATTCCAAATGTCAAATAACAACCTACTGAGATAACTAAGAATTCAAATGACTAGAAGCAAAACCTAAACATAATTTCTAAGAATGCAATAAAAGTGCTAGAATCCTCTGGCTCCTATCACTGAGCTGCTGGTCCATCCGGTATCTCTGCAAGAATGTTAGAATATAGGCATGAGTTATCAACAACTCAGTCGGTTCACTCTACCACCCATACTTCTATGAGGATGAGCGGTTAAAACATGATAAAAACTATACAATGATCAAAATATGCATCAATGCTATCGACAATCCAATACTGGACTCATCGGGTAAATCCCAAAACCCCAATGAGTCAAAATAATAATGAGAGTGCATGGTTGGGCTAAACAAGTAGCTTTCTTATGGGTGGGCCATGCCGTTAATTCTACCACAAGGATCCAGGGATGTTTCAGGTCTTTCACCATTGGGAGCAGAATGTTCCCGTTGCTTTTTAGGCATGCTCTCGGAATTTGAGAGAGCATCCAAGGGGTCATGGTCCTACGATACATCCGAACCCTCAAAATGATAACAACAAAATAATAACAACCAATGCATCTCCAACAATAATTAACAATCCAAGATAATATCCAATGAACGACCATGTTTCAATACATGCAGATAAATCAACGGAGATGCATGAGAATCGATATACATGCTTTTCAACATAGATTGAAACAAATTTTCTATTTTAAACACATGCATTTAATAATATAATAATAAAATGCATCCATAAAAGTAAGAGATTGGGTATAGAATCCTACCTTAGCTCACTATCCGATTAGCTACAATTCCGCAAGTCGGTTCTCTTTGCGTAATTCCAATCACAAGGTTTTAGACTCTATAATATCCACCCCTTAATGTTAGATCTAGGTTATCCAGTTGTTACAATAATTTTCAAAATAATAATAATAATAATAATAATTTGATGCTTAAAACGTTTGCCTCTTCGTTGAGTTAAACACTGTGTCTATGCCATGCCCTACTCTTTTGTAATGATAACCGAAAATGTGTTGAAACATCACTAGGATCGGACAACATTTCAGAACACTGTCTATCCAACAAAATAGATCACAAGTAGTCCACAAGGTGCACTAAAGGGTTCAACAAGTCTATTGATCGGAGGGTCAAGATTATATAATTAAATTATTATGTCAAAGAAACAAACAGAATAGGAGAAAAAGAAAATTATGTGGTTCTGTATTGAAAGAAAAAGAAAAGAATAAATTTAAAAAAAAAGGATATATATGTTATACATAAGGTGAGTTATCCGACTAATGATCATAGTAAAGAAGTTAGACAAAAATTAAAGGTCTAGATCCTATGATGGGGGTCTATATCTTATGATGGAGATGAGAGGTGCAGTTGTGTCTTAGGTGGCTGGTTTTCTTTCCTCTTGATGGGGATAAAGGTGATGGTTTGTTTGGAGGGGAGGATGTTAATCATAGTGGAGAAGAGATGATCATACAGTGCTCATTTTCTAAGGCTCTATATTGTTGAGTCTCGAATGGGCAACAATTCTAGGTCTGCATGATGATGAGTTGTTTATAGGTATAGATGTAACAAGACGAGTTAATGGAGGTAGATGCACCAAGGATCAAAGGCATGACAGTATTTTATATAGAGTAAGGCTTTATGGGGTAAAGGACATGTGGCATATTTTGGTGGTAGTTTGAAGTGGCTGCCGACAAGGACGAGGGTATGCTGAATCATGGTAGAGTTCTCAAAAGGTTCAACACCCATTCACCTGTTATGGAGTTGTTGCACTTACAACTACTGGAGATGGTAGTTTTAGTTCCGATCTAACGGAGGGTTTCTTGATAGTTCTTGATCGATTTTTGAGAGGGTTGAGAGGGAGCAGCTTTGAAAGAGAACATAATTTAAACAGCAACGAAAAAAAAAAAAAAAAAAAACTTACTTGAATCAAGAAACGTTTGCTCAGTTGGAAAATTGAAAGGTGTAGATCCAATCGTGGAGCTTCTCTCCGGATCTTGCTATGGTGCAACAACCCTTCGTCTTTCACGCAAAGGAGGATCGAAGGTAGGGACGGAGAGTCTTGGAGACGATTAGCAATGTTTGATTCGGTTGCGGCTTCTTCAATAGGTAATCTATGCTTAGACGTCAAGGGAAAGATTGTTTAAATAGGTTGGGTTTAGGGTTAAGGGTAAAAGATTTGGAGTTGAAATAGAAATAGGTTTTATCGGTGGAAGGAGTCGTGCTTTGGTAGAATACCAAAAAGTGAGGAAATACAATAAAGTAAAATAGTAAAATATATGTACATTGAATAGGGTAAGTGGTTTGGACGGTGATGAGGTTTGTTACAATGTACTAGGTTAAGATGGTTTAATAAACTAAACCTTTAATGAATGAGTTTTGGTAAAAAAAAAACAAGAAAAGAAAATAACAATAAAATATATTGGTCAAGTGTGACTTGTACGGCTGTTGGTCCTTACCTTATCTAATAAGGTATATATATATATACTATCAAGGTGGGATAGCTAGCTCATATTGTTTATGCAAAGTTAATGGCTTTATGCCTATTACATACTACTAAGTACATTAATTAATATCTATTAGCTTATAGATTAATTAGTTAGTATGTGTCACACTAATTTATTTACATACTTTATATCAAGGCAATATATCTTATAAGTTAATTAATAGTGTGTACCCACACACATACATGTATATACGTATACATATGCCATAAATAATAAATAGTATAGGTTATATTCTATATTAAAATTAAATTAGTCATACCTGTCATACTAAAATAACATTCCTAACACGTGGAATTCATTACAGTCCACAAACATGCACGGGTCTACTAAGCCCATGTGGGCCCGCATGAAGTGGCCCAAAACCCTTAAAAGTAATTTTTTTCTCGGAATTGGCCGAAACTTCATGTAAGCGTTCTTATAGTTAGATTAACGTATTTCATGAAGAAACACATGCGTAAAAGGTTCTAAAAATTCACAACGGACTGAAATACCCTTTTAGGATTTTCAGGGTTTTATAGTCCATGACTTGGTCAACTGTGGTTCAGCAACTTGGTCTAAGTTCTGGTCCGCCATCGTGTTCCACTTTGTTGACAAGTTCGTTCTTGGCTTCCGTGCTTGATTTGGGGATTATCGACACATCTCGGGCCCCAAGAATTGTTCCGATAGGGTTCCTTAGTTTACTGGCTCAGCTCATTGGTCCAGTTGATCTCCTCCAGATTGATTGTAGACTTTATAGAAGCTTTTGTGGTTGATCATAAGGTCCCAGATCTGGAGAATAGTTCGATTCTCATTTCTTGCGATAGCGAAAAATGCGTAAAAAGACTTCCATTAAAATGGCTTCGCATGTAGGTCAAACAAATGTGTATGAATGCATGCAAATATAACATTTTTACCAGAAAAGTGTGTTCTACATAATGAAAGAAACTCTTACGTAGAAAAGTTGATAAAAATAGAAGTTTTACGTAGGAGAGTGTGATACTGCTAAAAGGATAATGGCTTAAATAAGCACTTTTGAGCGAATATCAACCCCCCTTTGTTCACTACACATGCTCATGAGAGAACTTACTGACTGTTTTCACTAATTCTCTATTTTATATAATTTTTTAAGTTTTAAAAGTCAAAACTAGTAAAAAAAATTATTTTAAAAATCTTAAAAAAATCCTTCAGACACTTTTTTGCACAAAAAAAAATGTTTACTTCAACAACAATAAAATTGAGAGAAGAAAAATTATGATCGAGAGGCCCACATATCTAATTAAATAACTGTACATTTTAATTAGATTTAACCAGATTTTGTCGGCCCTACATCTTGACTAAGTCGTTGGAGTGAAAGGTAGCACAAGATAGAGTTCAATTTTTTTTTATAAAAATAGATAGATTTTTAAAAAGAATTGTTTTTTATATTTTAGGAGTAGGAGAATGGGACCCGTCTAGCAAAACTCATTGATGAGAAAGAGAGCAAAAAAATGTCATAAAAAAACTTGGGGAAAAGAGAGTTTTAATGAAAGAATGAAACTTGGGAGGGGGGAGTGGACCCCACTATAAAAATAATTGGGACAGATGTTTAGGGAATGAGAAACACCATTCAATCCAAAAATCATTGGGAGCTTGGGGGGTGTAGGATTTTGAAAGAAAACCCTAGCCTCCCTTACTGAAAGTAGGGTTTTTCCGCGTTGTTGGTTACGGAAACCTTAGAATCAACACATTTGTAATTGATCCGGTTCTTAATCCTGCAAAAATAAGATATTTTAGCATAGAGATTCGTGTCGGATGTCAATCTGCACTCAGGGGTAGTTAGCGCATGTAGAGAGCATAAAATGATGGATTTTGGTCTAAAAAATTCTACTAAAGATGGTGGAGGGGTGAGAATGATGATTACGAGATTAGAACATGATTGATTTTATGAATTTTTAGAGAGAGAATCCTAAAAATCAATACATTACTAAAAAGTGAAAAAATGCAATACTGATCGAACTTAACTTGTATTGAAAATTATAGGAATTACATTGCTTTTGAATAGAAATCTATCTAAACAACTTGAAGCAAATTACGCTAGAAAGCAATGAAAACTAGAAAGAGAAAGGAAAAAAAGTAGAGAGAGAAACTCGAGATGGAGAATGAAGAGGTTCATCTTAGAGACTTACCGGGATTTGGCCATGGATGGCCCGGCCTAGTAGTGCTGCAAACGAGATGGAGCATGCATGCACATAGGAGTGAAATAATAGGTGAGGTGACCAGAGACAGACCATATGGTGGTGCAAGTGAGGTCGTCTGGTGGATGAAGATTTCTACAACTCAGTGGTGTAGATGATGATGATCATGGGGGTTGAGATGCACTTGCAGGTAGTGGCTTGAGGGACATGGATGTGTAGCAGATGATGGCCTTGCACCAAGCCGTGGTGCAGCAAAAACGGTGGTCTCTCCTCCCCTCTTTTTTTTTGTTTTTTCTTTTCAATGGGTTTAGAAGGAGAAAGCAGCAAGGACGGTGGTCTTTCCTTCCCTCTTTTTTTTTTCTTTTCTAGTTTGGGATGATGGAGCAGTGGAGAGGTTGAACTATTGGTGGTGGTGCGTGCCCCAGATAGAAAAGTTGATAAAAATCACAGTTTTACGTAAGAGAGTGTGATAACGCTAGAAGGATATTGGCTTAAAATAAGCACTTTTGAGCGAATATCACAACCCCCAACCATCATATTGCCAGTCCTTGGCAATTAGTGCAAAAAAAAATAACTTAAAAGGGCTAGGCACATGCTGCACACTTTTCTCATTAACTCAGAGAAAACTTCGTTTTGTCAAATTTGAAGGATGCATGAAAATAGTTACAAGCTAGCAAATAGTCGGAAGATTTTAGAAAGACTACAGACTGATAATCAGGACCCAGAATAGTTAGACTCAATGTGTGTGTGTGTGCTCAACATTATCATCATCCCGTAGTGAAGATTTCCAGATTTTCCTCTAAGATTTTATGCCTCGACTTCAAATCTCACCTGCGGGTCACTCGAAAATAAATCACTCTGGAATGGTTTTTCTATTTTTCTTTCAAGTGATATGTGAGGAGATAGGTTGATAAAAGTGGATGAATATCTCATATATATTATTATTAAGGAAGGACTATAGAAATTCAAAAGAATCCAAGATCAGAATATCATATCGCTTGGTAACGTCAGATCAAACTCTATAGGTTCTCTTTTCTCCTTTCTCCACATTCTATGATTGTGCTAGCCTAGAATCAAATAGAGCTTTATTAGGTTGTATTTGAGGCTTGTGATAGGTTTAGAAAAATAAGGATTCAAAATTTTGATAGGATATCTCAACTTTTTCTTTACAACTTGCTTGAGGGTATAACATCAGTTTTCTTCCATTTTTCTCTTTCTCTTGCCTATTTTTCTCTTTTTCTGATATTTCTGAGATTGCTCAACATCTTTTTTTGCTTTCTTTTCAGCTTTCCTTTTTCAGCTGCATTTTCTTTTCAGCTTGATCTGTACTTGTTTTTTCTTTTTTCTTCTGATTTTCCTTTCAGGGTGTACCCATACCAATCACTTTTTATATCCTCCATAGAAGTAGGGTAATGTATTTTTTTTGTATTGGACTCGGTTCTTGGTGAATGGGTGAAAGTTGGTTTTTTCTCCGCGTCGTTGGTTACGAAAACCCTAACTTCAACACATTCGTAATTTATCCGATTTTATTCTTGCAAAATTAAGCATTCTTGCACAGTGGAAAGTATGTCGGATGTCGATCCGCACTCGGGATTAGGGCAAATAGTTGAACAATTAACAAAAATCTGCTAAAAATAATGGAAGGGGTGACAATGGTGCTTGAGTATTGATTTTTAAAACAAATTTTTGGAGATAAAGGTTATCAGGACTAATTAAAGCAAAATCTGACAAATCAAATAACAAAACTTGAAATGAATTTGACAAACTTTATTAATCATTCTTCAAATATAATCTGTATTTAACATTTTAAACTACTGAAATCAAATTTATTCTAGAAAGCAACAATTAGAGAGAGAAAATTATAAATTCTAGAGAGAGAAAAATATAATCTAGGTAGAGAGAGAAAGTGAGATTTCTTAGAGAGAAAAAGGTGATAGATCTAGAGAGAGAAAATTCAAACTAAGAGAAAGAAAGTTCAAGAGAGAGGAAAAGGTTTACCTTTTGATTGCACTTACCGGATCGGCAAATGGATTTGGCCACTTGAAGGAGAAGCACAGAATTGCATGCTGGCTGTTATATGGTAGTGAATGAAGAGACCATGGGGTAGATCTCGTGGACTGTTGGTTGGTGGAACGGTGATATTCGCTCAAAAGTGCTTATTTTAAGCAATTATCCTGTTAGCGTTATTGCATTCTCCCACGTTAAAATACTCTATTTATCTACTTTTCTACGTAAGAGTCTCTTCTATTGCGTAGAACACACTTTGCATGCATTAAACACATTTTCGGAAGTCTAGATATTAAGCCGTTCTGATAAAGTCTCATTACGCGCTTCTTCTGTCGCAGGAAACCCGGATGGGACGATTCTCGAGACTTGTGGGCCCAAATCGATCATGAGAGCCCATTATCAAAGCTTAAAGAGCCCACATGCTATGACTAGAAGATATGGGCCAAATATGGGCTGAATCAGAGGACCAAAAAGCCGGCCCAAATAACGAAGAGAGCAGGAGAGCCAATGACCAAGAGACGGACCAAAGCGTTTAAAGCCACATGAGTCAACAAAGAATGATAGTCGACTCTACTGGAGAAGCGTGAGGATGGTCACAGTGAAGACCAGGGTTCCAGACCCTCCGCCAGTGCTTTTTTCCATTTTTTTGATACTTTTTCTCTCATCTCTCCTTATTTTCTCTCTCTCTTCATCTCTCGGTCCTCGAATCTACTGACCTAACCCCAGAACTCCTGCCCATCAGCTCTATCTCATCTCCCTTAGCTTTCTGATCGTTGGATCTTCAATCGGACCGTTGGATCTCTCTAGATCCGTCGATCCACCAATCTGAGTCCCAATCAAGTCACCATCCATCCGATCGCCATCAGAATGTCTATCACATCATCTTGTGAGACGATGGACATCATCAGTCCATGTGGGCCAATAGCCGGGCCCATCTTCATCGACCCGCTGTCCGACCAGTTAGTGGACCCCGCGAATTTCAAAATAATTTTAATTAAATGGGGGGTCCACTAATTGGGGAGATTCCCCATAGAAAAGTAGGTTTTTACTTAAAAAAAAAAAAAAAAAAAAAAATATTTTTTATTTTCAAAAAATACCCTATTTCCATTAATGGAAATAGGGAGCTTTATAAGAGGAGGGAGAAGGGTTCGTTCGAACCCTAATCCCTCTCCCCTCTCCTCCTCTCCTTCCCCAAAATCGTTCCCTACATTTTCCCTCCTTCTTCTCCTTCTTTTTTCTTCCGTCTCTTCCTCATCTTCTTCATCTTCTTCATTTTTTTCTCGCCGGAGTTGCAGGCAGCAACTCCGGCCGCCTGCTAATCCTTCTCCCCTTCTCCCCCTCTGTCTTCTTCTTCTTCTTCTCTCACTGTCTTCTTCTTTTCCTTCTCTCCTCTGTCTTCTTCTTCTTATTTTTCTTGTTCTCTTCACGTCCCACCGGAGTTGTAGGTTGCAACTCCGGTCGCCAGCGCACCTCTCCGCCTCCACCATCTTCTCCGGCCACAGATGCACTTCTTGCAACACCACAGCCATCGCACCACCCCTGCTACCACCGCTGCCACCACCGTCTAAGCACCGCTCCCTCACAGTCGTGCAACCGGTGAGACAGCACACCGTCTTCTCTCCTCGACGGACTGGACCTCCTCTACCGCCTCACCACAGCACCGCCCAGCCATTGCTTCTTCGCCGGATCACTGCTCTTCAATGCACCAGCGAGCTCACAGTTCCAGCCATTCTCCATTGGGATCCATCTTCCTCCACGATCCACGCCACGAACCAGCCACCACCGATTTCCATTGCAAATCAGTCCGGCATCATCTCTTACAGCCTCCCTCCTCCACACGGTGCCAATTCCAGCCATGTTCTCCATGGTCCTCTCTCCTGCCCGCTATCAGCAATCATGCCATGGTTATTGCCATGCGTTGATTTCCATCTCTCTTGCGATCGGATAGGTGCAATGGTAAGTTTCTTACTCTCTCTCTCTAGTCAACCCTTTTCTCTCTCTAGAATTAGTTTTTTTTTTTTTTTTCTGCAGCCTCTTTCTCTCTTTAGTTCTCAAATGTTTCTCTCTCTACAATCTCTATCTCTCTCCCTAGTTCCTCTCTCTAGCTTTTCTTTAAATTGCCTGGTAGTTGTTTTTTCTTTCTTTCTCTATTTAATGTTTGTAAGCATTGTTTGATCAATAAAGTTAGTTTGATTATCATATTGTAATTTTTTTTTATTTCTTTTTAGTACATTTTAATAGCCTAAGATAATCTCGTTAAAGAAAGCTTGTTTTAATCTCAACCACCATTCTCACCTTCCCATGTTTTTAAGGATTTCCCATGTTTAAATGAGTTCTTATTTGCGCTAACCCGACTAATCCCAAGTGCGGATCGACATCCGACACGAATCCCTATACAGAATCTTTGAATTTTACAGGATAACCGGATAAAAACTACAAAAAATGTGTTGAAGTTAGGGTCGTTCTCTCAATGACGGAAAAACCCTACTTTCAAACGGTGCAAGGAACGGTGATGTAGCACCCACAATTCCTAACAGGAGTTATTGGAGGGGTAACTAAGGGATGGACTGGCCAAACAGCAAGTTGCTAATCAGTTGCAGGTCTTGTGCAAACCTGCAGTCCGTGAGAATCATGGATTGAGGAAGACAAGAAGATAGTTGGGGCATGTGCTAGCCGGAGGAGGGCAATTTTCTGATCATTGGAGAGTTGCAAGGTGGAAACTGGCCAGCTTTGGATCTTGGTTGTCCGGTGCACTAGAGATGGGATGTTGTGGTGCACAAGTGGCAAGGAAACACCAACATTAATGGAGGTGTTACAGGTATGGCAACTAATCAAACCTGGGTGAGGGACAACCTCACCGGAGAAGAAGGGGTACTCTTAAGATGCAGGTTGACGGTGGAGAAGGTTGGTGAAGGTGCTGAAGAGGATGGAGATCATGAAGTGTGCAGTGGAGGAGACCATTGATGGAGGAGCTACCAACGGCTGAGAAAATCGATGGTGAGGGAATGACCAGGTGGAGATCGCCCCACCCTGTGTTGCAGTCTGGCAAGAACACCTAGAGGAGGATGAGCGCCCGGAGAGGAGCACATGCAGGCTCAGATCGTGCAAAGGAGAACAGCATGGTTACAGGTTCAGTGGTGAAACTTGGAGAATCATGGTGTTTGCACAAGAGAAGAGTGCGGTCCTGATGGGAGCACCATTGCAGATCTAGTCTGCTGACTCATGAGGCATATGATGGTGATTGGTGGAGTTTGAAACAGAGGAAGGAGATGAGCTTTGCCGTCGTTAATGGCAGCTGTGGGTGGTGTCTCTAACCGAACCAGATCTGGTTCTTGGAGTCGAAATAGTAGTGGATGAACGGTGGTGGATTCACAGTGGTTGTTTGCTGCTGGTTGCAACAAGTTTTGATGGTGTGAAGAGTGGAAAAACAGACCTGCAACAATGAGTTGCAGGTCAGTTTTAATGGAGGATGGGGTTTAAGAAGAAGAAGAAGAAGAAGAAGAAGAAGAAGAAAAAGAAGAAGATGAAGAAGAAGAAGAAGAGCAGCCGGAGTTGCAAACCTGCAACTCCGACGAAGGATGGGGAAGGAGACGAAGAAGAAAGGAGGAAGAAGAGGAGAAGAAAGTGGCGGGGAAGAAGGGAAAGGATAGGGGGAAGGAGAGGAGGAGAGGGGATTGCAAAAATTAGGGTTTCGAACCCTCTCTTCTCCCCTTTTAAAGCTCCCTAGTTTCCATTAATGGAAATTAGGGATTTTTTTGAAAAATATATATATATATATATATATTTTTTTTTAAGTAAAACCTTACTTTTCTTTGGGGAATTTCCCCATTTAGTGGACCCCCCTTTTTTATTTTTAAAAATCAATTTAAAGCAAGTTAAAATCGTGGGGGTCCACTAAATGGCCGGACCGTAGGTCGATGATGATGGGCCCAGCTGTTGGCCCTCAAGGACTGATGAAGTCTATCGTCTCATAAGATGATGTGACAAATAGTATGCTAACGATTGGATGGATGGTGACTAGATTTGGACCCAGATTGGCAGGGCAATGGATTTAGAGAGATCCGACAGTCTGATGGATGATCCAACGGTCCGATGGAAGATCCAACGGTCCGATAGCTTAGGGAGATGGGCCAGATCTAACGGGCAAGAGTTCTGGGGTTAGGTCAGTAGATCCGAGGACTGAGAGATGAAGAGAGAGAGAATAAGGAGAGATGAGAGAGAAAATTAGGGGAGGAGAGAGAAAATATTAGAAAATGGAGATAAAAGTATTGGCAGAGGGTCTGGAACCCTGGTCTTCACTGTGACCATCCTCACACTTCTCCAGTAGAGTAGACCATCATTCCTTGCTGACTCATGTGGCTTTAAACGCTTTGGTCTGTCTCTTGGTCATTGACTTTCCTACTCTCTTCGTTCTTTGGGCCAGCTTTTTGGTCCTCTTATTCAGCCCATATTTGGCCCATATCTTCTAGTCATAGCCTGTAGCTCTTCAAGCTTTGATATTAGGCTTCTATGGTTGATCGTGAGCCTGCAAGTCTCGAGAATAGCCCGATCGAGTTTTCTGCAAGAGAAAGGCACGTAATGAGACTTGATCATAACATCTTTATACCTAGACTTCCAGAAATGCGTTTAATGCATGCAAATATATCATTTTGTCCAGAATAGTGTGTTCTGCATAATGAAATAGACTCATACGTAAAAAAGTGGATAATTAGAGCAGTTTTACGTAGGAGAGTGTGATAACGCTTAGAAGATAACAGTGGAAAATATACACTTTTAAGCGAATATCACAACCCCCAACCAGCATATTGCCAATCCTTGTCAATTAGTGCGAAATAAATGAGCTTAAAAGGGCTTTGCACATGCTGCACACTTTTTCATATTAGCTTAGGGAAAACACCATTCGTCAAATCATTGAATGGATGCAAAAATAATTACATGCTAGCGAAGAGTTAGAAAGTTTTGGCAAGACTACAGACTGATAATCATGACCTAGAATAGTCAGATTCTGCGTGTGTGTGTGCTCAACATTCTCATCATCCGACAGTAAAGATTTCTAGATCACCTCTAAGTTTTTATGCCTCGACCTCAAATTTCACATGTTTAGCACTCAGAATAGAATCACACAAGAAGGGTTTTCTTTTTTTTTTCTCTCAATTTATATGTGAGGCGATGTGTTGATATATGAAAGCAAAGATCTCACATATGTATTATTTAAAGGAAGGACATCTTTAACAGAAGAAGATCTCATGATTGGAATACCACTTCACTCGGGAACGTCAGATCAAACTCTATAGCTTCTCCTTCTCCAATCTCCACATTTTATGATCGTACTATCCTAGAATCAAGTAGGACTTTCCTGGGTTATAATGAGGCTTAGGTCATGTGTAGAAAGATAAAGGGATACAAGATTTCAAAGATCTTGCGAGGATATTTCTATTTTCCTGTATTTTTCCTGCGGTGTAACACCATTATCTGGTTCTCTTTCCTTATTTTTGTATTTTTCCTCTTTTTCTCGATATTTCTGAGACTGCTCAATTTCTTTTCAGCATTTTTCATACTTTCTTTCCATATTTTGTTTTCAGCTTGAACCATTTTTTTTTCTTTTGATTTTTCTTCTTACTTTTCTTTTCATGGTATACACATATCAGTTATTCTTTTGTCCATCTCAAAATAAGGATAGCCAGTCATGCTTCGTAGCTGGACTGGGTTTTAGGTTGATGGGTTTACAAAGAAAAGGCTTTTATAGAAGGGCTCAAAGGGTTTCTAGTGAAGTATAATTCAGGTGAGTAAAAAGGCTGAACGGTTCAGAAAAATGGCCTAAATCATTTTTTAGGGTTTGCACTACCATGTATACTGTCTTGACTGGATACAGAGAAGGTTCTGTTGTAGTAATCCAATTTTGATGTCGTTCCGAGTTCCATGATCAAATAAAAGGGTAATGAGATCTCTCAACGAATATTGCGGGCAAGAAGAATAGTGAGTCATCTTGTGACTCAGAATTGTTGTATAATCCTCTGAATTGATTAAAGGCTCGAAAGCTCACTGGGTTAGGTCTCCACAATTATTCTCATAGGATCTCCAGAATTTCTAAACTTAGGATGACTCTGATATTGATAGTATACAATTGTGCCGAATATGAGTTTTTCTGAGTTTTCAAACCTGCTGTTGTCACGCCTGACTTGACTCGACGCTAACTTTAAACAAAAATTGACATCCTCAATACTGACTTAACAGAGGTTTTTAGCTAATCAAAGTCAGGGTATTTGACACATTTTTGAAATTCTAAAAAACTTTGAAAAATATCGAAAACCACCCAAAAAAAGATTATTTTTTTTTTTTTTTATCAAAATGAGACATGAGTTTTGGTAAATACCCACCCCCAACCAAAATACAGCACCGTCCTCGGTGCTCATTATCGGGACATAAAATGATAAAAAATTAGTGATGATGATGCAAAGGTTCAGGAAGGATGTTACCTTTTTGTCCTCCGTGATAGTATCTTTGAGATCGCTGGGAGGATTCTTCTCCTTTCCACTCTTGAGGCCAGTACATCTTGTATCAACCATTGCTTTTATCGAATCTCTATTAGAATGGAAAACTTCTAGTCGTTTCCTATAGACGGCGCCAAAAGATGTGGGGGAAAAATATCTGATCTATTCCACACAATCTTTGAGGTCAGAAAATTCGTATCTTGATGATGATCGAATGACTTCGGTGCTTCAGGATTAAAACTGTTTTCTCCTCTGCGAAGGATAGGATGATCTCCAAATGAGATGTGGTTGTACCTGTTGACAATACTCTGACGCTCAAGTCAGTTTAGGATTTATAACAGGATTCAGGAAAATAGTAAAATATTTCAGAGTTTAGACTATCTGGATCTGAAAAGCAAGATCCTTTTCTCAGTCCTGAGGGTCCTATATTTATACCCTAGAACTGGCGTGACTCACCTTCCACGTGTCCAGTCGTCGTCAATCAGTTATGATCTAGGAAGATTCTGTTATAAAATAGAATCTTCTTGTTAGATCCTAACTTCTCATATTCAGTTATACCTGAGATACCTGAGGTGGCACTCTTCGTATCAGATATTCGAATAAGGGAATATCGAAGCTGTAACAGTTCGACTAACTGTCATGTTGCCAATTCTTATTAGTTAGGAAAATACCTATATTTGGAATATTCATCTCACTTGCAGAATCCTGTATACTTCTCGGGATTGATAAAATCCAATCTCGACAAGTTAGATGTTAAGATCTCGTCGGGGTGAGAGGAACGTTACATTCGTTGAATAAGCTGTATGATCTCGTTGGGAGGAGATGAAAGTCAATCTCGTCAAGTAGGCCATCTGACCTTGTCGAGATATATTGAACATCAATCCCGTTAAGGATATAACCAAACCTGTTGGGATGAATCCCATCATGTGTTGTTGCGATTGTCAGGATGCGTTGAGTATCAATCCCGTTAAGAACGTTGTATGAACTTAGCAAGATAAGATAATCGTCACTTGCATCATGTAGGGCGTTGGACCTTGTCGGGGTGTGTTGAATATCAATCCTGCTAATAAGATCAATCATTAATATGTCGGGCAAGATTGAATGCTTCCCAACATATTAAAGGTTGAGGCATTAATACATTCTGTTACTAACTCTGTTCAAGATGTTCTTTTCTGATCATTCTAACTTGACACGTGGCATTTCCATTAATGAAAGTTTCATAATAGCGATGGGATGGCTATGGCCTCTGATGATGTCTTCGGCGCATTTACTCATGCACGATAGATAACACCACGCGTCTTTGTTCTAATATCGCACGTGTATAGCCAATACACGTGTCATCGTATCATTTGCTAGAAAATAGGGTACCCACAGTATCTATGAAAAATAATTATAAAAAATTCCGATTCAAAATATAGATCAAAATTTTTAATAAATTGGACTGTACTGAATGTGTAATTCTAAATTTTGTAGAAAAGGACAACACTTATAAAAATCATAACTAAATAAATATAAATCATAAAAATATGAACTTAACTGTTTTGGAAAATTGATTCATAGAGGAATTTAGAAAAAATAATTAAAAAAAATATTTAAGTCTTAAAAGTACTACGAAAATTATAAAGAATATGACAATCTATTATAATTTCCAAAAAGTCATGCCAAACCCATGATGGTGGCATAAAACAGTGATCAACTTAATAAAAATAAATTAAATCATGCCCAAATTAATTTATAATGAAGATCAATCATTATATAATGAAAGAAAAGCAATAACTTAAAGAAAAACAAGCATAGGATAGATCAAGCACACTTACCTTAAGATTTCTTGAATTTTAATGGAAATTGAAAGTTTTTTTAAATTTGAAAATCGTCGGATCGTCCTCTCCTTGGAGTATGTTCTTTTATTCGGAGTCCCCGTCAATTCTCTTCTTGTTCGAGTGCGATCGGTGCCTAGATGAAGGTTTAATGGAGATTTCTCTATTCTTTAATAGGGTTTGGGTTTGTAAAAGCTTCAAAAACTTTAAGGTTTTCATAAATAGGCTTAGGGAAGGATTATAGTTTCTATATTAGTGAAATTCGTAACTATTAAAGGGATGACTTTTTCAACCCTCAAAAACTTATATTTTACATAATTAATGAGTTACGTTAAAAATGGGCCCAAGGCCCATATATATCAACTAAGCTTCATTTAAGAATATTATTAAGTCCAAAAGGCCTCTAGATTGGTCATACGGGCCCACCCAACAATCATAACACAAATAATTATTCATTAATTCAATTAAATTAAATTATATAATTTAAATATTCATACAACAAGGTATTGACACATGTTATACACACATAAATCACAAAAAGTTTAAAGCTCCGAAAAAGTGTGAAGATGACATCGGAATGATCTGAAAAGTGATTCTGGGTCTCATACTCTTATTAAATAAATAAAATATAATTAAATATTAATTTAGAAAATATTAAAATGGTGGGAATGTTTAAAAAATTATGAAAATGCTATTTTGTCAAAATCTCCTAAAATCTTCGATTAGAGTTTTAATGTCTCAGGAAAGATTAAAATTTTACAGGTAAGTTGGTAAGGATAAAATATGAATATTTTTGGTGTTTCGGGCCCACAAAATAATTTTTTTATAAAAGTTCTGGAATGATAGTTGCAACAAGAAAAAGTCCCCTACAAGTTATAGTTCATTATTTTTAGTATGAATTTTGCCTTAAGGAGCGAGTTTAAAAAATAACAGGTTTTTCAAAGTTGTCAGAATGAAACCAAATTACACATATATACTCAACAATGATATTAAACCATAAAAACAATAATAGAAGTCCATAATACCCTAGAACAAAAGTTTAGGGTATTACAATTTAACCCCTTTAAAGAAAATTTTGTCCCCAAAATTCGAACCCCTCAAAGAATTCTCAACCTAATTTGTCAAATCTGATTAGTCAACTAATCATTTTAGCCAAGCCTAGTTAGATTGGTTGACAAACTTTATAGCTACACACAGTCAGATTGGCCAACTTAATCAATATAGTAAATCTGCTAAATTGGCCATCTACACCAATCTAGTCCAATCCAGGCAAGTTAGTCATCTACGTCTAGTCAACTTGACTTTGCTGGTCAAACTAGTCAATATAGTCAATCTTAGTTAAACTGGATCAATCTAATCGACCTAATCAGCTAGTAAAACTAATCAATCTATCTTCCAGTTAAATTGGTCAAGCTAGTCAACTAGTCAAAATAGTCAGACTGTCCAATTAAAATTATCTGAGGATATAATCCTATCAATATACCATTCTATCACGATCTCCTTGATAAGGTATGACAGTGTTAGGTTTGCGACATAGTCAAGCATAACATAAAATCAAATATTATAATAATATACATACAAATAATAGTACACAATCACTATTTATAAGTATTATAAACAATCAGACTGCTCTAGATTATAGTATTTCTAAGTGTCTCCCATGTATACTAAAAGGTCACGGTATCCATAACAAGAATGGACACATTCACTAGATCCCCTAATGGTCTCCATTGCATAGGTCCCTATGATAATTTACTGACTGTGCTCTAATACTATTCTATCATACTCAACTCAATTATGCATAGACCCATTACACACAAATTCCTAGGTGTCTGAAGCCTGTTGATATTCGCTCAAAAGTGCTTATTTTAAGCAATTATCCTTTTAGCGTTATTGCATTCTCCTACGTAAAATACTCTATTTACCTACTTTTCTACGTAAGAGTCTCTTCTGTTGCGTAGAACACACTTTTCTGGACGAAATGGTATATTTGCATGCATTAAACACATTTTCGGAAGTCTAAATATTAAGCCGTTCTGATAAAGTCTCATTACGCGCTTCTTCTGTCGCAGGAAACCCCGATGGGACGGTTCTCGAGACTTGTGGGCCCAAATCGATCATGAAAGCCCATTATCAAAGCTTAACAAGCCCACATGCTATGACTAGAAGATATGGGCCAAATATGGGCTAAATAAGAGGACCAAAAAGCCGGCCCAAAGAACGAAGAGAGTAGGAGAGCCAATGACCAAGAGATGGACCAAAGCGTTTAAAGCCACATGAGTCAGCAAAGAATGATGGTCGACTCTACTGGAGAAGCGTGAGGATGCTCACAGTGAAGACCAGGGTTCCAGACCCTCCGCCAGTGCTTTTTTCCATTTTTTTTGATACTTTTTCTCTCATCTCTTCTTATTCTCTCTCTCTCTTCATCTCTCGGTCCTCGAATCTACTGACCTAACCCCAGAACTCCTACCCATCGGCTCTATCTCATCTCCCTTAGCTTTCTGACCGTTGGATCTTCAATCGGACCGTTGGATCTTCAATCAGATCGTTGGATCTCTCTAGATCCGTCGATTTACCAATCTGGGTCCCAATCAAGTCACCATCCATCCGATCGCCATCAGACTATCTGTCACATCATCTTGTGAGACGATGGACATCATCAATCCATATGGGCCAGTAGCCGGGCCCATCTTCATCGACCTGCTGTCCGACCAGTTAGTGGACCCCGCGAATTTCAAAATAATTTTAATTAAATGGGGGGTCCACTAATTGGGGAGATTCCCCATAGAAAAGTAGGTTTTTACTTAAAAAAAAAAAATAAAATAAAAATTATTTTTCTTATTTTTTATTTTCAAAAATCCCCTATTTCCATTAAAGGAAATAGGGAAGCTTTAAAAGGAGAAGGATAGGGGTTCGTTCGAACCCTAATCCCCCCCCTTTCTCTTCCATTCTCTCCCCCTATCAATCCCGCACGGATTCCCTCTTCTTTGGCCCCATTTTCTCTCTTCTTTCCTTCATCTTCTTCATCATCTTTGTCACGCCTTCTATCGGAGTTGCAGCCTGCAACTCCGGCTCGCAGCACCGTCCACCGCCTCCTACCTACTAGTTCCGCCGCCAAACACCACCACCAGCCCCTTGCTCACCTCTCCACCGACCTGCAAGCCATCAATCCACATCTTCTCCACCTCCACTCACGGTGCTGCACACACCGTTCTGGTTGCAAACAGCAACACCGCCACCTGCCGGAAAACACCGCCTGCCGCTGCAACCAGTCCGCCTTCATTACTCCCCGCACCACCTGCTGCTCCACCCAACGGCCAAGACCGTTATCTTCACCTCGGCGACACCTACCGCGACTTGCCACGGTGCTGCCCTACCCATTCCGCCTGCTGTGCACCATTCTCTCCACTACTATCTTCACAACCTTCAATATTGGTAGGTTTCCCATGGGTAAAATTTCTCTCTCTACCTATTCTATCTCTAATTTCTCTCTCTCTCTCTAAAAAATTCATACTCTCTCTCCTCTTATTCTCTTTCTCTCTCTAGTTTTTACGGCTTTATAGTTTAATCCTTTTAGTTCTTTTTATGTTTAGTTCGCAATTTTGATTGAGAATATTGTAAGAAAGTTATTATTTCAATAAATTCTAGTATTACTTCATTGTGTTAGTTATTTTCTTTTTAATCTTATGGCAATTTCTTTCTCTAAAATCACTAAACATGTTTTAAATCCGATCCCTTAATCACCATTCTCATCCTTCCATCATTCTTTTTAGCAAATTCTGTGGCAAAAACCCATCATTTTATGTTCTTGTTTGCGCAACTTACCCCGAGTGTGGATCGACATCCGACACGAATCCGATCGCCTTCAGAATGCCTGTCACATCAACTTGTGAGACGATGGACATCATCAGTCCATGTGGGCCAGTAGCCGGGCCCATCAGCATCGACCCGCTGTCCGACCAGTTAGTGGACCCGCGAATTTCAAAAATAATTTAATTAAATGGGGGTCCACTAATTGGGGAGATTCCCCATAGAAAAGTAGCATTTTACTTAAAAAAAAAAAAAAAAAAAAAAAAAAAAAAAAAAAAAAAATTAAAAATATTTTTTTTATTTAAAAAATACCCTATTTCCATTAATGGAAATAGGGAGCTTTATAAGAGGAGGGAGAAGGGTTCGTTCGAACCCTAATCCCCCTCTTTTCTCATCCATTCTCTCCCCAAACTTCCTGCCCCGTCTTCCCCTCGATTTTTGGCGATTTTCCCCTCTTCTTCTTCACCTTCTTCTTCATCTTCTTCGTTATTTTTCTCGCCGGAGTTGCAGAACTCCGGCCATCTGCAACTCCGTCATTACCACCCCCCAAGCTCTTTTCATCTCCTCTCCAGTCGCCCTCCACTTAAAACCTTCATTGCTCCCACGTTTTAAAACCCTAACCCATCAACCTAGCCACCCCCATTCCTTTCATCTTCAAGCCGTTAGCCTCCACCTCCGTTAACAGCCACCACCGTCTCCTTCTCAAAAGCCACCTCCGGCCAACTGTTGCAACCAGTCCGCTCACCACTACCTGCAACAGCAAGCATTGCAACTCGGTGCTCCTCTCTGCCTGTAGCAGTATTGCCTGCAACGTGAGCTCCACCTTGCTCCGCCGTCTTGCACCGCCAGCCACCACAGCATCCTCCTCAACCTCCACACGAACCATTATCGCCCTCCACGTTGCACAGAATCCCGTTCTCTCATCGAACGGTGGGCCCACTGCTCCCGTTTTCTCATTTTCTCCCCTCTAAAACCCCACGTTTTGAAGAAGAAAACACAAAAAAAAAAAAAAATTATTTTTTAGATTACCGGAGTTGCAGGTTGCAACTCCGGCCAGCACCATTAAAACCGGCGGCCACCTTCACCATCCATTCCTTAACCCAGCCACCGTCACCCTCCTCCTCTTCTTCACCGTTCCAAAGTCAAAAAGAAAAAAATTAAAGAAAAGAACGACAGAGAAAAGGAGAAGAAGAAAGAGGGAAGATCCCCCTCTTCTTGCTGCCCCTATCCTACCTCACCTTCACGGGCCTCAAGACCGTGAGAACCCCCATGGTTCTTCTCCATTACCGCCATCACCATTAAGGAACTCGCCATCCCCATCTTCACTAGTCATCACCACCAACTGTGAGCTGCACTGATGGAGATCGTTATCTCCAACACGCTCTTCATAGATCCACCATCATCTCAAGGCAACCACTCCCACACTTGGCAAAGAATGCCCATGCGACCCCATCAATAGTAATTCTCCAGCAAGTTCTCCACGGTAAGGCTATTTCTCTCTCTAGTGTCCCCACATTCTCTCTCTAGTTAGCCCCTTTCTATCTCTAAAATTTTGGTTTTCTCTCTAGACATTTCATTGCTAGTATGTGTTTCTTTGATTGAATTGTAATTCTTGTTTGGAATTTATGAATAAAAACTATTGTTATTTTCCATTTGTTAGTTTACTTTTGTGTTCTTGGTTGTTTGTGGTAATTTCTCTCTCTAAAAATCACTAAGCATGTTTTAAATCCATCACCATTCTCACCTCTCCATGTTTTCTTGATAAAAATCCATCATTTCATGTCTTTGAATTACGCACACTAACCCCGAGTGCGGATCGACATCCGACACGAATCCCTATACAAAGCCTGTAATTTTGCAGGAATTTTGAGGCTCGGATCAAATTACAAATCTTGTTGATTCTAGGGTTTCCGTAACCAACGACGCGGGAAAATCCTACTTTCAATGCATGTGGGACACGAGAGCCCTATGGAATCCTGCACCCTCTGTCTGCAACCCTCCCATACTACTGAGCATTGTCCTTTGAATGAAGGATGGTCTAATCCTCTTCAGGAAGAAGTTTGTGCTTTCAGCACATACAAACCTCCTACTCAGAACTCGTATAGTCAATCTTATCATCCGGACACGAGAAACCACCCTAACTTCTCTTGGAGGCCTCAGTCTACTCAACCTCAAGCTCAACCTCCGCGTCAACCTCAGGGCATGTATCCCCCTGGGTTCAATCAACCCACTAGGCAATTCAATCAAGGTCAGTACCAGCAGAGTCAGTACCCATCTACTCAGAACCAGCAGTTCCAACAGGGTCAATACTCTGGACAATCGAGCACATTTCAGAATCAGCAAAGAGTCCCACAGACCTTTCAGAACCAACCGATTGTCCCAACTAATTCTCCAGCCTATAACTATAATGCCCCAATGAGCTCGAGTCGCGAATTGGTGCCTCAGCTCCCATTAGCTGCCCCCCAACAGTCGCTCCCCAAATCTGGTATCGAAGACCTTCTAGCTCAACTCATTACTCAGCAACAACAATCTATGCAACGCCTAGAGCAACAGCAACAGCAATCCATGCTTCGTCTAGAACAACGTCTAGGTAACTTGGAAGCTGAGAAAGCTAAGGGGATCTTTCCTAGCCAACCCATTGCCAACCCTAAAGGAAATGCCAAAGGGGCAGTATATGAGATCGGATCTCAATCTCCAAGCCAGAATGAGAAGTGTCAAGGGGAGGTGCAAGCTGTAACCACCTTACGATCTGGAAAAACTGTGGACATGGGAGTCCAACCACCACCGGTGCCATCTCCAGCACCCATCACTCGTACAAAGGAAACTAGTACCAATCCTACCTCTGCTTCTTCTACCTCTGCACCAACATCAGATATCCCTGTGCAGAAATCTAAGGCTAAAGACAAATCCATTTGTCGAGTAAAGCCTCCCTTCCCGGACAGACTTGTCCAAGATAAGCGGGATCAGCAATTCTCAGAGATCTTAGACGTCTTTAAAGACGTCCAGATCAATATCCCATTCCTTTCTGCTATCAAGCAAATCCCCTCCTATGCCAAATTCCTCAAGGACTTGTGCACAGTTAAGCTGCGTACGCATGTACCCAAAGCTGCCTTCTTGGCCGAAAAAGCTACCGCGTTCATTCAACGCAACAGTGTGATCAAACACAAGGATCCAGGTAGCCCAACTGTCCAATGTGAAATTGGCGACAACTTTAGCTGCACTGCCTTGCTAGATTTAGGGGCTAGCGTCAACCTCATACCATTCTCGGTATATCAGCAGTTAGGACTGAAAGATATGAAGCCTACCAATGTCACCCTGAAATTAGCTGATCAGTCCATCAAGATTCCAAGAGGAATCATTGAAGATGTCCTAGTAAAAGTCGCTGACTTTTATTATCCTGTGGACTTTATCATTCTAGACACCGAGCCGTGTCAGGATAACCGAATTCCGGTCATCTTAGGCCGTCCATTCCTTGCCACCGCGAATGCACACATCGGTTGCCGGGACGGAAACATGTCCATTGCTTTCAGAAACCTCAAAGCTGAGGTCAATATCTTTCGTTTAATGCAACAAGATGCCGATCGCGAAGTGACCGATGAAATGTGTGCCGTTGAGAGTCTAATCCCGGACTCAACCGAAGATATTCTTAAGCAGTGTCTAGAACACTTTGGAGCTGACTTTGCAACAGAGTCAGCTATTTCTGATCTCAATGATCTTTTGGAGACTGCTCCACTGATAGAGATCCCCGCTCCTCTCATTGAGTTCGAGCCTCTGATAACCATGGCCAGAGAACCCATCCTTCCTTTACCTACTGAAGTCAAACCTCTTCAATTCGTGTCTTCTGTGACACCTATTTCTACTCCATCTGCTCAAAAATTGGAGCTTAAGCCTCTTCCCACAGATCTTTCCTATGCCTATCTTGGTCCTAAGGAAACCTACCCTGTCATTATTGCTTCCGCTTTGTCTGAGAGTGAACGTAAGAAACTTCTCGAGCTGCTCAACGAGCACAAATCTGCGATAGGTTGGACTATAGATGATATTCGAGGCATAGACCCCTCGGTGTGCCAACATCACATCTATCTCGAGGATGAATCCAAAACCTCGCGAGAACACCAGAGGAGGTTGAACCCCGTCTTGAAGGATGTAGTCAGGGATGAGGTCCTTAAACTGTTAGATGCGGGTATCATTTATCCCATCTCCGATAGCAAATGGGTGAGCCCTATTCATGTCGTCCCTAAAAAGGCAGGATTCACAGTTGTGGAAAATGAGAACAAGGAAATGGTAACCCAGCGCCTGAAGAAAGGGTGGAGAGTCTGCATCGATTACCGACGACTCAACACCAACACTAGGAAGGACCATTTTCCTTTACCCTTCATAGACCAAATGTTGGAGCGATTAGCAGGTCACCCCTATTACTGCTTCCTCGATGGTTACTCAGGGTATAATCAAATACCAATCGCCCCTGAGGATCACGAGAAGACAACTTTCACCTGTCCCTTTGGCACTTTTGCCTACAAGCGCATGCCCTTTGGCCTCTGCAATGCACCCGCGACCTTTCAAAGGTGTATGATGAGCATATTCTCTGACATGGTGGAAAAATTCCTCGAAGTCTTTATGGACGACTTCTCAGTCTTTGGGTCATCCTTTGATGACTGTCTGAACCATCTAGGGCTTGTACTTCACCGCTGTCAGGACAAGCGACTTGTCCTCAATTGGGAGAAATGCCACTTCATGGTGAAGAAGGGCATTGTTCTGGGACATGTCATTTCCCATCAGGGCATTGAGGTCGACAAAGCTAAAATCGATATCATCTCGACCTTGCCCATTCCTAAGTCCGTGCGTGACATCCGATCCTTTTTGGGACACGGAGGATTCTATAGGCGATTCATCAAGGACTTCTCTCAAATCGCTCGACCTCTGTCCCATCTTCTCGCTAAAGATAGTCCTTTCGACTTTAATACTGACTGTGTCAAGGCATTTGAGCATCTCAAATCTGAGCTCACTACTGCGCCCATTATCTGTCCCCCGGATTGGACTCTACCTTTCGAGGTAATGTGCGATGCTTCTGACTACGCGTTAGGCGCTGTTCTAGGGCAGAGAGTTGACAAAAGGTCACACGTGATCTACTACGCGAGCAAAACTCTTAACTCTGCCCAAATGAATTACTCCACCACTGAGAAAGAACTCCTGGCGGTAGTCTTTGCCCTTGATAAATTCCGTCAGTACCTCTTAGCCACTAAGGTGGTAGTGTACACTGATCATGCAGCCCTTCGTTATCTCATGTCGAAAAAGGAAACCAAACCTCGATTAATTCGATGGATTCTCTTACTGCAGGAATTCGACATCGAGATTAAGGATAAGAAAGGAACTGAGAATGTAGTGGCTGATCACTTGTCTAGACTGACTTTAGAGTCATCCTTCGACACCCAGCCCATCCCTGAAACCTTTCCAGATGAACAACTGTTCGCCATCTCTGTTAATCCTTGGTATGCTGACATTGTCAACTACCTTGTTACCGAAGAAATGCCTTCACACTGGTCAAAACAGGACAAAAACCAATTCCTAGCAAGAGTTAAGTACTACTCTTGGGATGACCCTTATTTGTATAAATACTGTCCTGACCAGATCATTCGTCTCTGTGTCCCTGAATCGGACCAACTCAATCTCTTGTCCTCGTGTCATGACCAACCTTGTGGTGGTCATTTCAGTACTAAGAAAACCGCAGAAAAAGTTCTGCAATGCGGATTCTACTGGCCTACACTATTTAAAGATGCCCATATCTACTGCAAAACCTGTCCTAATTGCCAGCATCTAGGCCGCATCTCCCAGAGGAACATGATGCCCCTCACTCCCATCCAGGTCGATGAAATATTTGACATCTGGGGCATCGACTTCATGGGCCCCTTTCCAGTTTCCTATGGTTTTGAGTACATTCTCCTTGCGGTAGACTATGTATCCAAATGGATAGAAGCCATTCCCACCAAGACGAATGACCACAAAGTGGTGGTCAAATTCCTAAAGGAGTTCATCTTCGCCAGATTCGGTGCCCCTAAGGCCATCATTAGTGATGGGGGCACCCATTTCTGCAACAGGATATTCGAGCAATTAATGAAAAAGTATGGGGTAACCCACAAGGTTGCCCTAGCTTATCATCCGCAGACTAGTGGTCAAGTGGAGGTTTCTAATCGTCAGATCAAGCAGATCTTGGAGAAGACAGTCAATACCACACGTAAAGACTGGTCTACTCGTCTCACTGATGCTTTATGGGCATACAGAACCGCCTACAAGACCCCACTCAATATGTCTCCCTATCGTCTGGTCTTTGGGAAACCCTGTCATCTTCCGGTAGAGATTGAACATCGTGCCCTGTGGGCCATTAAGAAGCTCAACTTCGACCTCGACTCCGCAGGGGAGGAGCGGAAACTTCAAATGAATGAGTTAGAAGAACTCAGAAATGATGCCTACAACTTGTCCAAGAATTACAAAGCCAAAATGAAGTGGATACATGACAAGAGCATCCTTAGAAAAGAGTTCCATCCAGGACAGAAGGTCCTTCTTTATAATTCTCGTCTCCATCTCTTCCCTGGGAAACTGAAATCTAGGTGGACCGGTCCTTATACGGTCACAGCAGTCACACCCTTCGGGGCAATCACTATTGAGGATCCCAAGGATCACTCCTCATTCCAGGTCAATGGTCAGCGTCTTAAGCAATTCCATGAACTTGATGTGTCGTTCATTCAGACTTTTGAAATTGATCTCATCGATCCTGTTTATGTCGACTGATGATCCACTCAGTCTCCTGTGCTCCAACTTGGTTGGGGGTGCCTGTCACCCCCGTCATGTCTGGCTGAAGACGTAAAACTTAGCGCTTTCGGAAAGGCAATTCCGGTATTCCTAGAGTACATGAGTCTCATGCATTTGTTATTACTGTTATATCTCTGGAAATACAGGTACATTCATTCTTCCGATCATCAGGTACCACACACTGTCGAGTTTCTGCCGACTTGGTAACATCCTTCCTGAATCTTTGCATCATCATCTCTGATTTGTTATCATTTTATGTCCCGGTCATGAGCACCGAGGACGGTGCTGTATTTTGGTTGGGGGTGGGTATTTACCAAAACTCATGTCTTCAAAAAAAAAAAAAAAAAAAAAAAAAAAAAAAAAACTCATTTTTGGGGTGATTTCCGATGTTCTCCAAAAGTTTTCTAGAATTTCAAAAATGTGTCAAATACCCTGACTTTGATTAGCTAAAAACCTTCGTTAAGTCAGTATTGAGGATGTCAATTTTTGTTTAAAGTTAGCATTGAGTCAAGTCAAGTGTGACTACAGCAGGTTTGAAAACTTAGAAAAAATCAGATTCGGCACAATTGTACACTATCAACATCAGAGTCATCCTAAGTTTGGAAATTCTAGAGATCCTGTGAGAAGAATTGTAGAGACCTAACCCAGTAAGCTTTCGAGCCTTTAATCATTTCAGAGAGTATACATTAATCCTGAGTCACAAGATGACTCACTATTCTTCATGCCCGCAATATTCGTTGAGAGATCTCATTATCTTTTGCTTCGATCATAAAACTCGGAACGACATCAACATTGGATTACTACGACAGAACCTTCTCTGTATCCAGTCAAGACAGTATACATGATAGTGCAAACCCTAGAAAATGATTTAGGCCATTTTTCTGAACCATTCAGCCTTTTTACTCACCTGAATTATACTTCACTAGAAACCCCTTGAGCCGTTCTATAAAAGCCTTTTATTTGCAAACCCATCAACCTAAAATCCAGTCCAGCTACGAAACACCTGTGCTCTAATACCACTCTGTCACGCCCCAAATCTGGATACCCAGATCTGACCCAAAAATCCATGGATTGACCCATATCCGAACCCAAAGGTGATCCATGAATATCCCCTAGTGGTCCAATTAGATCAATTAGACTACCGAGGTTCATTCGAAAACCCATTAAGTATAAAAAAATCTAGACGTAGAAAATGAATAATTAAAATAATTCATAACTCAAACAGTTCAATTAATTAACTAAGTGTGGATAGATGGAGGTGAGAACATGCTCTCAATCAAAGGACTACATGCCCATGAAAATAAATAAGTAATATTTTAAAATAATCAACATAAAGTTTTCTAAAATATTGGATCGACTCCCAATCCTCGCCAATCTCTTCGAGTGCACCGGAGTCTTCTATCTCAAAATCATTCCATGTACTTGGCTCCTCAAAATCTGAAAATGATATCGGTGTAGCACCGTGCGTCGATGCTCAGTAATACAACAGTGTGCATGGCATGATGTCATACTATACAAGTTTTTAACCAAGGTAAGTATCTCAATCATATAATAAGGTTGACATGAATATGAGGATGAATGCAAGTGAGTATGGAATTCAAATGCAACTAGTACCCATAACCACATAGGGTCTCCATCTCCTTCCCGCACTGGGAGTGGTCTCATCGATCCATCTGGAGGATATAATAACGTCTGGGGCCTTTCACCCTAGGGTACCGAACCCTGATTAATTGATAAAACCAATATAAACTTATATAACACCGTTCCCTTATGCACCCCTTATATGAAATGACGTGATGATTATAGTATAATAACAATATAAGTGACAATCGCAAAAGAATCTAACACACCATGGCTGAACCCTGTGAGGGATCCAAGACACATGGGTGGGATCCTCATGCATACAAGTATAGGTCAAACCATCTAGGGTTTAGTAAAAAAAGAAGGGCTAAACCCTTTAATGGTTGATAAGTCATGACATAACCACTAAGGGTTTCCAAGGCCAGTAATCGTCCAAAATCCAAGAAATATATTTTTTTTTATAGAAACATGTTTCGTTATAAAAATTATAACATAATAAATATAAATTAAAAAAATACAAACTCAATAGATTTGAAGACTATATTCACTGAGGTTTCTATGAAAAATAAATTTAAAAATATTTATTTCTAAAATCGAAGCCGAAATTCTTAAAGAAGAGGACTACACAAAATCTAAAATTCTGAATTTTTCAAAAAAAGTCAGCACATTAGAAAAATTACAACTAAATAAATACGTATCCTAAAAATACAAAATTAATGGATCTGGAAAGTAGATTCAATAGGTTTATAGAAAAAATAAATAGAAAAATATTTAGTTTCCAATTATATGTGTAAATCCTTAATCAAGTGGACTGCACAAAATTTGGAATTCTGAATTTTTACAGAAAAGTCCAATATATTAGAAAAAGCATAACTAATAAATAAAAATTAAAAAAATATAAACTTAACGAATTTGGAAACTAGATTAATAGAGGTATCTATAAAAAATAATTATAAAAATATTTCTATTAAAAATATATATCAAAATCTTTAATAAACTGGACTGTACAGAATCTGTAATTCTGGGTTTTGTAGAAAATGACAACACCTTATAAAAATTATAACTAAATAAATATAAATCATAAAAATATAAACTCAACTGTTTAACAAAATAGATTCATAGAAGAATTTAGAAAAAATAATTAAAAAATATTTAAGTCCTAAAAATACTATGAAAATTATAAAGAACATGACAATCTGTTATGATTTCCAAAAAGTCATGCCAAACCCATGATTGTGGCACAAAACAATAATTAACTTAATAAAAATAAACTAAATTATGCCAGAATTAATTTATTATGAAGATCTATCCTTATATAATAAAAGAAAAGCAATAACTTGAAGAAAAAGAAGCATTGGATAGATCAAACACACTTACCTTAAGATTTCTTGAACTTTAATGGAAATTGAAAGTTTCTTTGAATTTGAAAATCGTCGGATCGTCCTCTCCTTAGAGTATGTTCTTCTATTCGGAGTCCCCGTCAATTCTTCATTCTTGCTCAAGTGCGATCGGTGCTTGGATGAAGGTTTGATGGAGATTTCTCTATTATTTAATGGAGTTTGGGTTTGTAAAAGCTTCCAAAACTTTAAGGTTTTCATAAATAGGCTTAGGGAAGGATTATGGTTTCTATATTAGTAAAATTCGTAACTATCAAAGGGACGACTTTTTTAACCTTGAAAAACTTATATTTTACATTATTAATGGGTTAGAAATGGGCCAAAGGCCCATATATATCAACTAGGCTTCATTTAAGAATATTATTAAGCCTAAAAGGCGTCTAGATTGGTCATACGGGCCCACCCAACAATTATAACACAAATAATTATTCATTAATTAAATTAAATTATATTATATAATTTAAATATTTATACAACAAGGTATTGACACATGTCATACACACATAAATCACAAAAAGTTTAAATCCCTGAAAAATGTGAAGATGACATCGGAATGATCTGAAAAGTGATTCTGTGTATGATACTCTTATTAAATAAATAAAATATAATAAAATATTAATTTTAAAAAATTTAAGAATGGAAAGAAAGTTTAAAAAATTACGAAAATACTATTTTATTAAAATCTCCAAAAATCTTCGACTAGAGTTTTCATATCTTAGGAAAGGTTCTAAATTTCACAGGTAAGTTGGTAAGGATAAAATAGGAATATTTTGGTGTCTCGGGCCATAAAATAAATTTTTTTATAAAAGTTTTGGAATGTTAGTTGTGGTAAGAAAAAGTCCCCTACAAGTTGTAGTTCATTATTCTTAGTAGGACTTTTGCCCTAAGGAGCGAGTTTCATAAATAGCAGGTGTTTCAAAGTTGTCAGAATTAAACCAAATTAAACATATATACTCAACAATGATATTAAACCATAAAAATAATAATAGAAATCTGAAAAAGGTTTAGGTTTTCATTATTAGGTGAATTTATCATAATACCCTAGAACAAAAGTTTAGGGTATTACATGCCCTCTTCATCAAGAAGCATTAATCTACAACCCTTCTTTAGTTTGATGCATCCATGTTCAACCACACAAGTCCAAGGTCCAATCCAATATCACCATTTCTTTGTGGTCCTACAAATTTTAGTCAATATTACCATTTTCCCAATATGTATCTTTTATTTTGTAGGTGCTCAATGGTTGTCTATCGATCCGACACTTTTGTCCAACATTGTGACCCGACAACTTGGATCCTCACTTAAGTTCACCTATAGACCCACAGTTCTTGCTCATAGTGATAGTCCATGTCGCGACCCGAACCCGGGACCCATAACCCGACCCAGAAGAGTATGGATTGAACCTGGTATCCGAGGTTAAGGCACGAGGTGCGGATAAAAATAATATTAAGGAAATAGTGAACATGTATCTAAGTCATCACACAAATCAAAATGAATCAATCTCATAACGTAAATTTGAAACTTATCTCCGATTACATTCCAAATGTCAAATAACAACCTACTGAGATAACTAAGAATTCAAATGACTAGAAGCAAAACCTAAACATAATTTCTAAGAATGCAATAAAAGTGCTAGAATCCTCTGGCTCCTATCACTGAGCTGCTGGTCCATCCGGTATCTCTGCAAGAATGTTAGAATATAGGCATGAGTTATCAACAACTCAGTCGGTTCACTCTACCACCCATACTTCTATGAGGATGAGCGGTTAAAACATGATAAAAACTATACAATGATCAAAATATGCATCAATGCTATCGACAATCCAATACTGGACTCATCGGGTAAATCCCAAAACCCCAATGAGTCAAAATAATAATGAGAGTGCATGGTTGGGCTAAACAAGTAGCTTTCTTATGGGTGGGCCATGCCGTTAATTCTACCACAAGGATCCAGGGATGTTTCAGGTCTTTCACCATTGGGAGCAGAATGTTCCCGTTGCTTTTTAGGCATGCTCTCGGAATTTGAGAGAGCATCCAAGGGGTCATGGTCCTACGATACATCCGAACCCTCAAAATGATAACAACAAAATAATAACAACCAATGCATCTCCAACAATAATTAACAATCCAAGATAATATCCAATGAACGACCATGTTTCAATACATGCAGATAAATCAACGGAGATGCATGAGAATCGATATACATGCTTTTCAACATAGATTGAAACAAATTTTCTATTTTAAACACATGCATTTAATAATATAATAATAAAATGCATCCATAAAAGTAAGAGATTGGGTATAGAATCCTACCTTAGCTCACTATCCGATTAGCTACAATTCCGCAAGTCGGTTCTCTTTGCGTAATTCCAATCACAAGGTTTTAGACTCTATAATATCCACCCCTTAATGTTAGATCTAGGTTATCCAGTTGTTACAATAATTTTCAAAATAATAATAATAATAATAATAATTTGATGCTTAAAACGTTTGCCTCTTCGTTGAGTTAAACACTGTGTCTATGCCATGCCCTACTCTTTTGTAATGATAACCGAAAATGTGTTGAAACATCACTAGGATCGGACAACATTTCAGAACACTGTCTATCCAACAAAATAGATCACAAGTAGTCCACAAGGTGCACTAAAGGGTTCAACAAGTCTATTGATCGGAGGGTCAAGATTATATAATTAAATTATTATGTCAAAGAAACAAACAGAATAGGAGAAAAAGAAAATTATGTGGTTCTGTATTGAAAGAAAAAGAAAAGAATAAATTTAAAAAAAAAGGATATATATGTTATACATAAGGTGAGTTATCCGACTAATGATCATAGTAAAGAAGTTAGACAAAAATTAAAGGTCTAGATCCTATGATGGGGGTCTATATCTTATGATGGAGATGAGAGGTGCAGTTGTGTCTTAGGTGGCTGGTTTTCTTTCCTCTTGATGGGGATAAAGGTGATGGTTTGTTTGGAGGGGAGGATGTTAATCATAGTGGAGAAGAGATGATCATACAGTGCTCATTTTCTAAGGCTCTATATTGTTGAGTCTCGAATGGGCAACAATTCTAGGTCTGCATGATGATGAGTTGTTTATAGGTATAGATGTAACAAGACGAGTTAATGGAGGTAGATGCACCAAGGATCAAAGGCATGACAGTATTTTATATAGAGTAAGGCTTTATGGGGTAAAGGACATGTGGCATATTTTGGTGGTAGTTTGAAGTGGCTGCCGACAAGGACGAGGGTATGCTGAATCATGGTAGAGTTCTCAAAAGGTTCAACACCCATTCACCTGTTATGGAGTTGTTGCACTTACAACTACTGGAGATGGTAGTTTTAGTTCCGATCTAACGGAGGGTTTCTTGATAGTTCTTGATCGATTTTTGAGAGGGTTGAGAGGGAGCAGCTTTGAAAGAGAACATAATTTAAACAGCAACGAAAAAAAAAAAAAAAAAAACTTACTTGAATCAAGAAACGTTTGCTCAGTTGGAAAATTGAAAGGTGTAGATCCAATCGTGGAGCTTCTCTCCGGATCTTGCTATGGTGCAACAACCCTTCGTCTTTCACGCAAAGGAGGATCGAAGGTAGGGACGGAGAGTCTTGGAGACGATTAGCAATGTTTGATTCGGTTGCGGCTTCTTCAATAGGTAATCTATGCTTAGACGTCAAGGGAAAGATTGTTTAAATAGGTTGGGTTTAGGGTTAAGGGTAAAAGATTTGGAGTTGAAATAGAAATAGGTTTTATCGGTGGAAGGAGTCGTGCTTTGGTAGAATACCAAAAAGTGAGGAAATACAATAAAGTAAAATAGTAAAATATATGTACATTGAATAGGGTAAGTGGTTTGGACGGTGATGAGGTTTGTTACAATGTACTAGGTTAAGATGGTTTAATAAACTAAACCTTTAATGAATGAGTTTTGGTAAAAAAAAAACAAGAAAAGAAAATAACAATAAAATATATTGGTCAAGTGTGACTTGTACGGCTGTTGGTCCTTACCTTATCTAATAAGGTATATATATATATACTATCAAGGTGGGATAGCTAGCTCATATTGTTTATGCAAAGTTAATGGCTTTATGCCTATTACATACTACTAAGTACATTAATTAATATCTATTAGCTTATAGATTAATTAGTTAGTATGTGTCACACTAATTTATTTACATACTTTATATCAAGGCAATATATCTTATAAGTTAATTAATAGTGTGTACCCACACACATACATGTATATACGTATACATATGCCATAAATAATAAATAGTATAGGTTATATTCTATATTAAAATTAAATTAGTCATACCTGTCATACTAAAATAACATTCCTAACACGTGGAATTCATTACAGTCCACAAACATGCACGGGTCTACTAAGCCCATGTGGGCCCGCATGAAGTGGCCCAAAACCCTTAAAAGTAATTTTTTTCTCGGAATTGGCCGAAACTTCATGTAAGCGTTCTTATAGTTAGATTAACGTATTTCATGAAGAAACACATGCGTAAAAGGTTCTAAAAATTCACAACGGACTGAAATACCCTTTTAGGATTTTCAGGGTTTTATAGTCCATGACTTGGTCAACTGTGGTTCAGCAACTTGGTCTAAGTTCTGGTCCGCCATCGTGTTCCACTTTGTTGACAAGTTCGTTCTTGGCTTCCGTGCTTGATTTGGGGATTATCGACACATCTCGGGCCCCAAGAATTGTTCCGATAGGGTTCCTTAGTTTACTGGCTCAGCTCATTGGTCCAGTTGATCTCCTCCAGATTGATTGTAGACTTTATAGAAGCTTTTGTGGTTGATCATAAGGTCCCAGATCTGGAGAATAGTTCGATTCTCATTTCTTGCGATAGCGAAAAATGCGTAAAAAGACTTCCATTAAAATGGCTTCGCATGTAGGTCAAACAAATGTGTATGAATGCATGCAAATATAACATTTTTACCAGAAAAGTGTGTTCTACATAATGAAAGAAACTCTTACGTAGAAAAGTTGATAAAAATAGAAGTTTTACGTAGGAGAGTGTGATACTGCTAAAAGGATAATGGCTTAAAATAAGCACTTTTGAGCGAATATCAACCCCCCTTTGTTCACTACACATGCTCATGAGAGAACTTACTGACTGTTTTCACTAATTCTCTATTTTATATAATTTTTTAAGTTTTAAAAGTCAAAACTAGTAAAAAAAATTATTTTAAAAATCTTAAAAAAATCCTTCAGACACTTTTTTGCACAAAAAAAAATGTTTACTTCAACAACAATAAAATTGAGAGAAGAAAAATTATGATCGAGAGGCCCACATATCTAATTAAATAACTGTACATTTTAATTAGATTTAACCAGATTTTGTCGGCCCTACATCTTGACTAAGTCGTTGGAGTGAAAGGTAGCACAAGATAGAGTTCAATTTTTTTTTATAAAAATAGATAGATTTTTAAAAAGAATTGTTTTTTATATTTTAGGAGTAGGAGAATGGGACCCGTCTAGCAAAACTCATTGATGAGAAAGAGAGCAAAAAAATGTCATAAAAAAACTTGGGGAAAAGAGAGTTTTAATGAAAGAATGAAACTTGGGAGGGGGGAGTGGACCCCACTATAAAAATAATTGGGACAGATGTTTAGGGAATGAGAAACACCATTCAATCCAAAAATCATTGGGAGCTTGGGGGGTGTAGGATTTTGAAAGAAAACCCTAGCCTCCCTTACTGAAAGTAGGGTTTTTCCGCGTTGTTGGTTACGGAAACCTTAGAATCAACACATTTGTAATTGATCCGGTTCTTAATCCTGCAAAAATAAGATATTTTAGCATAGAGATTCGTGTCGGATGTCAATCTGCACTCAGGGGTAGTTAGCGCATGTAGAGAGCATAAAATGATGGATTTTGGTCTAAAAAATTCTACTAAAGATGGTGGAGGGGTGAGAATGATGATTACGAGATTAGAACATGATTGATTTTATGAATTTTTAGAGAGAGAATCCTAAAAATCAATACATTACTAAAAAGTGAAAAAATGCAATACTGATCGAACTTAACTTGTATTGAAAATTATAGGAATTACATTGCTTTTGAATAGAAATCTATCTAAACAACTTGAAGCAAATTACGCTAGAAAGCAATGAAAACTAGAAAGAGAAAGGAAAAAAAGTAGAGAGAGAAACTCGAGATGGAGAATGAAGAGGTTCATCTTAGAGACTTACCGGGATTTGGCCATGGATGGCCCGGCCTAGTAGTGCTGCAAACGAGATGGAGCATGCATGCACATAGGAGTGAAATAATAGGTGAGGTGACCAGAGACAGACCATATGGTGGTGCAAGTGAGGTCGTCTGGTGGATGAAGATTTCTACAACTCAGTGGTGTAGATGATGATGATCATGGGGGTTGAGATGCACTTGCAGGTAGTGGCTTGAGGGACATGGATGTGTAGCAGATGATGGCCTTGCACCAAGCCGTGGTGCAGCAAAAACGGTGGTCTCTCCTCCCCTCTTTTTTTTTGTTTTTTCTTTTCAATGGGTTTAGAAGGAGAAAGCAGCAAGGACGGTGGTCTTTCCTTCCCTCTTTTTTTTTTCTTTTCTAGTTTGGGATGATGGAGCAGTGGAGAGGTTGAACTATTGGTGGTGGTGCGTGCCCCAGATAGAAAAGTTGATAAAAATCACAGTTTTACGTAAGAGAGTGTGATAACGCTAGAAGGATATTGGCTTAAAATAAGCACTTTTGAGCGAATATCACAACCCCCAACCATCATATTGCCAGTCCTTGGCAATTAGTGCAAAAAAAAATAAACTTAAAAGGGCTAGGCACATGCTGCACACTTTTCTCATTAACTCAGAGAAAACTTCGTTTTGTCAAATTTGAAGGATGCATGAAAATAGTTACAAGCTAGCAAATAGTCGGAAGATTTTAGAAAGACTACAGACTGATAATCAGGACCCAGAATAGTTAGACTCAATGTGTGTGTGTGTGCTCAACATTATCATCATCCCGTAGTGAAGATTTCCAGATTTTCCTCTAAGATTTTATGCCTCGACTTCAAATCTCACCTGCGGGTCACTCGAAAATAAATCACTCTGGAATGGTTTTTCTATTTTTCTTTCAAGTGATATGTGAGGAGATAGGTTGATAAAAGTGGATGAATATCTCATATATATTATTATTAAGGAAGGACTATAGAAATTCAAAAGAATCCAAGATCAGAATATCATATCGCTTGGTAACGTCAGATCAAACTCTATAGGTTCTCTTTTCTCCTTTCTCCACATTCTATGATTGTGCTAGCCTAGAATCAAATAGAGCTTTATTAGGTTGTATTTGAGGCTTGTGATAGGTTTAGAAAAATAAGGATTCAAAATTTTGATAGGATATCTCAACTTTTTCTTTACAACTTGCTTGAGGGTATAACATCAGTTTTCTTCCATTTTTCTCTTTCTCTTGCCTATTTTTCTCTTTTTCTGATATTTCTGAGATTGCTCAACATCTTTTTTTGCTTTCTTTTCAGCTTTCCTTTTTCAGCTGCATTTTCTTTTCAGCTTGATCTGTACTTGTTTTTTCTTTTTTCTTCTGATTTTCCTTTCAGGGTGTACCCATACCAATCACTTTTTATATCCTCCATAGAAGTAGGGTAATGTATTTTTTTTGTATTGGACTCGGTTCTTGGTGAATGGGTGAAAGTTGGTTTTTTCTCCGCGTCGTTGGTTACGAAAACCCTAACTTCAACACATTCGTAATTTATCCGATTTTATTCTTGCAAAATTAAGCATTCTTGCACAGTGGAAAGTATGTCGGATGTCGATCCGCACTCGGGATTAGGGCAAATAGTTGAACAATTAACAAAAATCTGCTAAAAATAATGGAAGGGGTGACAATGGTGCTTGAGTATTGATTTTTAAAACAAATTTTTGGAGATAAAGGTTATCAGGACTAATTAAAGCAAAATCTGACAAATCAAATAACAAAACTTGAAATGAATTTGACAAACTTTATTAATCATTCTTCAAATATAATCTGTATTTAACATTTTAAACTACTGAAATCAAATTTATTCTAGAAAGCAACAATTAGAGAGAGAAAATTATAAATTCTAGAGAGAGAAAAATATAATCTAGGTAGAGAGAGAAAGTGAGATTTCTTAGAGAGAAAAAGGTGATAGATCTAGAGAGAGAAAATTCAAACTAAGAGAAAGAAAGTTCAAGAGAGAGGAAAAGGTTTACCTTTTGATTGCACTTACCGGATCGGCAAATGGATTTGGCCACTTGAAGGAGAAGCACAGAATTGCATGCTGGCTGTTATATGGTAGTGAATGAAGAGACCATGGGGTAGATCTCGTGGACTGTTGGTTGGTGGAACGGTGATATTCGCTCAAAAGTGCTTATTTTAAGCAATTATCCTGTTAGCGTTATTGCATTCTCCCACGTTAAAATACTCTATTTATCTACTTTTCTACGTAAGAGTCTCTTCTATTGCGTAGAACACACTTTGCATGCATTAAACACATTTTCGGAAGTCTAGATATTAAGCCGTTCTGATAAAGTCTCATTACGCGCTTCTTCTGTCGCAGGAAACCCGGATGGGACGATTCTCGAGACTTGTGGGCCCAAATCGATCATGAGAGCCCATTATCAAAGCTTAAAGAGCCCACATGCTATGACTAGAAGATATGGGCCAAATATGGGCTGAATCAGAGGACCAAAAAGCCGGCCCAAATAACGAAGAGAGCAGGAGAGCCAATGACCAAGAGACGGACCAAAGCGTTTAAAGCCACATGAGTCAACAAAGAATGATAGTCGACTCTACTGGAGAAGCGTGAGGATGGTCACAGTGAAGACCAGGGTTCCAGACCCTCCGCCAGTGCTTTTTTCCATTTTTTTGATACTTTTTCTCTCATCTCTCCTTATTTTCTCTCTCTCTTCATCTCTCGGTCCTCGAATCTACTGACCTAACCCCAGAACTCCTGCCCATCAGCTCTATCTCATCTCCCTTAGCTTTCTGATCGTTGGATCTTCAATCGGACCGTTGGATCTCTCTAGATCCGTCGATCCACCAATCTGAGTCCCAATCAAGTCACCATCCATCCGATCGCCATCAGAATGTCTATCACATCATCTTGTGAGACGATGGACATCATCAGTCCATGTGGGCCAATAGCCGGGCCCATCTTCATCGACCCGCTGTCCGACCAGTTAGTGGACCCCGCGAATTTCAAAATAATTTTAATTAAATGGGGGGTCCACTAATTGGGGAGATTCCCCATAGAAAAGTAGGTTTTTACTTAAAAAAAAAAAAAAAAAAAAAAAATATTTTTTATTTTCAAAAAATACCCTATTTCCATTAATGGAAATAGGGAGCTTTATAAGAGGAGGGAGAAGGGTTCGTTCGAACCCTAATCCCTCTCCCCTCTCCTCCTCTCCTTCCCCAAAATCGTTCCCTACATTTTCCCTCCTTCTTCTCCTTCTTTTTTCTTCCGTCTCTTCCTCATCTTCTTCATCTTCTTCATTTTTTTCTCGCCGGAGTTGCAGGCAGCAACTCCGGCCGCCTGCTAATCCTTCTCCCCTTCTCCCCCTCTGTCTTCTTCTTCTTCTTCTCTCACTGTCTTCTTCTTTTCCTTCTCTCCTCTGTCTTCTTCTTCTTATTTTTCTTGTTCTCTTCACGTCCCACCGGAGTTGTAGGTTGCAACTCCGGTCGCCAGCGCACCTCTCCGCCTCCACCATCTTCTCCGGCCACAGATGCACTTCTTGCAACACCACAGCCATCGCACCACCCCTGCTACCACCGCTGCCACCACCGTCTAAGCACCGCTCCCTCACAGTCGTGCAACCGGTGAGACAGCACACCGTCTTCTCTCCTCGACGGACTGGACCTCCTCTACCGCCTCACCACAGCACCGCCCAGCCATTGCTTCTTCGCCGGATCACTGCTCTTCAATGCACCAGCGAGCTCACAGTTCCAGCCATTCTCCATTGGGATCCATCTTCCTCCACGATCCACGCCACGAACCAGCCACCACCGATTTCCATTGCAAATCAGTCCGGCATCATCTCTTACAGCCTCCCTCCTCCACACGGTGCCAATTCCAGCCATGTTCTCCATGGTCCTCTCTCCTGCCCGCTATCAGCAATCATGCCATGGTTATTGCCATGCGTTGATTTCCATCTCTCTTGCGATCGGATAGGTGCAATGGTAAGTTTCTTACTCTCTCTCTCTAGTCAACCCTTTTCTCTCTCTAGAATTAGTTTTTTTTTTTTTTTTCTGCAGCCTCTTTCTCTCTTTAGTTCTCAAATGTTTCTCTCTCTACAATCTCTATCTCTCTCCCTAGTTCCTCTCTCTAGCTTTTCTTTAAATTGCCTGGTAGTTGTTTTTTCTTTCTTTCTCTATTTAATGTTTGTAAGCATTGTTTGATCAATAAAGTTAGTTTGATTATCATATTGTAATTTTTTTTTATTTCTTTTTAGTACATTTTAATAGCCTAAGATAATCTCGTTAAAGAAAGCTTGTTTTAATCTCAACCACCATTCTCACCTTCCCATGTTTTTAAGGATTTCCCATGTTTAAATGAGTTCTTATTTGCGCTAACCCGACTAATCCCAAGTGCGGATCGACATCCGACACGAATCCCTATACAGAATCTTTGAATTTTACAGGATAACCGGATAAAAACTACAAAAAATGTGTTGAAGTTAGGGTCGTTCTCTCAATGACGGAAAAACCCTACTTTCAAACGGTGCAAGGAACGGTGATGTAGCACCCACAATTCCTAACAGGAGTTATTGGAGGGGTAACTAAGGGATGGACTGGCCAAACAGCAAGTTGCTAATCAGTTGCAGGTCTTGTGCAAACCTGCAGTCCGTGAGAATCATGGATTGAGGAAGACAAGAAGATAGTTGGGGCATGTGCTAGCCGGAGGAGGGCAATTTTCTGATCATTGGAGAGTTGCAAGGTGGAAACTGGCCAGCTTTGGATCTTGGTTGTCCGGTGCACTAGAGATGGGATGTTGTGGTGCACAAGTGGCAAGGAAACACCAACATTAATGGAGGTGTTACAGGTATGGCAACTAATCAAACCTGGGTGAGGGACAACCTCACCGGAGAAGAAGGGGTACTCTTAAGATGCAGGTTGACGGTGGAGAAGGTTGGTGAAGGTGCTGAAGAGGATGGAGATCATGAAGTGTGCAGTGGAGGAGACCATTGATGGAGGAGCTACCAACGGCTGAGAAAATCGATGGTGAGGGAATGACCAGGTGGAGATCGCCCCACCCTGTGTTGCAGTCTGGCAAGAACACCTAGAGGAGGATGAGCGCCCGGAGAGGAGCACATGCAGGCTCAGATCGTGCAAAGGAGAACAGCATGGTTACAGGTTCAGTGGTGAAACTTGGAGAATCATGGTGTTTGCACAAGAGAAGAGTGCGGTCCTGATGGGAGCACCATTGCAGATCTAGTCTGCTGACTCATGAGGCATATGATGGTGATTGGTGGAGTTTGAAACAGAGGAAGGAGATGAGCTTTGCCGTCGTTAATGGCAGCTGTGGGTGGTGTCTCTAACCGAACCAGATCTGGTTCTTGGAGTCGAAATAGTAGTGGATGAACGGTGGTGGATTCACAGTGGTTGTTTGCTGCTGGTTGCAACAAGTTTTGATGGTGTGAAGAGTGGAAAAACAGACCTGCAACAATGAGTTGCAGGTCAGTTTTAATGGAGGATGGGGTTTAAGAAGAAGAAGAAGAAGAAGAAGAAGAAGAAGAAAAAGAAGAAGATGAAGAAGAAGAAGAAGAGCAGCCGGAGTTGCAAACCTGCAACTCCGACGAAGGATGGGGAAGGAGACGAAGAAGAAAGGAGGAAGAAGAGGAGAAGAAAGTGGCGGGGAAGAAGGGAAAGGATAGGGGGAAGGAGAGGAGGAGAGGGGATTGCAAAAATTAGGGTTTCGAACCCTCTCTTCTCCCCTTTTAAAGCTCCCTAGTTTCCATTAATGGAAATTAGGGATTTTTTTGAAAAATATATATATATATATATATATTTTTTTTTAAGTAAAACCTTACTTTTCTTTGGGGAATTTCCCCATTTAGTGGACCCCCCTTTTTTATTTTTAAAAATCAATTTAAAGCAAGTTAAAATCGTGGGGTCCACTAAATGGCCGGACCGTAGGTCGATGATGATGGGCCCAGCTGTTGGCCCTCAAGGACTGATGAAGTCTATCGTCTCATAAGATGATGTGACAAATAGTATGCTAACGATTGGATGGATGGTGACTAGATTTGGACCCAGATTGGCAGGGCAATGGATTTAGAGAGATCCGACAGTCTGATGGATGATCCAACGGTCCGATGGAAGATCCAACGGTCCGATAGCTTAGGGAGATGGGCCAGATCTAACGGGCAAGAGTTCTGGGGTTAGGTCAGTAGATCCGAGGACTGAGAGATGAAGAGAGAGAGAATAAGGAGAGATGAGAGAGAAAATTAGGGGAGGAGAGAGAAAATATTAGAAAATGGAGATAAAAGTATTGGCAGAGGGTCTGGAACCCTGGTCTTCACTGTGACCATCCTCACACTTCTCCAGTAGAGTAGACCATCATTCCTTGCTGACTCATGTGGCTTTAAACGCTTTGGTCTGTCTCTTGGTCATTGACTTTCCTACTCTCTTCGTTCTTTGGGCCAGCTTTTTGGTCCTCTTATTCAGCCCATATTTGGCCCATATCTTCTAGTCATAGCCTGTAGCTCTTCAAGCTTTGATATTAGGCTTCTATGGTTGATCGTGAGCCTGCAAGTCTCGAGAATAGCCCGATCGAGTTTTCTGCAAGAGAAAGGCACGTAATGAGACTTGATCATAACATCTTTATACCTAGACTTCCAGAAATGCGTTTAATGCATGCAAATATATCATTTTGTCCAGAATAGTGTGTTCTGCATAATGAAATAGACTCATACGTAAAAAAGTGGATAATTAGAGCAGTTTTACGTAGGAGAGTGTGATAACGCTTAGAAGATAACAGTGGAAAATATACACTTTTAAGCGAATATCACAACCCCCAACCAGCATATTGCCAATCCTTGTCAATTAGTGCGAAATAAATGAGCTTAAAAGGGCTTTGCACATGCTGCACACTTTTTCATATTAGCTTAGGGAAAACACCATTCGTCAAATCATTGAATGGATGCAAAAATAATTACATGCTAGCGAAGAGTTAGAAAGTTTTGGCAAGACTACAGACTGATAATCATGACCTAGAATAGTCAGATTCTGCGTGTGTGTGTGCTCAACATTCTCATCATCCGACAGTAAAGATTTCTAGATCACCTCTAAGTTTTTATGCCTCGACCTCAAATTTCACATGTTTAGCACTCAGAATAGAATCACACAAGAAGGGTTTTCTTTTTTTTTTCTCTCAATTTATATGTGAGGCGATGTGTTGATATATGAAAGCAAAGATCTCACATATGTATTATTTAAAGGAAGGACATCTTTAACAGAAGAAGATCTCATGATTGGAATACCACTTCACTCGGGAACGTCAGATCAAACTCTATAGCTTCTCCTTCTCCAATCTCCACATTTTATGATCGTACTATCCTAGAATCAAGTAGGACTTTCCTGGGTTATAATGAGGCTTAGGTCATGTGTAGAAAGATAAAGGGATACAAGATTTCAAAGATCTTGCGAGGATATTTCTATTTTCCTGTATTTTTCCTGCGGTGTAACACCATTATCTGGTTCTCTTTCCTTATTTTTGTATTTTTCTCTTTTTCTCGATATTTCTGAGACTGCTCAATTTCTTTTCAGCATTTTTCATACTTTCTTTCCATATTTTGTTTTCAGCTTGAACCATTTTTTTTTCTTTTGATTTTTCTTCTTTACTTTTCTTTTCATGGTATACACATATCAGTTATTCTTTTGTCCATCTCAAAATAAGGATAGCCAGTCATGCTTCGTAGCTGGACTGGGTTTTAGGTTGATGGGTTTACAAAGAAAAGGCTTTTATAGAAGGGCTCAAAGGGTTTCTAGTGAAGTATAATTCAGGTGAGTAAAAAGGCTGAACGGTTCAGAAAAATGGCCTAAATCATTTTTTAGGGTTTGCACTACCATGTATACTGTCTTGACTGGATACAGAGAAGGTTCTGTTGTAGTAATCCAATTTTGATGTCGTTCCGAGTTCCATGATCAAATAAAAGGGTAATGAGATCTCTCAACGAATATTGCGGGCAAGAAGAATAGTGAGTCATCTTGTGACTCAGAATTGTTGTATAATCCTCTGAATTGATTAAAGGCTCGAAAGCTCACTGGGTTAGGTCTCCACAATTATTCTCATAGGATCTCCAGAATTTCTAAACTTAGGATGACTCTGATATTGATAGTGTACAATTGTGCCGAATATGAGTTTTTCTGAGTTTTCAAACCTGCTGTTGTCACGCCTGACTTGACTCGACGCTAACTTTAAACAAAAATTGACATCCTCAATACTGACTTAACAGAGGTTTTTAGCTAATCAAAGTCAGGGTATTTGACACATTTTTGAAATTCTAAAAAACTTTGAAAAATATCGAAAACCACCCAAAAAAAGATTTTTTTTTTTTTTTTATCAAAATGAAGACATGAGTTTTGGTAAATACCCACCCCCAACCAAAATACAGCACCGTCCTCGGTGCTCATTATCGGGACATAAAATGATAAAAAATTAGTGATGATGATGCAAAGGTTCAGGAAGGATGTTACCAAGTCGGCAGAAACTCGACAGTGTGTGGTACCTGATGATCGGAAGAATGAATGTACCTGCATTTCCAGATATATACTGTAATAACAAATGCATGAGACTCATGTACTCTAGGAATACTGGAATTGCCTTTTCGAAAGCGCTAAGTTTTACGTCTTCAGCCAGACATGACGGGGGTATATCAAGTACCCCCAACCAGGTTAAAACTCACAGAGACTGAGTAAATCTGTAGTCTTCCTGACACCTAAGGTGGAACACAGACAACTATCCTATCCCTTGTCTAGGTAGACCTGTGTAGAACAGGTCTGTCTCAGTGTAGACTGAGAGTAGGATAGTAAGTTCTCTGAGCAGACCCACAAAAACACTTAGTTCAGCGGGGAGGGATAGAAGCTTCTCAGTAAAAACTGAGAGGAGAGTAGTAGTGGGTTCTCTAACCGTGGTTAGCAGAGCTGCAAACTCATTGAGTTTTGCGGGAAGGTATCTGAATGGAGATGACTCCTGCAGATCAGTAATACCAGAAATGTTTGACTCCGAGATGAAGTCAGACTCAAAGTGTTCTTGACACGCGGGTGACCCGGGTTCGATCCCCGGCAGCGGCGCCATTTGAAAGTTGGTTTTTTTTCCGTATCGTTGGTTCCGAAAACCCTAACTTCAACACATTTGTAATTTATCTGATTTTATTCCTGCAAAATTAAGCATTCTTGCACAGTGGAAAGTATGTTGGATGTCGATCCACACTCGAGATTAGGGGCGAGAATGGTGATTGAGTATTGATTTTTAAAATATATTTTTGGAGATAAAGGTTATCAAGACTAATTAAAGCAAAATCTGACAAATCAAATAACGAAACTTGAAATAAATTTGACAAACTTTATTAATCATTCTTCAAATATAATCTGTATTTAACATTATAAACTACTGAAATCAAATTTTATTCTAGAAAGCAACAATTAGAGAGAGAAAATTATAAATTCTAGAGAGAGAAAAATATAATCTAGGTAGAGAGAAAGTAAGATTTCTTAGAGAGAAAAAGGTGATAGATCTAGAGAGAGAAAATTCAAACTAAGAGAAAGAAAGTTCAAGAGAGAGGAAAGGGTTTACCTCTTGATTGCACTTACCGGATCGGCAAATGGATTTGGCCACTTGAAGGAGAAGCACAGAATTGCATGCTGGCTGTTATATGGTAGTGAATGAAGAGACCATGGGGTAGATCTCGTGGACTGTTGGTTGGTGGAACGGTGCAAGGAACGGTGATGTAGCACCCACAATTCCTAAGAGGAGTTATTAGAGGGGTAACTAAAGGATGGACTGGCCACACAACAAGTTGCTAATCAGTTGCAGGTCTTGTGCAAACCTGCAGTCTGTGAGAATCATGGACTGAGGAAGACAAGAAGATAGTTGGGGCATGTGCTGGCTGGAGGAGGGCAATTTTCTGATCATTGGAGAGTTGCAAGGTGGAAACGGGCCAGCTTTGGATCTTGGTTGTCCGGTGCACTAGAGATGGGATGTTGTGGTGCACAAGTGGCAAGGAAAACACCAACATTAATGGAGGTGTTACAGGTATGGCAACTAATCAAACCTGGGTGAGGGAGAACCTCACCGGAGAAGAAGGGGTACTCCTAAGATGCAGGTGGATGGTGGAGAAGGTTGGTGAAGGTGCTGAAGAGGATGGAGATCATGAAGTGTGCAGTGGAGGAGACCGTTGATGGAGGAGCTACCAACGGCTGAGAAAATCGGTGGTGAGGGAATGACCAGGTGGAGATCGCCCCACCCCGTGTTGCAGTCTGGCAAGAACGCCTAGAGGAGGATGAGAGCCCGGAGAAGAGCACATGCAGGCTCAGATCGTGCAAAGGAGAACAGCATGGTTACAGGTTCAGTGGTGAAACTTGGAGAATCATGGTGTTTGCACAAGAGAAGAGTGCGGTCCTGATGGGAGCACTATTGTAGATCTGGTCTGCTGACTCATGAGGCATATGACGGTGATTGGTGGAGTTTGAAACAGAGGAAGGAGATGAGCTTTGCCGTCGTTAATGGCAGCTGTGGATGGTGTCTCTAACCGAACCAGATCTGGTTCTTGGAGTTGAAACAGTAGTGGATGAACGGTGGTGGATTCACGGTGGTTGCTTGCTGCTGGTTGCAACAAGTTTTAATGGTGCGAGGAGTGGAAAAATAGACCAGCAACAATGAGTTGCAGGTCGGTTTTAATGGAGGACGGGGTTTAAGAAGAAGAAGAAGAAGAAGAAGAAGAAGAAGAAGATGAAGAAGAAGAAGAAGAAGAAGAAGAACGGCCCGAGTTGCAAACCTGCAACTCCGACGAAGGATGGGGAAGGAGACGAAGAAGAAAGGAGGAAGAAGAGGAGAAGAAAGTGGCGGGGAAGAAGGGAAAGGATAGGGGGAAGGAGAGGAGGAGAGGGGATTGCAAAAATTAGGGTTTCGAACCCTCTCTTCTCCCCTTTTAAAGCTCCCAAGTTTCCATTAATGGAAATTAGGGATTTTTGTGAAATATATATATATATATATATATATATATATATTTTTTTTTTTTTAAAGTAAAACCTTACTTTTCTTTGGGGAATTTCCCCATTTAGTGGACCCCCCTTTTTTTTTTATTTTTAAAAATCAATTTAAAGCATGTTAAAATCGTGGGGTCCACTAAATGGACGGACCGCGGGTCGATGATGATGGCCCGGTTGTTGGCCCTCAAGGACTGATGAAGTCTATCATCTCATAAGATGATGTGACAAATAGTATGCTAATGATTGGATGGATGGTGACTAGATTGGGACCCAGATTGGCAGGCCAATGGATTTAGAGAGATCCGACAGTCTGATGGACGATTCAACGGTCTGATGGAAGATCCAATGGTCCAATAGCTTAGGGAGATGGGCCAGATCTAACGGGCAAGAGTTCTGGGGTTAAGTCAGTAGATCCGAGGACCGAGAGATGAAGAGAGAGAGAGAATAAAGAGAGATGAGAGAGAAAATTAGGGAGAGGAGAGAGAAAATATCAGAAAATAGAGATAAAAGTATTGGCAGAGGGTCTGGAACCCTGGTCTTCACTGTGACCATCCTCACACTTCTCCAGTAGAGTAGACCATCATTCCTTGCTGACTCATGTGGCTTTAAACGCTTTGGTTCGTCTCTTGGTCATTAGCTTTCCTGCTCTGTTCGTTCTTTGGGCCAGCTTTTTGGTCATCTTATTCAGCCCATATTTGGCCCATATCTTCTAGTCATAGCCTGTGGCTCTTCAGGCTTTGATATTAGGCTTCTGTGGTTGATCGTGGGCCCGCAAGTCTCAAGAATAGCCCGATCGAGTTTTCTGCAAGAGAAAAGCACGTAATGAGACTTGATCATAACATCTTTATACCTAGACTTCCAGAAATGCATTTAATGCATGCAAATATACCATTTCGTCCAGAAAAGTGTGTTCTGCACAATGAAATAGACTCTTACGTAAAAAAGTGGATAATTAGAGCAGTTTTACGTAGGAGAGTGTGATAACGCTTAAAAGATAACAGTGGAAAATATGCACTTTTAAGCGAATATCAATGGGCTGCCAAGGAAAGGTTTCAGTAATAGGCTCGAAGAGGTTTCTAATGGTGAAGAATTTTTTGGTATGCTAAAAGGTCTGATAGGTTTAGAAAGATGGCCTACATCATTTTCAAGGGTTTGCACTTTCATCTATGATGTCTCAAATGGATATAGAGAAGGTTCTTTCATAATAATCTAATTTTTTATGTCATTCCAAGTTCTATGACCAAGACAAAAATTAATGAGATCTAGCAATGGAATAAGTGGGGGAATGAAGAACTAGTGAGTCATTTTGTGACTCAGAATGATTGTATAACACTTAGAAATGACGAAATGCTCAAAAGCTCACTGGGTTAAGTCTCCATAAATATTCTTCTAGGATATCTAGAGAATCTAAACTTAGGATGACTCTAATGTTGATAGTGTACAATTTTTGTCGAATCTGGGTATCTCTAAGTGTCTGAAATCAATGTAGTCTGCTTGACTCAAAGCTAACATATAACACCTTAAAAGATGACATCCTTTACAAAAAGACTTAACAGAAATTTCAACTAATCTCAGCCAGGGCATTTTCAAAAAATGTTCTAGAAAATCTTTGGAAACCACCCAAAAACACTATGCTTTCTCTCTTTTTCTCTCTCTTTTTTTTTATTTATTTTTTATTTTTTTATTTTTTTTTCAAAATGAAGACATGAGTTTTTTGGTAAATACCCACCCCAACCAAAATACAGCACCGTCCTTGGTGCTCATGACCGGGACATAAAATGATGAAAAATTGGTGATGATGATGCAAAGGTTCATGGAGGATGTTACCAAGTCGGCAGAAACTCGACAGTGTGTGGTACCTGATGATCGGAAGAATGCATGTACCTGCATTTTCAGAGATATAACCGTGATAACAAATGCATGAGACTCATGTACTCTAGGAATACCGAAATTGCCTTTTCGAAAGCGCTAAATTTTACGTCTTTAGCCAGACATGACGGGGGTATATCAAGTACCCCCAACCAGGTTAAAACACATGGAGACTGAGTGAATCTGCAGTCTTTTCGACACCTAAGGTGGAGCAAAAACTACTATCCTATCCCTTGTCTAGGTCTACCTGTGTAGAACAGGTCTCCTAAGTGTAGACTAAGAGAAGGATAGTAAGCTCTCTGAGTAGACCCGCAAAAATATTTAGTTCAACAGAGAGGGATCGAAGCTTCTCAATAAAGACTAAGAGGAGAGTAGTAGTGGGTTCTCTGATTGTGGTTAGCAGAGCCGCAAACTCATTGAGTTTAGCGGGAATGTATCTGAATGGAGCAGACTCCTGCAGATCAGTAATACCAGAATTGTCTGACTCCGAGATGAACTCAGACTCAAAGTGTTCTTGACACTTGGATAATTTATCTTCGGGAGAGTCCTGAATTAGACTCTCTACGGCACATGGGTCATCGATAATATCAACGTAGGGTGGCAGGTGAAAATCGTGGACCTCTTCCTCGAGGTTTCCTAATTTGATAAGGATGTTCCAATCCCTGCACTCAATATTTTCATCCTCGGTGGGGAACGGTAGGTCTAGGACAGCTGGAGTCCCATATTCTAGACACGGCTCATCGGTAGGAATGTCTGCATCTAAGGTAGAGAAAGAATTATCAGAGATATAAATGGAATTGGGTTCCTCTGTGCTCAGTCCAGAAGTTGGTGCTGTTAAGGGCACCAAAGATTGAGACTTGGGTTCATCACTATTGTTGCACAATCCAAGGGAGGTGGGGAGGAACGGTAGATCTAGGACAGTTGGGACCCTATGATCGAGACACGGCTCAGTGTCAGTAGAGGTAGAGTGAGAAATAGGTTACTCTGAGGTAGGTTCAGGTTTCGTGCTGTTAAAGGCATCGAATAGGGATACACTGGCTCCTCAATAGTCTGACTTGATCCAGGGGTGGTAACAACTTCTATTTCATCTTGGAAATTCCAGTTCTAGTGCATGGGTAGCGACTCCTCCTCATAGACAATGGCCATTTCATTATCCTCAGGGTAGGCTATAGGTTGACTAGGGAAATTGACTTCCTCTATCTCAGATTCTAGCGGACCCACTGAGTGAGCTAAGCTCTCCATGGAGTGATGTTGTTGGTGCTCTATGCCTTGCAAATACTGTTGTTGTTGGGCAATGTACCAAGAGAGAATGTCCTCTAGATTGGGTTTAGTAGCCAACGAAGGCGGTTCAGCCAAGGGGAGCTGAGGTGCTAACTCTTGACTGGGTATGAAAGTTGTAAGGCAGTGTGGAGTCTTGGACTAGCTGGTGACTCTGGAAATCTTGAGGGGCCCACTGTTGATCAAAATAGTCATTCTGTGGATATGACGGGTACTGTGTCTGTGAGTATTGCCAATCATACTCTCCATTGGGTTGATGAAACCTGGAAGAATAATTATCCTGCAGTAGTTTCTGCGGGAGAGCAGATGGTTCCCAACCAAAGTTAGGGTGACTCCCAATGTCTGGATAATAAGTGTTATCATAGGAAGTCTACATTAGAGATTGAAATGAACGAAAAGTACAGAACTCTTTCTGGACAGGAGGGTAATATCCTATAGACTGGGAATTATGCACAGGTTGCTGGACTGTAGCACGAAGGGCAGAGATTGAATTTTTAAGCTCTTGGAGTACAGATTTGTACTCTGAATCTCGGTGATTGTCATACCCCGTAGAAGTGTGCGAGACTGGAGTGTCATGATGATATGCAGATTTGTCATACCATTATTGAGAGTGATCATCTAGATTCTCACAGAAACTGTAGTAGGTCTCATACAGAGGCCGTTCATCTGCCATTAGAAGTGATAGAGGGGTGCGGTAGACTGACTCTCAGATTGAATCAGTCAAAGTATAGGACAAGTCCAATGGGGCTGCTGCTTGAAAAAGTAAGCCCAAGACTCGACAAAAAGTTGCCAGAGGGGAACACTAACCTAGTGATATATGATGCACACCAAGCACAGATAATCCTATTCTAAACAATTAGGATATATTGTAGGAATTATCTTGTTAGTTTTGGGGCTAAGTTAGATTATGACAGTGGGCGGACCACTGGTTTATCTTTTAACTGCCGAACTAACTGTTTCACTCATGGGTTCTTACCAGGCTACACTCTTCAGAGCAAATCCTTTAGTACTAACTCTAGTCAACAGCAAGGCAATCCAAAGCCTAGACAGACGTGCAGCACAATGGCTGACTTAAATACATCCCAGACTAACCGGATTTGTCAAGTGTTTAAGAAGAGTTTTCCCTCGGGTTAAGCCAGGGTTGGTGCGTGTTCCTAGTCCACACACAACTAACCGCCGAATAGTCCAGGATGCCACTTTGAGCTCAGTGTACTTGAGTAGCAGGGACCTATGGGTGTGTTAGAAAATAGGGACCCGCGCTCGTGGTCTTACTTTGACTGGATGTTAAGCGGGCTCGCTTTGTGTGGATTGTTCCTCAAACACCAGGCTAATTGGCTATACTTCTTGATTCTTTTTAATTAAGTGGAGCCTTGAGGTCAAATCAGTTGGAATGATGAGGTGGGTGATGAAATCCCACCAGTTTTAATTTTGGAGCTGGGTCTGCTCTCTTAAAGTTGATTGATTAACGGCCACGCCATGCAAGTCGAATAAATTGATGCTAAAAAGCAAATAGACATGTGGCACAATAATCATCCAATTGTTCAGTATTGCACTCAAAGCGAAGATAGGGACTTACTGAAAGTAGGATTATTCCGCGTCATTGGTTACGGAAACCCTAGAATCAACAAGATTTGTAATTTTTATCCGCTTATCCTGCAAAATATGGAGATATTGTATAGGGATTCGTGTTGGATGTCGACCCACACTCGGGATTAGTAGGATTAGTGCAATTAAGAACTCAAAATCACAGAATTTTTAAAGAATCATGGTGAGGAGAGAATGGTGATTAATGGTGGATTTAATTATCTTTTTAGAGAGAAAAATGAACATTAAATAACTAAGAAACAAAAATAAATACTAAAAGACAAAACCTTGCATGGACATAATCTATTTTATTAATTAGAATATTTTCAAAGAAATTACAATGCTTGGAGAAATGAACTAGTACAAGGCATTTAGAATCACTATAAAGTTTTGAAATATTCTAGAGATAGAATAACAAAGAAATAGAGAAATAGTACTAAACCTAGAGAGAGAAAGATGACAAACTAAAGAGATTTAGAGAGATAAAGGATAAGAAGAGAGAGAAAGTGAAGAGAAGACTAGAGAAATGAAAGAGGAGAGAGACAAGAACTTACCGGATATTTTTGCATCGGCCAAGGGATGTGAAGATGAAGTTGCAAGTGCGCCAGCGTTTGGAGGAAGTCATGGAAACAAGAGAAGCTCACCGGAGATGTACTGGAGGTGGTGAAAGCATGTTTGCAGGCCGACAACTTGGAGTTGCAGGTTTCTGGTTTCTGTGAGACTGATTGATACATCAGCTTGGAGAAACAGCATGTGGAGGTTGAGACTTTGAGAAGGGCAACATGGGCATCTTGACCGTTAGAAGAAGGGACTCCCAAAAGAGAACCGTGAGGAGCACTATGGATGGGAAGGCATGCTGTAGGAGGAGGAGATGATCATGGAGATTGTGCTCGCTGGTACGATAGCAAAACAGAGTTGCAGGATCGCATGAGTGTGCAAATGTTGGGATTGAGGATTTTCTCCCCTTTTTTTTTTTCTTTTTTTTCTTGTTGCTTTTCTGGTTTTTCAAAAGTGAGAGGAAGGCGGTGGAGAGAGAGGAGAATAAAAAAAAAATGATGGAAGAGATGGATCTTGATGGAGATCACCGGAGTTGCAGGTCTGCAACTCCGGTTTGAATGGGTTGTTGGCTGCGTTAGATGGTGGGAGAGTTCACCACGTCTGCAAGAAGAGGCGTTGTATGGGAGGGGAGTTTGCCTGCACAGCTAGGGCAGTTAAGGTTTGTTGCATGTTGCAACAGCCTTTGGATGATGGGTGGAGGTGATAACCGGACCGAACGGAGTTGCAGGTCCGGCTACACGGTGGCTGAGATCGTGGAGATCCGTTGGGCAGCAAGGAAGAGCACCAAACTTGCAACTCGATGTTGCAGGTGGGGTGTGATATTCGCTCAAAAGTGCTTATTTTAAGCAATTATCCTTTTAGCGTTATTGCATTCTCCCACGTTAAAATACTCTATTTATCTACTTTTCTACGTAAGAGTCTTTTTTGTTGCGTAGAACACACTTTTCTGGACGAAATGGTATATTTGCATGCATTAAACACATTTTTGAAAGTCTAGACATGAAGTCATTCTGATAGAGTCTCATTACGCGCTTCTTCTGTCGCAGGAAACCCCAATGGGACAATTCTCGAGACTTGCAAGCCCACATCGATCAGGAAAGCCCATTGTCAGAGCTTAAAGAGCCCACATGCTATGACTAGAAGATATGGGCTGAATAAGAGGACCAAAAAGCCGGCCCAAAGAACGAAGAGAGTAGGAGAGCCAATGACCAAGAGACGGACCAAAGCGTTTAAAGCCACATGAGTCAGCAAAGAATGATAATCGACTCTACTTGAGAAGCGTGAGGATGGTCACAGTGAAGACCAGGGTTCCAGACCCTCCGCCAGTGCTTTTCTCTCTATTTTCTGATACTTTCTCTCTCATCTCTCCTTATTCTCTCTCTCTCTTCATCTCTCGGTCCTCGAATCTACTGACCTAACCCCAGAACTCCTGCCCATCGACTCTATCTCATCTCCCTTAGCTTTCTGACCGTTGGATCTTCCATCGGACCATTGGATCTTCAATCGGACCGTTGGATCTCTCTAGATCCGTCGATCTACCAATCTGAGTCCCAATCAAGTCACCATCCATCCAATCGCCATCAGACTGTCTATCACATCATCTTGTGAGACGATGGACATCATCAATCCATGTGGGCCAATAGCCGGGCCCATCTTCATCGACCCGCTGTCCGACCAGTTAGTGGACCCCGCGAATTTTAAAATAATTTTAATTAAATGGGGGGTCCACTAATTGGGGAGATTCCCCATAGAAAAGTAGATTTTTACTTAAAAAAAAATATATATATATATATATTTTTTTTCATATTTTTATTTTCAAAAAATACCCTATTTCCATTAAAGGAAATAGGGAGCTTTAAAAGGAGAAGGATAGGGGTTCGTTCGAACCCTAATCCCTCTCCCCTCTCCTCTTCTCCTTCCCCCTATCCTTTCCCTTCTTCCCCGACCTTTTCCTCTCTTTCTTCTTCTTCCTTTCTTCTTCTTTTTTTTTTTCTCCTTTTTTCCGGTGAGAACCTGCAACTCCGGCCGCTCCTTCTTCTTCTTCTTCTTCTTCTTCTTCTTCTTCTTCCGCTTCTTCTTCTTCTCCCCACCTGCGTGCGTGTTCTCTGGCGGATTCTCCCTTCTCTACCGCCCCTTCCAACAACTCCGGCAAGCAACCAGCGTGCTTGCCGGACTGGTTCGCCCTTTTCAACCCGCCTGCGCGACCGCCCTCCAGACCGCCCTTCTCTTCTGCCTGCGCCGCGCCTTCTCCTCCTGTTCCTTCTTCTTCTCCAGCCGTGTTCCCTTGATGCGCCAGCCACCACCGCTGGAACCAGCATGTAAACACCGCCCTCAACTAGATCGGACTGGTCCGCTTCCTCCATGCAGCATCGTGATTTCTCACGATCAGTCATCTACAAGAATGCTCCACCACTCCCTGATCGTGTGCTCCGTGCACATCCGATCAAAACCAGCCCCTCACCATTAAGATTGACCATGAGCACCTCCAACTTGGTGATTTTCTTCATCTTCTCCGGCGAGAACCACCAGCAGATCGAAGTCTGCAACTTCACAGCCACTTGGTCGAATCTCTCTTTCTTTACGGTTGTTGCACGGTGAAGGTGTAGCAACTCCATCAGATCACCGCCATTGCTCCTTCACCTACCGTCCAACAGTGGTTCTCTCAAGGTAGAGAATCGTCTTCTCACCCCAGCTCCTCAACGTGTTGGCTAAAACAGATAACCTGTTGAGATCCAACGCTGTACCATTGTCATTGGCCCACCATCTATCCATCAACAGCAACTTTTCGGGACTTCAATAGCTACTCCTCATGCACACACCGTGGAGCTTCAACCTGCATCTTCACCGGACAACAATCTCCAACCCGCCTGAAATTGCATGCCCATCTTACTGGGCTTGAGATCGTCTTCCTCACCATCTGTTGACCATCCTCTCTCCACTCTCTTGCCCTCGCTTGCTGCCTAGTTGCACCACGATGCACTTTTTCAAGGGATGTGAATCATGGTAAGCCTTCTCTCTCTCTAACCTTTTCCTTTCTCTTTTTCTCTCTTGCTTTCTTCCTTTTTCTCTCTCTAGAATAACCTCTTCTTCTCATTTTCTCTCAATCTCTCTCTAAAAACTCCAATTTTCTCTCTTCTTCTACCACTTTCTCTCTCTCTTCTTTAACATTTCTCTGACTTTCTCTCTCTAGTTTCTCTCTCTCAAAACCTCTTTCTCTCTCTACATCCCTCTCTTATTAAAATGCTTTCTAGTTTAGTTATTTTGTTAGATTTTTGCTGTAAAAGACAATTTTGATTGAATGAAGTTGATTTGAATAATATTATGTTCCATTCTCTGCAAATTTCCCGTCATTTTATGTTCTTATTCGCGCTAATCCGACTAATCCCGAGTGCGGATCGACATCCGACACAAGCCACTGTGCAAAATTGCTCATTCTACAGGTTAAAAGTCTCGGATTAATTAAAAATGTGTTGAAGTTAGGGTCGTTCTCTCAACGACGGAAATACCCTATTTTCAGGGTGGTGATGATAAACACCGTGAGTGCTTGCAAGGAGAAGGCAAACACAGGCAGTGTAGTGCCGTTGGAGTTGAAGATCACCAGCAGGTGGTACTGGCGACTGTGGTGGGCGGTAATGGAAGGAGGGACGGTGAAACTGTTGCTGTTTGCACCACCAGGACGGTGTGGGCAGCTGCAAGATAGAATAGAAAAAGGAGAAGAACAAGAAGAACAAGAACAAGAACAAGAAGAAGGAGGAAGAAGAAGAAGGAGGAAGAAGAAGAAGGAGGAGGAGAACCAGATGGCCGGAGTTGCTGCCTGCAACTCCGGCGAGGATGGAGGAGGAAGAAGAAGAAGAAGAAGAAGAAGAAGAGGAGAAAGAACGTAGGGGGTTTTTTGGGAGAAGATTGAAAGAGATTGGAGGGGGATTAGGGTTCAAACGAACCCTTCTCCCTCCTCTTATAAAGCTCCCTATTTCCTTTAATGGAAATAGGGTATTTTTGAAAGGAAATAGGGTATTTTTGAAATAAAATATATATATATATATATATATATATATATATATATATATTTTTTTTAAGTAAAAGTCTACTTTTCCTTGGGGAATGTCCCCATTTAGTGGACCCCCCATTTTTTAAAATTTAATTAAAATTATTTGGAAATTCACGGGGTCCACTAACTGGTCGGACAGCGGGTCGATGATGATGGGCCCGGCTACTGGCCCACATGGATTAATGATGTCCATCGTCTCACAAGATGATGTGACAGACAGTCTAATGGCGATCGGATGGATGGTGACTTGATTGGGACCCAGATTGGTAGATCGACAGATCTAGAGAGATCCAACGGTCCGATTGAAGATCCAATGGTCCGATGGAAGATCCAACGGTCAAAAAGCTAAGGGAGATGAGATAGAGCCGAAGGGTAGGAGTTCTGGGGTTAGGTCAGTAGATTCGAGGATCGAGAGATGAAGAGAGAGAGAGAATAAGGAGAGATGAGAGAGAAAGTATAAAAAAAAATGGAGAAAAGTATTGGCAGAGGGTCTGGAACCCTGGTCTTCACTGTGACCATCCTCACGCTTCTCCAGTAGAGTAGACTATCATTCCTTGCTGACTCATGTGGCTTTAAACGCTTTGGTCCATCTCTTGGTCATTGGCTCTCCTGTTCTTTTCGTTCTTTGGGCCGGCTTTTTGGTCCTCCTATTCAGCCCATAGTTGGCCCATATCTTTTAGTCATAGCATGTGGGCTCTTTAAGCTTTGATAATGGGCTTTCCTGATTGATGTGGGCTCGCAAGTCTCGAGAATTGTCCCATCGGGGTTTCCTGCGACAGAAGAAGCGCGTAATGAGACTTTATCAGAACGACTCAATGTCTAGACTTCCGAAAATGTGTTTAATGCATGCAAATATACCATTTCGTCCAGAAAAGTGTGTTCTACGCAACAAAAGAGACTCTTACGTAGAAAAGTAGATAAATAGAGCATTTTAACGTAGGAGAGTGAGGAAACGCTTAGAAGATAACAGTGGAAAATATGCACTTTTAAGTGAATATCACTTACGTCCCGTGGGCCATGCCACGGGGTCCCCTTCGTGGGATAGGGAGGGGTGTCCTAATGGGCTTGGGCCAGACTCCATCTATTTGAGCTTTCGCTCCCTACCCACACTAGGATTGTATGCTGTAGAAAAGTTAGATCGCATGGTCTAGGTATTTGGAATTCTATCTGGAAGATCCTTGCCTTTTTAGGGTTCATAGAGCACGCACTGGATTTAGGCAAGTATTTGAATTATTTTCTAAATTTGAGATGGGTTAAGATTTAAGAATTCCCAGATTGGAAAATACCTAGATTGGAAAGTTTCCCAAACTATGAAGATCTTCCAAGAAAGATTTGAGTGCGAGATCCCTTACCATTTTGGAAAATTTTCCAAAATTGAAATTCTGCTAGATTTGGGGTATTTCCTTTTGTAGACTTTTCCAAATTCGAATGATTTCTAAAGATAGAAATTCTTTTAAAGTGGAAACTTCTAAGAAGGGAAACCCTAATTTAAGTTTCAAGATTTTGGAATCTTTCCAAAAATTGCAAATCCTTGATTAGTGATTTTTAAAAATCTGTAGAATATAAAACCCTAATTTTTTTGAATTTTGATTTTTTTGGTATTTTTCACTTAATCTAGGGTTTCTAAAATACCCTAGAACAAGATCTAGCAGTTATTTGGAAAGTAGTAAAATTCCTAAATTATTACAAATTGCACTCGGCCTTCCGAGGCGTTAAAAATAGTAATTAAAAGTAGCTAAAAATAACTAAAAAAGAGAAATGGAAAGTTTCCAAAACACAGGATCTTCCCGCTTTAGTAGCTTTTCGATTCCGTCAGCTACGTCCTTTTTCGCACTTCGGTACACTCGAGCGGCAGTGGCGCCATTTGAAAGTAGGGTTTTTCCGCGTCGTTGGTTATGAAAACCTTAAAATCAATACATTTGTAATTGATCTGGTTCTTAATCCTACAAAAATAAGATATTCTAGCATAGGAATTTATGTCAGACGTCAATCCGTACTCGAGGGCAGTTAGCGCATGTAGAGAGCATAAAATGACAGATTTTTGTCTAAAAAATTCTAGTAAAGATGGTGGAGGGGTGAGAATGATGATTACGAGATTAAAACATGATTGATTTTATAAATTTTTGGAGAGAGAATCCTGAAAATCAATACATTACTAAAAAGTGAAATAATGCAATACTGATCGAACTTAACTTGTATTGAAAATTATAGGAATTACATTGCTTTGAATGGAAATCTATCTAAACAACTTGAAGCAAATTACGCTAGAAAGCAATAAAAACTAGAAAGAGAAAGGAAAAAAAAGTAGAGAGAGAAACTTGAGATGGAGAATGAAGAGGTTCATCTTAGAGACTTACCAGGATTTGGCCATGGATGGCCTGGCCTAGTAATGCTGCAAACGAGATGGAGCAAGCATGCACATAAGAGTGAAATAATAGGTGAGGTGACCGGAGACAGACCATATGGTGGTGCAAGTGAGGCCGTCCGGTGGATGAAGATTTCTGCAACTCAGTGGTGTAGATGATGATGATCGTGGGGGTTGAGATGCACTTGCAGGCAGTGGCTTGAGGGACGTGGATGTGTAGTAGATGATGGCCTTGAACCAAGCCGTGGTGCAGCAAAAACGGTGGTCTCTCTGATATTCGTTTAAAAGTGCGTATTTTCCACTATTATCCTCTAAGCGTTATCACACTCTCCTACGTAAAACTGCTCTATTTATTGACTTTTTTATGCAAGAGTCACTTCTGTTGTGTAGAACATACTTTTCTGGACGAAATTGTATATTTGCATGCATTAAACACATTTTCGGAAGTCTAGATATAGAGCCGTTCTGATTAAATCTCATAATGCGCTTTTTGTTATTGTAGGGAAACCAATCAGACAATTTTAATGGACTTGCGGGCCACAATCAACTACAAGAATATCTATCAAGTCTCCAACCGAGAGGTGATCCATTGGACCAGTAAACCAGGCTAGTGATCCAAGGTGGAACCTAGACTTTTATCAAAGGAAGGGAATGAACATAGATATACTTAGTGGAAAGAGAGCAGCAATACAGGCAAGAGAAAAAGCAATAATAACACGAATTTGAGGAGGAATACAGGATACATATCCTAACCGTCAGATTTTCATTGAAATGAACGATGATGATTATTATTATGCCACACGATGTGTATGATGATCAGATCAACTGTGTACTAGAAAATTAAACTATAGATCATCAGATGCGAAGCACTAAATCAAGATAATGCTTGGTAGAGTTTGACTTTAGAAATGGGTGTGAATTGCGTGAGGCACAAAGATAAACCCCGATTGCACATCACATGGACAAACGGTGAATGATTATCTACCCAAGGTGCTAGGACATTTGATCCCTAGAGATTGACGGTGATGGAGGCATACAAGTTGTGAACAAATTGTGGGCCACAATATTGACCACGGGGTGGACGTCTGGGGCAAGCGAAAGAAGAAAAGCATGTGGCTGGTTTTGGAAATCAAAATGATAAAGATGTATGCTATACAATAGGCCAAATTAATGTTAAGCCAACGGGCTGAAGTGGCAACAAAGGAGAACCTTGTGGTAATCTGATAAACAAACAGTCTGGATTCTTAGAGAACATGGGCAATTTCAAGGGTTCATGATGAAAGGGGTGGATGATGAACACATGGCAACATATGGGCCAAAGTGTGGGGCACCATGAGAGAAATGGAAGTTGCTAAAACTCAAGAAAAGAATTGAAGGCATGCTAGCCATGGAATAAGTGGGGTCCACAAGAGACCAAGAGAATTCTTAGAAAGCTCTCTCATGTGAGCCAACTTGCTGGCCGAACCCTAAAATGGATTGTCCCAAGTTTTCTCCTCCCTTACTTCTCTCTCTCACTTCACCACCCCTCTCAAAACCCTAACTGTTTTTCAACCCAAAGAAAAGAAAGGATGAGAAAGAAGGAGGAGGCGCCTCCTAGCTGCTAGTGTGCACGCCCAGCCCACCACCGTCTTCATGCTTTGCTTCCTTCAACAACAACTTATAGCCGCCCCTCTCCATGGCCCAAAAGAAAAGAAAGAAAACAGAATTTAGATGAAGAAGAGAAAGGAAGGAGAGAACATCCTTCATCTTGCTGCCCTATTGCAGGTCCACAACGAACCAGATCTCAACTTGGAGATCTTCGTTTCAATGTTGCTGCTCACACAGGTGGTATACTCCCCTGCAACTCCGGCCAGCTTGCCACCCAGCACAATCCTTTACCGACTGCAACTCCATAGGTTCGTATCTACCCAGCGCCACCATCTTCTCTCAACAGCAAGTCTTTTCTCAGGCCTGCAGCTGTTCTCTCCAGCTAGTCAAAGCTCCACAACTTCAACACTGGCTTGCCATCCTTTATCCCACGTTCCAGAATTCATCTCATCTCCCAGCCATCCTCCAAAGAAAAATAGAAAAAAAAATGAAAAGAAAACAAGGAGGGGGAGAAGAGGACAATGGTCCCTCACCTTTCTCTTGGTGATGCAGCCAGCAACCACGATCTCTCTCAGCAGATCTCCTCTCCATCCACATGTCCACCTTGCTGGACTTACCGGCAAGCATCACCAACACCCCCAACTGACCACCGTTGCAGCCCCTCAGCCCATCATGTCTCAACGTGTTGCAGGCCACCAAGCTCCAACCTGCAATACCATTCTCTTGGCCGTCCGCAACCAGGCCACCCTCAGCCTAGTCGTTAAGTTTATTTCACAGTTTTCTTTTGGGTAAACCTCCATCAACATCACCGCCCCTGCAAGTGCAACGATCTCCTTCCTTGATCTTCATCTTCTCAAGAAAAAAAAAAGAAAAAAAATATAAAACCAGAAAATACAAAAGAGAAAGAAAGAAGAAAAAGAAGAGAAGAAGAAGAAGAAGTGAAGGGAAGATAGGAGAAGAGGAGAGCAACACCATAGCCTGTTGCAGCAATTCCTCTCCACTGCTTCCAGCTCTCATTGGCATCAACTCCAGCGGATTATCACCTTACTCGCCCATCCTCCCTCTATAATCCATTGCCTTAGCTTGATGGCCATAGACCAAGAGATCAGAAAAATCTCTACCGGTGCTCCAAAGATCCAGATCTGCCAAGCAAACCACCAACCTGCCATGATTTCCTCAACCTCCACCGCATCCTTCCATCGCTAGCAACCACCTAGTGCACCGGCCAGGTATCCACCTTCTTTGAGATCTTCTCCACAAATGCGCACATTGATATTCGCTCAAAAATGCTTATTTTAAGCAATTATCCTTTTAGCGTTATTGTATTCTCCTACGTAAAATGCTCTATTTATCTATTTTTCTACGTAAGAGTCTCTTCTGTTGCATAGAACACACTTTTCTGGACGAAATGGTATATTTGCATGCATTAAACACATTTTCGGAAGTCTAGATATAAAGCCGTTCTGATTAAGTCTCATTACGCGCTTCTTTTATCGCAGGAAACCCGATTGGAGAATTTTAAGGATTGTGGGCCCACAACTGACTGCCAGAGCCTTTAATCAAAGCATAAAGAGCCAATGGACTTAGACAAGAAGAAGTAGGCTGAAGACAGGAAGAGCCAGAGAATCGAAAAAGCCTGAGAGAAAATCAAGAGAAAAGGAGAGACAAGCCCTCAAAGAAGAGACTAAGGAGATTAAAGCTTATCAACTAACATAAGATGAGGACTCACTCAGTTGGTAAAGCATGCAGAAGACCAAGTCAACGACCAGGGTTCAAGACCCTCTACTAGCATTTTCTCTTTATTTTGTAATATTTTCTCTCTCCTCTCTCTAAATCCCATCCTCTCTCCTCCCTCAAATCTACGACCTACCTTGTCCAAATTCCATCGCCCAATCATCACTGTCCATCTCTACTGTACAATCGCTCAGTCAATCCCCCGATCATCCATCTCACCATCTCTTAAAATCCAATGGCCCTCATCACTTCATGATTTAATCCTATGGGCCTAAGCCAAGATGAGATGCGAGCCCATTAGCTGTGATCCACAGCCCAGCCATTTTAGTGGACCCCTCAACCCTAGATATTTCTTAAATGATTTTTAAAAGAGGCATGTTTTTAAAAGAGGAATATCCTATTGCCATAAAATGATTTTTTGAACAAAACTAGGAAGCTTACCAAATTAGAATTTCTTTTTTTGAAAAGCTTTATCTTTATGGGTCCACTTAAACGGCTAGAACCGTTGAAGGGAAGGGATAGCCCTTAAAAGATATTAGAAATCATGGGTTTCTAATATAGAAACCCACGGTTTCTATTGTGGGCAGCATGTTCTTCAAGTGAAAAAAAGAAGAGAAACCCTAAAGCCGTCACATAAAGGGAGCCACGCTCCTTCCATTTCTGCCCCGCCCCCCCCCCCCCCACGTTTTGGAAAAAGAGAAGTCTTTCTCTCTTGCTGCCTTTGAACCCCAGCCGTCCTCCCCAACTTCTTCTCTCCCACGTTCTTTTTTTTTCTTTTCTCTTCTCACTCAAGAACCCATATCTCTCTCCTCTCATTCTCTCCAAAAACCAGCCACAACTGTTCTCCACGGGCTATGCATTGAACTCCAAGACGCCTGCATCTTCATGGTCTTCGTGGCCGGCTAATGAACCTCCATCTCCACTGCAACCTCTACACCGGCTACCACCACAAGCACCAACGGTGCTGCTATCTTCTCCACTCCTCCACGCCGGCAACCTTCTCCAAAGTGGGGAGTCTTCTTCTCTTTCTTCATCTTCTTCCTCTCCCAGCCGTTACATCCACCAGCCCCTCCTCCATCGCAACCACTGTGGGTCGCCTTCTCCTCCACCAAAGATCGTCGGTCTGAATCTCTTCACTGTCTCCATCTCTCTTCCCCCATATCTTTTCCTCCTCTCTCCTCTCTTCCACGGCCCTCACCTTTACTCCTCTCCATCATCTTCAAGAAAAAAAAAAAAAGAAAAAGAAAAGAAAAGGAAAAGGAAAAAGGGGAGGAAAGAAGAAGAAAAGAAGAGAAGAGGATTAGACCTCACCTGGCTGCCCTCTTGCAGGACAGCAGCAGGTCGCCACCATCTCCGCCGGCAACTTGAACTTCCAGCAACAACCACCGCCCTCATCCAAACACCACCGCTCTCTCTTCTCTTGCAACTCCAGTCTGCCCCCAACGGTGCTCTTCCACCGTCTTCTCCAATCCAGTGTACCTCCTGTGTGCTCTTCCACCATCTTCTCCAATCCAGTCCGCCTCCTGCATGCTCTTCCACAGTCTTCACCAACCCAGCCACCATCTTCACTAACCTAGCCACCATTAACTCAGGCATCACCCCGTAGCCAGCATCACTTCCTTTATCAACAACATAATCTTCTTGCCGCCCTCTCACCATTGTACTCACTTGGCTAATCCGTGGCCAATCTCCACCGGCGTTCACCTTCCCAATCCAAGCAAACACATGGCCGGCAAAACCACCTTTTATCATTGGCCGAACTATTCATCAATGGCCGATTCTCCAGTAAGTCTCCAAAGGTAAATCCTCTTTTCTCTTTCTCTCTCCACCCTCACTTTTTCTCTCTACCTCCCATCTTCTCTCTCTAATATTCTCAACTTTCTCTCTCTTATTTCTCTCTCTACCTCTCTCATCATCTTTATCTTGCTTTCTAGATTAATTTCCTGTTATTTGCTTAAGTATTGGGATTCAAGCATTGTAAGCTTTATTTTGTTTGAGGAATAAGAATTGAATTTTAGCATGTTGGTTCTCTCTCAATCTTCTTTAATGTTTGTTGATTTAGTTTGTAGTTTTGTTAAATTCTCTCTCCAAAAATCACTGAAAATATTTTAAATCCATCACCATTCTCACCTCTCCATGTTTTATTGATGAAAATCCGTCATTTCATGTCTTTGAATTATGCTCATTAACCCTGAGTGCGGACGATACCCGACACGAGCCACTGTACAACCCTGTGATTTTTGCAGGATTTGAGTGAACAAGATTTGGATAATTACAAAAATTGTTGATTCTAGGGGGTTTCCGTAACCAACGACGCGGAATAATCCTATTTTCAAATGGCGCCGCTGCCGCTCGGGTGTTCGGGAGTGCGAAAAAGGACGTAAAGACGGAATTGGAAAGTTGCTGAAGCGAAAAGCTGCTCAATTTGGCCAGCTCGACCTTTTCGGGAAACTTTCTATTTTGTGTTTTTAGTGATTTTTAGCAGTCTTTGAAATTACTATTTTTAATGCCTCGGAAGGGCGAGTGCAATTTGTAATAATTTAAGAATTTTACTGCTTTCCATATAACTGCTAGATCTTGTTCTAGGGTTTTTTAGAAACCCTAGATTAAGTGAAAAATACCAAAAAAATAATAAATTCAAAATTCAAAAAAATTAGGGTTTCATATTCTGCAGATTTTTAGAAATCACCAATCCAGGATTTGCGATTTTTGGAAAGATTCTAAAATCTTGAAACTTTGCTAAATTAGGGTTTCCCCTCTTAGAAGTTTCCTCTTTAGAAGAATTTCTATCTTTGGAAATCTTCCGAATTTGGAAAAGTCTGCAAAAGGAAACGCCCCAAATCTAGCAGAATTTCAATTTTGGGAAATTTCCCAAAATTATAAGGGATCTCGCAATAAAATCTTTCTTGGACGATCTCCACAGTTTGGAAAACTTTCCAATCTAGGTATTTTCCAATCTGGGAATTCCTAAATTTTAACCCATCTCGAATTTGGAAACTAATTCAAAAACTTGCCTAAATTCAGTGCTTGTTCAGGGAACCCTAAAAAGGCAAGGATCTTCCAAATAGAATCCCACATACCTAGACCGTGCGATCTAACTGTTTCTGCAGGAACACGATCCAGTGTGGGTAGAGAGCGAAAGCTCAAAGAGGTGGAGTCGGGCCCAAGCCCATTAGGATACCCCTCTCTAACCCACGGAGGCGACCCGTGGCGTGGCCCACGGGAGGTAAGTCCCTATCCTCGCCTTGAGTGCGATACAGAGCATATTGGGTGCATCATTGCCGCTTGTCTATTTGCTTTCGCATCCATATTCTTCGACTTGCGTGGTGTGGCCGTTAATCAATCAACTCTAAGAGAGCAGACCCAGCTCCAAATTGAAACTGGTGGGATTTCATCACCCACCTCATCATTCCAACTGATTTGATCCCAAGGCTCCATTTAATTAAAAAGAATCAAGAAGTAGAGCCAATTAGCCCGGTGTTCGAGGAAAAATCCACGCAAAGCAAACCCGCTTAACATCCAATCGAAATAAGACCACGAGCGCGGGTCCCTGTTGTCTAACACACCCATACGTCCCTGCTACTCAAGTACACTGAGCTCGACGTGGCATCTTGGACTATTCGGCGGTTAGTTGCGTGTGGACTAGGAACACACATCAACCCTAGCTTAACCTGAGGGAACACTCTTCTTAGACACTTGACCAATCCGGTTAGTCTGGGACGTACTTAAGTCAGCCATTGTGCCGCACGTCTGTCTAGGCTTCGGATTGCTTTGTTGTTAACTAGAGTTAGTACTAAAGGATTCGCTCTGAAGAGTGTAGCCTGGTGAGAACCTCTGAGTGCAAAACAGTTAGTCCGGCGGTTAAAAGATAAACCAGTGGTCCGCCCACTGTCATAATCTACTCTAGCCCCAAAACTAACAAAGATAATTCCTAAAATATATCCTGATTGCTTAGAATAGGATTATCTGTGCTTGGTGTGCATCATTTAGGATAGTGTTCCTCTCTGGCAACTTTTTGCCAAGTATAGAGCTTGCCTCATTCTCGTATGCCCGGTTGGACTCGCCCGAACAAGCGCTTGGTTCGATCTGAGAATCACGTCCCTACAGTGGATCCTCCACTGAATTCTTCCCCATCTCTTTCCCCACTCACCTCCCCCAGTACTACTACCTTTGTAGTCATGGCAGTCGAACGACCTCTTATCGAGAGGTTCGCTCCTATCTCTGCCAATCCACCCACTTGCATTGTTCTCCCACCTACTACAGCGGTACAATTTGAGATCAGGCCACAGACGATCCAAATGCTGCCAACCTTTCGTGGTCTCCCAAGAGAAGACCCATATTCCCATATTAGGGAATTCCAACATGTCATCCTACTTTTCAAGAATCAGAACCTCGATGATGACAATGTCCGTCTGCGAGTTTTCCCATTCTCGCTCAAAGATCGAGCCTCAGATTGGCTCTACTCCTTACCCGCTGATTCAATCAGCAGTTGGAAAGAGTTGGTGGGCAAATTCATGTCTAAATTCTACCCCATGACTCGGAGCAACCAAATGAAGCAACTCATCCAGGACTTTCGACAGAAGTCCGATGAAAAATTTTTTGAAGCGTGGGATAGATTCCAAGACTACCTGACTAAGTGTCCCCACCATAGCATCGACAAGGGAAATCTTGTCCACGTCTTCTATAAGGGACTTACTGATGAGTCCCGGACCATGGTAGAGTCAATGTGCCAAGGAAAATTCCTTCACCAAACTCCGACCGATGCATACAAATTCTTGGGAGAGTTAGGAGAAAACTCTCAACATTGGACGACTGACTCAGAGTTCAGTCGAACCACTTCAGTCCAAAGGACAACCAAGGGACATGATGCTACAGCTGATACTGAGCTTCGATCTGTCATTCAAGAGTTGAGCAAGTCAGTCTCGGCACTGGCTGTGTCTGTACAAAAGCCTACTCAACAATCTACCCCAGTCATGCATGTGGGACACGAGAGCCCTATGGAATCCTGCACCCTCTGTCTACAACCCTCCCATACTACTGAGCATTGTCCTTTGAATGAAGGATGGTCTAATCCTCTTCAGGAAGAAGTTTGTGCTTTCAGCACATACAAACCACCCACTCAGAACTCGTATAGTCAATCTTATCATCCGGACACGAGAAACCACCCTAACTTCTCCTGGCGGCCTCAGTCTACTCAACCACAAGCTCAACCTCCACGTCAACCTCAGGGCATGTATCCTCCTGGGTTCAATCAACCCAATAGGCAATTCAATCAGGGACAATATCAGCAGAATCAGTACCCATCTACTCACAGCAGTTCCAACAGGGTCAATACTCTGGACAACAGAGCACATTTCAGAATCAGCAAAGAGTCCCACAGACCTTTCAGAACCAACTGATTGTCCCAACTAACTATAATGCCCCAATGAGCTCGAGTCGCGAATTGGTGCCTCAGCTCCCATTAGCTGCCCCCCAACAGTCGGTCCCCAAACCCGATATCGAGGACCTTCTAGCTCAACTCATTACTCAATCTATGCAACGCCTAGAGCAATAGCAACAGCAATCCATGCTTCGTCTAGAGCAACGCTTAGGTAACTTAGAAGCTGAGAAAGCTAAGGGGATCTTTCCTAGCCAACCCATTGCCAACCCTAAAGGAAATGCCAAAGGGGCAGTATATGAGATCGGATCCCAATCTCAAAGCCAGAATGAGAATTGTCAAGGGGAGGTGCAAGCTGTAACCACCCTACGATCTGGAAAAACTGTGGACATGGGAGTCCAACCACCACCGGTGCCATCTCCAGCACCCATCACTCGCACCGTGGAAACTAGTCCAAATCCTACCTCTGCTTCTTCTACCTCTGCACCAACATCAGATATCCCTGTGCAGAAATCTAAGGCTAAAGACAAATCCATTTGTCGAGTAAAGCCTCCCTTCCCGGACAGACTTGTCCAAGATAAGCGGGATCAGCAATTCTCTGAGATCTTAGATGTCTTTAAAGACGTCCAGATCAATATCCCATTCCTTTCTGCTATCAAGCAAATCCCCTCCTATGCCAAATTCCTCAAGGACTTGTGCACAGTTAAGCGGTGTACGCATGTACCCAAAGCTGCCTTCTTGGCCGAAAAAGCTACCGCGTTCATTCAACGCAATAGTGTGATCAAACACAAGGATCCAGGTAGCCCAACTATCCAATGTGAAATTAGAGACAACTTTAGCTGCACTGCCTTGCTAGATTTAGGGGCTAGCGTTAACCTCATACCATTCTCGGTATATCAGTAGTTAGGACTGAAAGATATGAAGCCTACCAATGTCACCCTGAAATTGGCTGATCAGTCCATCAAGATTCCAAGAGGAATCATTGAAGATGTCCTAGTAAAAGTTGCTGACTTTTATTATCCTGTGGACTTTATCATTCTAGACACCGAGCCGTGTCAGGATAATCGCATTCCGGTCATCTTAGGCCGTCCATTCCTTGCCACCACGAATGCACACATCGGTTGCCGGGACGGAAACATGTCCATTGCTTTCGGAAACCTCAAAGCTGAGGTCAATATCTTTCGTCTAATGCAACAGGATGCCGATTGCGAAGTGACCGATGAAATGTGTGCCGTTGAGAGTCTAATCCCGGACTCCACCGAAGATATTCTTAAGCAGTGTCTAGAACACTTTGGAGCTGACTTTGCAACAGAGTCAGCTATTTCTGATCTCAATGATCTTTTGGAGACTGCTCCACTGATAGAGATCCCCGCTCCTCTCATCGAGTTTGAGCCTCTGATAACCATGGCCAGAGAACCCATCATTCCTTTACCTACTGAAGTCAAACCTCTTCAATCCGTGTCTTCTGTGACACCTATTTCTACTTCATCTGCTCCAATATTGGAGCTTAAGCCTCTTCCCACAGATCTTTCCTATGCCTATCTTGGTCCTAAGGAAACTTACCCTGTCATTATTGCCTCCGCTTTGTCTGAGAGTGAACGTAAGAAACTTCTCGAGCTGCTCAACGAGCACAAATCTGCGATAGGTTGGACTATAGATGATATTCGAGGCATAGACCCCTCGGTATGCCTGATATTCGCTAAAAAGTGCTTATTTTAAGCAATTATCCTTTTAGCGTTATTGCATTCTCCTACGTAAAATACTCTATTTACCTACTTTTCTACGTAAGAGTCTCTTCTGTTGCGTAGAACACACTTTTCTGGACGAAATGGTATATTTGCATGCATTAAACACATTTTCGGAAGTCTAGATATTAAGCCGTTCTGATAAAGTCTCATTACGCGCTTCTTCTGTTGCAGGAAACCCCGATGGGACGATTCTCAAGACTTGTGGGCCCAAATCGATCATGAAAGCCCATTATCAAAGCTTAAAGAGCCCACAGGCTATGACTAGAAGATATGGGCCAAATACGGGTTGAAAAAAAGAGGACCGAAGAGCCGGCCCAAAGAACGAAGAGAGCGGGAGAGCCAATGACCAAGAGACGGACCAAAGCGTTTAAAGCCGCATGAATCGACAATGAATGATGGTCTGCTCTACTGGTGAAGAGTGAGAAGCGACACAGTAAAAACCAGGGTTCCAGACCCTCTACCAATGCTTTTCTCTCCATTTTTTCTCTCATCTCCCCTAATTCTCTCTCCTAGCTCTAATCAACTCTCTCTCCTTAACCTATCACCATCATCCATCAAATCCACCGTTCGATCGCCATCCGATCTACCATCTGACCATCCGATTATTCATCCCTAACATCTGATCAATCGGTCGATCATCCGATCTATCTAGTGAGCTCCCTATCTCATCATCCAACAACTTACGTTCATCGGAGGATCCTCGTCATTTAGCCCCGATTCAAAACCCTGGAAGCACGTTTGAAAAAAAACAGGGCTTTTTGAGAAAAAATGCATTTTTCACTTGGTGACCAAACGCACCTTAAAAAATGATAAATTTTCAAATTAGAAACCGTGAGTTTCTAAGGGAGAAACCCACGGTTTCTCTCTTTAAAAAGGCTCCCTTGGAAACCCTAAGGGTTGGTTCCCTCCCCCTTTCAAAAAAAGACCAATCTTCCGGTTCTTCCTTCTTCTTCCTCACCTCCTCCGGTGAGCCAACTCCGGCAACACTTGGTAACTTCTTCTTCTTCTTCTTCTTCTTCTTCTTCTTCTTCTTCTTCTTCTTTTCTTCTTCTTCTTCTTCTTCTTCTTCTTCTTCTTTTCTTCTTCTTTCTTCTTTCTTCTTCCTCTTTCTTCTGTCTTCTATCTCCATCTCGCCAGCAGCTCCGGCAAGCAACCACCTCGCTGGCCGGACTGGTTCACCCCCTCCCCTCCGGCGGACTTCTTCTTCTTCTTCTTCTTGAAGAGGAACCGCTGGACCGCTGCCATCACTTGGTCCATTCTCCACGCCGAAACAAACCCAAACTGGGTCGTAATGGTCACCTGTTGCTGGCCAAACCAGTAACGTCTACCACCTGTTGCTCCTCCACCTACATGGACCGAACTACAGACTGAACCAGCCTTGAACCACCACCAATCAAGCTTCAACGGCACCTGCACAACTGGTGAGTCCTTCTCCTTTCTTCTTCTTCTTATTCTTCTTCCTCTTCTCTTCGTCTTCTCCTTTTCCTTCTTATTTATTTTCTGATCCACCGGAGTTGCAGACCTGCAACTCCGGCCAGTCCTTCCAAGTGGGCTCCCCAGTCTGCTCAGATCTCTTCCTTCTCCCATTCTCCCTCTTCTTCTCATCTTGCCGTCATCTCCCTTCACGCCCCTCTCATAAAAATTTAAAAGAAAACAAAAAAAAAAAAACAAAAAGAAGATTGCCGGAGTTGCAACCTGCAACTCCGGCGAGCTCCATTAACGCCGGCAAGCTAACTAACCTCTCCCAGTTTCTTCTTGGAATGCACCTTACAACCCAAAGGAGGGGCTGCCAAGTTCGCCTGAACCTCCACCATCTGCTCCTCTTCCACGTTTTCATCCTTTTCTTCTCCATCCACCGGTTGACGTTCTTCCCTCCCAAGATAGGGACCGTTAGACCGTGCAGGCTCCTGCCATCTTCCACGCACAAACCTTCACCACGCTGCTACACACCAAACCATTGTTGCACTTGCACGTGTTCATCCCATCTCAAGGACGCCTGCAACCCTTCACTTCTTCACAGGTAGAACCGGCAATCCCCTCCATCTTCCTCAATCTCTCATCCATGAGCCACCATCAAGCAAGGTCGTGAACCATCATTCTGCTCCATTGGTTTTCAACATGGTGCATTCCGGCATCCACCATGATCACGACCAGGTGATTACCCACCACCATCATCCAAGTCCTGTGCACCAGCAGCCACTAACAATTCCGATGGCGGTCAGTTTCATCTTTTCTTTCTAGAACTACTTTTCTCTCTCTAACTTTTTAAAATTTCCTCTCTACTTTCTCTCTCTAGTCTCTCTCTACATCCCTCTCTTATTAAAATGCTTTCTAGTTTAGTTATTTTGTTAGATTTTTGCTGTAAAAGACAATTTTGATTGAATGAAGTTGATTTGAATAAAATTATGTTCCATTCTCTGCAAATTTCCCGTCATTTTATGTCATTATTGCGCTAACCCGACTAATCCCGAGTGCGGATCGACATCCGACACGAATCTCTATACAAATCTATCAATTTTGCAGGATAATCGGATAAAAATTACAAATATGTTGAAGTTAGGGTTTCCGATCCAACGACGCGGAAAAATCCTACTTTCAAATGGCGCCGCTGCCGCTCGGGTGACCGGAAGTGCGAAAAAGGACGTAAAGACGGAATTGGAAAGTTGCTGAAGCGGAAAGCTGCTCAATTTGGACAGCCCGACCTTTTCGGGAAACTTTCTATTTTTTTTTGTTTTTAGTGATTTTTAGCAGTTTTTAATTACTATTTTTAATGCCTCGGAAGGCCGAGTGCAATTTGTAATAATTTAGGAATTTTACTGCTTTCCATATAACTACTAGATCTTGTTCTAGGGTTTTTTAGAAACCCTAGAATAAGTGGAAATTACCAAAAAAAAATTCAAAAAAAAATCAAAATTCAAAAAAATTAGGGTTTTATATTCTGCAGATTTTTAGAAATCACCAATCAAGGATTTGCGATTTTTGGAAAGATTCTAAAATCTTGAAACTTTGCTAAATTAGGGTTTCCCCTCTTAGAAATTTCCTCTTCAGAAGAATTTCTATTTTTAGAAATCTTCCGAATTTGGAAAAGTCTGCAAAAGGAAACGCCCCAAATCTAGCAGAATTTCAATTTTGGGAAATTTCCCAAAATTGTAAGGGATCTCGCAATCAAATCTTTCTTGGAAGATCTACACAGTTCGGGAAACTTTCCAATCTAGGTATTTTCCAAATCTGGGAATTCCTAAATTTTAACCCATCTCGAATTTGGAAACTAATTCAAAAACTTGCCTAAATCCAATACGTGTTCTGTGAACCCTAAAAAGGCAAGGATCTTCCAAATAGAATCCCACATACCTAGACCGTGCGATCTAACTGTTTCTGCAGGAATACGATCCAGTGTGGGTAGAGAGCGAAAGCTTAAAGAGGTGGAGTCGGGCCCAAGCCCATTAGGATACCCCTCTCTAACCCACGGAGGAGACCCCGTGGCGTGGCCCACGGGAGGTAAGTCTCTATCCTCGCCTTGAGTGCAATACAGAGCATATTGAGTGCATCATTGCCGCTTGTCTATTTGCTTTCGCATCCATATTCTTCGACTTGCGTGGTGTGGCCGTTAATCAATCAACTCTAAGAGAGCAGACCCAGCTCCAAATTGAAACTGGTGGGATTTCATCACCCACCTCATCATTCCAACTGATTTGATCCCAAGGCTCCATTTAATTAAAAAGAATCAAGAAGTAGAGCCAATTAGCCCGGTGTTCGAGGAAAAAGCCACACAAAGTGAACCCGCTTAACATCCAATCGAAATAAGACCACGAGCGCGGGTCCCTGTTGTCTAACACACCCATAAGTCCCTGCTACTCAAGTACACTGAGCTCGACGTGGCATCTTGGACTATTCGGCGGTTAGTTGCGTGTGGACTAGGAACACGCACCAACCCTAGCTTAACCCGAGGGAACACTCTTCTTATACACTTGACCAATCCGGTTAGTCTGGGACGTACTTAAGATAGCCATTGTGCCGCACGTCTGTCTAGGCTTCGGATTGCCTTGTTGTTGACTAGAGTTAGTACTAAAGGATTCGCTCTGAAGAGTGTAGCCTGGTGAGAACCTCTGAGTGCATACAGTTAGTCCGGCGGCTAAAAGATAAACCAGTGGTCCGCCCACTGTCATAATCTACTCTAGCCCCAAAACTAACAAGATAATGCCTAAAATATATCCTGATTGTTTAGAATAGGATTATCTATGCTTGGTGTGCATCATTTAGAATCACTACTCCAGTGTCTCGTTTTGGCAACTTTTTGCCAAATCTTGGGCTTGCTTTTTCAAGTAGAAGCCCGGTTGGACCTGTCCTAACCTTTTACTGACTCGATCTGAGAGTTAGTCCACCGCACCCCTCCATCGCCTCTAATGGCAGATGAACGGCCTCTGTATGAGACCTACTACAGTTTCTGTGAGAATCGAGGTGATCACTCTCAACAATGGTATGACAATTCTGCGTATCAGCATGATACTCCAGTCTCGCACGTTTCTACAGGGTATGATAATCACCGAGATCCAGAGTACAATTCTGTACTCCAAGAGCTTAAAAATTCAGTCTCTACCCTTCGTGCCGCGGTCCAGCAATCTCTGTACCATTCCCACTCTGTAGGATATTACCCTCCTATCCAGCAAGATGTCTGTACCTTTCCATCTCCAATGCAGACCTCCTATGACAACACTTACTATCCGGATGATAGGAGTCACCATAACTTTGGTTGGGAACAGTCTACTATCCCGCAACAACTGTCGCAGGATAATTATCCTTGCGGGTTCCATCAACCCAATGGAGAGTATGACTGGCAACACTCGCAATCCCAGTACCCATCATATCCACAAAATGACTATTCTGATCAACAGTGGGCCCCTCAGGATTTTCAGAGTCAGCAACTAGTCCCAGACTCCACTTTGCCTTACAACTTTCATACCCAGTCGGACTACAATCAAGAGTTGGCACCTCAGCTCCCTGAAAGTAGGATTTTTCCGCATCGTTGGTTACGGAAATCCTAGATCTCAACAATATTTGTAATTATTCGATTCTTTTTCACTCAAATCCTGCAAAAATCACAGGGTTGTACAGTGGCTCGTGTCGGATGTCGATCCGCACTCGGGGTTAGTTAGCGCGACTCATGAACATGCAATGACGGATTTTTATCAAGAAAACATGGAGAGGTGAGAATGGTGATGGATTTAAAACATGCTTAGTGATTTTTAGAGAGAGAAATTTTCACAAGCAACCAAAAACACGAAAGTAAACTAAGAATAAGAATTGAACACAATATTGCAAAATCAAACTAAATTTTATTCGAATCAAATGTTGAGATACAAACTTCTAATAAAAAGATAATAAAATGACAATTCTATAAAGCATAAAGAAAATAGAGATGGAGACCTAGAGAAAGAAAGTAGAGAGAAGTGAAACCTAGAGAAAGAAAGGGAGGTTTTAGAGAGAGAAACAACTTGGGAGACTTAGAGAGAGATTGATGAGAGAATGAGGAGAGAGAAAGTGAAGATGGAAAATTACCTGGATGCGGAACTTACCAATGGTGAAGATGGACAGAGAAGATGTATGGCCATGATGCAGAAGCCGGTCACGTGGTGGGGAAGCATGACAGCATGGTGGTGTTTCCATGTGGTGCTACAATGCTTGGGCATTGGCTGGAGACGCACCGTTCAAGGGAGGAGATGGGGTAGAGAACCCGTGAGCAACAACTGCTGTTGCAACGGTTGGTGTGGAGAAGATGAAGAAAAAGAAGGGGCAGCACGGTGGTGTGAAGGAATGGTGGCTTGGGAGTGCAAACTCCAGTCTGGCAAGGTGATGATTCCGGTAGCTTGGATGGAATGCGTGAGTTGCTAGGTGTGCACACATACAAACCAGCAAGCAAAGAGAGAGGGACGTGTAAGGGTGATGGTGGTTGTGGTGCTGAGTTGCAGGTTGGTGGAGGAGTTGCAGACGGTGTGAACAGGGTGGGACTGTGATGTTTGATGAAAACGGTGATGGCAGCAACGTGGTTGAGGCGGAGTGGTGCTGTGATGTTGATGAAGACGGTGGTGGCAGCAAAGTGGTTGAGGCGGAGTGGCTGCCTGAACGTGTAACCGACAAGGAGGGAGAGAAACAGCAACAGCAGCAGGGGTGGAGGCGCTTGGGACGAGAGATGGCCGGAGTTGCAGACCTGCAACTCCGGTCAAAGATAAAAAAAAATGAAGAAGACGATCTCCTTCTTTGGACGGTTGTGAGGCTGGGCTGCTGGCTGTTGAACACGGTGGTTGCAGGCGGAGGTGTGCACGGTGGTGTGTGCTAGCGAGAGGGGGAAGAGGTAGGTGATCAGCAGCAGGTGGCCGGAGTTAATGGAGGTTGCCGGAGTTGCAACCTGCAACTCCGGTGATCTTGAGAAAAATTTTTTTTTTTTTTTTTTTTTTTTTTTTTTTGTGTGTTCTTCCCTAGGGAGAAAACGTGGGAGAAAGAATGGAGGAGAAGGGGCGGTATAGTGAGAAGAGGAGGTTCGATGGAGAGGGATGAGCTCGTGGAGGAGAAAGAAAGGAAAAACTCGATGGGAAATCGTGGAGAGGCAATGGCTTAGATGCAGGAGACGGTGCTGGGTTCTCCCTCTCTAAAACCGTTTAAGAGAGGGGAGACAAGAGAGGGAATGAAGGGAGAGTACGGCTATGGGAGAGCAAGGGGGTTGACCTCTTGCTTTCTTATTTGGAGAGTTTTTAAAGTGGTGGACGGCTAGGTGAGTAGGGTTTCCATTTTTGCCAAAACGTTGATGGATCCCCTTTTTAGAACAAGTGGAGTGGAATGGTGAGGTCGTGGGGTGCAAGGCGTGATGCCATTGAGAGAGTTTTGGAAAGGTTAGGTGAATGGCTAGAAGGGAAGGAACGTGGAGAGTTGTTGTTTTGAGGAGGGATTAAGATTTTGCTTCCATGGACCCCACTTGCAACATCAACAACTTTGGTGGCCCATGCACATAGTTTAGCAACTTTGACTGCCACATCATCTTCTTTCCTTCTAGCTTAACCTTTTTCTTTTGAAATCACATGGGTCCCACCTTTTGGTTCACGATTTTGAGTCCATACTTGCTGTCCAGCATCTTGCCATATGAATATTGTTTTCTCATGACCGTTCATTAGCTCTGGGCCCCTTCGTTCTCTAGGTTGTGGGGCCCATCTTGCCATATCATCTTCTTTAGTATAGAGCGCTTTGTAATCGTTTCCCTTTCCTCTTACACTGTCTTAGGTTGTGCTTCCATGCGCGCCCAACTCCTATCTTGCCTCCATCTTTCAAGTGTGAAGGTCACGAAGAGAGTTAATCCAACGGTTTCGACTTGCTTCCAACACCCGACCCTTTATCTAATTCAATCATGCAACCCCCTCTTTTCTTCAATGCTAAGATCGTCCACATCTTCTTGATCACATGGTGTAATATTTTCATCAAAACCCGGTTCAATAAACACTTTGCAACCTTGATTCCAATTGCAGTTCTCACGATCTTGTAGGTTCCATTTTAGTGCAATACCATGCATCAACCAATCAGTGGCCTACTAAAACATTGGCTCATAAATTTGCTGATCCATCTCAATCCAATCTCTAACATTATTGTGGTTCGCCTCGTGTACTTGTGATCTTATATCATGGTCTACTATTGCCTTCATGCCTCCAAGAGTTGCTGCTGACTGTGCAATCATGTGGACATACTTTAAACGTGTGGGGTCCGCCTTGGTTTACTGACGGTTCCCTGGTCCAGTTGATCACTTCTAGCTTGATTGTAGCCTTTATAGGGTGTCCTGGATCTCAAGAATCGTCTGATCGGGTTTCCTGCGACAAAAGAAGCGCGTAATGAGACTCAATCAGAACGGCTTTATATCTAGACTTCCAAAAATGTGTTTAATGCATGCAAATATACCATTTCGTCTAGAAAAGTGTGTTCTACGCAACAGAAGAGACACTTACGTAGAAAAGTAGATAAATAGAGTATTTTACGTAGGAGAATGCAATAACGCTAAAAGGATAATTGCTTAAAATAAGCACTTTTGAGCGAATATCACTCCCCTTGGCTGAACCGCCTCCGTTCGCTACTAAACCCGGTCTAGAAGACCTTCTCTCTAAGTACATTGCCCAGCTAGAGCACCAACAACAGCAATCTATGGAGAGCTTCGAGCAACGTCTAGTTCAATTAGAAAATGAGAGAGAGAAAGTCAACTTCACTAGTCCACCAATAGCCTATCCTGAGGAGAATGATATGGCCGCTGTTTATAATGAGGAGCCGCACAATTGGACCCAGTACCACCATTGTGAGGAAGAAATAGAAGTTGTACCCACCCCTAGATCGAGCCAGACTATTGAGGAGCCAGTGTTTCCTTCTTCGGTGCCTTTAACAGCACCAAATCTTGAACCTACCTCAGAGCAACCTAATTCTCACTCTACCTCTGCTGCCCCTGATGTCGATCTTCATGCCACTGAGCTGTGTATCGATCGTAGGATCCCAACTGTCATAGATCTACCGTTCCTCCCCACCTCCCTTGGATTGTGCAACATTAGTGATGAACCCGAGTCGCAATCTTTGGTGCCCTTAATAGCACCAACTTCTGGACTGAGCACAGAGGAACTTAGTCCCATCTCTATCTCTGATAATTCTCTCTCTGCTCTGAATGCAGACATTCCTACTGATGAGCCATGTCTAGAATATGAGACTCCCGCTGTCCTGGACCTACCAATCCCCACCGAGGAGGAACATATTGAATGTAGGGATTGGAACATCCCTCTCAAATTAGAAAACATCGAGGGAGAGGTCAACAGTTTTCACCCGTCACCCTACGTCGATGTTGTTGATGAACCGTATGTCATGGAGAGTCTAATTCAGGACTCTCTCGAGGATAAATTATCCAAGTGTCAAGAACACTTTGAGTCTGACTTCATCTCAGAGTCAGACAATTTTGGTATTACTGATCTACAAGAGTCTGCTCCATTCAGATACATTCTCGCAAAACTCAATGAGTTTGCGGCTCTGCTAACCACGGTCAGAGAACCCACTACTCCTGTCCTCTCAGTCTTTACTGAGAAGCTTCTATATCTCTCCGCTGAACTAAATGTTTTTGCGGGTCTGCTCAGAGAAACCACTCCTACTCTCCTCTCAATCTTTACTGAGAAGATTCGATCCCTCCCAGATCAACTCCGTACTTTTGCCGGTCTGCTCAGAGAGCTCAATGCCCTTCTCTCAGTCTACACTGAGAAAGACCTGTTCTACACAGGTATACCTAGACAAGGGATAGGATAGTTGTCTCCTGATATTCGCTCAAAAGTGCTTATTTTAAGCAATTATCCTTTTAGCGTTATTGCATTCTCCTACGTAAAATACTCTATTTACCTACTTTTCTACGTAAGAGTCTCTTCTGCTGCGTAGAACACACTTTTCTGGACGAAATGGTATATTTGCATGCATTAAACACATTTTCGGAAGGCTAGATATAAAGCCGTTCTGATTAAGTCTCATTACGTGCTTCTTTTATCGCAGGAAACCCGATTGGAGAATTTTAAGGATTGTGGGCCCACAACTGACTGCCAGAGCCTTTAATCAAAGCATAAAGAGCCAACAGGCTATGACAGGCCAAGTACGGGTCGAGGCAGAGGATCACAGAGCCGGCCAAGAACCAAAAGGGCGGAAGAGTTGATGATGAACAAAAGGCACCCCCAAGATTTGATTATGAAGATCTAGGCAAATTTTAAGAGCCTATGATCACAAAGTCAAGAGCTAACATGGCTTACAAATAAGCGCAAATCACATATGAGCCAGAAGGGATATTGAAGATCCAAACACAAATTGATAGTGGGTCATGTTACTAGGCCAGTGGAGCAAAACAACATCATCAAGGGTGAGCCAGGATGTGAGACCAAGTTGATAAGCCACGACACTAAGCCAAGATACCAACTTGTTAAAGTGGTGATCAAGCAGAGGGTATAAAGGAGAAAGTCGAAAAGCAAGTCCAAAGAACTCGATATGCTTGGATAATATGAATACAGTTTTGGATATGTGGTGGCCTAATACACTGTATAGTGTTCACACGCATGGAACAACATCAAATGGTCCAATTTATTGAAAGTCGATGACCTTGGGGTCCACAAAGGACGCATGGCATGGTAGCATGCCATGGAGGATTGCTAGAAATCAAACGATGATGAAGGATGGCAGTTCCCATTAAATGGTGTTGAAATATGGACAATATACATTGGACTAAGCGGGCCCATTCCTCGTGGAGCCCAGCCCATACAAGAAAATATTCCCATAAGGTAAGAAAAAGGTGGTTTTCAAATTAGAAGGCTGGTTTTGCAAAAGAAGGGAATTTCTTGAAGAAACTTAGGATACAACTATGGAAAGTCCTAAGATTTTTTTTGAAGCAAAGGGAAGTTGGTTGTGGCTAGACATCTAGCATATATATTTGGACCGAAACCCTAATGGGTTTCTCTTCCACGTTCTCATACTCTCTCCCACGTTCTCATACTCTCTCCACGTTTTTCACTCTTCCCAATCGATCTCTTCCCTTCCCTTCTCCCACGTTCCTTCTTCTCCCCCACGTTCCACAACTAGAACCACCCCTGATCTCCAAGCATCTTCCATAGGAGCAACAGCCTCCACCTTGCTCCCCCCATCACCACCTGCTGCTGCTCCAACGGACTGCCATTAGCCTTCATCTCCAACGCCTGGTAGTTCCTCTCCAACGGACTGAATAACCCCTCCATCTCCTCCAAGCTGGTGCATCTCCTGCCACTCCCTTGCCGCCCCACAAAGTGGTTCTGTCTCTCCCCTTGCACAGAAACGTCACCTGCAGTCCTCCACCTTGCCGGATTTGAGATTCAAAAGAGAAAAAAAAAAAAAAAAAAAAAAAAAAAAGAGGCCGCCCTACGATCTGGAAAAACTGTGGACATGGGAGTCCAACCACCACCGGTGCCATCTCCAGCACCCATCACTCGCACCGTGGAAACTAGTCCAAATCCTACCTCTGCTTCTTCTACCTCTGCACCAACATCAGATATCCCTGTGCAGAAATCTAAGGTTAAAGACAAATCCATTTGTCGAGTAAAGCCTCCCTTCCCGGACAGACTTGTCCAAGATAAGCGGGATCAGCAATTCTCTGAGATCTTAGATGTCTTTAAAGACGTCCAGATCAATATCCCATTCCTTTCTGCTATCAAGCAAATCCCTTCCTATGCCAAATTCCTCAAGGACTTGTGCACAGTTAAGCGGCGTACGCATGTACCCAAAGCTGCCTTCTTGGCCGAAAAAGCTACCGCGTTCATTCAACGCAACAGTGTGATCAAACACAAGGATTCAGGTAGCCCAACTGTCCAATGTGAAATTGGCGACAACTTTAGCTGCACTGCCTTGCTAGATTTAGGGGCTAGCGTTAACCTCATACCGTTCTCGGTATATCAGCAGTTAGGACTGAAAGATATGAAGCCTACCAATGTCACCCTGAAATTAGCTGATCAGTCCATCAAGATTCCTAGAGGAATTATTGAAGATGTCCTAGTAAAAGTCGCTGACTTTTATTATCCTGTGGACTTTATCATTCTAGACACCGAGCCGTGTCAGGATAACCGCATTCCGGTCATCTTAGGCCGTCCATTCCTTGCCACCGCGAACGCACACATCGGGTGCCGGGACGGAAACATGTCCATTGCTTTCGGTAACCTCAAAGCTGAGGTCAACATCTTTCGTTTAATGCAACAAGATGCCGATCGCGAAGTGACCGATGAAATGTGTGCCGTTGAGAGTCTAATCCCGGACTCCACCGAAGATATTCTTAAGCAGTGTCTAGAACACTTTGGAGCTGACTTTGCAACAGAGTCAGCTATTTCTGATCTCAATGATCTTTTGGAGACTGCTCCACTGATAGAGATCCCCGCTCCACTCATCGAGTTCGAGCCTCTGATAACCATGGCCAGAGAACCCATCCTTCCTTTACCCACTGAACTCAAACCTCTTCAATCCGTGTCTTCTGTGACACCTATTTCTACTCCATCTGCTCCAATATTGGAGCTTAAGCCTCTTCCCACAGATCTTTCCTATGCCTATCTTGGTCCTAAGGAAACCTACCCTGTCATTATTGCTTCCGCTTTGTCTGAGAGTGAACGTAAGAAACTTCTCGAGCTGCTCAACGAGCACAAATCTGCGATAGGTTGGACTATAGATGATATTCGAGGCATAGACCCCTCGGTGTGCCAACATCACATCTATCTCGAGGATGAATCCAAAACCTCTCGAGAACACCAGAGGAGGTTGAACCCCGTCTTGAAGGATGTAGTCCGGGACGAGGTCCTTAAACTGTTAGATGCGGGTATCATTTATCCCATCTCCGATAGCAAATGGGTGAGTCCTATTCATGTCGTCCCTAAAAAGGCAGGATTCACAGTCGTGGAAAATGAGAACAAGGAAATGGTAATCCAGCGCCTAAAGAAAGGGTGGAGAGTCTGCATCGATTACCGACGACTCAACACCAACACTAGGAAGGACCATTTTCCTTTACCCTTCATAGACCAAATGTTGGAGAGATTAGCAGGTCACTCCTATTACTGCTTCCTCGATGGTTACTCAGGGTATAATCAAATACCCATCGCCCCTGAGGATCACGAGAAGACAACTTTCACCTGTCCCTTTGGCACTTTTGCCTACAAGCGCATGCCCTTTGGCCTCTGCAATGCACCCGCAACCTTTCAAAGGTGTATGATGAGCATATTCTCTGACATGGTGGAAAAATTCCTCGAAGTCTTTATGGACGACTTCTCAGTTTTTGGGTCATCCTTTGATGACTGTCTGACCCATCTAGGGCTGGTACTTCAACGCTGTCAGGACAAGCGACTTGTCCTCAATTGGGAGAAATGCCACTTCATGGTGAAGAAAGGCATAGTTCTGGGACATGTCATTTCCCATCAGGGCATTGAGGTCGACAAAGCTAAAATCGATATCATCTCGACCTTGCCCATTCCTAAGTCCGTACGTGACATCCGTTCCTTCTTGGGACACGGAGGATTCTATAGGCGATTCATCAAGGACTTCTCTCAAATCGCTCGACCTCTGTCCCATCTTCTAGCTAAAGATAGTCCTTTCGACTTTAATGCTGACTGTGTCAAGGCATTTGAGCGTCTCAAATCTGAGCTCACTACTGCGCCCATTATCCGTCCCCCGGATTGGACTCTACCTTTCGAGGTAATGTGCGATGCTTCTGACTACGCGTTAGGCGCTGTTCTAGGGCAGAGAGTTGACAAAAGGTCACACGTGATCTACTACGCGAGCAAAACTCTTAACTCTGCCCAAATGAATTACTCCACCACTGAGAAAGAACTCCTGGCGGTAGTCTTCGCCCTTGATAAATTCCGTCAGTACCTCTTAGCCACTAAGGTGGTTGTGTACACTGATCATGCAGCCCTTCGTTATCTCATGTCGAAAAAGGAAACCAAACCTCGATTAATTCGATGGATACTCTTACTGCAGGAATTCGACCTCGAGATTAAGGATAAGAAAGGAACTGAGAATGTAGTGGCTGATCACTTGTCTAGACTGACTTTAGAGTCATCCTTCGACACCCAGCCCATCCCTGAAACCTTTCCAGACGAACAACTGTTCGCCATCTCTGTTAATCCTTGGTATGCTGACATTGTCAACTACCTTGTCACCGAAGAAATGCCATCACACTGGTCAAAACAGGACAAAAACCAATTCCTAGCAAGAGTTAAGTACTACTCTTGGGATGACCCTTATTTGTATAAATACTGTCCTGACCAGATCATTCGTCTCTGTGTCCCTGAGTCGGACCAACTCAGTATCTTGTCCTCGTGTGATGACCAACCTTGTGGTGGTCATTTCAGTACTAAGAAAACTACAGAAAAAGTCTTGCAATGCGGATTCTACTGGCCTACACTATTTAAAGATGCCCATATCTACTGCAAAACCTGTCCTAATTGCCAGCATCTAGGCCGCATCTCCCAGAGGAACATGATGCCCCTCACTCCCATCCAGGTCGATGAAATATTTGACATTTGGGGCATCGACTTCATGGGCCCCTTTCCCATTTCCTATGGTTTTGAGTACATTCTCCTTGCGGTAGACTATGTATCCAAATGGATAGAAGCCATTCCCACCAAGACCAATGACCACAAAGTGGTGGTCAAATTCCTAAAGGAGTTCATCTTCGCTCGATTCGCTGCCCCTAAGGCAATCATTAGTGATGGGGGCACCCATTTCTGCAATAAGATATTCGAGAACTTAATGAAGAAGTATGGGGTAACCCACAAGGTTGCCCTAGCTTATCATCCGCAGACTAGTGGTCAAGTGGAGGTTTCTAATCGTCAGATCAAGCAGATCTTGGAGAAGACAGTCAATACCACACGTAAAGACTGGTCTACTCGTATCACTGATGCTTTATGGGCATACAGAACCGCCTACAAGACCCCACTCAATATGTCTCCCTATCGTCTGGTCTTTGGGAAACCCTGTCATCTTCCGGTAGAGATTGAACATCGTGCCCTGTGGGCCATTAAGAAGCTCAACTTCGACCTAGACTCTGCAGGGGAGGAGAGAAAACTTCAAATGAATGAGTTAGAAGAACTCAGAAATGATGCCTACAACTTGTCCAAGAATTACAAAGCCAAAATGAAGTGGATACATGACAAGAGCATCCTCAGGAAAGAGTTCCAGCCAGGACAGAAGGTCCTTCTTTATAATTCTCGTCTCCATCTCTTCCCTGGGAAACTGAAATCTAGGTGGACCGGTCCTTATACGGTCACCGCAGTCACACCCTTTGGGGCAATCACTATTGAGGATCCCAAGGATCACTCCTCTTTTCAGGTCAATGGGCAGCGTCTAAAACAGTTCCATGAACTTGACGTATTGTTCATTCAGACTTTTGAGATCGATCTCATCGATCCTACCTATGTCGACTGATGATCTACTCAGTCTCCTGTGCTCCAACTTGGTTGGGGGTGCCTGTCACCCCCGTCATGTCTGGCTGAAGACGTAAAACTTAGCGCTTTCGGAAAGGCAATTCCGGTATTCCTAGAGTACATGAGTCTCATGCATTTGTTATTACTGTTATATCTCTGGAAATGCAGGTACAGTCATTCTTCCGATCATCAGGTACCACACACTGTCGAGTTTCTGCCGACTTGGTAACATCCTTCCTGAATCTTTGCATCATCATCATTGATTTGTTATCATTTTATGTCCCGGTCATGAGCACCGAGGACGGTGCTGTATTTTGGTTGGGGGTGGGTATTTACAAAAACTCATGTCTCTAAAAAAAAAAAAAAAAAAAAAAAAAAAAAAAAAAACTATTTGTTTTTGGGGTGATTTCCGATGTTCTCCAAAAGTTTTCTAGAATTTCAAAAATGTGTCAAATACCCTGACTTTGATTAGCTGAAAACCTCCGTTAAGTCAGTATTGAGGATGTCAATTTTTGTTTAAAGTTAGCGTTGAGTCAATTCAAGCGTGACTACAGCAGGTTTGAAAACTCAGAAAAAATCAGATTCGGCACAATTGTACACTATCAACATCAGAGTCATCCTAAGTTTGGAAATTCTAGAGATCCTGTGAGAAGAATTGTGGAGACCTAACCCAGTAAGCTTTCGAGCCTTTAATCATTTCAGAGAGTATACATTAATCCTGAGTCACAAGATGACTCACTATTCTTCATGCCCGCAATAATTCGTTGAGAGATCTCATTATCTTTTGCTTCGATCATAAAACTCGGAACGACATCAACATTGGATTACTACGACAGAACCTTCTCTGTATCCAGTCAAGACAGTATACATGATAGTGCAAACCCTAGAAAATGATTTAGGCCATTTTTCTGAACCATTCAGCCTTTTTACTCACCTGAATTATACTTCACTAGAAACCCCTTGAGCCATTCTATAAAAGCCTTTTCCTTGTAAACCCATCAACCTAAAATCCAGTCTAGCTACGAAACATGACTGGCTACCCTTATTTTGAGATGGACAAAAGAATAACTGATGTGGGTGTACCGTGAAAAGAAAAGTAAAGAAGAAGAATCAAAAGGAAAAGAAAGTGGTTCAAGCCAAAAACAAAATATAGAAAGAAAGTATGAAGTAGAGCTGAAAAGAAATTGAGCAGTCTCAGAAATATCAAGAAAAAGAGAAAAATACGAAAAAAGGAAAAAGGACCAGATAATGGTGTTACGTCGCAGGAAAAATTCAAGAAAATGGCAATATCCTCTCAAGATCTTTGAAATCCTGTATACCTTTATTTTTCTACACCTGACCTAAGCCTCATTACAACCCAGGAAAGTCCTACTTGATTCTAGGATAGCACGATCATAAAATGTGGAGATTGGAGAAGGAGAAGCTATAGAGTTTGATCTAACGTTCCCAAGTGAAGTGGTATTCCAATCATGAGATCTTCTTCTGTTAAAGATGTCCTTCCTTCAAATAATACATATGTGAGATCTTTGCTTTCATATATCAATACATCTCCTCACATATAAATTGAGAGAAAAGAAGAAAACCCTTCTTGTGTGATTCTATTCTGAGTGCTAAACGTGTGAGATTTGAGGTCGAGGCATAAAAACTTAGAGGTGATCTAGAAATCTTTACTGTCGGATGATGAGAATGTTGAGCACACACACACGCAGAGTCTGACTATTCTGGGTCATGATTATCAGTCTGTAGTCTTGCAAATACTTTCCAACTCTTCGCTAGCATGTAACTGTTTTTGCATCCATTCAATGATTTGACGAACGGTGTTTTCCCGGAGCTAATATGAAAAAGTGTGCAGCATGTGCAGAGCCCTTTTAAGCTCATTTATTTCGCACTAATTGCCAAGGATTGGCAATATGCTGGTTGGGGGTTGTGATATTCGCTCAAAAGTGCTTATTTTAAGCAATTATCCTTTTAGCGTTATTGCATTCTCCTACGTAAAATACTCTATTTACCTACTTTTCTACGTAAGAGTCTCTTCTGCTGCGTAGAACACACTTTTCTGGACGAAATGGTATATTTGCATGCATTAAACACATTTTCGGAAGGCTAGATATAAAGCCGTTCTGATTAAGTCTCATTACGTGCTTCTTTTATCGCAGGAAACCCGATTGGAGAATTTTAAGGATTGTGGGCCCACAACTGACTGCCAGAGCCTTTAATCAAAGCATAAAGAGCCAACAGGCTATGACAGGCCAAGTACGGGTCGAGGCAGAGGATCACAGAGTCGGCCAAGAACCAAAAGGGCGGAAGAGTTGATGATGAACAAAAGGCACCCCCAAGATTTGATTATGAAGATCTAGGCAAATTTTAAGAGCCTATGATCACAAAGTCAAGAGCTAACATGGCTTACAAATAAGCGCAAATCACATATGAGCCAGAAGGGATATTGAAGATCCAAACACAAATTGATAGTGGGTCATGTTACTAGGCCAGTGGAGCAAAACAACATCATCAAGGGTGAGCCAGGATGTGAGACCAAGTTGATAAGCCACGACACTAAGCCAAGATACCAACTTGTTAAAGTGGTGATCAAGCAGAGGGTATAAAGGAGAAAGTCGAAAAGCAAGTCCAAAGAACTCGATATGCTTGGATAATATGAATACAGTTTTGGATATGTGGTGGCCTAATACACTGTATAGTGTTCACACGCATGGAACAACATCAAATGGTCCAATTTATTGAAAGTCGATGACCTTGGGGTCCACAAAGGACGCATGGCATGGTAGCATGCCATGGAGGATTGCTAGAAATCAAACGATGATGAAGGATGGCAGTTCCCATTAAATGGTGTTGAAATATGGACAATATACATTGGACTAAGCGGGCCCATTCCTCGTGGAGCCCAGCCCATACAAGAAAATATTCCCATAAGGTAAGAAAAAGGTGGTTTTCAAATTAGAAGGCTGGTTTTGCAAAAGAAGGGAATTTCTTGAAGAAACTTAGGATACAACTATGGAAAGTCCTAAGATTTTTTTTGAAGCAAAGGGAAGTTGGTTGTGGCTAGACATCTAGCATATATATTTGGACCGAAACCCTAATGGGTTTCTCTTCCACGTTCTCATACTCTCTCCCACGTTCTCATACTCTCTCCACGTTTTTCACTCTTCCCAATCGATCTCTTCCCTTCCCTTCTCCCACGTTCCTTCTTCTCCCCCACGTTCCACAACTAGAACCACCCCTGATCTCCAAGCATCTTCCATAGGAGCAACAGCCTCCACCTTGCTCCCCCCATCACCACCTGCTGCTGCTCCAACGGACTGCCATTAGCCTTCATCTCCAACGCCTGGTAGTTCCTCTCCAACGGACTGAATAACCCCTCCATCTCCTCCAAGCTGGTGCATCTCCTGCCACTCCCTTGCCGCCCCACAAAGTGGTTCTGTCTCTCCCCTTGCACAGAAACGTCACCTGCAGTCCTCCACCTTGCCGGATTTGAGATTCAAAAGAGAAAAAAAAAAAAAAAAAAAAAAAAAGAGGCCGCCCTTCTCTTCTTCTCCGACGTCTCAACCCATCTCTCTTCACTCTCCTCATTCCCTCCACTGTTTCCACCTGCAGCGGCCTCCCTTCAAGCTTCAAAGCTTGCTGCAAACAAAAAAAAAAAAAAAAAAAATTTTTTTTTAGATCACCGGAGTTGCAGGTTGCAACTCCGGCAACCTCCATTACCACCGTCTCCAACTCTTCTTGTTGGCGTCGGGCATCGCACTACAACACCGCAGCCCCCTCCTTTCTCCCTACCGTCACCTCCTGCACTTCTCTTCATCATCTCCAGGAGGAACAAAAAAAAAAAAAAAAAAAAGAAAAGAGCTCGCCGGAGTTGCAGAACTCCGGCAATCTCCATTAAAACCGGCGATCTGCACCACTTTTCTCCCTTTTCTCCCAAAAACACCACTTCAGCCTCTCCTAAAAATCACAGCCTTTATCCTCCTCCTCTTCTACACCATTTTCTTTTAAACCCAAGCCGTTAGAACCCAAAAAAAAAAAAAAAAAAAAAAAAAAAAAAAAAAATCATCTCCAACCACCACCGTTTCTCTCCACAGCCACGCACACCAGCAGAAACTCTATCACACTTCAATCCCAGCAGCCACACCAGAGAAGAAGAGGGAGGAGGTGAGATCGCACTCACCAGGCTGCCTTCTTTCTATCATAGAAGGATCAAACCCGAAATCTCCACCAAGCTACCGCCCCCTCCTTCCATCAGCGCTCCACGTTGCTGGACTGCACCTCGCTGCCCTTGCTCCAGCAATCTTCCATCCTCCTTCAACACCTCACAGTCCAGCCGCCCTCCACGATTTCCATTGGAGATCCATCTCCCTCCATTGTTGCAGCATCAAAGCTGAAACCACCTGCCGCATCCTCCATCTTCATCAACACGTACTCACCATTGAACTGGGCGTCCTCTCTTGCCGGCCTTGCTTCACCGTCCATCACCATCACGCCTCCACCACCTGCCAATTCGGGTTTCCAGACCGTGCTTCTCACCACCTCCACGCCTTCCCCAATAAGTTGTTTGCCACTCATCATCTCCCGTTGGTAAGCTAGCAAGATTCTCTCTCCCTAGTTTTCTCTCTCTAAATTAGTTTTCTCTCTCTAGATAGTTTAATCTTACTTGCTTTCTTTTTGTCATGTTTGTATTAAAGCTCAACAGTTTTGTAATTTGATATATTAGTTTTAATGAAGAAGTTTTAGTTTGGTAATTTGTTCTAAATTTTGTCATTAATCTAAAGAATGGTTCTCTTAACTTCTCTCTAAAAAGATGAATGTTTTAAAATCACTACCACCATTCTCACCTCTCCATATTTTCTACAATATCCATGTTTTCTTGATAAAAATCCGTCATTGCATGTTCATGAGTCGCGCTAACTAACCCCGAGTGCGGATCGACATCCGACACGAATCCCTATACAAATCTCTGCATTTTACAGGATAATCGGATCAATTTACAAATGTGTTGAAGTTAGGGCTTCCGTAACCAACGACACGGAAAAATCCTACTTTCATCTCCGTTCCACCTTAGGTGTCAGGAAGACTGCAGATTCACTCAGTCTCCATGAGTTTTATCCTGGTTGGGGGTACTTGATATACCCCCATCATGTCTGGCTGAAGACGTAAAACTTAGCGCTTTCGGAAAGGCAATTCCGGTATTCCTAGAGTACATGAGTCTCATGCATTTGTTATTACTGTTATATCTCTGGAAATGCAGGTACATTCATTCTTCTGATCATCAGGTATCACACTGTCGAGTTTCTGCCGACTTGGTAACATCCTCCCTGAACTTTTGCATCATCATCACTGAATTTTTATCATTTTATGTCCCGGTCATGAGCACCGAGGACGGTGCTGTATTTTGGTTGGGGGTGGGTATTTACCAAAACTCATGTCTTCATTTTGATAAAAAAAAAAAAAAAAAAAAAATGTTGTTTTTGGGGTAATTTCCGATGTTCTCCAAAAGTTTTCTAGAATTTCAAAAAAATGTGTCAAATACCCTGACTTTGATTAGCTGAAAATCTCCGTTAAGTCAGTATTGAGGATGTCAATTTTTGTTAGCATTGAGTCAAGTCAAGCGTGACTACAGCAGGTTTGAAAACTCAGAAAAACTCAGATTTGGCACAATTGTACACTATCAACATCAGAGTCATCCTAAGTTTTGAAACTCTAGAGATCCTGTGAGAATAATTGTGGAGACCTAACCCAGTAAGCTTTCGAGCCTTTAATCATTTTAGAGAGTTATACAATAATCCTGAGTCAATGGATGACTCACTATTCTTCATGCCCGCAATATTCGTTGAGAGATCTCATTATCTTTTGCTTCGATCATGGAACTCAGAACGACATCAACATTGGATTACTACGACAGAACCTTCTTTGTATCCAGTCAAGACAGTATACATGATAGTGCAAACCCTAGAAAATGATTTAGGCCATTTTCTCTGAACCATTCAGCCTTTTTACTCACCTGAATTATACTTCACTAGAAACCCCTTGAACCCTTCTATAAAAGCCTTTTCTTTGTAAGCCCATTAACCAAAAACCCAGTTCAGCTACGAAGTGTTACTAGCTACCCTACTTTTGAGAAGGATAAAAAAATAACTGATGTGGGTGTACCGTGAAAAGAAAAGTAAAGAAGAAAAAATCAAAAGGAAAAGAAAGTGGTTCAAGCTGAAAACAAAATATGGAAAGAAAGTATGAAAAAGTGCTGAAAAGAAATTGAGCAGTCTCAGAAATATCAAGAACAAGAGAAAAATACGAAAAAAGGAAAAAGAACCAGATAATGGTGTTACGTCGCAGGAAAAATGCAAGAAAATGGCAATATCCTCTCAAGATCTTTGAAATCCTGTATCCCTTTATCTCTATACACCTGACCTAAGCCTCATTACAACCCAGGAAAGTCCTACTTGATTCTAGGATAGTACGATCATAAAATGTGGAGATTGGAGAAGGAGAAGCTATAGAGTTTGATCTGACGTTCCCGAGTGAAGTGGTATTCCAATCATGTGATCTTCTTCAGTTAAAGATGTCCTTCCTTCAAATAAAACATATGTGAGATCTTTTGCCTCTTTATATTAAATACATCTCCTCACATATAAATTGAGAGAAAAGAAGAAAACCCTTCTTGTGTGATTCTATTCTGAGTGCTAAACATGTGAGATTTGAGGACGAGGCATAAAAACTTAGAGGTGATTTGGAAATCTTTACTGTCGGATGATGAGAACGTTGATCACACACACACGCAGAGTCTGACTATTCTGGGTCATGATTATCAGTTTGTAGTCTTGCCAAAACTTTCAAACTCTTCGCTAGCATGTAACTATTTTTGCATCCATTCAATGATTTGACAAACGGTGTTTTCCCGGAGCTAATGTGAAAGTGTGCAGCATGTGCAGAGCCCTTTTAAGCTCATTTATTTCGCACTAATTGTCAAGGATTGGCAATATGCTGGTTGGGGGTTGTGATATTCGCTCAAAAATGCTTATTTTAAGCAATTATCCTTTTAGCGTTATTGTATTCTCCTACGTAAAATGCTCTATTTATCTATTTTTTTACGTAAGAGTCTCTTCTGTTGCATAGAACACACTTTTCTGGACGAAATGGTATATTTGCATGCATTAAACACATTTTCGGAAGTCTAGATATAAAGCCGTTCTGATTAAGTCTCATTACGCGCTTCTTTTATCGCAGGAAACCCGATTGGAGAATTTTAAGGATTGTGGGCCCACAACTGACTGCCAGAGCCTTTAATCAAAGCATAAAGAGCCAATGGACTTAGACAAGAAGAAGTAGGCTGAAGACAGGAAGAGCCAGAGAATCGAAAAAGCCTGAGAGAAAATCAAGAGAAAAGGAGAGACAAGCCCTCAAAGAAGAGACTAAGGAGATTAAAGCTTATCAACTAACATAAGATGAGGACTCACTCAGTTGGTAAAGCATGCAGAAGACCAAGTCAACGACCAGGGTTCAAGACCCTCTACTAGCATTTTCTCTTTATTTTGTAATATTTTCTCTCTCCTCTCTCTAAATCCCATCCTCTCTCCTCCCTCAAATCTACGACCTACCTTGTCCAAATTCCATCGCCCAATCATCACTGTCCATCTCTACTGTACAATCGCTCAGTCAATCCCCCGATCATCCATCTCACCATCTCTTAAAATCCAATGGCCTTCATCACTTCATGATTTAATCCTATGGGCCTAAGCCAAGATGAGATGCGAGCCCATTAGCTATGATCCACAGCCCAGCCATTTTAGTGGACCCCTCAACCCTAGATATTTCTTAAATGATTTTTAAAAGAGGCATGTTTTTAAAAGAGGAATATCCTATTGCCATAAAATGATTTTTTGAACAAAACTAGGAAGCTTACCAAATTAGAATTTCTTTTTTTGAAAAGCTTTATCTTTATGGGTCCACTTAAACGGCTAGAACCGTTGAAGGGAAGGGATAGCCCTTAAAAGATATTAGAAATCATGGGTTTCTAATATAGAAACCCACGGTTTCTATTGTGGGCAGCATGTTCTTCAAGTGAAAAAAAGAAGAGAAACCCTAAAGCCGTCACATAAAGGGAGCCACGCTCCTTCCATTTCTGCCCCGCCCCCCCCCCCCCCCCCCCCCCACGTTTTGGAAAAAGAGAAGTCTTTCTCTCTTGCTGCCTTTGAACCCCAGCCGTCCTCCCCAACTTCTTCTCTCCCACGTTCTTTTTTTTTCTTTTCTCTTCTCACTCAAGAACCCATATCTCTCTCCTCTCATTCTCTCCAAAAACCAGCCACAACTGTTCTCCACGGGCTATGCATTGAACTCCAAGACGCCTGCATCTTCATGGTCTTCGTGGCCGGCTAATGAACCTCCATCTCCACTGCAACCTCTACACCGGCTACCACCACAAGCACCAACGGTGCTGCTATCATCTCCACTCCTCCACGCCGGCAACCTTCTCCAAAGTGGGGAGTCTTCTTCTCTTTCTTCATCTTCTTCCTCTCCCAGCCGTTACATCCACCAGCCCCTCCTCCATCGCAACCACTGTGGGTCGCCTTCTCCTCCACCAAAGATCGTCGGTCTGAATCTCTTCACCATCTCCATCTCTCTTCCCCCATATCTTTTCCTCCTCTCTCCTCTCTTCCACGGCCCTCACCTTTACTCCTCTCCATCATCTTCAAGAAAAAAAAAAAAAGAAAAAGAAAAGAAAAGGAAAAGGAAAAAGGGGAGGAAAGAAGAAGAAAAGAAGAGAAGAGGATTAGACCTCACCTGGCTGCCCTCTTGCAGGACAGCAGCAGGTCGCCACCATCTCCGCCGGCAACTTGAACTTCCAGCAACAACCACCGCCCTCATCCAAACACCACCGCTCTCTCTTCTCTTGCAACTCCAGTCTGCCCCCAACGGTGCTCTTCCACCGTCTTCTCCAATCCAGTGTACCTCCTGTGTGCTCTTCCACCATCTTCTCCAATCCAGTCCGCCTCCTGCATGCTCTTCCACAGTCTTCACCAACCCAGCCACCGTCTTCACTAACCTAGCCACCATTAACTCAGGCATCACCCCGTAGCCAGCATCACTTCCTTTATCAACAACATAATCTTCTTGCCGCCCTCTCACCATTGTACTCACTTGGCTAATCCGTGGCCAATCTCCACTGGCGTTCACCTTCCCAATCCAAGCAAACACATGACCGGCAAAACCACCTTTTATCATTGGCCGAACTGTTCATCAATGGCCGATTCTCCAGTAAGTCTCCAAAGGTAAATCCTCTCTTCTCTTTCTCTCTCCACCCTCACTTTTTCTCTCTACCTCCCATCTTCTCTTTCTAATATTCTCAACTTTCTCTCTCTTATTTCTCTCTCTACCTCTCTCATCATCTTTATCTTGCTTTCTAGATTAATTTCCTGTTATTTGCTTAAGTATTGGGATTCAAGCATTGTAAGCTTTATTTTGTTTGAGGAATAAGAATTGAATTTTAGCATGTTGGTTCTCTCTCAATCTTCTTTAATGTTTGTTGATTTAGTTTGTAGTTTTGATAAATTCTCTCTCCAAAAATCACTGAAAATATTTTAAATCCATCACCATTCTCACCTCTCCATGTTTTATTGATGAAAATCCGTCATTTCATGTCTTTGAATTATGCTCATTAACCCTGAGTGCGGACGATACCCGACACGAGCCATTGTACAACCCTGTGATTTTTGCAGGATTTGAGTGAACAAGATTCGGATAATTACAAAAATTGTTGATTCTAGGGGGTTTCCGTAACCAACGACGCGGAAAAATCCTATTTTCACACATCATTCTTTTCACTTGGTGAACTGGACTATCCATCATCCTTAACATTGGCCGATCCACCCTTGATCAAGAAACCAAGGGTAAAATCTTAACCGTCCACTTTCGGTAAGTGCAACATGATAAATCCCATTCTCTCTCTAGAGATCCCTAGGCTGATTGCCTTTTTGCACCGTCGACTCCATTCGGTGAATGCAAAAGGGTGAGTTTTTCTCTCACCTCTATCTTGTCGGCGGGTAAACGACCGAGGTGAAAATCTCTCTTTACCTTCTTCCTCTCTCTAAAATCTCTTTTTACATGCTTTTTCACATGCTTTCTAGAATAGATTTACTGCTTTATTTACTTTTGTCATTTATTTCATGTAAGCAACAGTTTAATTAATGCAATTTGATTTCGATGATTTTAGTATTTTCTGGATCTCACTTGGATGTTTTTTTAATCTCGACTCACCATTCTAATCCTTCCACGTTTCTCTTGTATATTATCTGTCATTTTATATTCTTATTCGTGCTAATCCGACTAATCCCGAGTGTGGATTGACATCCGACACGAATCCCTATACAATATCTCATATTTTGCAGGATAATCGGATAAAAATTACAAATATGTTGGGATTAGGGTTTCCATAACCAACGACGCGAAAAAACCCTATTTCAACCATCAAAGAGTTTTCAACTAGACAAAATAAACGGCTAGCATTTACAAAAAGTATGCACGAGGAATGCACTGAATATGAATGATCCCGATCATATATTTGATGTTTACTTGAGTGGTAGCCGCTAAACGGTGGCTAAATTATGAAGGTTTCACAACAAGAAAATATGGGACCCATGCATCTGGGTCCGAAGTGGGGGATATATATACGTAGCCAGATGTACTGAATTGTGAATCAGGTGTGCACATACACAGTTGCTACACTACACACAAGGATGAGGTGGCAAGTGCTTAGTGGTGGAATGGGGTAGATAGTTGCACATGTTGGTTGACTTGGCAAAGGGCTTGAAAGAAGAGTGTTTGGACGGTGGATATTGGATAACTAAATTTTTTGGAAAGGCAAGATTTTGGATGGTGTGAACATTTACAAAAATGTGGCTGACATACATGGAAGAACTTCCCAATACATGAAGAATTATTTTTGCAAAGAAAGAAAACAAGTCAACTATGACTTTGGTTTAGTCGGTTAAAAGGTTAATTCTCTCCAATCCAATGGCTATAATAGCCATCCCATCTCCTTAAAGCCAAGGGCGTTAACGTAATGTTTGGCCCATCCCCCATATCTCACCACGCTTCTCCTCCAAATAGCAACATCACCGCTCCCACTTTCCACAACAGCTCTCCTGATCTCCTTCACACAAGCCGTCCCCCTATTTGCTGAGGATAACAAGCCGTTCTCTCCCATTTTTCTTCATCGCCTCCCACGTTTTTCTCACAGCTCTCTTCACAACTGCCACCTACAGTAGCCCAAATCACGGCCCCCATTCTCCAGCACGTCCTCATCATCTCTTCCATCAACTCCACGCTGCACTACCTCCAAGCACCTGCCTCCTCAGCCACCATCACCTTTGCTATTGCCTCACCTTTTCCTTTTTAGTTGCCGCTAGGACCTGCAACTCCAGCGGATTATTATCATCGTCACCGACAGATTTGTCTCCACTAGATCTAGATATTTCTCCTTCCACAGGCAGCAGCCATTTATCACCAAGCAACTAACGGTGTAGCAGCAACTCGATCAGCATCGCCCACCTACTACCAGCCCGTGAAAAGCTCCATGCTCCTCACGTTGCAACCCAGCATCCCCCATTCCAATCTCTCCTCTCCCCACCGTCCTCTTTTTCCTTCTCTCTCAATTCTCTTGACCGCCTCTCTCTCTTTTTAGAAACCAAAAAAAAAAAAGAAAGAAAAAAGGAGAAAGGATAAGGGAAGAAGAAAAGAGTGGAGGGGAGACCGTTCCCCATCTTTTCCCCTGCTGGCTCGACCAGCACAGCTACATAGGGCCGCAAGAATGGTGGTGCTTTAAACACCACCGTTGGCCACCACCGATCCTCCATAGTTGCTGCCCCCGCTCTCATTGCCGCCGTCCTCTTTAGCCAAACACCATGGTCTACGCCATCTTCTTTTTCGTCTTGAAGGTGACGACTCCATCACCACAAATTGCTCTTCCCTTTTATTCTCCACCATAAGACCGATCCCCTTGGATTCTCCAAGTTGTGTTCCAGCCACCAAGGAAAGCCTAAGGTGACTTTTCTCTCTCTTTCTCTCTTTCTCTCTCTAGCTCTCTCTCTTTCTAGCATCATCTTGTTTTATTTTCAAGATAGTTTACTTTTGTTTATTTTATTTTAATTTTTTTATTATCAATGTAAATAGTTTATGGTGACTCAATAAAAGTAGTTTCCGTTCTAGTTTGTGTTCTTCAGTTTATTATGATGAATAGTAATTTTGGATTTATTTATTTAGCAATCCCTTTGATTAATACTCGATCTCCAAAATCAAACATCATGTTTTTAATCCCAACCTCATCTTCTCCCACCATCATTTTCATCAATTTCTAAAAAAAAAAATCCATCATTTCATGTTCTCTTTTGTGCTAACCCGCGTAATCCCGAGTGTGGATCGACATCCGACACAAAGCCACTATGCAAATCTCTATATTTTGCAGGATAAAAAACTCGGATAAAATTACAAATGTGTTGGAATTAGGGTTTCCGTAATCAACGACACGGAAAAACCCTACTTTCACTCTCCTCCTCCTTTTTTTTCTTCGTTTCAATGGGTTTAGAAGGAGAAGGCAGCAAGGATGGTGGTCTTTCCTTCCCTCTTTCTTTTCTTTTTCTTTTCTTTTCTGGTTTGGGATGATGGAGCAGTGGAGAGGTTGAGCGATTGGTGGTGCTGCGTGCCCAAGATAGAATGGTGAAGAGAGGAGCGTTTTGAGGAATACTTGCTGGCCGAACCCGCAACTTGTGGACGGTGAAGTTGACGGGGCGGTAATGGAAAGTGGTGGAGCGGTAACGGCTTGGAGATGGAGGTTGGTTGTGTGGGATTGCAAGGAGTTACAGTGTGGTGGTGGTCGTCCAAACGGCGGCTGCTACTTGGAAGTGAATGGTAGCAAGAGGGAGAGGAGGCGCAAGCGGTGTTGAAAGATGGAGGTGGCTGACGGCTTGCTCCTCACTCCTTCTTCTTTCTTCTTCCTTTTCTCCTTTTCTATTTTCTTTTCTTTTTTATTTCCCTTGGGTTCCTTCCCTTGTGAGGGTCGGTTGAGAGGGAAAGAGAGGGAAAGGATTGACTGGAGATCGCAGCAATGGGGGGGGGGCGTTGCTACCCCTTGATGAAGACGATGAAGGCAGCGTCAATGGAGGTTGAGGATGGCTGGGTTGAGATGCTCTCTTTGCAGAAAACATGAAGGAGTTGGAAGCAATTGGAGAGAGGTGGTGAAAGAAAAAAAAGAGAATCGGAGAGAAGAGGGAGAGAGCCTCCCCAACGTGTAGAAAGAGATTTATGTCTCTTAGGGTTTCGGTCCTCTTTTTTTTTTTCCAAAATCCCCCTCTTTTCAGAACTTTATTACCCTTTTATCCCCACCTATGTAAAACCTCAACTTCCCTTTTAGGAAGAATAATTCCTCTTGAGGCGAGAGAACCACTTTCAATTATTTCTAAAATCAGCCACCTTTTTAAAGAATGTTTTTATTTTGAAAAAGGTCCAGTCCTTCTTTCCATCTTCTTTCTCTCTGTATGGTCAGCCTCTTCTAGTGGATCCCCATGGTTTCTCCCTCGTTTGAATTTTCATAAATTCTCTTCTTGAACAATTTTAAAAACCCCTAGAAAATATATTTTCAAAGCTCTTCACTCTTTTGAATAATTTCTAGAATCTTTTATTCCCAAAATAATTTCTCTCTTTTGATAACCAAAGAAAATCTCCTTGGGATCCCAACCCTCCGATAGTTTCCAAATAACGCCCTTAAATCCGCCATGTGGCATTGGCCATATCTTTTCTGAGAAAGTGTGGTGGCATTTGAGTGAGATGTGGGCCATCTCTAGAAATTGTTGATTGATGGATGATAGATGATAGTGATAATCGAATGATCGGGTGATAGAGTGGATGATTTGATGACGATTGGACGGTGGAGATCAACCAAGGTAGGCCGTAGGATTGAGTGATTGCGAAGGTAGAGAAAATCGGATGATTAAGATTTGAGAGAGGAGAGAGGATGAGGTTTAGATAGAGGAGAGAGAAAATATTACAAAATAAAGAGAAAAATGCTAGCAGAGGATCTTGAACCCTGGTCTTTGACTTGGTCTTCTGCATGCTTCACCAACTGAGCAAGTCCTCATCTTGTGTTAGTTGATAAGCTTTAATCTCCTTAGTCTCTTCTTTAAGGGATTGTTTTTCCTTCTCTCTTAATCTTCTCTCAGACGTTTTCAACTCTCCTGGCTCTCCTAGCATTTGGCATGTATCTTTTTATCCTCAGCCTGTTGGCTCTTGTGCTTTGGTCCTAGACTCTAGTAATCAGTTGTGGGCTTGCATTCCATCGAAATCGTCCGATTTGTGCTCCTGCGACAGAAAAATCGCGTAATGAGATTTCTACAAAACGGCTTCACATGTGGGTCAAATAAATGAGTATGAATACATGCGAATATACAATTTTGACTAGAAAAATATGTTCTGCGCAATGAGAGAAACTTTTACGTAGAAAAGTTGATAAAAATGACAATTTTATGTAAGAGAGTGTGATAATGCTAGAAGCATAATTGCTTAAAATAAGCACTTTTGAGCGAATATCACTTACTTATTGTTTAAACACCTCATTTTTCTAATACCTTATCACTTTTGCTTTGTAGAATTTCTTTTTAGGAAGAATAAGGAAGAAGATGAGTTTGAAAACCTCCATTGAAGGCATCTAGAAAAAAATTGCTAAAAATGTAGGTTCTCTTTCCTTCTTTAGTTTATAGTGAGTTTTTTTCTTAAACATGCATGCTTCCTATGGGAGTTCTCATGGATAGATCTATGATTTAAAAAATAAAAAATAAAAAAACATGATGTTAATCTCTACATATTTTTACATCATCAAGTATACTTAAAAAACTAGTTGGGATATGGAAATCAATTTAATCATTATGTTTTTCTCATCGTAAATAGTAATTATGTGATATGGGAAAAAATGAACTCCAAAATGTTTGAGCCGAATACTTGTAGACAAGGAAATAAATTTTGATTTTGAGGTTTATTTCGACCACCTCGAAAATAGAAATATTTCGTGAAAATATTTTGACCTATGTGAAAATAATACATTTTTTGTGAAAATGATGGAAATATTGTGGAATTTTTTGTGAAAAGTTTGGAAAATGATAAAATAAACATAAAAACAATTCATAAGCTATCAAACCATAATATACAACCATATATAGTGTGAAAATGAATGACCATAGCTGTTTGTAATATGTTGAGGTAGGTATCTAATAGTCAGTCAACTAAAAATAACAACAATGATAAATAAAAATTATTATAATCATTAAATAACCTTAAATTAAGTTCATTACATCTAAAATACATCTTCAAATAGATAAGTACAAAAGTAGAGAGGTCACAACCACATTGACCTTCGGCAAACCATCATCCCCATCCTAGCTAGAACCTTGATAGTATTGGTGCCTTATGTAATTACAATATTGAATGGTACATTCCAATGTGCACCATAGGTACCATAAGGTCCATAGTTGACTTGGACCCCAAAGCTGTACCCAATGGGTATACAATAACCAGGAGCTCCATATCCCAGTGCTTGTGACTGCATGTCATGGCTGCTAAGAACCTATGTGGGTCATATCCGATCGCCGATCAGTACGCTGACCCTGCCCACCAGACGGCTCCAGAGTAGTTGTGCCTTCTGCCCACCAGGCGACTCCAGAACAGTTGTGCCGTCTGCCCACCAGACGGCCCCAGAACAGTTCTATCGTCTGCCCACCAAACAGACCCAGAGCAATTGTGCCGTCTGCCCACCAACGACTCCCGCACAGTTGCGCCGTCTATCCACCAGACAGCTTCAGAGGAGTTGGCCGTCTGCTCATCAGACGGCTTCACACCAGTTATGCTGTCACGCCCCGAATCCGGATACCCTGATACGACCCAAAAATCCATGGATCGACCCGTACCCGAACCCAGAGGTGATCCATGAATGTCCCCTAGTGGTCCAATTAGGTCCATTAGACTACTAAGGTTCATTCGAAAACCCACTAAGTAAAAAAAAAGTATAGATGTAAAAAACAAATAATTAAAATAATTCATAACTCAAACAATTCAATCAATCAACTAAATGTGGAGAGAATTGATATTCGCTCAAAAGTGCTTATTTTAAGCCATTATCCTTATAGCGATGTCGCATTCTCCTACGCAAAACTTGTCTTTTCGTCGACTTTTTCACGTAAGAGTTTCTTCCAATGCGTAGAGCGCAATCTTTAAACGAAAATCGACTATTTGCATGAAATATACGCATTTCGGATAGTCCAGTATCAAGCCATTTTAGTTGAATCTCATTACGCGCTTTCTCACTTGTAGGAGATCCTATCGGGCGATTTTCGAGACTTGCGTGCCCATGATCAACCATAGAAGTCTAATATCAAAGCTTAAGGAGTCAACAAGCTATGACAAGAAGATACCGGCCAAGTACGGGTCAAGTCAGAGGATCGTAGAGTCAGATAAAGAACCAAGAGACGAGCTAAAGTGATTCAAAGCCGCACCAACTGACATAAAATGACGGCTTACGTAATTGGTAAAGCCGATGGAAGATTACATTGAAGATCAGGGTTCATGACCCTCCGCCAGCTCTTTTGCCATTATTTTGTATTATTTTCTCTCTCCTCTCTCCTAATTCTCTCTCCATCTGTCTAGACTCTAATATCTAACCCGTAGATCATCTCATCGTACCATTAGATCCCCAGATCTACCATCCGATCCCCCTCTCTATGATCGAATTGCTTATATCTCACCATCCGATCCTTAGATCGATCATCCTAACCCTCCGATCTCCATCATCTAACCTTAGATCTTCTCTCCTTTAGCATTATTCCATCTCTCATAGTTCTTCTACCGTTAGATCTTCAATTCGACCGTTAGATCATTCATCTGACCGTTGGATCTCTCCAGATCCTACGGTCCGCCAATTGTGGACCGAGTCAAACCACCACCTCATCTCATCCAATTATCATAGTTCCATCATTTAACAGCCCCCATGGCCAAGTGGCCCACAAGCAAATTGGAAGCCCACGGCCTTGTAACCCGTCCTAGAGCACATGGTGTTTTGGGCTCATTTACCATTTTTTCCCCTGCCGGCCAAACGCACCCTAACCTACGGCCTCGCAAGAGGCCCATATCTATCTAGCCCATTAGCCCGCTTATCCTTGAACCCATGCCCATACCCATTGACACATGGTTACAAGGCCCACGGGCCAATTATCCTTGTAATGACCCAATCAAAGCAAGTGGCCAACATAAACCCATGGGCTCTCACAAGCCCACATTCAAGCCAATGGGAGAAGTGGTCAACTTTGACCACTTCTCATCAATCCCCAACTTCATTCCTACGGTTTCTCTCTCCCACAACAAACTCTCCCTTTAAAAGAAAGAGAAACCTTGGGTCTCTCTTTGGTTCCCTCCCCCTTTCAAACTCCTACCTCTCTTCCCCTCTCATCCCTTTCCTCTATCAATTACTAGTGGTTGTCCTTTGCTCCTCCTTGAACAACCGGACTACCCTTGCACACCACCTTCTTACTCACCATTAATTCCGGCGAGAAGCTCGCCGGAATTGCGTCACCGTTGTGCAAAGTGTGCTGCCACTACGTCTTCTCCCCTTTCCCCTTCACGTTTGCTTCTTCTTCTCCTTCTTTCCCCCTTTCCTTGCTTCTTGTCTTACTTTCTTAATCTTCTTCCTCTTCTTGATCTTCACCGGAGTTGTAGGCAGCAACTCCAGTCGTCTTCTTCCCCCTCTTTTCTTCGGTTTCTCCTTCTTTTCTTGCTGGCCATCTCCGCTTGTTGCCTTGCACCCCTCCTCTTGTGTGCACCTCTGTCCATCTAAGTTCGCCATCAGCTCCTTCCACCAACTATGAGTGAAAATCCAGCGGCTCACGATCTCTTGCTGCCCTTCAGCCTGCAACGTGGTGGTTCTTCACCACGTTTCTGGATATCTTCTCGCTGGGTATTTCCCCAACTCCAGAGCACAGGAGATCTGCAACTCTATTCCACCAATCTTCACCCTAAAACGTATCTCAGTTCTGCTCAGCCACAAGACATGCACCAACACCTCCTTTCCATCTTCACCGGACGTCTCTGCAACTTTGTTGAACACCGGTGAATGCACAATCCTCCTGTCACCGTGTTGAACCAGCAAACGTGCAGACCCCGTCTCAGGTAGGTGCACTAGCAAAGCTGTTGCATTTCCCTTCCACGTCTGCAACTCCAAACGGCTGCTGGCTGGATTGCAACTTCACTCCACAGGCCGTGATCTTCTCCACAGAGCCGTTGTGCTCTTCAAACGCTGGTAATACTAGTCACCATCGCCCTCCACATATAGCAATCACCTGCAACTCTTTAGGTGTTCTTCACCGGCCAAGATCTCAGCCTCACTCCACATCTGCTTTGCTCACCTACTACAAACGAACCAGTCCACCTTCTCCACCGGTTCTGCTGCCCCTCAACTCACCACCGTCCACCATTCAAACCAGCAAGCTTCCTCTCTTTCAGGCGGTTTTCTTCCTCCATTGCCGGATTGCACTCCTCCACCCAGCAACTCAGTTGCAGATCTACAACTTTCCAAGTTTCTGCCCTCACGACTCCACAACGCTGCTCCATCCTCCGTTAGACACTGCAAGTACTCCTCCATTCATCTTCTGGCAGTGCACCAGCCACTTCTCTCCACCGGCCAGCATCCTTTTCATGAGCAAGAGACGGTCTGCTACTCCCTTGGCATCAGCCACTGTTATATGTTCAAGCGCTCCCTTCAATTTGTTGCAACAAGAAAAACCCAACGTGACAGGTTGGATCCCTTCAAGTTGCCTTATCTCAGCAACATCTTCAACAAATTTGAGTTGTAGTGCATCTCCTCCCAACATTTGCACCTCCTTGGACGACTGTGTACTGTCTCTCCACCACTTATCAACGTGGAACCAACCCCCAGCCTGTAACCCAAACGGTGCTGCACTTCATGCAACACTTGCAAGTGCATGAGCACCTCTTCTCCTACATCAATCTTGCAGTCCACCAAGATGGGATCCTCCATGCTCTCCTAAAGGTAATTTCTAGCTATCTATTTCCCTCTCTAAACTCTTTCTAGATCATGCTAGTCATCTTCTCTATCTACCCATTTCTAGCACTTTCTCTCTCTATCTCTCATTCTCTCTCTAGATCTCTTGTTTTAGCCATTTTCTCTCTCTAATCTCCATTTCTCTATCACCATTTCTTCCTCTATCTCTAATTTTCTCTCTCTATAATTTTGTCTCTCTTATTATTGCTTTCTAGTTAATTATTTAATTAGCATGTTTTATTCGATTGAAAGTTGTATTTTGACATTTGAATTTAATAAAGTGATTTGAGTTCATAATTTAAGCAGTTCATTCTATCTTGTATTTTATTTTTGTTTTCAGTTTAATTTCTTCATCATTTTCTCTCTCTAAAACACGAAAGCTTGTTTTAAATCACCGATTCACCATTCTCACATCTTCCATCATTTATAGCAGATTTCTATTAATTTGTTCTTTATTTGCCTTAACCCCGAGTGCGGACGATACCCGACATGAGCCACTGTGCAAGTCTGCATTTTTGCAGATTAAGTGAACCAAATCGGAGAAATTACAAATATTGTTGAACTTTAGGGTTTCCGTAACCAACGACGCGGAAAAACCTTAATTTCAAGAATGAGGTGAAAACATGCTCTCAATCAAAGGCTTACATGCCCGTGAAAATAAATAACCAATGTTTAGAACAGTTAAAATCAAGTCTTCTAAAGTGTGGGATCGACTCCCAAATCCTAGCCGATCTCCTCTAATGTGTCAGAGTCTTTCGCCTCAAAATCATCTCACATACTCGACTCCTCAAAATCTGAAAATGGTATCGGTGTAGCACCGTGAGCCGAGGCCCAGTAATACAACAGTATGCATAGTATGATATCATATTATACAAGTTTTTAACCAAGGTATGCATCTCAATCATATAATAAGGATGACATGAATATGAGGATGAATGCAAGTAAGTACGGGATGCAAATGCAACTAGTACCCATAACCACATAGGGTCTCCATCTCCTTCCCGCATTGGGAGCGGTCTCATCGACCCATCTACAGGATATAATAATGTCTGGGGCCTTTCACCCTAGGGTACCGAACCTGATTAATTGATAAAACCAATATTAACGTATATAATATACTTCAACCCCGTTCCCTTATGCACCCCTTATATGAAATGACGTGATGATCATAGTATGATAACAAGATGGTACTAGGGTTACATGGCATATGCATACATGTATTTAACATTTAAATAAGAATATAAAATAAATACATGATCATCAAGAATAATAAAATGGGTATGAACTAGGGTTAAACAACATAAATAACATGTAAATAATCACCAAAGATCACGATCAACATCGATTAACAATATAAGTGAAGGTCTCAAGAGAATCCAACACACTATGGCCGAACCCTATAAGGGATCCATGACACAAGGTCGAACCCTAAAGAGGGATCCAAGACACTTGGCCGAACCCTATGAGGGATCCAAGACACATGGGTGGGATCCCCATGCATACAAGTATAGGTCAAACCATCTCGGGTTTAGTCAAACAACAAGGGCTAAATCTCTTAATATTTAATAAGTCATGATTGAACCACTAAGGGTTCCCAAGGCCATTAATCGTCTAAAATCCAAGAAATAAGTAGTTCATAGAAAATATAGTTACTTGTAAAAATCATAACTAAATAAATATAAATTAGAAAAATACAAACTTAATAGATTTAAAAACTAGATTCATAGAAGTTTTGAGGAAAAATAAATAGAAAAATATTCAGATTCAAAATATAGGTCGAAACCCTTAATAAAGTGGGCCGGACAGAATCTAAAATTCTGAGTTTAACAGAAAAGTCCCATACATTTAAAAAATCATAATTTAATCAATACAAATGAAAAAAATACAAACTCAAAGGTTTTAGAAACTAGATTGATAGAGGTATCTAGGAAAAATAATTAGAAAAATATTTATATTAAAAATATAAATCTAAATCTCAAGTGAATTGGACTGTGTAAAATCTAAAATTCTGTGTTTTTTGTTAAAGTCATACAACTTAGAAAAATCATAACTTAATCAATACAAATCAGAAAAATATAAACTCAAAGGTTCTAAAGCCTAGATTGATAGAGGTATTTATGAAAAATAATTAGAAAAATATTTAGATTAAAAATAGATATCAAAATTCTAAGTGAAGTGGACCGTGTAAAATCTGAAATTCTAGATTTTTTCGGTAAAGTCATAGAACTTCGAAAAATCATAACTTAATCAATACAAATCAAAAAAATATAAACTCAAAGGTTCTAGAAAATAGATTGATAGAGGAATCTATGAAAAATAATTATAAAAATATTTAGATTAAAAATAGAGATCAAAATTCTAAGTGAAGTGGACTATGTAAAATCTGAAATTCTGGGTTTTTTGGTAAAGACCAATAACTTAAAAAAATTATAACTTCATCAATACAAATCAGAAAAATATAAACTAAACAATTTTGGAAAATAGATTCATAGAGGTATTTTGAAAAAATAATTATAAAACTATTCAAATAATAAAAATAGAATAAAAATGATAAAGAACATAGTCATCCGTTATAGGTACAAAATAGACCATGGCCAAACCCATCATGGTGGCCCAAAATAAAGATCAACCCAATAAGAATAAAGTAAATATTGTTGAAATTAATTTATAATGAGTATCAACCATTATCTAATGAAAGAGAAATAAACTATTGAAGAAAAACAAGTATAGGATGGATCAAATACACTTACCTCAAGGTTTCTTGAATTTTAATGAAAATCAAAAGTTTCCTATAATTTAAAAGTCGTCGGATTGTCCTCTCCTCAGAGTATGTTCTTCTAATCGGAGTCCCTGTCACTTCTCCCTTCTTGCTCGAGTGCGATCGGTGCCCGGATGAAGGTTTAATGGAGCTTTCTCTATTCTTCGATGGAGTTAGGTTTGTGAAAACTTCTAAAGCTTTAGGGTTTTTCATAAATAGGTTTAGGGAAGGATTAGGGTTTCTATTTTAGTGGAATTCGTAACTATAACAAAGATGACTTTTTCAATTCTCAAAACTCTTATTTTACACTACTAATGGGTTAGAAATAGGCCCAAGGCCCATATACAACAATTAGGCTTTAATTAAGATAATTATTAAGCCCTAAAGGCCTCTAAATTGGCCATATAGGCCAACCCAACAATCATAACACAAGTAACTATACATTAATTCAATTAAACTATATTATATAATTTAAAAGTCCATACAATAAGGTATTGACACATGTCACACACATAAATCATAAAAAGTAGTCTAAATATATAAAAATCATAAAAAACATTCAAAGCACTGGAAAAATGTCAAATGACATCGGAATGATCCAAAAGTGATTCGTCGGTCCCACACTCTTATTAAATAAATAAAATATAATTAAATATTAATTTTAAAAATATAAGAATTGTAGGAAAGTTTAAAAATTACGAAAATACTATTTTTGTCAAAATCTCCCGAAATCTCCCGCTAAGGTTTTTATGTCTCAAGAAAGGTTTCAAATTTCTCGGGTAAGCTAGAAATGATAAAATAGGAATATTTTTGGTGTCTCGGGCCCATAAAATAATTTTTTTATAAAAGTTCTAGAATGTTAGCTGCGACAAGAAAAAGTCCTCTGCAAGTTATGGTTCATTATTTTTAGTAGGAATTTAGCCCTAAAGAGCGAGTTTCAAAAATAGCAGGTTTTTCAAAGTTGTCAGAATGAAACCAAATTAAATACACATACTCATACAATAAAAATAATAATAGGAGTTTGAAAAAGTTTAAGGTTTTCATTCTTAGGTGAATTTACTATAATACCCTAGAACGAAAGTTCAGGGTATTACATGAGCTGCATGCTTAGCAGAAGGCTCCACCTCCCCCAGGTTGTCTGCCCACCTAAAATTACACCAAATATGAAGGCTAATGGAAACAGTTAAGCAAAAATTTCCTTTAATTACAAAAAGGCGCCATACGACATCTACAGAGATAAGTAAAAAATGAGAAATAAGAGGATTCAAGACTCTGCTGGAGGATCATCTTCGGCAGATGGGGCATCAGCCGCAACCATGTCGACATCATAGCCGATCTGATAGCCAGAGTGGTAGGCCGCGTCTTGGAGCACCAACGATTCGGCCTTGACAGCCTTCACCTCAGCCTTTAGCTTCTCGATGAGGTCTTGGCGCTCACTCGACAAAGATTGGGCTTCTGCCACCTGAGCATGAGCCACCATGATGTCCGCAGAGAGACGATCACACTGCTTCTTGAGATCCACATGAGCCAAGTCCGTCGATCTCCAGGACTCCTTGGCCTCTACCAGCTCGGCCTCCACCTTGGTGAGGGCGTCCTCAGCCTTCCTCTTCCCTTCGCGCTCCTCAGCTAGCTGGGAACGATTCAGGTTGAGATTATAAGCAACGTTCCTCTCCTTCTCCATGGCCTCCGCCAACTAGCCCTTCAACCTCGCGATTTCCCGATCACCTGACTTGACTTGAGCCATGAGTTTCCCCTCATGCTCTAGGGCCAAGTGAAGCTGGTTGCGGAGATCGTCGGTTAGATCGCGTAACCCCAGAAATGCCACAATGCTCTGTAAAGTACACCACAGAGTTAGCCAAAATAGCACAAATCCAAGGAGAAATCTACAAAGAAGAGACAAAGGTTACCTCGGTGATCCCCCGGCTGATGCCTTCATAGGCTACAAAGGGGTCCGAAGGCATAGCATAGCGGAGTCGGTCGCAGGGCAGACAGAGCTGCTTGATCATGTGCACCACCATGTCGGGTTCCGGCGGAGAGCATTCCCCAGTGATTGGATTGCCGCTAGGCATGTAGCCAAAGGACATCATGTATGGGCCTGTTGGAGAGACAAGCCTAGAGGAAGGACCTGCCCCCGATTGGGTGTCAAAATGCTCAAAACAAACATTGTAGGGCTCGTTCGTAACGATCTCCTCAGTCGAAGGCAAGGTCTCCCCAAAAATAGTGGACGGAGCAAGGGGAGGAGCCATCCCTGCAGAAGAACCCATGGCCATCATCTGACCAGCTGGCGGCAAGCCTTCAGATGCCTGATGAGCTGGCGACATACCACCAGAGGGCTGCTCACCTGCCAGCTCCTCATGACCTCCCGCTTGGACGCTTGGTGGGGGAACGCCTTCAGCAGCTCAAGGCACTCGGAAGGAGGTGCCGGTGACCTCCTTCGGTTGAAAAATAGGAGGAGGAGGGCCTCCTCTCTTTGATCTGGTCCTCTTCCTCTTCTTCGTCACCTCAACCTCCGCCTGAGTAGGCGGTTCTGGGGCCATGTCTTCCTTCACAACCACGGGAGGAGGAACCCAACGAATGGGGACTGCCTGATAAGTGAAAGTAGGGTTTTTCCGTCGTTGAAAGAACGACCCTAACTTCAACGAGATTTGTAATTTGATCCGAGTTTTAATCCTGCAAAATATGCGATATTGTATAGGGATTCGTGTCGGATGTCGATCCGCACTCGGGGTTAGTGTGCGTAATTCAAAGACATGAAATGGCGGATTTTTATCAAGAAAACATGGAGAGGTGAGAATGGTGATGGATTTAAAACATGCTTAATGATTTTTAGAGAGAGAAATTACCACAAACAACCAAAAACACAAAAGTAAACTAACAAATGCAAAGATAACTCCAAACAAATTTTATTCATTAATCAAAATGAGAAATACAACTCATTCAAGGAACCATATATTGACCCTAACTAGTAAGCGGTAACAAATCTAGAGAGAGAAGATGGCAAAACCCACTTTTTAGAGAGAGAATTGGGAGAACAACTAGAGAAAAATTAGAGGGAGAGAAATAGAGAAAGTCTTACCATGATTCGGCCCTTTAGGATGATGGGGACCATGAATGGAGCTCGGAACGTTCTCCGAGTTGCTGCCTATGTGGGGAGCGCTTCAGCAGACACGGAGATGATCGTGAGCGCAGTGATGGTGATCAGCCGAAGCAAGTGGAAGGAGGCTCGCCTGGAGGAGCTGTTTGTAATGGAGGCGACCCAAGAGATGGTGGCTGCTCTTGCCGGTCGTGATGACAAGTGGGTAAGGCGGTGGCGCAGCACCGTGAGTGAGGAAATCCAAAAGAGAGGGGCGTTCCCTTTTGTTTTTAGACAAGGGGGCGGCAAGGTTTGAAAACGTGGAGTGCGAGATCGTGGGAAGGAGATGATGATGGAAATAGGTCAGAACGTGGAGGAGATGGCTGCTGTGGCAGCAAGCGATGGAAGAAGAGGACGCTGGTTGTGTGGGGCGTTAATAGTTTGGGACGGTTGGTAATGGGAGAGGACGTGGATGGGTTGTAGCGTGAAAGGGAAAAAGAGGAGAAAGATGGTGGATGGGGAAGAAGGCGGAGGCCAGCAGGTGAGGAGAATGAAGCGGAGGTGGCCGGAGTTGCTGCCTGCAACTCCGGCAGTGGAAGTGATGAAAACGATGAAGACACCGGAGAAGACACCGGCGAAGGTTGAACCAGCAACGTTGATGGCTTCAGTGGTAGTCCAGGGCTTGAAGATGGAAAGGGGCAACCTTGAGGCAGCGATATGCAGCAGGCGGAGGTGCTGCAAAAGGTTGCGGCCGGAGTTGCAGCCTGCAACTCCGGTGAAAACGTGAAGAGGAAGGCGAAGAAGATGAAGGAGACGAAGGTGAAAGAATGAAAGAGAGAAGAGGAAAATGTAGGGAAGGATTTTGGGGAAGGAGAGGAGAAGAAAAGAGGGGGATTAGGGTTCGAACGAACCCTTCTCCCTCCTCTTATAAAGCTCCCTATTTCCATTAATGGAAATAGGGTATTTTTTGAAAATAAAAAATATTTTTTTTTTTTTTTTTTTTTTTTAAGTAAAAACCTACTTTATTATGGGGAATCCCCCCAATTAGTGGACCCCCCATTTTTTAATTAAAATTATTTTGAAATTCACGGGGTCCACTAACTGGTCGGACAGCGGGTCGATGATGATGGGCCCGGCTATTGGCCCACATGGACTGATGATGTCCATCGTCTCACAAGATGATGTGACAGACATTCTGATGGCGATCGGATGGATGGTGACTTGATTGGGACCCAGATTGGTAGATCGACGGATCTAGAGAGATCCAACGGTCCGATTGAAGATCCAACGGTCCGATGGAAGATCCAACTGTCAGAAAGCTAAGGGAGATGAGATAGAGCCGAAGGGTAGGAGTTCTGGGGTTAGGTCAGTAGATTCGAGGATCGAGAGATGAAGAGAGAGAGAGAATAAGAAGAGATGAGAGAAAAAGTATCAAAAAAATGGAAAAAAGCACTGGCGGAGGGTCTGGAACCCTAGTTTTCACTGTGACCATCCTCACGCTTCTCCAGTAGAGTCGACTATCATTCCTTGCTGACTCATGTGGCTTTAAACGCTTTGGTCCGTCTCTTGGTCATTGGCTCTCCTGCTCTCTTCGTTCTTTGGGCCGGCTTTTTGGTCCTCTTATTCAGCCCATATTTGGCCCATATCTTCTAGTCATAGCATGTGGGCTCTTTAAGCTTTGATAATGGGCTTTCATGATCGATTTGGGCCCACAAGTCTCGAGAATCGTCCCATCGGGGTTTCCTGCGACAGAAGAAGCGCGTAATGAGACTCTATCAGAATGACTTCATATCTAGACTTCCGAAAATGTGTTTAATGCATGCAAATATACCATTTCGTCCAGAAAAGTGTGTTCTACGCAATGAGATAGACTCTTACATAGAAAAGTGGATAATTAGAGCAGTTTTACGTAGAAGAGTGTGATAACGCTAACAGGATAAGTGCTTAAAATAAGCACTTTTGAGCGAATATCAATAAGGGCCTGCTACAGGATCTGGAAAAGGGTAAGATCTGTAGTCTGACTTGAACCCTTCAATAGAAGCAAGGCTTTGAGAAAGAGTGACCGACTCACCTTGAAGAGGGACGTGGATCTGAACACTCGCACGGCTTATCTTGCGGGCCCGCTGGTTAGCCAAAAAACCTCTGCCATCTGCACAAGGGTAAACATCCTGATAGGAACCCTGTGCCTTGATGAAGATGGCTCCCCTTCTTGCTTGGCAGGAGGGTAGGAGTCCTGGCCCAAGGGTTTAAATCGTAATAGATCGGAGTACTACCACTAGGCTGTTGACCCCCCGGAGACTGACAGTTCGAATGCTGATCTTGTGGAGAGTGGGTCGGAGGAGAATGACCGGCAGATGGCTCACCACCAGACGGCTGACCACCAGACGACAAACCAGCAGATGGCTGATCAGCAGACAGCTTACCACCAGACGGTTGACCAGTAGGCGACTGTTTGGCTAACGGCTGGCTGCAGACAGACATTGAACCGATGGCAGGTCACCAGAAGGCGGATCATGGAGTACTGAACTAGCTGGCGGCGAGGCTGGTTTGTCTTCTAGCCATTGCCTCCACTTCAACGGGACGGTATCGTTAAAATGGGCGAGGTTGTCTTGAGTGGACTCGAAGAACTTGACCCTCCGGGTCACCGGAGCTGCCAACACAAACAATGAGAAGCAGAAGTTAATAAATAGAAGAAGGAAAAAATCCAGAAGATAGTGAAGATGGCTTCGGGGCGGATCATACCCTCCAAGTTAAAATGTGTCCGCACCCTGGAAGAAGATGGGCCACCCCGAGCCGGATCTCCATACTCCCAACTCCCACTCACGAGTAGAGGGTCATCCCTCCAGTTCTTGTGGGAGTTGGGCAGACTGTCAACAAATCCCTTCTTGTTAGGCCTCACGACTAGGCTGTAGAACCAGTATTTGAAGCCAGAGACCATCGTTCTCTTGATATAATAGACCGCGTCTGTCTCGGCAATTCCAATCCTTGTTTGGTGGGTGTCATTGAAGAACATAACCCGATCCAGCAGACGATAGAAGTTTTGATGCAGCTGGCCAGGAGCCCTATCATAGAAGATCAAGTGCTCACGAACCAAAAGAGGCAGAGAGAAAGTCAACCCTGCCTCTAGCTGAGTAGAATAGATACTGATCTGCCCTGACTCGGCCACATCTTCGCCTAAGAGATGCACGCGTTGCACATTGATGTAGCTGGGAATAGCGTAGTCGTGAGCTATCTCAGCCACATCTGTGCTCGTCACACCTAGAGCCTCAGGAGGACTAGGAGCCACTTCGCCTGCCTCTGTTCTCCCAGACAACTGGTTTGCAGAACCACCTTCCCTCATGGCTGGGTTCCAATCGACATCCACAAAAGCGGATGGTTCGTCCCTAGCACCGGACGACTTAGAGGAAGAAGAGACCACCTGGCGGCTGTGTCTGCTTACCATGTTGAAGACGAGCAAGCTGGCAGCTTGGTATAAGGAAGAAGGGTCACTTGGGGCCATAGAGTAGAAGAGAAAAAGACAAAGTTGAAAATGAATTCTAAAGTAACTCAAATGTGTTTTTATAGTAGGGCCTGAAATTAGGTTTTTTCCGTGTCGTTGGATCGGAAACCCCTTGATTTCAACAATATTTGTAATTTCTCCAAATTGGTTCACTTAATCTGCAAATAAGCAGACTTGCACAGTGGCTCGTGTCGGATATCATCCACACTCGGGATTAGTTAGCACAATAAGAAACAAGAATAATAAAAAAATGCTCGAAATAAATGGAATGGTGAGAATGGTGGAGGTTGATTTAAAATATACTTGAGATTGTTGTTAGAACTATTAGAATGAAAAAAAGCATAAGAGAAACGAGAATGAAAAATACAATAAATGAAAACAACTTAAACTTGAATTTAAAACTTATTAATTAAACTAAAAATAAATGCTTACAATGCTTGTTCAAATGCTTTACAATGGAAATAACATTAAACCAAATTAATCTAGAAAGCCATTAAAATATTATCCTAAAAAGCATGTAAAGGTAGAGAGGGAAAGAAGAGAGTGAAAGAAGGTAGGAAGGTTAGAGAGATGAATTAGAGAGAAGCTTACCATTGAAGAAGTAGATGGTGCAACTTCTATTGGATAGAACTCAATAGGATTGAGGATTGTAGCCTTTGTTGTGGCGAATGGAATGGATAGAAAGAAGACGTTGCTGTTTGATGCTTTGCACTTTGAGGTGGAGGTGTTAATGGGTTTGCAAATAAAAGGCTTTTATAGAACGGCTCAAGGAGTTTCTAGTGAAGTATAATTCAGGTGAGTAAAAAGGCTGAATGGTTCAGAAAAATGGCCTAAATCATTTTCTAGGGTTTGCACTATCATATATACTGTCTTGACTGGATACAGAGAAGGTTCTGTCGTAGTAATCCAATGTTGATGTCGTTCCGAGTTTTATGATCGAAGCAAAAGATAATGAGATCTCTCAACGAATATTGCGGGCATGAAGAATAGTGAGTCATCTTGTGACTCAGGATTAATGTATACTCTCTGAAATGATTAAAGGCTCGAAAGCTTACTGGGTTAGGTCTCCACAATTCTTCTCACAGGATCTCTAGAATTTCCAAACTTAGGATGACTCTGATGTTGATAGTGTACAATTGTGCCGAATCTGATTTTTTCTAAGTTTTCAAACCTGCTGTAGTCACACTTGACTTGACTCAATGCTAACTTTAAACAAAAATTGACATCCTCAATACTGACTTAACGAAGGTTTTTAGCTAATCAAAGTCAGGGTATTTGACACATTTTTGAAATTCTAGAAAACTTTTGGAGAACATCGGAAATCACCCCAAAAATGAGTTTTTTTTTTTTTTTTTTTTTTTTTTTTTTTTGAAGACATGAGTTTTGGTAAATACCCACCCCCAACCAAAATACAGCACCGTCCTCGGTGCTCATGACCGGGACATAAAATGATAACAAATCAGAGATGATGATGCAAAGATTCAGGAAGGATGTTACCAAGTCGGCAGAAACTCGACAGTGTGTGGTACCTGATGATCGGAAGAATGAATGTACCTGCATTTCCAGAGATATAACAGTAATAACAAATGCATGAGACTCATGTACTCTAGGAATACCGGAATTGCCTTTTCGAAAGCGCTAAGTTTTACGTCTTCAGCCAGACATGACGGGGGTGACAGGCACCCCCAACCAAGTTGGAGCACAGGAGACTGAGTGGATCATCAGTCGACATAAACAGGATCGATGAGATCAATTTCAAAAGTCTGAATGAACGACACATCAAGTTCATGGAATTGCTTAAGACGCTGACCATTGACCTGGAATGAGGAGTGATCCTTGGGATCCTCAATAGTGATTGCCCCGAAGGGTGTGACTGCTGTGACCGTATAAGGACCGGTCCACCTAGATTTCAGTTTCCCAGGGAAGAGATGGAGACGAGAATTATAAAGAAGGACTTTCTGTCCTGGATGGAACTCTTTTCTGAGGATGCACTTGTCATGTATCCACTTCATTTTGGCTTTGTAATTCTTGGACAAGTTGTAGGCATCATTTCTGAGTTCTTCTAACTCATTCATTTGAAGTTTCCGCTCCTCCCCTGCGGAGTCAAGGTCGAAGTTGAGCTTCTTAATGGCCCACAGGGCACGATGTTCAATCTCTACCGGAAGATGACAGGGTTTCCCAAAGACCAGACGATAGGGAGACATATTGAGTGGGGTCTTGTAGGCGGTTCTGTATGCCCATAAAGCATCAGTGAGACGAGTAGACCAGTCTTTACGTGTGGTATTGACTGTCTTCTCCAAGATCTGCTTGATCTGACGATTAGAAACCTCCACTTGACCACTAGTCTGCGGATGATAAGCTAGGGCAACCTTGTGGGTTACCCCATACTTTTTCATTAATTTCTCGAATATCCTATTGTAGAAATGGTTGCCCCCATCACTAATGATGGCCTTAGGGGCACCGAATCTGGCGAAGATGAACTCCTTTAGGAATTTGACCACCACTTTGTGGTCATTGGTCTTGGTGGGAATGGCTTCTATCCATTTGGATACATAGTCTACCGCAAGGAGAATGTACTCAAAACCATAGAAAACTGGAAAGGGGCCCATGAAGTCGATGCCCCAGATGTCAAATATTTCATCGACCTGGATGGGAGTGAGGGGCATCATGTTCCTCTGGGAGATGCGGCCTAGATGCTGGCAATTAGGACAGGTTTTGCAGTAGATATGGGCATCTTTAAATAGTGTAGGCCAGTAGAATCCGCATTGCAGAACTTTTTCTGCGGTTTTCTTAGTACTGAAATGACCACCACAAGGTTGGTCATGACACGAGGACAAGAGATTGAGTTGGTCCGATTCAGGGACACAGAGACGAATGATCTGGTCAGGACAGTATTTATACAAATAAGGGTCATCCCAAGAGTAGTACTTAACTCTTGCTAGGAATTGGTTTTTGTCCTGTTTTGACCAGTGTGAAGGCATTTCTTCGGTGACAAGGTAGTTGACAATGTCAGCATACCAAGGATTAACAGAGATGGCGAACAGTTGTTCGTCTGGAAAGGTTTCAGGGATGGGCTGGGTGTCGAAGGATGACTCTAAAGTCAGTCTAGACAAGTGATCAGCCACTACATTCTCAGTTCCTTTCTTATCCTTAATCTCGAGGTCGAATTCCTGCAGTAAGAGAATCCATCAAATTAATCGAGGTTTGGTTTCCTTTTTCGACATGAGATAATGAAGGGCTGCATGATCAGTGTACACTACCACCTTAGTGGCTAAGAGGTACTGATGGAATTTATCAAGGGCAAAGACTACCGCCAGGAGTTCTTTCTCAGTGGTGGAGTAATTCATTTGGGCAGAGTTAAGAGTTTTGCTCGCGTAGTAGATCACGTGTGACCTTTTGTCAACTCTCTGCCCTAGAACAGCGCCTAACGCGTAGTCAGAAGCATCGCACATTACCTCGAAAGGTAGAGTCCAATCCGGGGGACGGATAATGGGCGCAGTAGTGAGCTCAGATTTGAGACTCTCAAATGCCTTGACACAGTCAGTATTAAAGTCGAAAGGACTATCTTTAGCTAGAAGATGGGACAGAGGTCGAGCGATTTGAGAGAAGTCCTTGATGAATCGCCTATAGAATCCTCCGTGTCCCAAAAAGGATCGGATGTCACGCACGGACTTAAGAATGGGCAAGGTCGAGATGATATCGATTTTAGCTTTGTCGACCTCAATGCCCTGATGGGAAATGACATGTCCCAGAACAATGCCCTTCTTCACCATGAAGTGGCATTTCTCCCAATTGAGGACAAGTCGCTTGTCCTGACAGCGGTGAAGTACAAGCCCTAGATGGTTCAGACAGTCATCAAAGGATGACCCAAAGACTGAGAAGTCGTCCATAAAGACTTCGAGGAATTTTTCCACCATGTCAGAGAATATGCTCATCATACACCTTTGAAAGGTCGCGGGTGCATTGCAGAGGCCAAAGGGCATGCGCTTGTAGGCAAAAGTGCCAAAGGGACAGGTGAAAGTTGTCTTCTCGTGATCCTCAGGGGCGATTGGTATTTGATTATACCCTGAGTAACCATCGAGGAAGCAGTAATAGGGGTGACCTGCTAATCGCTCCAACATTTGGTCTATGAAGGGTAAAGGAAAATGGTCCTTCCTAGTGTTGGTGTTGAGTCGTCGGTAATCGATGCAGACTCTCCACCCTTTCTTCAGGCGCTGGGTTACCATTTCTTTGTTCTCATTTTCCACAACTGTGAATCTTGCCTTTTTAGGGACGACATGAATAGGGCTCACCCATTTGCTATCGGAGATGGGATAAATGATACCCGCATCTAACAGTTTAAGGACCTCATCCCTGACTACATCCTTCAAGACGGGGTTCAACCTCCTCTGGTGTTCTCGCGAGGTTTTGGATTCATCCTCGAGATAGATGTGATGTTGGCACACCGAGGGGTCTATGCCTCGAATATCATCTATAGTCCAACCTATTGCAGATTTGTGCTCGTTGAGCAGCTCGAGAAGTTTCTTACGTTCACTCTCAGACAAAGCGGAAGCAATAATGACAGGGTAGGTTTCCTTAGGACCAAGATAGGCATAGGAAAGATCTGTGGGAAGAGGCTTAAGCTCCAATTCTGGAGCAGATGGAGTAGAAATAGGTGTCACAGAAGACACGGATTGAAGAGGTTTGACTTCAGTAGGTGAAGGAAGGATGGGTTCTCTGGCCATGGTTATCAGAGGCTCGAACTCGATGAGAGGAGCGGGGATCTCTATCAGTGGAGCAGTCTCCAAAAGATCATTGAGATCAGAAATAGCTGACTCTGTTGCAAAGTCAGCTCCAAAGTGTTCTAGACACTGCTTAAGAATATCTTCGGTGGAGTCCGGGATTAGACTCTCAACGGCACACATTTCATCGGTCACTTCGCGATCGGCATCTTGTTGCATTAAACGAAAGATATTGACCTCAGCTTTGAGGTTTCCGAAAGCAATGGACATGTTTCCGTCCCGGCAACCGATGTGTGCATTCGCGGTGGCAAGGAATGGACGGCCTAAGATGACCGGAATTCGGTTATCCTGACACGGCTCGGTGTCTAGAATGATAAAGTCCACAGGATAATAAAAGTCAGCGACTTTTACTAGGACATCTTCAATGATTCCTCTTGGAATCTTGATGGACTGATCAGCTAATTTCAGGGTGACATTGGTAGGCTTCATATCTTTCAGTCCTAACTGCTGATATACCGAGAATGGTATGAGGTTGACGCTAGCCCCTAAATCTAGCAAGGCAGTGCAGCTAAAGTTGTCGCCAATTTTACATTGGACAGTTGGGCTACCTGGATCCTTGTGTTTGATCACACTGTTGCATTGAATGAACGCGGTAGCTTTTTCGGCTAAGAAGGCAGCTTTGGGTACATGCGTACGCCGCTTAACTGTGCACAAGTCCTTGAGGAATTTGGCATAGGAGGGGATTTGCTTGATAGCAGAAAGGAATGGGATATTGATCTGGACGTCTTTAAAGACGTCTAAGATCTCTGAGAATTGCTGATCTCACTTATCTTGGACAAGTCTATCCGGGAAGGGAGGCTTTACTCGACAAATGGATTTGTCTTTAGCCTTAGATTTCTGCACAGGGATATCTGATGTTGGTGCAGAGGTAGAAGAAGCAAAGGTAGGATTGGTACTAGTTTCCTCTGTACGAGTGATGGGTGCTGGAGATGGCACCGGTGGTGGTTGGACTCCCATGTCCACAGTTTTTCCAGATCGTAGGGTGGTTACAGCTTGCACCTCCCCTTGACACTTCTCATTCTGGCTTTGAGATTGAGATCCGATCTCATATACTGCTCCTTTGGCATTTCCTTTAGGGTTGGCAATGGGTTGGCTAGGAAAGATCCCCTTAGCTTTCTCAGCTTCCAAGTTACCTAGACGTTGTTCTAGACGAAGCATGGATTGCTGTTGCTGTTGCTCTAGGCGTTGCATAGATTGTTGTTGCTGAGTAATGAGTTGAGCTAGAAGGTCTTCGATACCAAATTTGGGGAGCGACTGTTGGGGGGCAGCTAATGGGAGCTGAGGCACCAATTCGCGACTCGAGCTCATTGGGGCATTATAGTTATAGGCTGGAGAATTAGTTGGGATAATCGGTTGGTTCTGAAAGGTCTGTGGGACTCTTTGCTGATTCTGAAATGTGCTCGATTGTCCAGAGTATTGACCCTGTTGGAATTGCTGGTTCTGAGTAGATGGGTACTGATTCTGCTGGTACTGACCCTGATTGAATTGCCTATTGGGTTGATTGAACCCAGGAGGATACATGCCCTGAGGTTGACGTGGAGGTTGAGCTTGTGGTTGAGTAGACTGAGGCCTCCAAGAAAAGTTAGGGTGGTTTCTCGTGTCCGGATGATAAGATTGACTATACGAGTTCTGAGTGGGTGGTTTGTATGTGCTGAAAGCACAAACTTCTTCCTGAAGAGGATTAGACCACCCTTCATTCAAAGGACAATGCTCAGTAGTATGGGAGGGTTGCAGACAGAGGGTACAGGATTTCATAGGGCTCTCGTGTCCCACATGCATGACTGGGGTAGATTGTTGAGTAGGCTTTTGTACTGACACAGCCAGTGCCGAGACTGACTTGCTCAACTCTTGAATGACAGATCTAAGCTCCGTATCAGCTGTAGCATCATGTCCCTTGGTTGTCCTTTGGACCGAAGTGGTTCGACTGAACTCTGAGTCAGTTGTCCAATGTTGAGAGTTTTCTCCTAACTCTCCCAAGAATTTGTATGCATCGGTCGGAGTTTGGTGCAGGAATTTTCCTTGGCACATTGACTCTACCATGGTTCGGGACTCATCAGTAAGTCCCTTATAGAAGACGTGGACAAGATTTCCCTTGTCGATGCTATGGTGGGGACACTTAGTCAGGTAGTCTTGGAATCTATCCCACGCTTCAAAAAATTTCTCATCGGACTTCTGTCGAAAGTCCTGGATGAGTTGCTTCATTTGGTTGGTCCGAGTCATGGGGTAGAATTTAGACATGAATTTGCCCACCAATTCTTTCCAACTGCTGATTGAATCAGCGGGTAAGGAGTAGAGCCAATCTGAGGCTCGGTCTTTGAGCGAGAATGGGAAAACTCGCAGACGCACATTGTCATCATCGAGGTTCTGATTCTTGAAAAGTAGGATGACATGTTGGAATTCTCGAATATGGGAATATGGGTCTTCTCTTGGGAAACCACGAAAGGTTGGCAGCATTTGGATCGTCTGTGGTCTGATCTCGAACTTTACCGCCGTAGTAGGTGGGAGAACAATGCAAGTGGGCGGATTGGCAGAGATAGGAGCGAACGTCTCGATAAGAGGTCGTTCGACTGCCATGACTACAAAGGTAGTAGTACTGGGGGAGGCGGGTGGGGAAAGAGATGGGGAAGAATTCAGTGGAGGATCCACTGTAGGGACGTGATTCTCAGATCGAATCAAGCGCTTGTTCGGATGATTCCAAACGGGCATACGCGAATGAGGCAAGCTCTATACTTGGCAAAAAGTTGCCAGAGAGGAACACTATCCTAAATGATGCACACCAAGCACAGATAATCCTATTCTAAGCAATCAGGATATATTTTAGGAATTATCTTAGTTAGTTTTGGGGCTAGAGTAGATTATGACAGTGGGCGGACCACTGGTTTATCTTTTAACCGCCGGACTAACTGTTTTGCACTCAGAGGTTCTCACCAGGCTACACTCTTCAGAGCAAATCCTTTAGTACTAACTCTAGTTAACAACAAGGCAATCCGAAGCCTAGACAGACGTGCGGCACAATGGCTGACTTAAGTACGTCCCAGACTAACCGGATTGGTCAAGTGTATAAGAAGAGTGTTCCCTCGGGTTAAGCTAAGGTTGATGTGTGTTCCTAGTCCACACTCAACTAACCGCCGAATAGTCCAAGATGCCACGTCGAGCTCAGTGTACTTGAGTAGCAGGGACTTATGGGTGTGTTAGACAACAGGGACCCGTGCTCGTGGTCTTATTTCGATTGGATGTTAAGCGGGTTCGCTTTGCGTGGATTTTTCCTCGAACACCGAGCTAATTGGCTCTACTTCTTGATTCTTTTTAATTAAATGGAGCCTTGGGATCAAATCAGTTGGAATGATGAGGTGGGTGATGAAATCCCACCAGTTTCAATTTGGAGCTAGGTCTGCTCTCTTAGAGTTGATTGATTAACGGCCACGCCACGTAAGTCGAAGAATATGGATGCGAAAGCAAATAGACAAGCGGCAATGATGCACCCAATATGCTCTGTATCGCACTCAAGGCGTGGATAGAGACTTACCTCCCGTGGGCCACGCCACGGGGTCGCCTCCGTGGGTTAGAGAGGGGTATCCTAATGGGCTTGGGCCCGACTCCACCTCTTTGAGCTTTCGCTCTCTACCCACACTGGATCGTGTTCCTGCAGAAAAGTTAGATCGCACGGTCTAGGTATGTGGGATTCTATTTGGAAGATCCTTGCCTTTTTAGGGTTCGCTGAACAAGCACTGAATTTAGGCAAGTTTTTGAATTAGTTTCCAAATTCGAGATGGGTTAAAATTTAGGAATTCCCAGATTGGAAAATACCTAGATTGGAAAGTTTCCCGAACTGTGAAGATCTTCCAAGAAAGATTTGATTGCGAGATCCCTTATAATTTTGGGAAATTTCCCAAAATTGAAATTCTGCTAGATTTGGGGTATTTCCTTTTGCAGACTTTTCCAAATTCGGAAGATTTCTAAAGATAGAAATTCTTCTAAAGAGGAAACTTCTAAAAGGGAAAACTCTAATTTAGCAAAGTTTCAAGATTTTAGAAGCTTTCCTAAAATCGCAAATCCGTGATTGGTGATTTCTAAAAATCTGCAGAATATAAAATCCTAATTTTTTTTGAATTTTGATTTTTTTATTTTTTTGTATTTATCCACTTAATCTAGGGTTTCTAAAAAACCCTAGAATAAGATCTAGCAGTTATATGGAAAGCAGTAAAATTCCTAAATTATTACAAATTGCACTCGGCCTTCCGAGGCATTAAAAATAGTAATTTAAAAACTGCTAAAAATCAACAAAAACAAAAAATAGAAAGTTTCCCGAAAAGGTCGGGCTGGCCAAATTGAGCAGCTTTTCGCTTCAGCAACTTTCCAATTCCGTCTTTACGTCCTTTTTCGCACTCCCGAACACCCGAGCGGCAGCGGCGCCATTTGAAAGTAGGGATTTTCCGCGTCGTTGGTTACGGAAACCCTAAAATCAACAAGATTTGTAACTTTTATCCGATTATCCTGCAAAATTGACAGATTTGTATAGGGATTCGTGTCGGATGTCGATCCGCACTCGGGATTAGTCGGATTAGCGCGAATAAGAACATAAAATGACAGATTCTTCCACAGAAATTGCTAATTAATGAGATGAGGCAGATGGAGATTGGGATTAAAACACTCCTTGAGATTTTGAGAAAACCATAAAAATTAACAACATTAATGGAATAAACTTAAAAATATAACCATGTCAAAACTTGATGCATTCATTAATCAAAAATAATTGTCAATACAAATCTTGAATCCAAACCATTACAAAACTACTGAATGAGCTAACTAGAAAGCAACTTAGTGATTTGGAGAGAGAGAGAACAAGAGACCTAGAGAGAGAAATTTGATTGAGAGAAAGAGAAAGCTAGAAAGATCTAGAAAGAGAGAGAGAGGACAAGAGTTTAGAGAGAATTAGAGAGCGAGAAGCTAGAGAGAGAAAGTTACCTCTCGATGCTTACCTTGAGATTTGGGATCGGCATGATGAATGGGCCCATGTGGGTATAGAAGGAGCCCCATTTTACAGTTGAGAAGAGCCTATCGGTTAGCAAGTGGTGGCTTGGTGTGGAGAAATGTGCACGGCCATTGATGTGGTACGGCCAAGTGGGTGGCTATGCTATTCACGGAGAGGAAAGTAGATGGCCTGGGAGGTGATTATGGAGGTAATCACAAGGGCGGAGCTGCAATTGGTGGTGAGGTGCAGACGTTGGTGGAGATCACGGCCTGGTGGTGGTCCTCATGGGGAGAGTTGCAGGTTTGCAACACGCTTTGAAGGGGGTAGGAGGGTGTTGTGGCAGCAAGCGTACGGTGGAGATCCAAGGGACGAGGTTCTGGTTGCTAATTCGGTTGAGGAGTCAGCAGGCAGGGGCGGAGGTGCTTGCATGCGAGGTGGAATAGAAGGAGGAGGCGGTGGTTGGGGGTGCTGATTGCAGGCGAAGCAAACAGGCGAAGGCGGAGAGAAAGGATGGTGGTGGAGCACGCGGGTCAGCAGCGTGAAGGGCGGACTGGTTGCAGCGGCAGGCGGAGGTGCAAGACAGAAGGAGGGGAGGAGTGCGGCCGGCCAAAGGAGCTCGGAACAGTAGGTGTGGGCGAAGATTGCAGTGGAGCTCGTGAGAGGAGGTGCTAGTCGTGGGTTCAATGGAGGAAGTGGCAGCAGTGGTTGGCTGCACAGTGGCGGCAATAGGTGCCAAGAAGAAGAAGACGAGATGAAGTAGAAGCGAAGAAGAAGAAGAAGAAGAAGAAGAAGAAGAAGACAGAGGGGGAGAAGGATTAGCAGGCGGCCGGAGTTGCTGCCTGCAACTCCGGCGAGAAAAAAATTGAAGAAGATGAAGAAGATGAGGAAGAGACGGAAGAAAAAGAAGGAGAAAACCAAGGGGAAAACGTGGGGGAAGTTTTGGGGGAAGGAGAGGAGGAGAGGGGAGAGGGATTAGGGTTCGAACGAACCCTCCCTTCTCCCCTTTTAAAGCTTCCCTATTTCCTTTAATGGAAATAGGGGGTTTTTGAAAATAAAAAAAATAAGAAAAAATATTTTTTTTTTTTTTTTTTTTTTAAGTAAAAACCTACTTTTCTATGGGGAATCTCCCCAATTAGTAGACCCCCTATTTAATTAAAATTATTTTGAAATTCGCGGGGTCCACTAACTGGTCGGACAGCGGGTCGATGAAGATGGGCCCGGCTACTGGCCCATATGGATTGATGATGTCCATCGTCTCACAAGATGATGTGACAGACAGTCTGATGGCGATCGGATGGATGGTGACTTGATTGGGACCCAGATTGGTAGATCGACGGATCTAGAGAGATCCAACGGTCTGATTGAAGATCCAACGGTCCGATTGAAGATCCAACGGTCAGAAAGCTAAGGGAGATGAGATAGAGCCGATGGGTAGGAGTTCTGGGGTTAGGTCAGTAGATTCGAGGATCGAAAGATGAAGAGAGAGAGAGAATAAGAAGAGATGAGAGAAAAAGTATCAAAAAAATGGAAAAAAAGCACTGGCGGAGGGTCTGGAACCCTGGTCTTCACTGTGACCATCCTCACGCTTCTCCAGTAGAGTCGACTATCATTCTTTGCTGACTCATGTGGCTTTAAACGCTTTGGTCCGTCTCTTGGTCATTGGCTCTCCTGCTCTCTTCGTTCTTTGGGCCGGCTTTTTGGTCCTCTTATTCAGCCCATATTTGGCCCATATCTTCTAGTCATAGCATGTGGGCTTGTTAAGCTTTGATAATGGGCTTTCATGATCGATTTGGGCTCACAAGTCTCGAGAATCGTCCCATCGGGGTTTCCTGCGACAGAAGAAGCGCGTAATGAGACTTTATCAGAACGGCTTAATATTTAGACTTCCGAAAATGTGTTTAATGCATGCAAATATACCATTTCGTCCAGAAAAGTGTGTTCTACGCAACAGAAGAGACTCTTACGTAGAAAAGTAGGTAAATAGAGTATTTTACGTAGGAGAATGCAATAACGCTAAAAGGATAATTGCTTAAAATAAGCACTTTTGAGCGAATATCAGTGAACTCGCCGGAGTTGCTTGCCGGAGAAGAAGAAGAGAAAGAAAGAGAGAAAGAGAAGGGGGAGGGAACCAACCCAAGAAGGAGAGATCGTAGATCTCTTATAGACTTTTTTTTTTTTTTTTGCTTGTTGTAAAAATGATGACAGTTGGATCTAGAGAGATCCAACGGTTGGGAATGGGTTAGTTAGATGAGAGAGAGAGTGACTAGGATAGAGAGATATGGGGGAGAGAAGAATCGGTCAAGTGAGACCAATTCTCTCTTGTTGTTGCAAATGAGCATGAGCATGGGTAATGGGCATGGGTCATGGGTCATGGGCATGGGCATGGATCATGGGTATGGGTATGGGCATGGGTCATGGACATGGGCCTATGTCATGGGCCAAGATAGATAGATAAAGAGAGAAATAGGAGAGAGGTGAGAGAAAAATATAAAAATAAAAACATTGGAGGGTCATGAACCCTGGTCTTCTTTATTCTCTCTCGTCCACTCCACCAATAAGTCAAACTTATCCTTTGATGTCAGTTGGTGTGGCCTTTAACACCTAAGTCATTCTCTTTGTCACGCCTCGAATCCGGATACCCAAATACGACCCAAAAATCTGTGGATCGACCCGTACCCGAACCCAGAGGTGATCCATGAATGTCCCCTAGTGGTCCAATTAGGTCAATTAGACTACTAAGGTTCATTCGAAAACCCACTAAGTAAAAAAGAGAGTCTAGATGTAGGAAACAAATAATTCAAATAATTCATAACTCAAACAATTTAATCAATCAATTAAATATGGAGAGAAAAAGATGAGAACATGCTCTCAATCAAAGGACTACATGCCCATGAAAATAAATAAGTAATGTTTTAGAACAATCGAATTTAAAGTCTTCTAAAGTGTGGGATCGACTCTCAAATCCTTGCCGATCTCCTCGAATGCACCGGAGTCTTTTGTCTCAAAATCATCTCACGTACCCGGCTCCTCAAAATCTGAAAATGGTATCGGTGTAGCACCGTGAGCCGAGGCCCAGTAATACAACAGTGTGCATGGTATGATATCATACTATAAAAGTTTTTAACCAAGGTATGCATCTCAATCATATAATAAGGATGGCATGAATATGAGGATTGATATTCGCTCAAAAGTATTTATTTTAAGCAAATATCCTTTTAGCGCTATCGCACTCTCCTACGTAAAACTGCTCTAATTATCCACTTTTCTACGTAAGAGTCTATCTCATTGCGTAGAACACACTTTTCTGGACGAAATGGTATATTTGCATGCATTAAACATATTTTTAAAAGTTTAGATATTAAGCTGTTCTGATTAAGTCTCATTACGCGCTTCTTCTGTCGCAGGAAACCCTGATTGGATGATTCTCGAGACTTGTGGGCCCACATGGATCATGAAAGCCCATTATCAAAGCTTAAAGAGTCCACAGGCTATGTCTAGAAGATCTGAGCCTATTACGGACTGAACAAGGGGATCGAAGAGTAGGCCCAAGGAACCACGAGAGTGGGAGAGCTGATAACCAAGAGAAGAACCAAAGCATTTAAAGCCACATCAAATGATGGCCTGCTCTACTGGCAAAGCTCAAGTGAAGAACAATTGAAAACCAGGGTTCATGACCCTCCGCCAACACTTTTCTCTCCATTTTCTGATATTTTCTCTCTCATCCCCCTTAATTCTCTCTCCTCTCTCTAAAATTCTAATTTCCTCTCTCCTAACACTAGCCAACCCACAGCCAGGGCCAATCATCACCATCTCATCTCTCCTATGCACAATCTCTTTGATATCCACCTTAAATCATCCTGACCTTTGATCAAACCCTTGATCACTTCATCAATCAGTGTCCCTTGACACTCACGATCAACCGTCGGATCACCCATCTCTCCAATCATCGTGTCTAACCTAAACCCATGAGCATCATCTCATCCTCATCAACCCTAACCTCCAATAGCCCTCATCAATCCCACGGCTTAATCATGTGGCCAAAAACCTTCAATGGTGGTCCATACCATCACCGCCAAAAGCCGTCATCCAACTACCTCACTTGGCTTAGACTCTATCAACCATTTCCCATTCTAATCCTAACCGAGAAAAAAATAAAAATAAAAAAATAAAAAAATAAAAACAATAAAACAAAGTAATTTGACTCCCATGTAGTTACCCCCCCCTTTTTCGATATTTCACTAATCCACACCGTTGGATCTCATGGGATCCAACGGTTCCTCCCCACTAACTCTCTAACTTCCCTCAAGGCTAACCCTAACTTGGAGAAATGAGTAGAATGCCATTCACGTTCGGCTGGTCGGTCCCCTCCCCCCTTCTCTTCTTCTCTTTCTTCTTCTTCTTCTTCCCTAACTCACCACCTTCTTCTTCTTCTTGGTGGGCTGGCCGTCCTCCACCACAGGCTTGGCCAGCAACACATTGCTGCCTTGGCTGCTGCACCATGCGTTCCTCCCAACCAGACCAGCAACGTCTTCGTCCTCGTAGCCACCACACCTCTCCCTCACGAGCTGCCATCTCCGGCGAATCAAACATGCATCACCGGTAAGTTCTATTCCCTCCCCCCTCTCTTCTTCTCTTTCTTCTCCTTCTCCTTCTTCTTCTTCTTCTCCTTCTTCTTCTTCTTCTTCTTCTTTTTCTTCTTCTTCTAGCATCTGTCTTCCTCGTCTTTTTTACTGACCGGAGTTGCAGGCTGCAACTCCGGCCGACTCTGCACATAGGCAGAACGTTGCTGCTCCCTACTCCTTCCTCTCCTCATCTTCCCCTTCTTATTCTTCTTCCCTTCTTATTCTGCTTTAAGTTTCAAAAAAAAAAAAAAAAAAAAAAGAAAGAAAAATAGAATCGCCGGCGAACTCCATTAACGCCGGCGAACTCTGTGAAGATCGTCTTCACCAACTCCCCTCCATCTTCTTCTTATTCCCCTCCGTTTCTTCTTCTTTTTCTTCTTCTTTCTCTTCACTTTCTTCACTTCCAGCGCCTTGGTTGTACCAGCAAGGGAGCGTCTCCCTTCACCATCCCAACAAGTCGTTGCCCTCTATTCCGGCGAACTTTCCCACTTGCTGCATGTTGCACACCTGCAACATCAGCAACACAAACCCCCTCTCAATCTCGTTCTCATCCGGCTGTTCAACGACCTTTGGAGTTGTAAAACCTACAACTCCAACCCCTCTTGTGTTGCTGGACGGTTACAACCGGGATGCGTCTTCACCACCTCCCCTCCTACCTACTTTCCACCTGTTGAACCACATCCACCATAGTCAGCACCCCTCTTTGCAGTTCTACCCCATCCACCTCACCTGCTGGTGTAACATATGGCCTTGCATATCCACTTTCAAGGCCAAATCTTCTCCTCTTATCCTTCATGGGTTGCAATGCACCACCACGGGTTGGCTCTCCCTTGAATGCACCATCAGCCTGCTATTATTCCTTGGTGAATCCACTGTCATTATCCGTGCAACTTGCACAAATCCATTCTCATCCATTGGCCGGACCCATCTCTCTAATCTTCTCTCATTATACCTCTTTCTCTCTCTAAAAACTCTTAGACTCTCTCTACTTTCTCTCTCTACATTGCCTTCTTTCTCTAGATTTCATTTTTATCTCTCTACCTTATTCTCTTCTCTCTCTATCATTTCACTCTCTAAAAACCACTTCTCTCTCTAAATTTTAAAAATCTCTTGTCTCTTCTTTTCTTTCTCTTTTTCTCTCTCTATCTTTATCTTTTTCTCTCTAAAATTTCTCTCTTTAGTTAATTTTTAATGCTTTTTTAGGATGTAGTTTCTCATTCAATCAATGTACGCACTTTTATTTATTTCAATCAATAATATAGTTTCTTTTAATAATAAAGTAGTTTGATTATTATGTTTTGGTATTTTAGGTCTCATTTCAGTGCAATTTAGCCTATTATAATCGTGGAAAGAATGTTTTAAATCCCAATCTCTCACCACTCTCATTTCTCCGTGCTTTTCTGAGAAAAATTCATCATTTTATGTTCCTTGCTTGCGCTAACTAACCCCGAGTGCGGATCGACATCCGACACGAGCCACTATGCAAAACTGCTCATTTTACAAGTTAAATGTCTAGGATAAATTAAAAATGTGTTGAAGTTAGGGTTTCCATAACCAACGACGCGAAAAAACCCTACTTTCAAATGGCGCCGTTGCCGCTCGAGTGTACGGGAGTGCGAAAAAAGACGTAAAGACGGAATTGGAAAGTTGCTGAAGCGGAAAGCTGCTCAATTTGGACAGCCCGACCTTTTCGGAAAACTTTCTATTTTTTGTTTTTAGTGATTTTTAGCAGTTTTTAAATTACTATTTTAATGCCTCGGAAGGCCGAGTGCAAATTTGTAATAATTTAAGAATTTTACTACTTTCCATATAACTGCTAGATCTTGTTCTAGGGTTTTTTAGAAACCCTAGATTAAGTGGAAAATACAAAAAAATTCAAAAATCAAAATTCAAAAAAAAATTAGGGTTTTATATTCTGCAGATTTTTAGAAATCACCAATCAAGGATTTGCGATTTTTGGAAAGATTCTAAAATCTTGAAACTTTGCTAAATTAGGGTTTTCCCTCTTAGAAGTTTCCTCTTTAGAAGAATTTCTATCTTTAGAAATCTTTCGAATTTGGAAAAGTCTGCAAAAGGAAACACCCCAAATCTAGCAGAATTTCAATTTTGGGAAATTTCCCAAAATTGTAAGGGATCTCGCAATCAAATCTTTCTTGGAAGATCTTCACAGTTCGGGAAACTTTCCAATCTAGGTATTTTCCATCTGGAAATTCTTAAATTTTAACCCATCTCGAACTTGGAAATTAATTCAAACACTTGCCTAAATCCAGTGCTTGTTCAGTGTACCCTAAAAAAGGTAAGGATCTTCCAAATAGAATCCCGAATACCTAGACCGTGCGATCTAACTTTTCTGCAGGAACACGATCCAGTGTGGGTAGGGAGCAAAAGCTCAGAGAGGTGGAGTCGGGCCCAAGCCCATTAGGATACCCCTCCCTAACCCACGGAGGAGACCCCGTGGCGTGGCCCACGGGAGGTAAGTCCCTATCCTCGCCTTGAGTGCGATATGGTGTTATTGGTGCATCATTGTCGCTTGTCTACTTGCTTTCGCATACATATTATTGGACTTGCGTGGCGTGGCCATTAATCAATCAACTCTAAGAGAGCAAACCCAGCTCCAACATTGAAACTGGTGGGATTTCATCACCCGCCTCATCACTCTAGCTGAAATTGATCCCCAGGATCCATCTATAATAAAAAGAATCAAGAAGTAGAGCCAATTAGCCCGGTGTTCGAGGAAAAATCCACACAAAGCGAACCCGCTTAACATCCAATCGAAATAAGACCACGAGCGCAGGTCCCTGTTGTCTAACACACCCATAAGTCCCTGCTACTTAAGTACACTGAGCTCGACGTGGCATCTTGGACTATTCAGCGGTTAGTTGCGTGTGGACTAGGAACACACACCAACCCTAGCTTAACCCGAGGGAAAACTCTTCTTATACACTTGACCAATCCGGTTAGTCTGGGACGTACTTAAGACAGCCATTGTGCCGCACGTCTGTCTAGGCTTCGGATTGCCTTGTTGTTGATCACCCCAAAAATAAGAATTTTTTTTTTTTTTTTTTTAAATGAAGACATGAGTTTTGGTAAATACTCACCCCCAACCAAAATACAGCACCGTCCTCGGTGCTCATGATCGGGACATAAAATGATGAAAAATCAGTGATGATGATGCAAAGGTTCAGGGAGGATGTTACCAAGTCGGCAGAAACTCGACAGTGTGTGATACCTGATGATCGGAAGAATGAATGTACCTGCATGTCCAAAGATATAACAATAATAACAAATGCATGAGACTCATGTACTCTAGGAATAACGGAATTGCCTTTCCGAAAGCGCTAAGTTTTACGTCTTCAGCCAGACATGACGGGGGTATATCAAGTACCCCCAACCAGGATAAAACTCATGGAGACTGAGTGAATCTGCAGTCTTCCTGACACCTAAGGTGGAACGGAGACAACTATTGTAATACCCTGAACTTTCGTTCTAGGGTATTATGGTAAATTCACCTAATAATGAAAACCTGAAACTTTTTCAGACTCTTATTATTGTTTTTATTGTTTAATATCATGTATGAGTATGTGTATTTAATTTGGTTTCGTTCTGACAACTTTGAAAAACCTACTATTTTTGAAACTTGCTCTTTAGGGCTAAATTCTTGCTAAAAATAATGAACCATAATTTGCAGGGGAATTTTTCTTTCCCCAGCTAACATTCCAAAACTTTTATAAAAAAATTATTTTGTGGGCCCGAGACACCAAAAATATTCCTATTTTATCCTTACCAACTTACCTGTGAAATTTGAAACCTTTCTTGAGACATGAAAACCCTAGCGGGAGATTTTGGGAGATTTTGACAAAAATAATATTTTTATAATTTTTGAACTTCCTACCATTCGCATATTTTTCAAAAATAATATTTAATTATATTTTATTTATTTAATAAGCGTGGGATCCGCAAATCACTTTCGGGTCATTCCGATGTCATTTGACACTTTTCTAGAGTTTTGAACGTTTTTATGATTTGTGTGTGTAACATGTGTCAATACCTTATTGTATGGACTTTTAAATTATATAATATAGTTTGATTGAATTAATTTATAATTATTTGTGTTATGATTGTTGGGTGGGCCCTTATGGCCAATCTAGAGGTCTTTTGGGCTTAATAATATTTTTAAATGAAGCCTATTTATGTCTATGGGCCTTGGGCCCATTCTTAACCCATTAATAGTGTAAAATATAAGTTTTTGAGGGTTGAAAAAGTCATCCCTTTGCTAGTTACGAATTTCAACAAAATAGAAACCCTAATCCTTCCCTAAACCTATTTATTAAAAACCCTAAAGCTTTAGAAGTTTTCAAAACCAAACTCTATTAAAGAATAGAGCAAGCTCCATTAAACCTTCATCCGGGCACCGATCGCACTCGAGCAAGAAGGGAGAATTGGCGGGGACTCCGATTTGAAGAACATACTCCGAGGAGAGGACGATCCGACGACTTTCAAATTTGAAGAAACTTTTAATTTCATTAAAGTTCAAGAAACCTTAAGATAAGTGCGCTTGATCCATCCTATACTTGTTTTTCTTCAAGATTTGTTTTTCTTTCATTAGATAATGGTTGATACTCATTATAAATTAATTTTAATAATATTTACTTTATTCTTATTGGGTTGATCTTTGTTTTGGGCCACCATGATGGGTTTGGCCATGGTCTATTTTGTACCTATAACGGATGACTATGTTCTTATCATTTTTGTTGTACTTTTATGATTTAAATATTTTTATATTATTTTTTTCTAAATACCTCTTTGAATCTATTTTCCAAAACCGTTTAGTTTGTATTTTTCTAATTTTTATTGATTAAGTTATGAATTTTCTAAGTTGTATGACTTTACCAAAAAAACCCAGAATTTCAGATTTTATACGGTCCGATTCACTTGGGATTTCGATCTATATTTTTAACCTAAATATTTTTCTAATTATTTTTCATAGATACCTCTATCAATCTAGTTTCTAGAACCTTTGAGTTTATATTTTTCTGATTTGTATTGATTAAGTTATGATTTTTCAAACGTACTGGACTTTTCTATAAAACCCAGAATTCTAGATTTTATATGGTCCAATTTACCTGAGATTTCGATCCATATTTTTAATCTAAATATTTTTATAATTATTTTTCACAGATACCTCTATCAATCTAGTTTCTAGAACCTTTGAGTTTATATTTTTTTGATCTGTATTGATTAAGTTATGATTTTTCAAACGTGCTGGACTTTTCTGTAAAACCCAGAATTTCAGATTTTACACGGTCCACTTCACTTAAGATTTCAATCTATATTTTTAACCTAAATATTTTTTAATTATTTTTCATAGATACCTCCATCAATTTAGTTTCTATAACCCTTGAGTTTGTATTTTTCTGATATGTATTGATTAAGTTATGAGTTTTTAAATGTGTGGGACTTTTCTGTATCCCAGATTCTGTCCGGTCCAATTAATTAAGATTTTTGACCTATATTTTGAATCCGAATATTTTTCTATTTATTTTTTTTCTAATATCTCTGTAAATCTAGTTTTTAAATCCATCGAGTTTATATTTTTCTAATTCATATTTATTTAGTTATGATTTTTATAATGCAGTATATTTTTTTTTAAAAAAACCTATTAATTGTTCGTGGTTCGGTCATGATTATTAACTATTAAGGTTTTAACCTTGTTGTTTAACTAAACCCTAGATGGTTTGACCTATACCTGTATGCATGGGGATCCCACCCATGTGTCTTGGATCTCTGATAGGGTTCGGCCAAGTGTCTTGGATCCCTCTTTAGGGTTCGACCTTGTGTCATGGATCCCTCATAGGGTTCGGCCATGGCGTGTTGGATTCTCTTGCGATTTTCACTTATATTATTCATCGATGTTGATTGTGATATTTGGTCATGTCTTATTGACTATTATACCTAGATGGTTCGACCTATACTTGTATGCATGGGGATCCCACCCATGTGTCTTGGATCCCTCATAGGGTTCGGCCAAGTGTCTTGGATCCCTCTTTAGGGTTCGACCTTGTGTCATGGATCCCTCATAGGGTTCGGCCATGGTGTGTTGGATTGTTTTATGATTTCCGCTTATATTATTCATCCGTGTTGATCGTGACCTTCGGTGATTGTTACATGTTATTCATGGTTAACCCTTATTTGTTCCCATATTATTACTCTTAATGATCATTGGTTCATTTTATATTTTTATTTAAATGTTAAATACATGTGTGCTTATGTCATGTAACCCTAGTACATCTTGTTGTCATACCATGATCATCACGTCATTTCATATAAGGGGTGCATAAGGGAACGGGGTTGAAGTATATTATATACATTTATATTGGTTTTATCAATTAATCAGGGTTCGGTACCCTAAGGTGAAAGGCCCCAGACGTTATTATATCCTGCAGATGGGTCGATGAGACCGCTCCCAGTGCGGGAAGGAGATGGAGACCCTATGTGGTTATGGGTACTAGTTGCATTGGCATCCCTTACTCATCTGCATTCATCCTCATATTCATGCCATCTTTATTATACGATTGAGATGCATACCTTGATTAAAAAACTTGTATAGTATGATATTATACCATGCACACTGTTGTATTACTGGGCCTCGGCTCACGGTGCTACACCGATACCATTTTCAGATTTTGAGGAGCCGGGTACGTGAGATGATTTTGAGACGAAAGACTCCGGTGCATTCGAGGAGATCGGCGAGGATTTGGGAGTCGATCCCACACTTTAGAAAGTTGTATTTGATTATTTTATAACATTATTTATTTATTTTCACGGGCATGTAAGCCTTTGATTGAGAGCATGTTCTCACTTCCATCTCTTCACATTTAGTTGATTGATTGAATTATTTGAATTATAAATTATTTAAATTATTTGTTTCCTACATCTAGACTCTTTTTTTTACTTAGTGGGTTTTCGAATGAACCTTAGTAGTCTAATTGACTTAATTGGACCACTAGGGGACATTCATGGGTCACCTCTGGGTTCGGGTACGGGTCGATCCACTGATTTTTGGGTCGTATTTGGGTATCCGGATTCGGGGCGTGACAGATATCCTATCCCTTGTCTAGGTATACTTGTGTAGAACAGGTCTTTCTCAGTGTAGACTGAGAGAAGGGCAGTAAGTTCTCTGAGTAGCCATACAAAAGTGTGTAGTTGAGTAGGGAGGGAATGAAGCTTCTCAGTAAAAACTGAGTGGACAGGAGTAGGAGTGGGTTCTCTGAGCAGACCGCAAAAACATTTAGTTCAGCAGGGAGGGATAGAAGCTTCTCAGTAAAGACTGAGAGGAGAGTAGTAGTGGGTTCTCTGACCGTGGTTAGTGATAATAGGATTTTCCCGCGTCGTTGGTTACGGAAATCCTAGATCTCAACAATATTTGTAATTATCCGATTCTTTTTCACTCAAATCCTGCAAAAATCACAGGGTTGTACAGTGGCTCGTGTCGGATGTCGATCCGCACTCGGGATTAGTCGGATTAGCGCGAATAAGAACAAAAACTGACGGATCATCACAAGAAATAATAGATAAAAACAAACTTCATCATTCATTAATCAAAATGTCCTTACAATATTTGAATTAGCAACAGTCAAAACCAGACTAAAAAAAAAAACATTCTAGAGAGAGAAAAATATAAGGAGAATAGGTAGAGAGAGAAAATGAGAGAGAAAGTGCAACTAAAGGGGTTTCCTAGAGAGAGAATGAGGAGAAGATAGAAAAACTAGAGAGAGTCCTAGAGAGATGAGAGAGAAAATCAAATTTAGAGAAAGAAGTTAGAGGGAGAGAATTAAAAGAAGATCACAGCCATTAAAGGAAGTTGGGGAGATGAATGGAGCCTTACCGTGATGATGAGGCAGAAGTTGTGGCTGGATCTTCTCCTCCTCTCTTCATCTTCCTTTTCTCCTTTCCCCCTTCTTTTTTTTTTTTTTTTTCTAGTTGCATGGGTAGCACGAATGTGGAGAATGGTGGTGCAACCTTGCTGTCTTGGAGGAGCTGAAAGTAGGATTTTTCCGCGTCGTTGGTTACGGAAATCCTAGATCTCAACAATATTTGTAATTATCCGATTCTTTTTCGCTCAAATCCTGCAAAAATCACAGGGTTGTACAGTGGCTTGTGTCGGATGTCGATCCGCACTCGGGGTTAGTTTGCGTAATTCAATGACATGAAATGACGGATTTTTATCAAGAAAACATGGAGAGGTGAGAATGGTGATGGATTTAAAACATTCTTAGTGATTTTTAGAGAGAGAAATTACCAAGAATTAGAAACAATCCTATGCATCAATTATTCGAATTTAAACACTAAAATTCCAAAATGAACCCAATTTTATTCATTCAATCAAAGTACGAGCCTTACAAATTTCTAAGCAAAACATTATCAAATCAGCCAACTTTAACTAGAAAGCATATAACCAAAGACTAAACTAGAGAGAGACATAAGAGAGATGAGAGAGAAAATCAAATCTAGAGAGAGAAAATGTGAAAAGAGGGTTAAAATAAGTCCAAAACCATTCAAAGAACTTGCGGAGGTGATGATCTCAAGATTTAGGATTGACCAAGGGACGGGCCAATAGATTGACCAATGGAGGTGGCAATCTATGAGTTACAGAGTCTCACCGTGATGACGAGGTCGCCAAGTGGCTGTGGAGGTGCCAAGAAGATTGCTGTCCGTTGAATAGCATGGTGTGGAGGGCGGTGTTGCACACTAGCAAAGCGGGAGGCAGCAAGAGGATGGGAGGAGAATCGAAAGTGAGAACCGTTGGTGGATAGAAGAGCAAGTTCTCGAACGTGGGAGAAGAAGGAATGTGGGAAGAAGGGAAAGAAAGAGAGAATGAGATACGGTGAAGAGAGAGGCGGAGCGGCAAGGAGGTTCGGTGGAGATGCAGATCTCCACTGTTCGACGGTGTGATATTCAAGAGGTTGTAGGTCTGCAACCGTTTGGTGGAGGCGGACTGGTGGAGTTCACACCGTCAGCAAGGAGGCGCTGGTTCTGTGATGAAGAAAAAAAAAAAAAAACGTGGTAGAGCAGACTGAGGTGGAGAGGAACAGCAGGCCAGCAAGTTGCTCTACTTTGGTGATGCTCTCCTGTGATGAACCAGTGGTGGAGTGAGCAGGTGCAGCACCTCGAAGACGGTTGGAGAACCAGCGATGAGAGGGATAGCGTGACTGTTAGTGCATGCAGGTGGTGATTTCGGGCAAGGCAGCAGCAGATGAGATCGTTGTGAAGCACTTGAAGATGGAGGACGGCTAGCCAGTGGTGGTGCTTGAAGAAGTTGCAGGTAAGCCTGCAACACAAGAAAAAGATGAGGGGAATAAACCTTGGGGGAGAGCTACGGCTCTCTCATCTTCCCCTTCTTCTCCCCTTTTTTTTTTTTGGTTTTGTTTTTTTTTTTTTTTTGTTTTTTTTTTTTGTTTCAAGAGAGGGAGACGTGGGGAAGAGGATCCAAGAAGAGACGAAGTGGGTGGTGGTTTGCAGTCACCGTTTGAGGTGGTTCTTGGCTGGAGTTGCAGGTCTGCAACTCCGGCTAGGATTGGTGGTGCAAATCGCAGCAAGAGGAAAACGTGGGAAGGAAGATGAAGAAAACGTGGACGAGAGGATTGAATGATGGAGAGAATGGGAGAGTTCTTGCTGCTGGTCGAATCGAGGAGTAGGAGGAAGAGATGATAATGGCTGGGTTCTTTCTCTTCTTCAACAAAAACGTGGGGGCGAGAAGGGGTGTGACGGCTTGGCTTGCAAAGGGAATAGAAAGTGAGAGAGAGATTTGTGAACGTGGGGAGAGGAGAGATGAGTTGGGGGAGAGAATGGAAGAGAAAGGGGGGGGATTAGGGTTCGAACGAACCCTTCTCCCTCCTCTTATAAAGCTCCCTATTTCCATTAATGGAAATAGGGTATTTTTTGAAAATAAAAAAATAAAAATAATTTTTTTTTTTTTTTTTTTTTTTTTTTTTTTTTTTTTTTAAGTAAAAACCTACTTTTCTATGGGGAATCTCCCCAATTAGTGGACCCCCCATTTAATTAAAATTATTTTTGAAATTCGCGGGGTCCACTAACTGGTCGGACAGCGGGTCGATGCTGATGGGCCCGGCTACTGGCCCACATGGACTGATGATGTCCATCGTCTCACAAGATGATGTGACAGGCATTCTGAAGGCGATCGGATGGATGGTGACTTGATTGGGACCCAGATTGGTAGATCGACGGATCTAGAGAGATCCAACGGTCCGATTGAAGATCCAACGGTCCGATGGAAGATCCTACGGTCAGAAAGCTAAGGGAGATGAGATAGAGCTGATAGGCAGGAGTTCTGGGGTTAGGTCAGTAGATTCGAGGATCGAGAGATGAAGAGAGAGAGAGAGAATAAGGAGAGATGAGAGAAAAAGTATCAAAAAAAATGGAAAAAAAGCACTGGCGGAGGGTCTGGAACCCTGGTCTTCACTGTGACCATCCTCACGCTTCTCCAGTAGAGTCGACCATCATTCTTTGCTGACTCATGTGGCTTTAAACGCTTTGGTCCGTCTCTTGGTCATTGGCTCTCCTACTCTCTTCGTTCTTTGGGCCGGCTTTTTGGTCCTCTTATTCAGCCCATATTTGGCCCATATCTTCTAGTTAAGCTTTGATAATGGGCTTTCATGATCGATTTGGGCCCACAAGTCTCGAAAATCGTCCCATCGGGGTTTCCTGCGACAGAAGAAGCGCGTAATGAGACTTTATCAGAACGGCTTAATATTTAGACTTCCGAAAATGTGTTTAATGCATGCAAATATACCATTTCGTCCAGAAAAGTGTGTTTTACGCAATGAGATAGACTCTTACGTAGAAAAGTGGATAATTAGAGCAGTTTTACGTAGGAGAGTGTGATAACGCTAACAGGATAAGTGCTTAAAATAAGCACTTTTGAGCGAATATCACAACCCCCAACCAGCATATTGCCAATCCTTGGCAATTAGTGCGAAATAAATGAGCTTAAAAGGGCTCTGCACATGCTGCACACTTTTTCATATTAGCTCAGGGAAAACATCGTTCGTCAAATAATTGAATGGATGCAAAAATAGTTACGTGCTAGCGAAGAGTTGGAGAGTCTTGGCAAGACTACAGACTGATAATCATGACCCAGAATATTCAGACTCTGCGTGTGTGTGTGCTCAACATTCTCATCATCCGACAGTAAAGATTTCCAGATCACCTCTAAGTTTTTATGCCTTGACCTCAAATCTCACATGTTTAGCACTCAGAATAGAATCACACAAGAAGGGTTTTCTTCTTTTCTCTCAATTTATATGTGAGGAGATGTATTTAATATAAAGAGGCAAAAGATCTCACATATGTTTTATTTGAAGGAAGGACATCTTTAACAGAAGAAGATCTCATGATTGGAATACCACTTCACTCGGGAACGTCAGATCAAACTCTATAGCTTCTCTTTCTCCAATCTCCACATTTTATGATCGTACTATCCTAGAATCAAGTAGGACTTTCCTGGGTTGTAATGAGGCTTAGGTCAGGTGTAGAGAGATAAAGGAATACAGGATTTCAAAGATCTTGAGAGGATATTGCCATTTTCTTGAATTTTTCCTGCGACGTAACACCATTATCTGGTTCTTTTTCCTTTTTTCGTATTTTTCTCTTTTTCTTGATATTTCTGAGACTGCTCAATTTCTTTTCAGCTCTTCTTCATACTTTCTTTCTATATTTTGTTTTTGGCTTGAACCACTTTCTTTTCCTTTTGATTCTTCTTCTTTACTTTTCTTTTTCACGGTACACCCACATCAGTTATTCTTTTGTCCATCTCAAAATGAGGGTAGCCAGTCATGTTTCGTAGCTGGACTGGATTTTAGGTTGATGGGTTTGCAAATAAAAGGCTTTTATAGAACGGCTCAAGGGGTTTCTAGTGAAGTATAATTCAGGTGAGTAAAAAGGCTGAATGGTTCAGAAAAATGGCCTAAATCATTTTCTAGGGTTTGCACTATCATGTATACTGTCTTGACTGGATACAGAGAAGGTTCTGTCGTAGTAATCCAATGTTGATGTCGTTCCGAGTTTTATGATCGAAGCAAAAGATAATGAGATCTCTCAACGAGTATTGCGGGCATGAAGAATAGTGAGTCATCTTGTGACTCAGAATTGTTGTATAACACTCTGAATTGATTAAAGGCTCGAAAGCTCACTGGGTTAGGTCTCCACAATTATTCTCACAGGATCTCTAGAGTTTCAAAACTTAGGATGACTCTGATGTTGATAGTGTACAATTGTGCTAAATCTGAGTTTTTCTGAGTTTTCAAACCTGCTGTAGTCACGCTTGAATTGACTCAACGCTAACTTTAAACAAAAATTGACATCCTCAATACTGACTTAACGAAGGTTTTTAGCTAATCAAAGTCAGGGTATTTGACACATTTTTGAAATTCTAGAAAACTTTTGGAGAACATCGGAAATCACCTAAAAAAGAAATTTTTTTTTTTTTTTTTTTTTTTTTTTTTTTTTTTTTTTTTTTTTTTTTTTTTTATAAAGACATGAGTTTTGGTAAATACCCACCCCCAACCAAAATACAGCACCGTCCTCGGTGCTCATGACCGGGACATAAAATGATAACAAATCAATGATGATGATGCAAAGATTCAGGAAGGATGTTACCAAGTCGGCAGAAACTCGACAGTGTGTGGTACCTGATGATCGGAAGAATGACTGTACCTACATTTCCAGAGATATAACAGTAATAACAAATGCATGAGACTCATGTACTCTAGGAATACCGGAATTGCCTTTCCGAAAGCGCTAAGTTTTACGTCTTCAGCCAGACATGACGGGGGTGACAGGCACCCCCAACCAAGTTGGAGCACAGGAGACTGAGTAGATCATCAGTCGACATAAGCAGGATCGATTAGATCGATCTCAAAAGTCTGAATGAACAATACGTCAAGTTCATGGAACTGTTTTAGACGCTGCCCATTGACCTGAAAAGAGGAGTGATCCTTGGGATCCTCAATAGTGATTGCCCCAAAGGGTGTGACTGCGGTGACCGTATAAGGACCGGTCCACCTAGATTTCAGTTTCCCAGGAAAGAGATGGAGACGAGAATTATAAAGAAGGACCTTCTGTCCTGGCTGGAACTCTTTCCTGAGGATGCTCTTGTCATGTATCCACTTCATTTTGGCTTTGTAATTCTTGGACAAGTTGTAGGCATCATTTCTGAGTTCTTCTAACTCATTCATTTGAAGTTTCCGCTCCTCCCCTGCGGAGTCTAGGTCGAAGTTGAGTTTCTTAATGGCCCATAGGGCACGATGTTCAATCTCTACCGGTAGATGACAAGGTTTCCCAAAGACGAGATGATAGGGAGACATATTGAGTGGGGTCTTGTAGGCGGTTCTGTATGCCCATAAAGCATCGGTGAGACGAGTAGACCAGTCTTTACGTGTGGTATTGACTGTCTTCTCCAAGATCTGCTTGATCTGACGATTAGAAACCTCCACTTGACCACTAGTTTGCGGATGATAAGCTAGGGCAACCTTGTGGGTTACCCCATACTTTTTCATTAATTTCTCGAAGATCCTATTGCAGAAATGGGTGCCCCCATCACTAATGATGGCCTTAGGGGCACCGAATCTGGCGAAGATGAACTCCTTTAGGAATTTGACCACCACTTTGTGGTCATTGGACTTGGTGGGAATGGCTTCTATCCATTTGGATACATAGTCTACCGCAAGGAGAATGTACTCAAAACCATAGGAAACGGGAAAGGGGCCCATGAAGTCGATGCCCCAGATGTCAAATATTTCATCGACCTGGATGGGAGTGAGGGGCATCATGTTCCTCTGGGAGATGCGGCCTAGATGCTGGCAATTAGGACAGGTTTTGCAGTAGATATGGGCATCTTTAAATAGTGTAGGCCAGTAGAATCCGCATTGCAAGACTTTTTCTGCAGTTTTCTTAGTACTGAAATGGCCACCACAAGGTTGGTCATGACACGAGGACAAGATACTAAGTTGGTCCGACTCAGGGACACAGAGACGAATGATCTGGTCAGGACAGTATTTATACAAATAAGGGTCATCCCAAGAGTAGTACTTAACTCTTGCTAGGAATTGGCTTTTGTCCTGTTTTGACCAGTGTGAAGGCATTTCTTCGGTGACAAGGTAGTTGACAATGTCAGCATACCAAGGATTAACAGAGATGGCGAACAGTTGTTCATCTGGAAAGGTTTCAGGGATGGGCTGGGTGTCGAAGGATGACTCTAAAGTCAGTCTAGACAAGTGATCAGCCACTACATTCTCAGTTCCTTTCTTATCCTTAATCTCGAGGTCGAATTCCTGCAGTAAGAGAATCCATCGAATTAATCGAGGTTTGGTTTCCTTTTTCGACATGAGATAACGAAGGGCTGCATGATCAGTGTACACAACCACCTTAGTGGCTAAGAGGTACTGACGAAATTTATCAAGGGCGAAGACTACCGCCAGGAGTTCTTTCTCAGTGGTGGAGTAATTCATTTGGGCAGAGTTAAGAGTTTTGCTCGCGTAGTAGATCACATGGGATCGTTTGTCAATTCTCTGCCCTAGAACGGCGCCTAACGCGTAGTCAGAAGCATCGCACATTACCTCAAAAGGTAGAGTCCAATCCGGGGGACGGATAATGGGCGCAGTAGTGAGCTCAGATTTGAGACGCTCAAATGCCTTGACACAGTCAGCATTAAAGTCGAAAGGACTATCTTTAGCTAGAAGATGGGACAGAGGTCGAGCGATTTGAGAGAAGTCCTTGATGAATCGCCTATAGAATCCTCCGTGTCCCAAAAAGGATCGGATGTCACGCACGGACTTAGGAATGGGCAAGGTCGAGATGATATCGATTTTAGCTTTGTCGACCTCAATGCCCTGATGGGAAATGACATGTCCCAGAACAATGCCCTTCTTCACCATGAAGTGGCATTTCTCCCAATTGAGGACAAGTCGCTTGTCCTGACAGCGTTGAAGTACGAGCCCTAGATGGTTCAGACAGTCATCAAAGGATGACCCAAAAACTGAGAAGTCGTCCATAAAGACTTCAAGGAATTTTTCCACCATGTCAGAGAATATACTCATCATACACCTTTGAAAGGTCGCGGGTGCATTGCAGAGGCCAAAGGGCATGCGCTTGTAGGCAAAAGTGCCAAAGGGACAGGTGAAAGTTGTCTTCTCGTGATCCTCAGGGGCGATGGGTATTTGATTATACCCTGAGTAACCATCGAGGAAGCAGTAATAGGAGTGACCTGCTAATCTCTCCAACATTTGGTCTATGAAGGATAAAGGAAAATGGTCCTTCCTAGTGTTGGTGTTGAGTCGTCGGTAATCGATGCAGACTCTCCACCCTTTCTTCAGGCGCTGGGTGACCATTTCCTTGTTCTCATTTTCCACAACTGTGAATCCTGCCTTTTTAGGGACGACATGAATAGGACTCACCCATTTGCTATCGGAGATGGGGTAAATGATACCCGCATCTAACAGTTTAAGGACCTCGTCCCGGACTACATCCTTCAAGACGGGGTTCAACCTCCTCTGGTGTTCTCGAGAGGTTTTGGATTCATCCTCGAGATAGATGTGATGTTGGCACACCGAGGGGTCTATGCCACGAATATCATCTATAGTCCAACCTATCGCAGGTTTGTGCTCGTTGAGCAGCTCGAGAAGTTTCTTACGTTCACTCTCAGACAAAGCGGAAGCAATAATGACAGGGTAGGTTTCCTTAGGACCAAGATAGGCATAGGAAAGATCTGTTGGAAGTGGCTTGAGCTCCAATGTTGGAGCAGATGGAGTTGAAGTAGGTGTCACAGAAGACACGGATTGAAGAGGTTTGACTTCAGTAGTAAAGGAATGATGGGTTCTCTGGCCATGGTTATCAGAGGCTCGAACTCGATGAGTGGAGCGGGGATCTCTATCAGTGGAGCAGTTTCCAAAAGATCATTGAGATCAGAAATAGCTGACTCTGTTGCAAAGTCAGCTCCAAAGTGTTCTAGACACTGCTTAAGAATATCTTCGGTGGAGTCCGGGATTAGACTCTCAACGGCACACATTTCATCTGTCACTTCGCGATCGGCATCTTGTTGCATTAAACGAAAGATGTTGACCTCAGCTTTGAGGTTACCAAAAGCAATGGACATGTTTCCGTCCCGGCACCCGATGTGTGCGTTCGCGGTGGCAAGGAATGGACGGCCTAAGATGACCGGAATGCGGTTATCCTGACACGGCTCGGTGTCGAGAATGATAAAGTCCACAGGATAATAAAAGTCAGCGACTTTTACTAGGACATCTTCAATGATTCCTCTTGGAATCTTGATGGACTGATCAGCCAATTTCAGGGTGACATTGGTAGGCTTCATATCTTTCAGTCCTAACTGCTGATATACCGAGAATGGTATGAGGTTAACGCTAGCCCCTAAATCTAGCAAGGCAGTGCAGCTAAAGTTGTCGCCAATTTCACATTGGACAGTTGGGCTACCTGGATCCTTGTGTTTGATCACACTGTTGCGTTGAATGAACGCGGTAGCTTTTTCGGCCAAGAAGGCAGCTTTGGGTACATGCGTACGCCGCTTAACTGTGCACAAGTCCTTGAGGAATTTGGCATAGGAAGGGATTTGCTTGATAGCAGAAAGGAATGGGATATTGATCTGGACGTCTTTAAAGACATCTAAGATCTCAGAGAATTGCTGATCCCGCTTATCTTGGACAAGTCTGTCCGGGAAGGGAGGCTTTACTCGACAAATGGATTTGTCTTTAGCCTTAGATTTCTGCACAGGGATATCTGATGTTGGTGCAGAGGTAGAAGAAACAGAGGTAGGATTGGTACTAGTTTCCTCTGTACGAGTGATAGGTGTTGGAGATGGCACCGGTGGTGGTTGGACTCCCATGTCCACAGTTTTTCCAGATCGTAGGGTGGTTACAGCTTGCACCTCCCCTTGGCACTTCTCATTCTGGCTTTGAGATTGGGATCCGATCTCATATACTGCCCCTTTGGCATTTCCTTTAGGGTTGGCAATGGGTTGGCTAGGAAAGATGCCTTTAGCTTTCTCAGCTTCCAGGTTGCCTAAGCGTTGCTCTAGACGAAGCATGGATTGCTGTTGCTGTTGCTCTAGGCGTTGCATAGATTGTTGTTGCTGAGTAATGAGTTGAGCTAGAAGGTCTTCGATACCAGATTTGGGGACCGACTGTTGGGGAACAGCTAAAGGGAGCTGAGGCACCAATTCGCGACTCGAGCTCATCGGGGCATTATAGTTATAGGCGGAAGAATTAGTTGGGACAATCTGTTGGTTCTGAAAGTTCTGGGGAACTCTTTGCTGATTCTGAAATGTGCTCTGTTGTCCAGAGTATTGACCCTGTTGGAACTGCTGGTTCTGATTAGATGGGTACTGAGTCTGCTGGTATTGTCCCTGATTGAATTGCCTATTGGGTTGATTGAACCCAGGAGGATACATGCCCTGAGGCTGACGCGGAGGTTGAGCTTGTGATTGAGTAGACTGAGGCCTCCAAGAGAAGTTAGGGTGGTTTCTCGTGTCCGGATGATAAGATTGACTATACGAGTTTTGAGTGGGTGGTTTGTATGTGCTGAAAGCACAAACTTCTTCCTGAAGAGGATTAGACCATCCTTCATTTAAAGGACAATGCTCAGTAGTATGGGAGGGTTGCAGACAGAGGGTGCAAGATTCCATAGGGCTCTCGTGTCCCACATGCATGACTGGGGTAGATTGTTGAGTAGGCTTTTGTACAGACACAGCCAGTGCCGAGACTGACTTGCTCAACTCTTGAATGACAGATCGAAGCTCAGAATCAGCTGTAGCATCATGTCCCTTGGTTGTCCTTTGGACCGAGGTGGTTCGACTGAACTCTGAGTCAGTCGTCCAATGTTGAGAGTTTTCTCCTAACTCTCCCAAGAATTTGTATGCATCGGTCGGAGTTTGGTGCAGGAATTTTCCTTGGCACATTGACTCTACCATGGTCCGGGACTCATCAGTAAGTCCCTTATAGAAGACGTGGACAAGATTGCCCTTGTCGATGCTATGGTGGGGACACTTAGTCAGGTAGTCTTGGAATCTATCCCACGCTTCAAAAAATTTCTCATCGGACTTCTGTCTAAAGTCCTGGATGAGTTGCTTCATTTGGTTGGTCCGAGTCATGGGGTAGAATTTAGACATGAATTTGCCTACCAACTCTTTCCAACTGCTGATTGAATCAGCGGGTAAAGAGTAGAGCCAATCTGAGGCTCGGTCTTTGAGCGAGAATGGGAAAACTCGCAGACGCACATTGTCATCATCGAGGTTCTGATTCTTGAAAAGTAGGATGACATGTTGGAATTCCCGAATATGGGAATATGGGTCTTCTCTTGGGAGACCACGAAAGGTAGGCAGCATTTGGATCGTCTGCGGCCTGATCTCAAATTGTACCGCCGTAGTAGGTGGGAGAACAATGCAAGTGGGCGGATTGGCAGAGATAGGAGCGAATGTCTCGATAAGAGGTCGTTCGACTGCCATGACTACAAAGGTAGTAGTACTGGGGGAGGCGGGTGGGGAAAGAGATGGGGAAGAATTCAGTGGAGGATCCACTGTAGGGACGTGATTCTCAGATCGAACCAAGCGTTTGTTCGGGCGAGTCCAACCGGGCATACGCGAATGAGGCAAGCTCTATACTTGGCAAAAAGTTGCCAGAGAGGAACACTATCCTAAATGATGCACACCAAGCACAGATAATCCTATTCTAAGCAATCAGGATATATTTTAGGAATTATCTTTGTTAGTGTTGGGGCTAGAGTAGATTATGACAGTGGGCGGACCACTGGTTTATCTTTTAACCGTCGGACTAACTGTTTTGCACTCAGAGATTCTCACCAGGCTACACTCTTCAGAGCGAATCCTTTAGTACTAACTCTAGTTAACAACAAGGCAATCCGAAGCCTAGACAGACGTGCGGCACAATGGCTGACTTAAGTACGTCCCAGACTAACCGGATTGGTCAAGTGGATAAGAAGAGTGTTCCCTCGGGTTAAGCTAGGGTTGATGCGTGTTCCTAGTCCACACGCAACTAACCGCCGAATAGTCCAAGATGCCACGTCGAGCTCAGTGTACTTGAGTAGCAGGGACTTATGGGTGTGTTAGACAACAGGGACCCGCGCTCGTGGTCTTATTTCGATTGGATGTTAAGCGGGTTCGCTTTGTGTGGATTTTTCCTCGAACACCGGGCTAATTGGCTCTACTTCTTGATTCTTTTTATTATAGATGGATCCTGGGGAGCAATTTCAGCTGGAGTGATGAGGTGGGTGATGAAATCCCACCAGTTTCAATTTGGAGCTGGGTCTGCTCTCTTAGAGTTGATTGATTAACGGCCACGCCACGCAAGTCGAATAAGTTGTTGCTAGAAAACAAATAGACAAGCGGCAATGATGCACCCAATATGCTCTGTATCGCACTCAAGGCGAGGATAGAGACTTACCTCCCGTGGGCCACGCCACGGGGTCTCCTCCGTGGGTTAGAGAGGGGTATCCTAATGGGCTTGGGCCCGACTCCACCTCTTTGAGCTTTCGCTCTCTACCCACGCTGGATCGTGTTCCTGCAGAAACAGTTAGATCGCACGGTCTAGGTATGTGGGATTCTATTTGGAAGATCCTTGCCTTTTTAGGGTTCACTGAACAAGCACTGAATTTAGGCAAGTTTTTGAATTAATTCCCAAGTTCGAGATGGGTTAAAATTTAGGAATTTCCAGATTGGAAAATACCTAGATTGGAAAGTTTCCCGAACTGTGGAGATCTTCCAAGGAAGATTTGATTGCGAGATCCCTTATAATTTTGGGAAATTTCCCAAAATTGAAATTCTGCTAGATTTGGGATGTTTCCTTTTGCAGACTTTTCCAAATTCGGAAGATTTCTAAAGATAGAAATTCTTCTAAAGAGGAAACTTCTAAGAGGGGAAACCCTAATTAAGCAGAGTTTCAAGATTTTGGAATCTTTCCAAAAATCACAAATCTTTGATTGGTGATTTCTAAAAATCTGCAGAATATAAAACCCTAATTTTTTGAATTTTGATTTTTTAATTTTTTTGGTAATTTCCACTTAATCTAGGGTTTCTAAAAAAACCCTAGAACAAGATCTAGCAGTTATATGGAAAGCAATAAAATTCCTAAATTATTACAAATTGCACTCGGCCTTCCGAGGCATTAAAAATAGTAATTTAAAAACTGCTAAAAATCACTAAAAACCAAAAATAGAAAGTTTCCCGAAAAGGTCAGGCTGTCCAAATTGAGCAGCTTTTCGCTTCAGCAACTTTCCAATTCCGTCTTTACGTCCTTTTTCGCACTTCCGGTCACCCGAGCGGCAGCGGCGCCATTTGAAAGTAGGATTTTTCCGCGTCGTTGGTTACGGAAATCCTAGATCTCAACAATATTTGTAATTATCCGATTCTTTTTCGCTCAAATCCTGCAAAAATCACAGGGTTGTACAGTGGCTTGTGTCGGATGTCGATCCGCACTCGGGGTTAGTTTGCGTAATTCAATGACATGAAATGACGGATTTTTATCAAGAAAACATGGAGAGGTGAGAATGGTGATGGATTTAAAACATTCTTAGTGATTTTTAGAGAGAGAAATTACCAAGAATTAGAAACAATCCTATGCATCAATTATTCGAATTTAAACACTAAAATTCCAAAATGAACCCAATTTTATTCATTCAATCAAAGTACGAGCCTTACAAATTTCTAAGCAAAACATTATCAAATCAGCCAACTTTAACTAGAAAGCATATAACCAAAGACTAAACTAGAGAGAGACATAAGAGAGATGAGAGAGAAAATCAAATCTAGAGAGAGAAAATGTGAAAAGAGGGTTAAAATAAGTCCAAAACCATTCAAAGAACTTGCGGAGGTGATGATCTCAAGATTTAGGATTGACCAAGGGACGGGCCAATAGATTGACCAATGGAGGTGGCAATCTATGAGTTACAGAGTCTCACCGTGATGACGAGGTCGCCAAGTGGCTGTGGAGGTGCCAAGAAGATTGCTGTCCGTTGAATAGCATGGTGTGGAGGGCGGTGTTGCACACTAGCAAAGCGGGAGGCAGCAAGAGGATGGGAGGAGAATCGAAAGTGAGAACCGTTGGTGGATAGAAGAGCAAGTTCTCGAACGTGGGAGAAGAAGGAATGTGGGAAGAAGGGAAAGAAAGAGAGAATGAGATACGGTGAAGAGAGAGGCGGAGCGGCAAGGAGGTTCGGTGGAGATGCAGATCTCCACTGTTCGACGGTGTGATATTCAAGAGGTTGTAGGTCTGCAACCGTTTGGTGGAGGCGGACTGGTGGAGTTCACACCGTCAGCAAGGAGGCGCTGGTTCTGTGATGAAGAAAAAAAAAAAAAACGTGGTAGAGCAGACTGAGGTGGAGAGGAACAGCAGGCCAGCAAGTTGCTCTACTTTGGTGATGCTCTCCTGTGATGAACCAGTGGTGGAGTGAGCAGGTGCAGCACCTCGAAGACGGTTGGAGAACCAGCGATGAGAGGGATAGCGTGACTGTTAGTGCATGCAGGTGGTGATTTCGGGCAAGGCAGCAGCAGATGAGATCGTTGTGAAGCACTTGAAGATGGAGGACGGCTAGCCAGTGGTGGTGCTTGAAGAAGTTGCAGGTAAGCCTGCAACACAAGAAAAAGATGAGGGGAATAAACCTTGGGGGAGAGCTACGGCTCTCTCATCTTCCCCTTCTTCTCCCCTTTTTTTTTTTTGGTTTTGTTTTTTTTTTTTTTTGTTTTTTTTTTTTGTTTCAAGAGAGGGAGACGTGGGGAAGAGGATCCAAGAAGAGACGAAGTGGGTGGTGGTTTGCAGTCACCGTTTGAGGTGGTTCTTGGCTGGAGTTGCAGGTCTGCAACTCCGGCTAGGATTGGTGGTGCAAATCGCAGCAAGAGGAAAACGTGGGAAGGAAGATGAAGAAAACGTGGACGAGAGGATTGAATGATGGAGAGAATGGGAGAGTTCTTGCTGCTGGTCGAATCGAGGAGTAGGAGGAAGAGATGATAATGGCTGGGTTCTTTCTCTTCTTCAACAAAAACGTGGGGGCGAGAAGGGGTGTGACGGCTTGGCTTGCAAAGGGAATAGAAAGTGAGAGAGAGATTTGTGAACGTGGGGAGAGGAGAGATGAGTTGGGGGAGAGAATGGAAGAGAAAGGGGGGGGATTAGGGTTCGAACGAACCCTTCTCCCTCCTCTTATAAAGCTCCCTATTTCCATTAATGGAAATAGGGTATTTTTTGAAAATAAAAAAATAAAAATAATTTTTTTTTTTTTTTTTTTTTTTTTTTTTTTTTTTTTTTAAGTAAAAACCTACTTTTCTATGGGGAATCTCCCCAATTAGTGGACCCCCCATTTAATTAAAATTATTTTTGAAATTCGCGGGGTCCACTAACTGGTCGGACAGCGGGTCGATGCTGATGGGCCCGGCTACTGGCCCACATGGACTGATGATGTCCATCGTCTCACAAGATGATGTGACAGGCATTCTGAAGGCGATCGGATGGATGGTGACTTGATTGGGACCCAGATTGGTAGATCGACGGATCTAGAGAGATCCAACGGTCCGATTGAAGATCCAACGGTCCGATGGAAGATCCTACGGTCAGAAAGCTAAGGGAGATGAGATAGAGCTGATAGGCAGGAGTTCTGGGGTTAGGTCAGTAGATTCGAGGATCGAGAGATGAAGAGAGAGAGAGAGAATAAGGAGAGATGAGAGAAAAAGTATCAAAAAAAATGGAAAAAAAGCACTGGCGGAGGGTCTGGAACCCTGGTCTTCACTGTGACCATCCTCACGCTTCTCCAGTAGAGTCGACCATCATTCTTTGCTGACTCATGTGGCTTTAAACGCTTTGGTCCGTCTCTTGGTCATTGGCTCTCCTACTCTCTTCGTTCTTTGGGCCGGCTTTTTGGTCCTCTTATTCAGCCCATATTTGGCCCATATCTTCTAGTTAAGCTTTGATAATGGGCTTTCATGATCGATTTGGGCCCACAAGTCTCGAAAATCGTCCCATCGGGGTTTCCTGCGACAGAAGAAGCGCGTAATGAGACTTTATCAGAACGGCTTAATATTTAGACTTCCGAAAATGTGTTTAATGCATGCAAATATACCATTTCGTCCAGAAAAGTGTGTTTTACGCAATGAGATAGACTCTTACGTAGAAAAGTGGATAATTAGAGCAGTTTTACGTAGGAGAGTGTGATAACGCTAACAGGATAAGTGCTTAAAATAAGCACTTTTGAGCGAATATCAGGAGCAGCAAGGTACACTTGCCGGTTGGTGGTGACGATGGTGAATGACCAGCATCGGCTTACATGGCATGAAGAGGTGAGGAACAACCAGCAACGTTAATGGCAGCCTGGTTTTTGAGAACGGTGTGAAGGTTTTTCAAAGGGTCACGGCTTGTGGAGTTGCACGTGGAGAAGAGAGTTGAGGGAGAAGGAAAGAGAGGATGCTGGGTAGAGAAAACGGTAAGAGAAGGGGTAGCTAGATTCCAGCCGGTGCACCAGCAGGTTTGCAGGCTGAGCAGCAGCTTGTTGCAGGTGCTACGGTGAAGATGGTGGAGGCGGAGAGGTGCGCTGGCGACCGGTGGAATGCAACGTGCACAGGTGGTGGCGGTTTGAGGAGATGAGAAGAGAAGAGGAGGGCAGCGTTAATGGTTGCTGGAGGTGATGGAGTGATATGGTGGTGGAGACGAATCAGGCGGATAGAGGAGGGCGGAGCGCCTGCTTTCTGGTGGAGCTCGTGGGCGTTGCCGGAGTTGCAGCCTGCAACTCCGGTCGAAGACGTGAAAACGAAAATAAAAATAAAAAAAATGAGAAGAAGAAAAAGAAGAAGAAGAAGAAGAAGAAGAAGAAGAAGAAGAAGAAGAAGAAGAAGAAGAAGAAGAAGAAGAAGAAGAGGAAGAAGAAGAAGGACGGCCGGAGTTGCAAACCTGCAACTCCGGCGAAGTATAGGTGAAGAAGACGAAGAAGAAAAGAGGAAAAAGAGGAGAAAGAAATCGCGGGGAAGAAGGGAAAGGATAGGGGGAAGGAGAGGAGGAGATTGGAGGGGGATTAGGGTTCGAATGAACCCCTATCCTTCTCCTTTTAAAGCTTCCCTATTTCCATTAATGGAAATAGGGGATTTTAGAAAATAAAAAAATAAGAAAAATATTTTTTTTTTTTTTTTTTTTTTTTTTTTTTTTTTTTTTTTCGTTTTTGGGAGAGAGAAGGGGATGAAACGATGGTGGCTGTTGGAAGAACAGCCACCGTCTATCCCAAGGGAAGATGGGCGGTTTAGGAGGAGAAGGTGGAGAGATCGTGGAGAGTAGAGAGGTCCTGCAAGTGTGGCACGAACGACCGGAGTTGCAGGCGCAACTCCGGTGAGGGCGGTAGTGGAAGGTGAACCCGCAACTTCGACGGTAGTGGTGTGTGGTTGGCAGTTTGAGGAGTTGCACACGGTGGTGGAGATGGGCAGCAGTCCAAGGAGGGTGCTGGGCGGAGATGAGAGGAGCTCACGGATTGAAAAGGGTGGAGGCAGGCGGTGGTTGACGGACTGGTTCAGGCGGTGAAGGAATGATGGAAGACGAGCTGCACACAGCAGCAAAGAGGAAGGAGGACGTGCTGCACACAGAAGCAAAGAGGAAGGAGCAGAAGAGGAAGCGGAAGAGGAAGAAGAAGAAGAAGAAGAAGAAGAAGAGGAGGCCTCACCAGACGGCCGGAGTTGCAGGCAACTCCGGCGAAGACATGAAGAAGATGAAGAGGAGGAGAAAAAGAAAGAAGAAAAAGAAGGAGAAGAATGATAGGAAATTGTTTGAAAATGATTTTGGAGAGGAGAGAAAGAGATGGGAGGGGGATTAGGGTTCGAACGAACCCTTCTCCCTCCTCTTATAAAGCTCCCTATTTCCATTAATGGAAATAGGGTATTTTTTTGAAAATAAAAAATATTATTTTTTTTTTTTTTTTTTTTTTTAAGTAAAAACCTACTTTTCTATGGGGAATCTCCCCAATTAGTGGACCCCCCATTTAATTAAAATTATTTTTGAAATTTGCGGGGTCCACTAACTGGTCGGTCAGCGGGTCGATGAAGATGGGCCCGGCTATTGGCCCTCATGGGTTGATGATGTCCATCATCTCACAGAATGATGTGGCAGACAGTCTGATGGCGATCGGATGGATGGTGACTTGATTGGGACTCAGATTGGTAGATCGACGGATCTAGAGAGATCCAACGGTCTGATTGAAGATCCAACGGTCCGATGGAAGATCCAACGGTCAGAAAGCTAAGGGAGATGAGATAGAGCTGATAGGCAGGAGTTCTGGGGTTAGGTCAGTAGATTCGAGGATCGAGAGATGAAGAGAGAGAGAGAATAAGGAGAGATGAGAGAAAAAGTATCAAAAAAAATAGAAAAAAGCACTGGCGGAGGGTCTGGAACCCTGTTCTTCACTGTGACCATCCTCACGCTTCTCCAGTAGAGTCGACCATCATTCTTTGCTGACTCATGTGGCTTTAAAGGCTTTGGTCCGTCTCTTGGTCATTGGCTCTCCTACTCTCTTCGTTCTTTGGGCCGACTTTTTGGTCATCTTATTCAGCCCATATTTGGCCCATATCTTCTAGTCATATCATGTGGGCTCTTTAAGCTTTGATAATGGGCTTTCATGATCGATTTGGGCCCACAAGTCTCGAGAATCATCCCATCGGGGTTTCCTGCGACAGAAGAGGCACGTAATGAGACTTTATCAGAACGGCTTAATATCTAGACTTCCGAAAATGTGTTTAATGCATGCAAATATACCATTTCGTCCAGAAAAGTGTGTTCTACGCAACAGAAGAGACTCTTACGTAGAAAAGTAGGTAAATAGAGTATTTTACGTAGGAGAATGCAATAACGCTAAAAGGATAATTGCTTAAAATAAGCACTTTTGAGCGAATATCAGTTAGCAGAGCCGCAAACTCATTGAGTTTTGCGGGAATGTATCTGAATGGAGCAGACTCCTGTAGATCAGTAATACCAAAATTGTCTGACTCTGAGATGAAGTCAGACTCAAAGTGTTCTTGACACTTGGATAATTTATCCTCGAGAGAGTCCTGAATTAGACTCTCCATGACATATGGTTCATCAACAACATCGACGTAGGGTGACGGGTGAAAACTATTGACCTCTCCCTCGATGTTTCCTAATTTGATAGGGATGTTCCAATCCCTACATTCAATATGTTCCTCCTCGGTGGGGATTGGTAGGTCCAGGACAGCGGGAGGCCCATTTTCTAGACACGGTTCTATGGTAGGAATGTCTGCATCAGAGATAGAGATGGACATGGGTATCTCTGTGCTCGGTCCAGAAGTTGGTGCTGTTAAGGGCACCAAATATTGTGACTCGGGTTCATCACTAATGTTGCACAATCCAAGGGAGGTGGGGAGGAACGGTAGATCAATGACAGTTGGGATCCTACGATCGAGACACAGCTCAGTGTCATGAAGATCGACATCAGGGGCAGCAGAGGTAGAGTGAGAATTAGGTTACACTGAGGTAGGTTCACGATTTGGTGCTGTTAAAGGCACCGAATAAGGAAACACTGGCTCCTCAATAATCGGGCTTTCTATTTCATCCTGGCAATTTTGGTACATGGTCCAATTGTGTGACTCCTCATTATAGACAGTGGCCATGTCATTCTCCTCAGGATAGGCTATTGGTGGGCTAGTGAAGTTGACTTCCTCTCTTTCATTTTCTAATTGAACTAGACGTTGCTCCAAGCTCTCCATAGATTGCTGTTGTTGGTGCTTTAGACTTTGGAAATACTGTTGTTGCTGGGCAATGTATTGAGAGAGAAGATCCTCTAGACAGGGTTTAGTAGCCAACGGAGGTGGTTCAGCCAAGGGGAGCTGAGGTGCCAACTCTTGATTGTAGTCCGACTGGGTATGAAAGTTGTAAGGCAAAGTGGAGTCTGGGACTAGTTGCTGACTCTGAAAATCCTGAGGGGCCCACTGTTGATCAGAATAGTCATTCTGTGGATATGATGGGTACTGGGATTGCGAGTATTGCCAGTCATACTCTCCATTGGGTTGATGGAACCCAGAAGGATAATTATCCTGCGGCAGTTGCTGTGGGATAGCAGACTGTTCCCAACCAAAGTTATGGTGACTCCTATTATCCGGATAATAAGTGTTGTCATAGGAGGTCTGCATTGGAGATGGAAAGGTACAAACATCTTGCTGGATAGGAGGGTAATATCCTACAGACTGGGAATGGTGCACAGGTTGCTGGACCGCGGCACGAAGGGCAGAGACTGAATTTTTAAGCTCTTGGAGTATAGAATTGTACTCCGGATCTCGGTGATTATCATACCCTGTAGAAGCGTGCGAGACTGGAGTATCATGATGATACGGAGAATGGTCATACCATTGTGGAGAGTGATCACCTCGATTCTCACAAAAACTGTAGTAGGTCTCATACAGAGGACGTTCATCTGCCATTAGAGGCGATAGAGGGGTGCGGTGGACTAACTCTCAGATCGAGTCAGTAAAAGGTGAGGACAGGTCCAACCGGGCTTCTACTTGAAAAAGCAAGCCTCGTTGAGAGATCTCATTATCTTTTGCTTCGATCATAAAACTCGGAACGACATCAACATTGGATTACTACGACAGAACCTTCTCTATATCCAGTCAAGACAGTATACATGATAGTGCAAACCCTAGAAAATGATCTAGGCCATTTTTTTTTCTGAACCATTCAGCCTTTTTACTCACCTGAATTATACTTCACTAGAAACCCCTTGAACCCTTCTATAAAAATCTTTTCTTTGTAAACCCATCAACCTAAAATCCAGTCCAGCTACGAAGCATGACTGGTTACCCTTATTTTGAGATGGACAAAAGAATAACTGATATGGGTGTACCGTGAAAAGAAAAGTAAAGAAGAAAAATCAAAAGGAAAAGAAAGTGGTTCAAGCTGAAAACAAAATATGGAAAGAAAGTATGAAAAAGAGATAAAAAGAAATTGAGCAGTCTCAGAAATATCAAGAAAAAGAGAAAAATACGAAAAAAGGAAAAAGAACCAGATAATGGTGTTACGCCGCAGGAAAAATGCAAGAAAATGGCAATATCCTCTCAAGATCTTTGAAATCCTGTATTCCTTTATCTCTCTACGCCTAACCTAAGCCTCATTACAACCCAGGAAAGTCCTACTTGATTCTAGGATAGTACGATCATAAAATGTGGAGATTGGAGAAAGAGAAGCTATAGAGTTTGATCTGACGTTCCCGAGTGAAGTGGTATTCCAATCATGAGATCTTCTTTTGTTAAAGATGTCCTTCCTTCAAATAATACATACGTGAGATCTTTACTTTCATCAACACATCTCCTCACATATAAATTGAGAGAAAAGAAGAAATACCTTCTTGTGTGATTCTATTCTGAGTGCTAAACATGTGAGATTTGAGGTCGAGGCATAAAAACTTAGAGGTGATCTGGAAATCTTTACTGTCGGATGATGAGAATGTTGAGCACACACACACGCAGAGTCTGACTATTCTGGGTCATGATTATCAGTCTGTAGTCTTGCCAGAACTTTTCAACTCTTCGCTAGCATGTAACTATTTTTGCATCCATTCAATGATTTGATGAACGGTGTTTTCCCTTAGCTAATATGAAAAAGTGTGCAGCATGTGCAGAGCCCTTTTAAGCTCATTTATTTTGCACTAATTGCCAAAGATTGGCAATATGCTGGTTGGGGGTTGTGATATTCGCTCAAAAGTGCTTATTTTAAGCAATTATCCTTTTAGCGTTATCGCACTCTCCTACGTAAAACTGCTCTAATTATCCACTTTTCTACGTAAGAGTCTATCTCATTGCGTAGAACACACTTTTCTGGACGAAATAGTATATTTGCATGCATTAAACACATTTTTAGAAGTTTAGATATTAAGCCATTCTGATTAAGTCTCATTACGCGCTTCTTCTGTCGCAGGAAACCCTGATTGGATGATTCTCGAGACTTGTGGGCCCACATGGATCATGAAAGCTGATATTCGCTAAAAAATGCTTATTTTAAGCAATTATCCGTTTAGCGTTATCGCACTCTCCTACGTAAAAGGCTCTATTTATCTACTTTTCTACGTAAGAGTCTCTTCTATTGCGTAGAACACATTTTTCTGGACGAAATGGTATATTTGCATGCATTAAACACATTTTCGGAAGTCTAGATATTAAGCCGTTCTGATAAAGTCTCATTACGCGCTTCTTCTGTCGCAGGAAACCCCGATGGGACGATTCTCGAGACTTGTGGGCCCAAATCGATCATGAGAGCCCATTATCAAAGCTTAAAGAGCCCACATGCTATGACTAGAAGATATGGGCCAAATATGGGCTGAATCAGAGGACCAAAAAGCCGGCCCAAATAACGAAGAGAGCAGGAGAGCCAATGACCAAGAGACGGACCAAAGCGTTTAAAGCCACATGAGTCAGCAAAGAATGATAGTCGACTCTACTGGAGAAGCGTGAGGATGGTCACAGTGAAGACCAGGGTTCCAGACCCTCCGCCAGTGCTTTTTTCCATTTTTTTGATACTTTTTCTCTCATCTCTCCTTATTCTCTCTCTCTCTTCATCTCTCGGTCCTCAAATCTACTGACCTAACCCCAGAACTCCTGCCCATCAGCTCTATCTCATCTCCCTTAGCTTTCTGACCGTTGGATCTTCCATCGGACCGTTGGATCTTCAATCGGACCGTTGGATCTCTTTAGATCCGTCGATCCACCAATCTGAGTCCCAATCAAGTCACCATCCATCCGATCGCCATCAGAATGTCTATCACATCATCTTGTGAGACGATGGACATCATCAGTCCATGTGGGCCAATAGCCGGGCCCATCATCATCGACCCGCTGTCCGACTAGTTAGTGGACCCTGTGAATTTCAAAATAATTTTAATAAAAAATGGGGGGTCCACTAATTGGGGAGATTCCCCATCATAAAGTAGGTTTTTACTTATAAAAATATAAAAAATAAAAAAAAAAAAAAAAAAAAAAATTTTTTTTTATTTTCAAAAAATACCCTATTTCCATTAATGGAAATAGGGAGCTTTATAAGAGGAGGGAGAAGGGTTCGTTCGAACCCTAATCCCCCCCCTTTCTCTTTCATTCTCTCCCCCTATCAATCCCGCACGGATCCCACCTCTCTTGGCCGCTGTTTTTCCTCGACTTCTCCTCCATCTTCGTCATCTTCTTCATCATTTTTCCACCGGAGTTGCAGCCTGCAACTCCGGCCACCACTGCAACATCTCTTTGGCCCACCTCTCTCTTCTCTCTCCATTCATTCCACATCTTTCAAACCTACCGCCCCCATCTCTCATCTTCTCTGCCACGTCCACCACGGCAACAGCTAGTCGCCCCCCTTAAGGAGAAAAGCTCCATTGGAGCACGGCCTACTCCACCACGCTCCACAAGAAGTGCCTCCTCCTCTCCTCTGCCTAGTTACTGGCCATAACGCCCACAAGCCACCTAATCTCAACCGTCCTCTCCTCTACTCTTCTTTTACTCTCCATTCTCCAAGCCGTGAGCCCACTACTCTCAACGGTTTTCTCAAAAAAAAAAAAAACGATTAGAAAAAAAAAAAAAAAAAAAAAAAACGAGAAGAATAAGAAGGAGAAGAAGAGGATCGCCCTCACCTGCTGGTCCTCCTTCAAACTTTTCCTCTTGCCGTGCTCCACGCGCCACCACCACCGTCCACCATGATCTCTCCATGCTGGATCACGATCAGAGGTTTGGACTCCTCTTAACGTCAATCTCTTCATCCATCATCATTGGCCGGTTCTCCTAGCAAGACTTGTTCATCTTCGCAAGTCCACAACCCATCAACACACTCACCAACACACTGAGCAGCAGTTCGTCATCCATCCTCATCTCCAACGGTAGCAGCTATTACTGCATCCTTCCTCCACCAAGGCCAGCCATCAACCACTGCTTCTCCTTCTTCGCGTTGCTGGACAACAACACCTGCTGTTGTGATTTGCATCACCTGCCCTGCTTACACTACCACAGCCACGGGCATTCATCCTCCCGAACCATCATCATCATAACCATTCCTTTGATCGTGAGTTTCCTCTCTTGGATCCCTTTCAAAGGTAATCATCTCTTTAGATTTCTATCTCTATTTTTGTCTTTCTCTCTCTAGAACCTCTTCTCTCTCTAGGTCAGTCCCTAATTTTCTCTCTCTAGGTAATTTTCAATGCTTTTTAGTAATTAGTTTTCAGTTTCATTTTATTCAAAGAATGTAAGGGTTATTGCAATTAATAAAAAGAATTTCTTTTAAGTGCAACTTGTTATCGTTGATCATTCTATATGCTTTTTGATAAATTCTCTCTCTAAGAAAATAGATTTTTAAATCTCGTGATCATCACTCTCACCCCTCCATCCTTTATTTTTATCATTTTCTATGGAAAAATTCGTCATTTTATGTTCTTGTCTGCGCTACTAATCCCGAGTGTGGATCGACATCCGAAACTTCCCACTGTGCAAGAATTCTAAATTTTGCAGGATAATCGGATCAAATTACAAATATCAAAAAGATTAGGGTTTCCGTAACCAACGACGCGGAAAAACCCTACTTTCAAAAGCCCATTGTCAAAGCTTAAAGAGTCCACAGGCTATGTCTAGAAGATCTGAGCCTATTACGGGCTGAACAAGTGGATCGAAGAACTGGCCCAAGGAACCACGAGAGCGGGAGAGCTGATAACCAAGAGAAGAACCAAAGCATTTAAAGCCACATCAAATGATGGCCTGCTCTACTGGCAAAGCTCAAGTAAAGAACAATTGAAAACCAGGGTTCATGACCCTCCGCCAACACTTTTCTCTCCATTTTCTGATATTTTCTCTCTCATCCCCCTTATTCTCTCTCCTCTCTCTAAAATTCTAATTTCCTCTCTCCTAACACTAGCCAACCCACAGCCAGGGCCAATCATCACCATCTCATCTCTCCTATGCACAATCACTTTGATATCCACCTTAGATCATCCTGACCTTTGATCAAACCCTTGATCACTTCATCAATCAGTGTCCCTTGACACTCACGATCAACCGTCGGATCACCCATCTCTCCAATCATCGTGTCTAACCTAAACCCATGAGCATCATCTCATCCTCATCAACCCTAACCTCCAATAGCCCTCATCAATCCCACGGCTTAATCATGTGGCCAAAAACCTTCAATGGTGGTCCATACCATCACCGCCAAAAGCCGTCATCCAACTACCTCACTTGGCTTAGACTCTATCAACCATTTCCCATTCTAATCCTAACCGAGAAAAAAAATAAAAATAAAAAAATAAAAAAATAAAAATAATAAAATAAACTAATTTGACTCCCATGTAGTTACCCCCCCCTTTTTCGATATTTCACTAATCCACACCGTTGGATCTCATGGGATCCAACAGTTCCTCCCCACCAATTCTCTAACTTCCCTCAAGGCTAACCCTAACTTGGAGAAATAAGTAGAACGCCATTCACGTTCGGCTGGTCGGTCCCCTCCCCCCTTCTCTTCTTCTCTTTCTTCTTCTTCTTCTTCCCTAACTCACCACCTTCTTCTTCTTCTTGGTGGGCTGGCCGTCCTCCACCACAGGCTTGGCCAGCAACACATTGCTGCCTTGGCTGCTGCACCATGCGTTCCTCCCAACCAGACCAGCAACGTCTTCGTCCTCGTAGCCACCACACCTCTCCCTCACGAGCTGCCATCTCCGGCGAATCAAACCTGCATCACCGGTAAGTTCTATTCCCTCCCCCCTCTCTTCTTCTCTTTCTTCTCCTTCTCCTTCTTATTCTTCTTCTTCTTCTTCTTCTTCTTCTTCTTCTTCTTCTTCTTCTTTTTCTTCTTCTTCTAGCATCTGTCTTCCTCGTCTTTTTTACTGACCGGAGTTGCAGGCTGCAACTCCGGCCGACTCTGCACACAGGCAGAATGTTGCTGCTCCCTACTCCTTCCTCTCCTCATCTTCCCCTTCTTATTCTTCTTATTCTTCTTCCCTTCTTATTCTGCTTTAAGTTTAAAAAAAAAAAGAAAAACAGAATCGCCGGCGAACTCCATTAACGCCGGCGAACTCTGTGAAGATCGTCTTCACCAACTCCCCTCCATCTTCTTCTTATTCCCCTCCGTTTCTTCTTCTTTTTCTTCTTCTTTCTCTTCACTTTCTTCACTTCCAGCGCCTTGGTTGTACCAGCAAGGGAGCGTCTCCCTTCACCATCCCAGCAAGTCGCTGCCCTCTATTCCGGCGAACTTTCCCATTTGCTGCATGTTGCACACCTGCAACATCAGCAACACAAACCCCTTCTCAATCTCGTTCTCATCCGGCTGTTAAACGACCTTTGGAGTTGTAAAACCTACAACTCCAACCCCTCTTGTGTTGCCGGACGGTTACAACCGGGATGCGTCTTCACCACCTCCCCTCCTACCTACTTTCCACCTGTTGAACCACATCCACCATAGTCAGCACCCCTCTTTGCAGTTCTACCCCATCCACCTCACCTGCTGGTGTAACATATGGCCTTGCATATCCACTTTCAAGGCCAAATCTTCTCCTCCTATCCTTCATGGGTTGCAATGCACCACCACGGGTTGGCTCTCCCTTGAATGCACCATCAGCCTGCTATTATTCCTTGGTGAATCCACTGTCATTATCCGTGCAACTTGCACAAATCCATTCTCATCCATTGGCCGGACCCATCTCTCTAATCTTCTCTCATTATACCTCTTTCTCTCTCTAAAAACTCTTAGACTCTCTCTACTTTCTCTCTCTACATTGCCTTCTTTCTCTAGATTTCATTTTTATCTCTCTACCTTATTCTCTTTCTCTCTATATCATTTCACTCTCTAAAAACCACTTCTCTCTCTAGATTTTAAAAATCTCTTGTCTCTTCTTTTCTCTCTCTTTTTCTCTCTCTATCTTTATCTTTCTCTCTCTAAAATTTCTCTCTTTAGTTAATTTTTAATGCTTTTTTAGGATGTAGTTTCTCATTCAATCAATGTACGCACTTTTATTTATTTCAATCAATAATATAGTTTCTTTTAATAATAAAGTAGTTTGATTATTATGTTTTGGTATTTAAGGTCTCATTTCAGTGCAATTTAGCCTATTATAATCGTGGAAAGAATGTTTTAAATCCCAATCTCTCACCACTCTCATTTCTCCGTGCTTTTCTGAGAAAAATTCATCATTTTATGTTCCTTGCTTGCGCTAACTAACCCCAAGTGCGGATCGACATCCGACACGAGCCACTATGCAAAACTACTCATTTTACAGGTTAAATGTCTCGGATAAATTAAAAATGTGTTGAAGTTAGGGTTTCCGTAACCAACAACGCGGAAAAACCCTACTTTCAAGGATGAATGCAAGTAAGTACGGGATGCAAATGCAACTAGTACCCATAACCACATAGGGTCTCCATCTCCTTCCCGCACTGGGAGCGATCTCATCGACCCATCTACAGGATATAATAACGTCTGGGGCCTTTCACCCTAGGGTACCGAACCCTGATTAATTGATAAAACCAATATAAACGTATATAATATACTTCAACCCCATTCCCTTATGCACCCCTTATATGAAATGACGTGATGATCATGGTATGACAATAAGATGTACTAGGGTTACATGATATAAGCACGCATGTATTTAACATTTAAATAAAAATATAAAATGAACCAATGATCATTAAGAGTAATAATACGGGAACGAATTAGGGTTAACCATGAATAATATGTAACAATCACCGAAGGTCACGATCAGCACGGATGAACAATATAAGTGGAAATCACAAGGCAATCTAACACACCATGGCCGAACCCTATGAGGGATCCATGACACAAGGTCGAACCCTAAAGAGGGATCCAAGACACTTGGCCGAACCCTATGAGGGATCCAAGACACATGGGTGGGATCCCCATGCATACAAGTATAGGTCGAACCATCTAGGTATAATAGTCAATAAGACATGACCAAATATCAAAATCAACATCAATGAATAATATAAGTGAAAATCGCAAGAGAATCCAACACGCCATGGCCGAACCCTATGAGGGATCCATGACACAAGGTCGAACCCTAAAGAGGGATCCAAGAAACTTGGCCGAACCTTATCAGAGATCCAAGACACATGGGTGGGATCCCCATGCATACAGGTATAGGTCAAACCATCTAGGGTTTAGTCAAACAACAAGGTTAAAACCTTAATAGTTAATAATCATGACCGAACCACGAACAATTAATAAGTTTTTTACAAAAAAATATACTGTATTATAAAAATCATAACTAAATAAATATGAATTAGAAAAATATAAACTCAATGGATTTAAAAACTAGATTTATAGAGATTTTAGAAAAAATAAATAGAAAAATATTCGGATTCAAAATATAGGTCAAAAATCTTAATTAATTGGGCCGGACAGAATCTGGGATACAGAAAAGTCCAGCACATTTAAAAACTCATAACTTAATCAATACATATCAGAAAAATACAAAATCAAGGGTTATAGAAACTAAATTGATAGAGGTATCTATGAAAAATAATTAAAAAAATATTTAATTTAAAAATATAGATCGAAATCTCAAGTGAAGTGGACCGTGTAAAATCTGAAATTCTGGGTTTTACAGAAAAGTCTAGCACGTTTGAAAAATCATAACTTAATCAATACAGATCAGAAAAATATAAACTCAAAGGTTATAGAAACTAGATTGATAGAGGTATCTATAAAAAATAATTATAAAAATATTTATGTTAAAAATATGGATCGAAATCTCAGGTAAAGTGGACTGTGTAAAATCTGGAATTCTAGGTTTTACAGAAAAGTCCAGCACGTTTGAAAAATCATAACTTAATCAATACAAATCAGAAAAATATAAACTCAAAGGTTCTAGAAACTAGATTGATAGAGGTATCTGTGAAAAATAATTAAAAAAATATTTAGATTAAAAATATGGATCGAAATCTCAGGTAAAGTGGACCATGTAAAATCTGGAATTCTGGGTTTAACAGAAAAGTCCAGCACGTTTGAAAAATCAAACTTAACCAATAAAAATTAGAAAAATATAAACTCAAAGGTTCTAGAAACTAGATTGATAGAGGTATCTATAAAAAATAATTAAAAAAATATTTAGATTAAAAATATAGATCGAAATCCCAAGTGAATCGGACCGTGTAAAATCTGAAATTCTGGGTTTTTTTGGTAAAGTCATACAACTTAGAAAAATCATAACTTAATCAATAAAAATCAAAAAAATACAAACTAAACGATTTTGAAAAATAGATTCATAGAGTATTTAGAAAAAAATAATTATAAAAATATTTAAATTATAAAAATATAACGAAAATGATAAAGAACATAGTCATCCGTTATAGGCACAAAATAAACCATGGCCAAATCCATCATGGTGGCCCAAAATAAAGCTCAACCCAATAAGAATAAAGTAAATATAATTGAAATTAATTTATAATGAGTATCAACCATTATCTAATGAAAGAAAAACAAAATCTTGAAGAAAAACAAGTATAGGATGGATCAAAACACACTTACCTCAAGGTTTCTTGAACTTTAATAAAAATCAAAAGTTTCTTCAAATTTGAAAGTCGTCGGATCGTCCTCTCCTCGGAGTATGTTTTTCTAATCGGAGTCCCCGTCAATTCTCTCTTCTTGCTCGAGTGCGATTGGTATCCGGATGAAGGTTTAATGGAGCTTGCTCTATTCTTCGATGGAGTTGGGTTTGTGAAAGCTTCTAAAGCTTTAGGGTTTTTAATAAATAGGTTTAGGGAAGGATTAGGGTTTCTATTTTGTTGAAATTCGTAACTATCAAAGGGGTGACTTTTTCAACCCTCAAAAACTTATATTTTACACTACTAATGGGTTAGAAATGGGCCCAAGGCCCATATACATAAATAGGCTTCATTTAAAAATATTATTAAGCCCAAAAGAATTCTAGATTAGCCATACAGGCCCACCCAATAATCATAAGACAAATAATTATAAATTAATTCAATCAAACTATATTATATAATTTAAAAGTCCATACAATAAGGTATTGACACATGTCACACACACAAATCATAAAAACGTTCAGAACCCTAAAAAAGTGTCAAATGACATTAGAATGACCCGAAAGTGATTCGTGGGTCCCACACTCCTATTAAATAAATAAAATATTATTAAATATTATTTTTAAAAATATAAGAATGGTAGGAAAGTTTAAAAATTATGAAAGATGCTATTTTGTCAAAATCTCCCGAAATCTCCCGCTAGGGTTTTCATGTATTAGGAAAGGTTCCAAATTTCACAGGTAAGTTGGTAAAGATAAAATAGGAATATTTTTGGTGTCTCGGGCCCACGAAATAATTTTTTTTATAAAAGTTCTGTAATGTTAGCTAGGAAAAGAAAAAGTCCCCTACAAGTTATGGTTCATTATTTTTAGCAAGAATTTAGCCCTAAAGAGCGAGTTTAAAAATAGTAGGTTTTTCAAAGTTGTCAGAATGAAACCAAATTAAATACACATACCCATACATGATATTTAATGATAAAAATAATAATAAGAGTCTGAAAAAGTTTCAGGTTTGCATTATTAGGTGAATTTACCGTAATACCCTAGAACGAAAGTTCAGGGTATTACACTCTTGGTCTCTAGCTATTCTCTCTCTTAGTCCTTGTTCCGGCTCTACGATCCTCTAGCTTTGCCCGTACATGTCTTCTATCTTTTTATCCTAGCCTCTTGACTCTTTAAGCTTTGATAGAAGTCTTCTATGGTTGATCCACGCCCGCCAGTCCTCGAGAATCATCCGATAGGGTCTCCTACAAGTGAAAAAGAGCATAATGAAATTCAACTAAAACGGCTTGATACTGGACTATCTGAAATGCGTATATTTCATGTAAATAGTCGATTTTTGTCTAAAGAATGCATTCTACACAATGAAAGAAACTCTTATATAGAAAAGTCGATAAAAAGATAAGTTTTACGTAGGAGAATGCGACATCGCTATAAGGATAATGGCTTAAAATAAGCACTTTTGAGCGAATATCAGGGCCACCTGGAGTTAACAAAAATAAGAACGATATTAGAGAAACTCTTGACCAGCTGGCGGCTCGTGACTAGACGGCGGCCCTTGACCAGCTGGCGGCTCGTGAATCGGCTGGTGGTTCAAGATATCTTGAAAATCCCAGACCACTTGACAACCCATTTCCAGCTGATGGTCTAGACTGGCGACCTGGACCCCGTTGACAGACCATGACCAACAGACGGTCCTAGATAGTCCGACTATGCAAATCCGCTGGTTGAGCCATACTGGCTAGACATTCGCGGGCCCCAAGACAAAGAGAGGGTTCTAAGGTGGATGAGAGTGGTCTAGGCCAACCCTCCCCTTTCGGGACAAAAAGGGACGCTCAACAAACATAGAAATAGACCGCTAACAGGAGGCAGGAAGGAACAACAGTAAGCGGGCCACCTTTGGCCCGGCCAATGAAAAGAGACTTAAAAATAAAACAGAGAGAGGAAGAGAAGGGGGGTTTATAAATAGAGGACCCCTCTCCTACAGAAAAAGGGGATCGGATCTTTTTCCAGAATAATTCCCTCACTAGAGGAGGGAGAGAGAGAGAGAACCAAATCAGATCAGAAGAGAGAAAAGAGAGAGATCGAGGAATGGGGAGATGAGAAACTAACTTTCCCTTTCCTTGAGAGATAACCTTTGTGTGTCTTGCCGCAGTAGAGCCTTTCCTGACTTGATCGTCAGAGTGTCTTTGGCAGGTACACCACCCACCTTGCTTTGGAGGATGTGATCGAGGAGTAGGAGTAGATCTGGAGTTGCAGCAAGCGAGAGGATGGAGTCTTGAAGACGGAGGATGCTTTCTACAGCTGCTCTCTCATTGGCAACCGACTTCATTCTTGCATAGGCGATTTTCCTAGAGTCGGACATCTTTTGCTTGAGATTTGTAGAGCGGTTTGGAGTGTGAAGAGGTTTTATGTACCAAAAGGAAAGATTCTATTAATAGAAAGTATTTGTTGACTTTGAGGGTGGGAGGTTGAGATTACAGTTTTTGCCCTCACAATTAGGTACACGAGGAAGGCCTGTGATCTTTGTGATCAAAGATAATGTAATTTTAAACCTAACTCCTTAGACCTCAGAATAAAGAAATAGACCATCTGGATCTTGATTGTTCAGATTGCAATAAAACATCCTGACTAACTCAGGATATGCAACACCAAAAATTGAAAGAAATTTAGACCAACCTACCAAATTCAGAAGATTGGGGATCCCAGTCATGGTCACTTCTTTTTCGATAACCCCACGTTCAATGGCAACGGCTCTTTTGATGTAGTTCTTCATGAAGCTAGCCCTAGCCATGAGATTGATGAACAAGCTAAGAGGATAGGGTTCACTTGCAGATGATTCCCCTCTTGCTCTTTTCCCTTGTGGAGCCATTAGAACAGACAGAGAAATTTCACCAAAAATTTGGGTAATTGTGAGAGTAGGAATCTTTAGAAAGAGATTAGAGTTGAGGGCTAATAGATTTCTCAAATGAGAATGGGAGACTACAAGAAAATTTCTAGGGTTCCAAAAAGGGTTTCTAATGACCCAAAATTGATTTGGAGTTATTTATAATCAAGGGCGGTGGACCGGACATGGGTCGACCCACCCGCGAGAATCATATGACGTTCAGGTGCGAGGCGCGGTCGACCGGACCAAATGTTCGGTCGGCCCGTCCCTGCAATAAAAACATTTCAAAACTCAACCCAAATTATCTAGTCGACCGGACTAAATGTTCAGTCGACCCGACATCGCAAACTATATTTTCAAAAACCCCAACACCTCGACATTTGGTTCGATCGGCCTGACAATTTCATCAGTCGGCTCGACCTTGTGCATGTCATTTTTAAACACACAATCACCCCAAATTATCACAAATTTTTCCAAACAATCAAGATTTTCAAACAATTGAAATACCACAATATTTTTTCAACAATATTAGCTAGTCATTATTTTGAATGATTAGACTATACAACTAACTGAAATATTGAAAATATGATTTTCAATGATAATCTGAATATTTTAGTTAGTACCAACATAAATCAATCAATGGAAAAAATTCTGATAGATTTCCTCAGATATTCATATCTGAGCGAATCTAAAGGTTTAGTCAAAATATCAGCAAATTGAATTTTTGTGTTCACATACTGCAATGAAATTATCTGTTCTTCAACCAACTCTCGAATAAAATGATGTCTGATATCTATGTGCTTGGTTCTAGAGTGCTGTACAGGATTTTTAGAAACACAAATCGCACTTATGTTATCACAGAATAAATTCATAGATTCTTAATTAATTCCATAATCCAACAGCATTTGTTTCATCCAAATTAACTGAGCACAGCAACTGCCTGAAGCAATATATTCTACTTCAGCAGTAGACAAAGATATAGCATTTTATTTCTTGCTGTGCCAAGCAACCAAACAATTTCCAATATAAAAACACCCACCACTGGTGCTATTACGATCATCAGCATTTCCTGCCCAATCGGCATCTGAATAACTGGTAATTTCACTGTTAATTTCAAGTGGATACCAGAGATCGTATTCGATGGTACCACTGACATATTTAATGATTCTTTTAACAGCCGAGAGATGACATTCTTTCAGGTCAGATTGATACCTAGCATAAGCTCCTACACTAAAAGTAATATCAGGTCTGCTAGCTGTGAGATAGAGGAGACTACCAATCATACTCCTATACAGAGTCTGATCAACTGATTTACCACTTAAATCCTTGGTGAGTTTAATGCTGGTGCTCATAGGAGTGTGAGAAGATTTAGATGATTCTAGGCCAAATTTTTTAAGCAATCCTTTAAAATATTTAGATTGAGAAAGGAAAATGTCATTTTCTAATTGTTTAACTTGAAGGCCTAAAAAGAAATTCAGTTCACCTTCCATGCTCATCTCAATTCAAATTTCATAGCTTCAGCAAATTCTAAAGCGTGTATCTCAGTGGTTGAGCCAAAGACAATATCATCAACATATATCTGGGATATCAGAATATCATTATCTCTTTTCTTAATGAACATTGTTTTATCAACAATTCCTCCTATGAATCCATTTTCTAATAGAAATTGAGTTAATCTTTCATACCAAGCTCTTGGTGCTTGTTTCAACCCATACATGGCTTTCTTAAGCCTGTAGACATGACTACTTTTATGAGGGTCTTCAAAACCTTTAGGTTGTTCTACATAAACTTCTTCTTCCAAAATCCCATTCAGAAAAGCACTCTTAACATCCATTTGATAGACTTTAAATTTTCGGACACAGGCTAATACTAAAAGAATCCTGATAGATTCTAGTCTAATCACTAGGGCAAAAGTCTGATAAAAATCAATCCCTTCAACTTGAGAGTATCCTTGAGCTACTAATCTGACTTTGTTTATATTTATAACTGATATTCGCTCAAAAGTGCTTATTTTAAGCAATTATCCTTTTAGCGTTATTGCATTCTCCTACGTAAAATACTCTATTTACCTACTTTTCTACGTAAGAGTCTCTTGTGTTGCGTAGAACACACTTTTCTGGACGAAATGGTATATTTGCATGCATTAAACACATTTTCAGAAGTCTAGACATGTAGTCATTCTGATAGAGTCTCATTACGCGCTTCTTCTGTCGCAGGAAACCCCGATGGGACAATTCTCGAGACTTGCGAGCCCACATCGATCAGGAAAGCCCATTATCAAAGCTTAAAGAGCCCACATGCTATGACTAAAAGATATGGGCCAACTATGAGGACCAAAAAGCCGGCCCAAAGAACGAAGAGAGCAGGAGAGCCAATGACCAAGAGACGGACCAAAGCGTTTAAAGCCACATGAGTCAGCAAAGAATGATAGTCGACTCTACTGGAGAAGCGTGAGGATGGTCACAGTGAAGACCAGGGTTCCAGACCCTCCGCCAGTGCTTTTTTTCATTTTTTTGATACTTTTTCTCTCATCTCTTCTTATTCTCTCTCTCTCTTCATCTCTCGGTCCTCGAATCAACTGACCTAACCCCAGAACTCCTGCCCATCAGCTCTATCTCATCTCCCTTAGCTTTCTGACCGTTGGATCTTCCATCGGACCGTTGGATCTTCAATCGGACCGTTGGATCTCTCTAAATCCATCGATCTACTAATCTGGGTCCCAAGCAAGTCACCATCCATCCGATCGCCATCAAACTGTCTGTCACATCATCTTGTGAGACGATAGACATCATCAATCCATGCGGGCCAGTAGCCGGGCCCATCTTCATCGACCCGCTGTCCGACCAGTTAGTGGACCCCGCGAATTTCAAAATAATTTTAATTAAATGGGGGTCCACTAATTGGGGAGATTCCCCATAAAAAAGTAGTGTTTTACTTAAAAAAAAAAAAAAAATAAATAATATTTTTTCTTATTTTTTTATTTTCAAAAACCCCCTATTTCCATTAAAGGAAATAGGGAAGCTTTAAAAAGGGGGAAGGAGGGGGACGAACCCTAATTTTCCAAACCCTAATCCCCCTCCAATCCTCCTCTTTTCTTCTCCTCTCCGATCCTCTCCCCACGTTCCACAATTTTCAGTCCAATCTCCCCTTCTCCACGTTTTCCTTGAAAGAGAGAGTTCTCTCTTCTCGCTGAAACGCGACAGCCACTTCTTCCCCTCCATTCTCTCTTCATCTTCTCCATGCCTTCTGCCCAAAGCCTGCACGTTCCTCTTTGAATCGCCACGACCACCATCATCCCTTGCAAGAAGCCACAGCACCCATCTCATTGACGCTTGTTCTTCTTAATCTTTTCTATTACCGGAGTTGCAGTCTGCAACTCCGGTCAGCCAAACTCCAAAGCAACATCTCATCTTGTTGCTGGTTCATTCCTCTCAAACCAGCACCTCGTGGTTCCCTTCTCCTTGAACCTACGAACCAGATTGGCAAGATCTAACGGCCTGCACCTGTTTCACCGCCTCTTGCCATTGATTCCGGCGAGAAGCTCGCCGGAATCTGCACTCCACCTTCAACACTGCAACTCACCACTACCACAACCTTCACCATCCTCCTCTTGCACACACACGTACTCGTCAGCCACCGTTTTCTTCTCAATCACCATCCCGTGTGTCCTCCATCTTTGTCTTCACTGGACACCTGAACCTCCTCCATGACTCCACAGCCATGCCAGTAGGTGAGGGTGGCAAGGTATCCTCCTAACAAGCCGTGCTCACCACGGGTTGCTCCTCAAGGAACGTCTGTAACCGTCTCCCCGTGTGTTGTACATCTGTTCTTCCACCATCAGCCATCCTCTTCAACGATCTGCAACTAGGAGTTGCAGATCCCCTGCATCACCACCTCCGGTCTGCCTCTTGCTCCTCCAGCACATCACGTTGATGCCCCTCCTTTGGTTGGAACTTGTGAGATCCACGTTGCACAGCTGGTGCACTTCCATTGAACCACCAATCATCACCACCCCTTTTCCTTCATTCCATCCTCCATCTCGCATTGCATAGGCCAACCACCAGTCCACCCTTTGCTCCTCCATCAGCGGTTCTCCTGGGAGCACCAACTCTTGCAACCGCCCCTCTTCCTTGCTGGTCAGTAGACCACTATGCTCCTCGGCACCCATTGGTAAGTTTTGATCCAGCACTCTCCCACGTCCTTCATATCTCTCAAGGTGAGCATCACGTGCATCTCTTATCTCTTCCACTATCTAACCATCCATCCATACCAATCCGACATATTCACTACCTTTGCATGGCTCACTCGCCTACCCAACTTCACTCCATCTCTCTTTCTCTATCTATTATTCAGGTTGAGTATTTTAGAATAAATTTCTATTATTGTAAGGATTGTTTCATGATGAATAAAGTTCAAATCAGTTTATGCATGAAGCTGAGATTGTGTTAGTGTCTTTATTGTTTCTTCAAGCTATTAGTAAAATATCATCATCCCAAACAAAAAAAAAATTCTTGTTTTAAAAATCGACATCTCACCACTCTCACCCTTCCACCATTATTTATGCCTATTTTCTGTTATTTTACATCCCTTATTGTGTTGCCCTAACCCCGAGTGTGGATCGACATCCGACACGAATCCCTATACAGATCTAAAATTTTGCAGGATTTAAGAATCGGATCAATTTACAAATATGTTGAAGTTAGGGTTTCCGTAACCAACGACGCGGAAAAAACTAAAAAGATCCCCGGCAGCGGCGCCATTTGAAAGTTGGGTTTTTCCGTCGTTGAGAGAACGACCCTAACTTCAACACATTTTTAATTAATCCGAAACTTTTAACCTGTAGAATGAGCAATTTTGCACAGTGGCTTGTGTCGGATGTCGATCCGCACTCGGGATTAGTCAGATTAGCGCAATAATGGACATGAAATTACGGATTTTTCTCAGAAATTGTTAAAAATAAAAGGATGGAAGGGTGAGAATGGTGATGAGGATTTTTAAAACATTCTTTGGGAATTTTTGAGAGACATGGACACTAATAATTAAAAATGGAGAACACTATATTCACAGTAAACCTTTAATATCCATAAAACTCATTCATCGAACTCACTTTATTAATAATCAAAATATGACAACCATTACATGGAATCTTGAACGAAATTTAGCTATCCTAAAACTAAAAAGCAGTAAGTATTAACCTAGAAAACATATAAGGGTAGAGAGAGAAACTATAGAGAGAGTCTAAAGAAGAGGAGAGAGAAAATGAAAGATCCTACCATAAAACTCACCAAGAGATGAAGATAATGTTGTTGGCCATTCAACAAGGTGATGGTGCTTGCCCAAACTAGGCTGTGGGAATTTGCGGATGAAGCATGTGAAAGGGGTAGAGGAGAGCTCGCTCCTTGTGAGATGGGCGTGAACACAGCTTGGAAGGATGCTGGTGCGGCGGCTAGAGGACAGCCCCGTTGGATGCACAACGGTTTATGGTTGTTCTTGGTGGCTGGAGCAAGGCGATGAAGGTGAAGAAGGACTGCAACGTTCGGACGAGCTAGACTGAGTCAGATTCAATCCAGCAATGGAGTCAATGAGGGGCGCACTCCACTTCTCCTCCTCTCTTCATCTTCCTCTCCTTTTTCTTTTTCATTTTCTATTTTTGAAGAAAGAGGTCACGATTTTTTTAGAGGAGTAGATGAGACAGGCGGCTGGGTTTTCTGGTGGGATAGAGATATGGAGATGGGGGCGGTAAGGTGAGAAGGAGGCGGCAGCAGCAAGGGGTTGTATGCTGCAATTCCCCCCTCCTCTTCTTCCTCCTCTACTACTTTTCTTGTGAAACACGGTCTGCAAGTTGGAGTTGCAGACTCGTGTCCAGCAGGTGCTGGTGGAGGTGGATGGCGGTAGTGGGCTAGGCGGTGTACAACTGCTGGCTGTATGAGGCAGCAAGGCGGAGATGTTGCAGGCGGAGATGTTGCAGGCGGAGGTTGCAGGCGGTACCGTTGGTGCAGCAACGTTTCGGGGGGTTGTTGGAGATGAGATTGCCACCACCTGCAACAGAGAACACGTCCCCAAGAAGAGGACGTGCTAGAGAGGGATAGAAGGGAGAGAAGAGATGGGGAGAGAAGAGATCGTGGGAGAGTTGTCGGCCGGAGTTGCAGCCTGCAACTCCGGTGAAAACGTGAAGAAGATGACGAAGATGAAGAACGAAAAGAAGAAAAAGAAGGAGAAGAAGAAAGGGAAACGGTGGGCCGAAGATTCGGGGAAGGAGAGGAGAAGAAAAGAGGGGGATTAGGGTTCGAACGAACACTCCCTTCTCCCCTTTTAAAGCTTCCCTATTTCCTTTAATGGAAATAGGGGGTTTTTGAAAATAAAAAAATAAGAAACAATATTTTTTTTTTTTTTTTTTTTTTTTTTAAGTAAAAACCTACTTTTCTATGGGGAATCTCCCCAATTAGTGGACCCCCCATTTAATTAAAATTATTTTGAAATTCGCAGGGTCCACTAACTGGTCGGACAGCGGGTCGATGAAGATGGGCCCGGCTACTGGCCCATATGGATTGATGATGTCCATCGTCTCACAAGATGATGTGACAGACAGTCTGATGGCGATCGGATGGATGGTGACTTGATTGGGACCCAGATTGGTAAATCGACGGATCTAGAGAGATCCAACGGTCCGATTGAAGATCCAACGGTCCGATTGAAGATCCAATGGTCAGAAAGCTAAGGGAGATAAGATAGAGCCGATGGGCAGGAGTTCTGGGGTTGGGTCAGTAGATTCGAGGACCGAGAGATGAAGAGAGAGAGAGAATAAGGTGAGATGAGAGAGAAAGTATCAGAAAATAGAGAGAAAAGCACTGGCGGAGGGTCTGGAACCCTGGTCTTCACTGTGACCATCCTCACGCTTCTCCAGTAGAGTCGACCATCATTCTTTGCTAACTCATGTGGGTTTAAACGCTTTGGTCCGTCTCTTGGTCATTGGCTCTCCTACTCTATTCGTTCTTTGGGCCGGCTTTTTGGTCCTCTTATTCAGCCCATATTTGGCCCATATCTTCTAGTCATAGCATGTGGGCTTGTTAAGCTTTGATAATGGGCTTTCATGATCGATTTGGGCCCACAAGTCTCGAGAATCGTCCCATCGGGGTTTCCTGCGACAGAAGAAGCGCGTAATGAGACTTTATCAGAACGGCTTAATATTTAGACTTCCGAAAATGTGTTTAATGCATGCAAATATACCATTTCGTCCAGAAAAGTGTGTTCTACGCAACAGAAGAGACTCTTACGTAGAAAAGTAGGTAAATAGAGTATTTTACGTAGGAGAATGCAATAACGCTAAAAGGATAATTGCTTAAAATAAGCACTTTTGAGCAAATATCACAACCCCCAACCAGCATATTGCCAATCCTTGGCAATTAGTGCGAAATAAATGAGCTTAAAAGGGCTCTGCACATGCTGCACACTTTTTCATATTAGCTCAGGGAAAACACCGTTCGTCAAATTATTGAATGGATGCAAAAACAGTCACATGCTAGCGAAGAGTTTGAAAGTTTTGGCAAGACTACAGACTGATAATCATGACCCAGAATAGTCAGACTCTGCGTGTGTGTGTGCTCAACATTCTCATCATCCGACAGTAAAGATTTCCAGATCACCTCTAAGTTTTTCTGCCTCGACCTCAAATCTCACATGTTTAGCACTCAGAATAGAATCACACAAGAAGGGTTTTCTTCTTTTCTCTCAATTTATATGTGAGGAGATGTATTTAATATAAAGAGGCAAAAGATCTCACATATGTTTTATTTGAAGGAAGGACATCTTTAACAGAAGAAGATCTCATGATTGGAATACCACTTCACTCGGGAACGTCAGATCAAACTCTATAGCTTCTCTTTCTCCAATCTCCACATTTTATGATCGTGCTATCCTAGAATCAAATAGGACTTTCCCGGGTTATAATGAGGCTTAGGTCAGGTGTAGAGAGATAAAGGGATATAGGATTTCAAAGATCTTGAGAGGATATTGCCATTTTCTTGAATTTTTCCTGCGGCGTAATACCATTATCTGGTTCTTTTTCCTTTTTTCGTATTTTTCTCTTTTTATTGATATTTCTGAGACTGCTCAATTTCTTTTCAGCACTTTTTCATACTTTCTTTCCATATTTTTTTCAGCTTGAACCACTTTCTTTTCCTTTTGATTCTTCTTCTTTACTTTTCTTTTTCACGGTACACCCACATCGGTTATTCTTTTGTCCATCTCAAAATAAGGGTAGCCAGTCATGTTTCGTAGCTGGACTGGATTTTAGGTTGATGGGTTTGCAAAGAAAAGGTTTTTATAGAAAGGTTCAAGGGGTTTCTAGTGAAGTATAATTCAGGTGAGTAAAAAGGCTGAATGGTTCAGAAAAAATGGCCTAAATCATTTTCTAGGGTTTGCACTATCATGTATACTGTCTTGACTGGATATAGAGAAGGTTCTGTCATAGTAATCCAATGTTGATGTCGTTCCGAGTTTTATGATCGAAGCAAAAGATAATGAGATCTCTCAACGAATATTGCGGGCATGAAGAATAGTGAGTCATCCATTGACTCAGGATTATTGTATAACTCTCTGAAATGATTAAAGGCTCGAAAGCTCACTGGGTTAGGTCTCCACAATTATTCTCACAGGATCTCTAGAGTTTCAAAACTTAGGATGACTCTGATGTTGATAGTGTACAATTGTGCCAAATCTGAGTTTTTCTGAGTTTTCAAACCTGCTGTAGTCACGCCTGACTTGACTCGACGCTAACTTTAAACAAAAATTGACATCCTCAATACTGACTTAACGAAGGTTTTTAGCTAATCAAAGTCAGGGTATTTGACACATTTTTGAAATTCTAGAAAACTTTTGGAGAACATCGGAAATCACCCCAAAAATGAGTTTTTTTTCTTTTTTTTTTTTTTTTTTTTTTAGAGACATGAGTTTTGGTAAATACCCACCCCCAACCAAAAAACAGCACCGTCCTCGGTGCTCATGACCGGGACATAAAATGATGAAAAATCGGTGATGATGATGCAAAGGATCAGGGAGGATGTTACCAAGTCAGCAGAAACTCGACAGTGAGTGATACCTGATGATCGGAAGAATGAATGTACCTGCATTTCCAAAGATATAACAATAATAACAAATGCATGAGACTCATGTACTCTAGGAATACCGGAATTGCCTTTCCGAAAGCGCTAAGTTTTATGTCTTCAGCTAGACATGACGGGGGTGACAGGAGACTGAGTGGATCATCAGTCGACATAAACAGGATCGATGAGATCAATTTCAAAAGTCTGAATGAACGACACATCAAGTTCATGGAATTGCTTAAGACGTTGACCATTGACCTGGAATGAGGAGTGATCCTTGGGATCCTCAATAGTGATTGCCCCAAAGGGTGTGACTGTGGTGACCGTATAAGGACCGGTCCACCTAGATTTCAGTTTGCCAGGGAAGAGATGGAGACGAGAATTATAAAGAAGGACCTTCTGTCCTGGATGGAACTCTTTCCTGAGGATGCTCTTGTCATGTATCCACTTCATTTTTGCTTTGTAATTCTTGGACAAGTTGTAGGCATCATTTCTGAGTTCGTCTAACTCATTCATTTGAAGTTTTCTCTCCTCCCCTGCAGAGTCGAGGTCGAAGTTGAGTTTCTTAATGGCCCACAGGGCACGATGTTCGATCTCTACCGGAAGATGACAGGGTTTCCCAAAGACGAGACGATAGGGAGACATATTGAGTGGGGTCTTGTAGGCGGTTCTGTATGCCCATAAAGCATCTGTGAGACGAGTAGACCAGTCTTTACGTGTGGTATTGACTGTCTTCTCCAAGATCTGCTTGATCTGACGATTAGAAACCTCCACTTGACCACTAGTCTGCGGATGATAAGCTAGGGCAACCTTGTGGGTTACCCCATACTTTTTCATTAATTGCTCGAATATCCTGTTGTAGAAATGGGTGCCCCCATCACTAATGATGGCCTTAGGGGCACCGAATCGGGCGAAGATGAACTCCTTTAGGAATTTGACTACCACTTTGTGGTCATTGGTCTTGGTGGGAATGGCTTCTATCCATTTGGATACATAGTCTACCGCAAGGAGAATGTACTCAAAACCATAGGAAACGGGAAAGGGGCCCATGAAGTCGATGCCCCAGATGTCAAATATCTCATCGACCTGGATGGGAGTTAGGGGCATCATGTTCCTCTGGGAGATGCGGCCTAGATGCTGGCAATTAGGACAGGTTTTGCTGTAGATGTGGGCATCTTTAAATAATGTGGGCCAGTAGAATCCGCATTGCAGCACTTTTTCTACAGTCTTCTTAGTGCTGAAATGACCACCACAAGGTTGGTCATGACATGAGGACAAGATATTGATTTGGTCCGACTCAGGGACACAGAGACGAATGATCTGGTCAGGACAGTATTTATACAAATAAGGGTCATCCCAAGAGTAGTACTTAACTCTTGCTAGGAATTGGCTTTTGTCCTGTTTTGACCAATGTGAAGGCATTTCTTCGGTGACAAGGTAGTTGACAATGTCAGCATACCATGGATGAACAGAGATAGCGAACAGTTGTTCGTCTGGAAAGGTTTCAGGGATGGGCTGGGTGTCGAAGGATGACTCTAAAGTCAGTCTAGACAAGTGATCAGCCACTACATTCTCAGTTCCTTTCTTATCCTTAATCTCGAGGTCGAATTCTTGCAGTAAGAGAATCCATCGAATTAATCGAGGCTTGGTTTCCTTTTTCGACATAAGATAACGAAGGGCTGCATGATCAGTGTACACGACCACCTTAGTGGCTAAGAGATACTGGCGGAATTTATCAAGGGCGAAGACTACCGCCAGGAGTTCTTTCTCAGTGGTGGAGTAATTCATTTGGGCAGAGTTAAGAGTTTTGCTCGCGTAGTAGATCACGTGTGACCTTTTGTCAACTCTCTGCCCTAGAACAGCGCCTAACGCGTAGTCAGAAGCATCGCACATTACCTCGAAAGGTAGAGTCCAATCCGGGGGACGGATAATGGGCGCAGTAGTGAGCTCAGATTTGAGACGCTCAAATGCCTTGACACAATCAGCATTAAAGTCGAAAGGACTATCTTTAGCTAGAAGATGGGACAGAGGTCGAGCGATTTGAGAGAAGTCCTTGATGAATCGCCTATAGAATCCTCCGTGTCCCAAAAAGGACCGGATGTCACACACAGACTTAGGAGTAGGCAAGGTCGAGATGATATCGATTTTAGCTTTGTCGACCTCAATGCCCTGATGGGAAATGACATGTCCCAGAACAATGCCCTTCGTCACCATGAAGTGGCATTTCTCCCAATTGAGGACAAGTTGCTTGTCCTGACAGCGTTGAAGTACAAGCCCTAGATGGTTCAGACAGTCATCAAAGGATGACCCAAAGACTGAGAAGTCGTCCATAAAGACTTCGAGGAATTTTTCCACCATGTCAGAGAATATGCTCATCATACACCTTTGAAAGGTCGCGGGTGCATTGCAGAGGCCAAAGGGCATGCGCTTGTAGGCAAAAGTGCCAAAGGGACAAGTGAAAGTTGTCTTCTCGTGATCCTCAGGGGCGATGGGTATTTGATTATACCCTGAGTAACCATCGAGGAAGCAGTAATAGGAGTGACCTGCTAGTCTCTCCAACATTTGGTCTATGAAGGGTAAAGGAAAATGGTCCTTCCTAGTGTTGGTGTTGAGTCGTCGGTAATCGATGCAGACTCTCCACCCTTTCTTCAGGAGCTGGGTGACCATTTCCTTGTTCTCATTTTCCACAACTGTGAATCCTGCCTTTTTAGGGATGACATGAATAGGACTCACCCATTTGCTATCGGAGATGGGATAAATGATACCCGCATCTAATAGTTTAAGGACCTCATCCAGGACTACATCCTTCAAGACGGGGTTCAACCTCCTCTGGTGTTCTCGCGAGGTTTTGGATTCATCCTCGAGATAGATGTGATGTTGGCACACCGAGGGGTCTATGCCTCGAATGTCATCTATAGTCCAACCTATCGCAGATTTGTGCTCGTTGAGCAGCTCGAGAAGATTCTTACGTTCACTCTCAGACAAAGCGGAAGCAATAATGACAGGGTAGGTTTCCTTAGGACCAAGATAGGCATAGGAAAGATCTGTGGGAAGAGGCTTAAGCTCCAATATTGGAGCAGATGAAGTAGAAATAGGTGTCACAGAAGACACGGATTGAAGAGGTTTGACTTCAGTAGGTAAAGGAATGATGGGTTCTCTGGCCATGGTTATCAGAGGCTCGAACTCGATGAGAGGAGCGGGGATCTCTATCAGTGGAGCAGTCTCCAAAAGATCATTGAGATCAGAAATAGCTGACTCTGTTGCAAAGTCAGCTCCAAAGTGTTCTAGACACTGCTTAAGAATATCTTCGGTGGAGTCCGGGATTAGACTCTCAACGGCACACATTTCATCGGTCACTTCGCGATCGGCATCCTGTTGCATTAGACGAAAGATATTGACCTCAGCTTTGAGGTTTCTGAAAGCAATGGACATGTTTCCGTCCCGGCAACCGATGTGTGCGTTCGCGGTGGCAAGGAATGGACGGCCTAAGATGACCGGAATGCGGTTATCCTGACACGGCTCGGTGTCAAGAATGATAAAGTCCACAGGATAATAAAAGTCAGTGACTTTTACTAGGACATCTTCAATGATTCCTCTTGGAATCTTGATGGACTGATCAGCCAATTTCAGGGTGACATTGGTAGGCTTCATATCTTTCAGTCCTAACTGCTGATATACCGAGAATGGTATGAGGTTAACGCTAGCCCCTAAATCTAGCAAGGCAGTGCAGCTAAAGTTGTCTCCAATTTCACATTGGACAGTTGGGCTACTTGGATCCTTGTGTTTGATCACACTATTGCGTTGAATGAACGCTGTAGCTTTTTCGGCCAAGAAGGCCGCTTTGGGTACATGCGTACGCCGCTTAACTGTGCACAAGTCCTTGAGGAATTTGGCATAGGAAGGGATTTGCTTGATAGCAGAAAGGAATGGGATATTGATCTGGACATCTTTAAAGACATCTAAGATCTCAGAGAATTGCTGATCCCGCTTATCTTGGACAAGTCTATCCGGGAAGGGAGGCTTTACTCGACAAATGGATTTGTCTTTAGCCTTTGATTTCTGCACAGGGATATCAGATGTTGGTGTAGAGGTGGAAGAAGCAGAGGTAGGATTGGTACTAGTTTCCTCTGTACGAGTGATGGGTGCTGGAGATGGCACCGGTGGTGGTTGGACTCCCATGTCCACAGTTTTACCAGATCGTAGGGTGGTTACAGCTTGCACCTCCCCTTGACAATTCTCATTCTGGCTTTGAGATTGGGATCCGATCTCATATACTGCCCCTTTGGCATTTCCTTTAGGGTTGGCTAGGAAAGATTCCCTTAGCTTTCTCAGCTTCTAAGTTACCTAGACGTTGCTCTAGACGAAGCATGGATTGCTGTTGCTGTTGCTCTAGGCGTTGCATAGATTGAGTAATGAGTTGAGCTAGAAGGTCCTCGATACCGGGTTTGGGAACCGACTGTTGGGGAGCAGCTAATGGGAGCTGAGGCACCAATTCGCGACTCGAGCTCATCGGGGCATTATAGTTATAGGCGGAAGAATTAGTTGGGACAATCTGTTGGTTCTGAAAGTTCTGGGGAACTCTTTGCTGATTCTGAAATGTGCTCTGTTGTCCAGAGTATTGACCCTGTTGGAACTGCTGGTTTTGAGTAGATGGGTATTGACTCTGCTGGTATTGTCCCTGATTGAATTGCCTATTGGGTTGATTGAACCCAGGAGGATACATACTCGGAGGCTGACGTGGAGGTTGAGCTTGTGGTTGAGTAGACTGAGGCCTCCAAGAGAAGTTAGGGTGGTTTCTCGTGTCCGGATGATAAGATTGACTATACGAGTTCTGAGTGGGTGGTTTGTATGTGTTGAAAGCACAAACTTCTTCCTGAAGAGGATTAGACCATCTTTCATTCAAAGGACAATGCTCAGTAGTATGGGAGGGTTGCAGACAGAGGGTACAGGATTCCATAGGGCTCTCGTGTCCCACATGCATGACTGGGGTAGATTGTTGAGTAGGCTTTTGTACAGACACAGCCAGTGCCGAGACGGACTTGCTCAACTCTTGAATGACTGATCGAAGCTCAGTATCAGCTGTAGCATCATGTCCCTTGGTTGTCCTTTGGACCGAAGTGGTTCGACTAAACTCTGAGTCAGTCGTCCAATGTTGAGAGTTTTCTCCTAATTCTCCCAAGAATTTGTATGCATCGGTCGGAGTTTGGTGCAGGAATTTTCCTTGGCACATTGACTCTACCATGGTCCGGGACTCATCAGTAAGTCCCTTGTAGAAGACATGGACAAGATTGCCCTTGTCGATGCTGTGGTGGGGACACTTAGTCAGGTAGTCTTGGAATCTATCCCACGCTTCGAAAAATTTCTCATCGGACTTCTGTCGAAAGTCCTGGATGAGTTGCTTCATTTGGTTGGTCCGAGTCATGGGGTAGAATTTAGACATGAATTTGCCCACCAATTCTTTCCAACTGCTGATTGAATCAGCGGGTAAGGAGTAGAGCCAATCTGAGGCTCGGTCTTTGAGCGAGAATGGGAAAACTCGCAGACGCACATTGTCATCATCGAGGTTCTGATTCTTGAAAAGTAGGATGACATGTTGGAATTCCCGAATATGGGAATATGGGTCTTCTCTTGGGAGACCATGAAAGGTAGGCAGCATTTGGATCGTCTGCGGCCTGATCTCAAATTGTACCGCCGTAGTAGGTGGGAGAACAATGCAAGTGGGTGGATTGGCAGAGATAGGAGCGAACGTCTCGATAAGAGGTCGTTCGACTGCCATGACTACAAAGGTAGTAGAACTGGGGGAGGCGGGTGGGGAAAGAGATGGGGAAGAATTTAGTGGAGGATCCACTGTAGGTACGTGATTCTCAGATCGAACCAAGCGTTTGTTCGGACGATTCCAAACGGGCATACGCGAATGAGGCAAGCTCTATACTTGGCAAAAAGTTGCCAGAGAGGAACACTATCCTAAATGATGCACACCAAGCACAGATAATCCTATTCTAAGCAATCAGGATATATTTTAGGAATTATCTTTGTTAGTTTTGGGGCTAGAGTAGATTATGACAGTGGGTGGACCACTGGTTTATCTTTTAACCGCCGGACTAACTGTTTTGCACTCAGAGGTTCTCACCAGGCTACACTCTTCAGAGCGAATCCTTTAGTACTAACTCTAGTTAACAACAAGGCAATCCGAAGCCTAGACAGACGTGCGGCACAATGGCTGACTTAAGTACGTCCCAGACTAACCGGATTGGTCAAGTGTATAAGAAGAGTGTTCCCTCGGGTTAAGCTAGGGTTGATGCGTGTTCCTAGTCCACACGCAACTAACCGCCGAATAGTCCAAGATGCCACGTCGAGCTCAGTGTACTTGAGTAGCAGGGACTTATGGGTGTGTTAGACAACAGGGACCCGCGCTCGTGGTCTTATTTCGATTGGATGTTAAGCGGATTCGTTTTATGTGGATTTTTCCTCGAACACCGGGCTAATTGGCTCTACTTCTTGATTTTTTTTATTAAATGGAGCCTTGGGATCAAATCAGTTGGAATGATGAGGTGGGTGATGAAATCCCACCAGTTTCAATTTGGAGCTGGGTCTGCTCTCTTAGAGTTGATTGATTAACGGCCACGCCACACAAGTCGAATAATATGTATGCGAAAGCAAATAGACAAGCGGCAATGATTTACCCAAATTGATTAACCCTAGCTTAACCCGAGGGAATACTCTTCTTATACACTTGACCAATCCGGTTAGTCTGGGATGTACTTAAGACAGCCATTGTGCCGCACGTCTGTCTAGGCTTCGGATTGCCTTGTTGTTAACTAGAGTTAGTACTAAAGGATTCGCTCTGAAGAGTGTAGCCTGGTGAGAACCTCTGAGTGCAAAACAGTTAGTCCGACGGTTAAAAGATAAACCAGTGGTCCGCCCACTGTCATAATCTACTCTAGCCCCAAAACTAACAAAGATAATTCCTAAAATATATCCTCATTGCTTAGAATAGGATTATCTGTGCTTGGTGTGCATCATTTAGGATAGTGTTCCTCTCTGGCAACTTTTTGCCAAGTATAGAGCTTGCCTCATTCGCGTATGCCCGTTTGGAATCGCCCGAACAAGCGCTTGGTTCGATCTGAGAATCACGTCCCTACAGTGGATCCTCCACTGAATTCTTCCCCATCTCTTTCCCCACTCACCTCCCCCAGTACTACTACCTTTGTAGTCATGGCAGTCGAACGACCTCTTATCGAGACGTTCGCTCCTATCTCTGCCAATCCACCCACTTGCATTGTTCTCCCACCTACTACGGCGGTACAGTTCGAGATCAGGCCACAAACGATCCAAATGCTGCCTACCTTTCGTGATCTCCCAAGAGAAGACCCTTATTCCCATATTAGGGAATTCTAACATGTCATCCTACTTTTCAAGAATCAGAACCTTGATGATGATAATGTCCGTTTGTGAGTTTTTCCATTCTCGCTCAAAGACCGAGCCTCAGATTGGCTCTACTCCTTACCCGCTGATTCAATCAGTAGTTGGAAAGAATTGGTGGACAAATTCATGTCTAAATTCTACCCCATGACGCGAACCAACCAAATGAAGCAACTCATTCAGGACTTTAGACAGAAGTCCGATAAGAAATTTTTTGAAGCGTGGGATAGATTCCAAGACTACCTGACTAAGTGTCCCCACCATAGCATCGACAAGGGAAATCTTGTCCACGTCTTCTATAAGGGACTTACTGATGAGTCCCGGACCATGGTAGAGTCAATGTGCCAAGGAAAATTCCTGCACCAAACTCCGACCGATGCATACAAATTCTTGGGAGAGTTAGGAGAAAACTCTCAACATTGGACGACTGACTCAGAGTTCAGTCGAACCACTTCGGTCCAAAGGACAACCAAGGGACATGATGCTACAGCTGATACTGAGCTTCGATCAGTCATTCAAGAGTTGAGCAAGTCCGTCTCGGCACTGGCTGTGTCTGTACAAAAGCCTACTCAACAATCTACCCCAGTCATGCATGTGGGACACGAGAGCCCTATGGAATCCTGTACCCTCTGTCTGCAACCCTCCCATACTACTGAGCATTGTCCTTTGAATGAAGGATGGTCTAATCCTCTTCAGGAAGAAGTTTGTGCTTTCAGCACATATAAACCACCCACTCAGAACTCGTATAGTCAATCTTATCATCCGGACACGAGAAACCACCCTAACTTCTCTTGGAGGCCTCAGTCTACTCAACCACAAGCTCAACCTCCACGTCAACCTCAGGGCATGTATCCTCCTGGGTTCAATCAACCCAATAGGCAATTCAATCAGGGACAATATCAGTAGAATCAGTACCCATCTACTCAGAACAGGGTCAATACTCTGGACAATCGAGCACATTTCAGAATCAGCAAAGAGTTCCCTAGAACTTTCAGAACCAACAGATTGTCCCAACTAATTCTTCCGCCTATAACTATAATGCCCCGATGAGCTCGAGTCGCGAATTGGTGCCTCAGCTCCCATTAGCTGCTCCCCAACAGTCGGTCCCCAAACCCGGTATCGAGGACCTTCTAGCTCAACTCATTACTCAATCTATGCAACGCCTAGAGCAACAGCAACAGCAATCCATGCTTCGTCTAGAGCAACGTCTAGGTAACTTGGAAGCTGAGAAGGCTAAGGGGATCTTTCCTAGCCAACCCATTGCCAACCCTAAAGGAAATGCCAAAGGAGCAGTATATGAGATCGGATCCCAATCTCAAAGCCAGAATGAGAACTGTCAAGGGGAGGTGCAAGCTGTAACCACCCTACGATCTGGAAAAACTGTGGACATGGGAGTCCAACCACCGCCGGTGCCATCTCTAGCACCCATTACTCGCACCGTGGAAACTAGTTCAAATCCTACCTCTGCTTCTTCTACCTCTGCACCAACATCAGATATCCCTGTGCAGAAATCTAAGGCTAAAGCCAAATCCATTTGTCGAGTAAAGCCTCCCTTCCCGGACAGACTTGTCCAAGATAAGCGGGATCAGCAATTCTCTGAGATCTTAGATGTCTTTAAAGACGTCCAGATCAATATCCCATTCCTTTCTGCTATCAAGCAAATCCCCTCCTATGCCAAATTCCTCAAGGACTTGTGCACAGTTAAGCGGCGTACGCATGTACCCAAAGCTGCCTTCTTGGCCGAAAAAGCTACCGCGTTCATTCAACGCAACAGTGTGATCAAACACAAGGATCCAGGTAGCCCAACTGTCCAATGTGAAATTGGAGACAACTTTAGCTGCACTGCCTTGCTAGATTTAGGGGCTAGCGTCAACCTCATACCATTCTCGGTATATCAGCAGTTAGGACTGAAAGATATGAAGCCTACCAATGTCACCCTGAAATTGGCTGATCAGTCTATCAAGATTCTAAGAGGAATCATTGAAGTTGTCCAAGTAAAAGTCGCGGACTTTTATTATCCTGTGGACTTTATCATTCTAGACACCGAGCCGTGTCAGGATAACCGCATTCTGGTCATCTTAGGCCGTCCATTCCTTGCCACCGCGAACGCACACATCGGGTGCCGGG